>JAAGEH010000297.1:15018022-15031947 GCA_011751065.1 Lasiurus cinereus | reverse complement strand
CTCTCTCTCTCTCTCTCTCTCTCTCTCTCTCTCTCTCTCTCACTCACACACACACACACATACACACACACACATACACATGATGTGACGTGTGATTAATGGAAAGAACGGCTTTAGAGACACCGGACTCACACACAGAAATAAGTTCCCTTTAGCCATGTCTTCGTTGGCCTTCTTGACATCTAATAATTCTGTCAGCTCCTGTGAGCTAATAAATAATGTATCCAACGAATTCTCCCAATCCAGAAAGGTCACTGTTTGTGCATATTCTGTCTGTCAAGAGGAATTTTGGTACACAGCAAAAGAGCAAGTTTATTTTGGGGGCTGATGGCTCGGAAAAACAGCTGCAGAAAGAAAGGGGGGATAAAGACCTGCCCCCGAAGTCTCTTTCTGAATACTCATTGGAAGGCCGACTTCGATCACGTTTGATCGGTGGTCATGGGTGACATTTGCCCGAAGGGGAAAGCAGCACAGCCTGGCATTCAGGGTTGCTGGGTTTACACGAGCGTTTGTTAAGAATTTAGGGTATTGCCCCACCAGCATGGCTCAGTAGTTGAGCGTCGAGTTTGATTCCCCAGTCAGGGCATATGCCCTGATTGTGGGCTTGATCCCCCCGATTGTGCAGGAGGCAGCCAATGATTCTCTCTCGTCATTAATGTGTCTATCTCTCCTTCTCCGTCTCCCTTCCTCTCTGAAATCAATTATACACACAGTGGTACCTCGAGATATGAGTGCCCTAACATATGAGATTTTTGAGATACGAGCCTTCGGGTGAGCGATTTTTGCTTTGAAATACGAGCAACAGTTGAGATAGGAGTCATCGCGCGGATCAGCCGGCTGCACACGACCCACCCGTTTACCGCGACTCGAGCGTCTCATAGTTTCCCACGCCTCAAGGTTACGGAACGAATTAAACTCGTATCTCGAGGTACCACTGTGTGTGTGTGTGTGTGTGTGTGTGTGTGTGTATATACACACCATATTTTCTGGTGTATAAGATGACCTTTTAACCCAGAAAAATCTTCTCAAGAGTCGGAGGTCGTCTTACACACCAGGTGTCATCTTATAGGGCGGGTATATCCCAAACACTATATTTTAACTGGAAAAGTTGGGGGTCATCTTATACGCCGGAAAATACAGTATATATATATATTTAAAAGAGAGGTCAGAATGAGGTGAGAGGAACCGCCAAAGGCACACACAAAAGGCCTGTCCTAACCCCTCCCTTTTGACCTCTGCATTGTCCCGCCTCCCAGGCATCTTTTGCGTCCGTCATGTGAGTGTTGTCTCCACGGCCCCTGCCCTCACCTGCCCTCACCTGCCCTCACCTGCCCGGTGCTGGTTCACAGGGTACATCCCGTCTCCCTCTGGCCCTTCGCTGTGTTCTGCAGCTTGGCCCTGGGGTGTGTAATCAGTGGGAGTCCGTGAACTTGGTCTTAAGAAATTTCACCTTTTGGGGACAAAGGCGTATTTCCACTCCTTTCCAGGCTAAACACACACAGATCAGGGAGCACAGTGCGGCCATCCCCCCTTCCCTCCGGCCACGGGACAGGTCGGAGTCGGCTCTGGCTTCCCTCTCTGGCCCAGGGCACAGCTGACTCCTGTCACAGAATGGGGTCCTGTCTTGGAACCACGGCTCCCTGACCGTGGAAGAGGCCTGTTACCCACAGTTACGGTGACCCCCCACAGCAGGAAGGTGAAGCCTCAGTGACAGGAAAGAGAATGCCCTCGGCTACACTCATCTCATCGGCTGTGGTCTCACAGGAAGCTGAGCGGGGCCAGGCCTGCCTCACGCTGGTCTCAGACCCACACGTTTTGTCTGTCTTCGGTCGAGGTAGCTAGTTAACAACCAGCCACACCTTTCCTATGGCTAAACACATAGAAAATTCAAACCCGTTTTTCTTTTTTTAATTCAAAACTGGACTTCCAGCCCAGGAATCTCCCTCTCCAAGAAAGAAACACGAGCGATCCCTATTCTGTCTCCATTGCTGGGTGGAGGACAGACTCCCATATCTGTGACCGAAGGCCTGGGGTCCCCGCGGGCCTGGTTCTGACAGCCCTGGAATTCCGGCGTCTAATCTCTCCCAGACCTTGGTGTGGACAGAGGAAACGAGATGCCTTCAAAGGCATTTCGCAGCCGGGCATGTGCGGGCCGTTCCAGGCCCAAGTTCACCCCCCGATCGCATGAACGTCTTCACTCCCTGCAGCCCTTGAATCACTCTGTGTGTGAGGCTCGGTCAGACTCTCCGAAGGCCACTGACTTAAAGGAGCAGCCGCAGACGCGAGTGAAATCTACAAAACACACGCTTCTTCCTGGGCCGTGGAAAGGGCTCACGGAAAACCGCACGCGGATCGGAGAAGGCAGGAGAGAGGAGGGTCAGCTCAGGACAGGAAGAGAAGACACTTGTCCACGAATTACATAATCCCCGGTTACATAATCCCGCAGCCAGTGACTCTCTGGGAGGAAGAACCATAATTCGTTTTCCTTGTTCTCTGTCCTTTTCCCCTCTTCGATGCTGAAAATCACTTACGATGCAAAAAGAAAAATACTTTAAACCTGTTCTCAACACCCGTACCTGGAGGCCACAAAACCCCACCAGAGAAGGACTCCTCTGTGTCTCTCCTGGAGGACTGTTCCTAGAACCGCCCCCAGGAACCACAGGGGAATGGACTGGCTCAGATTACAAAGCTCTTTTATTCCTTTTGTCACCCCGAAGGGCTCTGCGATTCCCATTTCCATTATCTGCACTTCAGAGAGGAGTCCACTCGTTTGTTTATCACTAGATAGAGCGGGAAGGTCCAAAGCAGCAGGATCCTGTGGGTTGGGATGCATAGAGGGATGGCCCTAAATTTCTCCCCCCAGAGCCCACAGAAAATGTATGTGGTGCTCACTAAATTCTGTGCCAGTTATCTATTGCTGCCTAGCTGAGACTACCCCAGCCGAAACCGGTTTGGCTCAGTGGATAGAGCGTCAGCCTGCGGACTGAAAGGTCCCAGGTTCGATTCTGGTCAAGGGCACGTATCTTGGTTGCTGGCACATCCCCAGTAGGGGCCGTGGCAGGAGGCGGCTGATCGATGTCTCTCTCTCATCGATGTTTCTAACTCTCTATCACTCTCCCTTCCTCTCTGTAAAAAAAAATCAATAAAATATATTTAAAAAAAAAAAGACTACCCCAAAACTTAGAGGTTTAACATGGCACCCACTTTCTGCTATGTCATTGTTTTGTGCAGCAGGAATTCAGGGAGCACTTGGTAGGTAGATTACTCGCTGCCGGTGGTACGGACTGAGTTGCTCCGTGGTACCCAGCTGGGCGAGGCTGGAGGGTCTGAGACCACTTGCTCACATACCCGGTGCCTTGGTTACGCACAGCTGGAAGGCTGGGCTCCCCTAGGCCTTTACTTTTCTCCCATTCATCTTCCGGTCTCTCCATGTGGCCTCGCTAGCAAGGTATTTGGATTTCCTCTGTGGGGGATCCAGCCCCCCAGAGCCAGTGTCCTGAGACAAGAAATGGAAGTTGTCTGACACTTTAAGGACTGGGCCTGGTCAAGGCAGCCACAGATTCAAGGGGGATGCGAATGTATCTAATGTTCGCCCAGCCCCAAATAAACAAGGAAGGACCGAGCTCATCCTATTTGATGATGAAAGCTGAAGAGATGTTTATGAATGGGTGCTCATCGTTTTGAGAAGTTACTATTCACAGGGGAGAAAAGAATATCCGTTATCTACTTTGGAGCCCACAAATTCCTACCCGCTGACAAATGACCAGCTCTGGATTTCCCAGAGCACAATGTGTGTGACTATTTGCTCACCCTCACCCCCACCCCAGGAAGCCATCAGAAGAGGAGACATTCTGAGGTGGTTTGTGAAGCCCGGATTTCCCATAGCTCTCTCTCCCTGCCACCTCAGCACCCTCCCTCCCCCCAAAAATGTGTGAATCCTAATCCCCTGAACCTGTGTGTTACCATATCATGGCAAAAGAGACTTTACAGGTGTGTTTCAGTGAAAGATTTTGAGGTGGGGAGATTATCCTGCCCCTTATTACCCCAAGAGTCCTTACAATAGGGAGGCAGGAGATCAGAGAGTGGGGGATGTGATGACGGAGCAGGCAGTCTGAGAGATGCGAGGAAGGGGCCCCGAGCCAAGGAATGCAGGCGGCCCCTAGGAGCTGGGAGAAGCAAGGAACAAAGTCTCCACCAGAGCTTCTAGAAGAAACCAGCCCTGCCACCATCTTGATGTTAGTCCCCAGAGACTCATTTTGGACTTCCAGGTTCCAGAATTGTAAAAACAATAAATGTGTGTTGTTTTAAGCCACGGAATTTGTGGTAATTTGTCAGAGTGGCAATAAAAAGCTAATACACTTCCCTAAAGTACAGCTAAGAAATTACCTAAACACCTCATGGGCTATATATCAACCAGAAGGTTGACCTCATCCATAATAAAATGTGGCCAGAGCTCTTTCTGGCCAGAGATAAATTGCAATTCAGCACCCTGCCTCTAACAAAATCCCTGTTAACACTGTGTGATGTTCCTCTCCCTTCCGTTCTAAATGAACAGCTTCCAGGGACCAGAACTAAAACTATCTTCTAATGACAGAGGGTGGAAGAACAGCCAACTTCGCTTCTGTTTATACTTCTAAACTCAAAAGAGCAGTTTTACTTGGGGGAGGGGCGATGTCTCTCTTTTAAGAAAACCATTGAACCCTAGCTGGTTTGGCTCAGTGGATAGAGTGTCGGCCTGTGGACTGAAGGGTCCCAGGTTCAATTCCGGTCAGGGGCATGTACCTTGGTTGCGGGCACGTCCCCAGTAGGGGGTGTGCAGGAAGCAGCTGATCAATGTTTCTCTCTCATCAACGTTTCTAACTCTCTATTCCTCTCCCTTCCTCTCTGTCAAAAATCAATAAAATACATTTTTTTAAAAGAAAGCCATTAAACATACAATGCATTTCTTAAGGCTTATCTGGGTGGTTCACGCCAGAAATACCGTTTAAGATTTGTGTACTAATGTTTATTTACTTTCAAAGAGTACTTTCATAGACCACAGAGTAGAGCACTCTGAATTTTAAGGCGCAAGCAAGTCAACTTGTCTTCTCCTAAAAGAGATTGGGAAGGCGAGCCTCCCCCAGATCCCACACTAAGTCAGGAAGGAGCAGACCCAGGATCCAAGCGCCTTTCACGAAATCTCTCAGGTCAATGTCAAAGGGAAATGTTCCCACAATTGCTTGCTCCTAGCCCCGCAGCGGGGGCTGGGGAATGGCAGTGGGACGGGTGGAAAAAATCAGTAAGATATTTGTCTGTATCAAGTGACAATCTTATCTCTTATCCTGATGCTCTTGGAGAAACGGGAGATATGAAGAGGAACTCATCTGGTGTCAGATGATAAAGGCATTTTTAAAAAGCCCTGTCGGTGAGAGATTTCCCTCTGTGCCCTATTTTTGGTAAAAATGACACGTTGTCTGAAACATACTCTAAATTCTTCATCCCCGGCTCCCGGAGATATGACAAGAGATGACATACTAGTAAGATGGCAAACTGTTAAAGCTGGATGTTGGGGTCCCCGGGGTTTTGCCTTACTGTTCTTTCTACAGTTGTGTATGTTTTGAATTTTCCATCATTAAAAGAGAATGGGGGGTGGGGAGGGCAGGCTAGCAGAGGTATTACAGGGAAATATGCAATACTTCAAACAACAGAGACTTATTTTTTTTTTTTTAAATAAAGAGAAAGACAGCTGAGGCTTGGGTCCTGAGACAAAGAGCGTGGTGATCTCTTTCAGTGGGCCTGTCTCCTTGTCGCCTGTCTGTCCTAGGCCAGATCCTCAGGCCGGATCCTCAGGCCGGACCCTCAGGCTGGACCCTCAGGCCGGATCCTCAGGCCAGATCCCCAGGCTGGCCTCCCGAGCACTGCGGTGTCTGAGGGCAAAGCCCTGCCCTGCAGGGCATCTGGGAGCTGCTCCTGTGAGCATTCCAATGAGGACGACCTCCTCCAGCTTGTCTGCAGAGGGGGGTTGGGGGGGGGGGACAGGAAGTGCTCCCGGGGTAGCCAGGCAGCCCCTGTCACCACGGCTCTGCTGGGCCCAGTGGGAGGAGTCCCAGGTGTGGCCAGGAGGACGGCTGGGATGGGGCTCAGCTTTGGATTCCAACGGCTCCAGGAGCACAGCGGTGCCCACTCGTCAGCTCCACAAGCAGATGCCAGGAGCCCCGGTTCTTTGTAAAGATTCCCAATGAGCCGAGACCGGTTTGGCTCAGTGGATAGAGCCTCAGCCTGCAGACTGAAAGGTCCCAGGTTCGATTCCTGTCGGGGGCATGTACCTTGCTTGCGGGCACATCTCCACTGTGGGGCGTGCAGGAGGTGGCTGATCGATGTCTCTCTCTCATCGATGTTTCTGACTTTCTATCTCTCTCCCTTCCTCTCTGTAAAAAATCAATAAAATATATTTTTTTAAAAAATTCGTAAAAAAAAAAAAGATTCCCGATGAGTTCCAGAGCCAGAGGGGGGCGGGGTCAGGGAGTTCAGGTGCAAGGTCAGAAGAGGAGGGGCGTTATCACCTGGGAGTAACAAGGGTGCTCCCTTCCCTAGGGCAGAGATGGTAGGGCATCCCCCTGCCCCCTGCAGGCCAGTGGAGTGGGCCCACATGCAGGGAGGAGGGGGCAGTGGCCAGGTTTCCCCAGTTTTCAGGAAGCTGGGGTGATTCCCTCACCCGGGGGCCTGGCAGCGGGGTGATTTCTGGCTTGCTGAGTGAGCTCAGCGGCGCCCCCCCCCCCGCAGGGGGGGGGGGGGGGGGGAGCAGGGCTTCCAGGCGGCAGCCAGCAAATGTCAGGGCTGAAGAGCACCAGCCCTTTCCTTTCTGCGCGTGAATTCCCAGCCACGGCTCCTGCTCTCCGGCTTAGATGTCCAGAGTTAGCGGTTCTCAGCCTGGCATGCAAGTAGGATCACCTGGAAGCTCAAACCCCCACCAGCGAAGTCAGGCGCCCAGGGGTGAGCCCGGGCACCCAGCTTAAAGCTCCCAAAGGCACCCGGAGTCACCTCTGTGGAGTCATTCAGGCCTCTGCTCACCTGTCCCCTCCCGCAACAGGCTTTCTCCACCAGCCCACAAAACTCTGCGTCCTTTTCCTTCTGAGTGTCTGTTGCCGGCCAGCACTGCCTGGGAGATAGACAGAGTGCCTGTGTGTCCACGCCAGCTGTTTAATGAGAGGGTCCCGTATGGCTGTGGACATCACTCCATCACTGGTTTTGCTCGCCACTCTATCCCCAGCTCTGAGAATGCGCCTGGCACGCAGGAGGCACTGGATGGCTGCGGAGGGACCACATGAATCAGAAACAGTTTTTATGTAGTCTGTGACCCATCCACAGGCCTGTGGGGGATGGATAATGCTCGTCCGGTGGCAGAATAGAGGAGAGTGTATCCGACTGGAGACTGGGCCCAGGAGCAGGGAGCGGGGAACCCTCCTTTAGGGGGTTGGTGGAGTCCCTCAAAATTGCCTTTAGATCGCAGTGCAGAGCGCGGTGCACTGCACCATCTGCTGGAGAGAATGTGAAACTGGGCTTATTTTTCTAAGCTCCTGGAGGGTTGCTTCGAGGCAGCTCCTGGAAATGAGCAGCAGGCAAGCCTCATCCTGGACACATTCTCCAGCTGGGGTGTACACCATCACGGATGTGCGTGTGAGTGTGTGTGTGTGTGTGTGTGTGTGTGTGTGTGTGTGTGTGGAGACAGGGATGGAGATTTCAGCTAATGCACAAATGCAAAACCAAATCCCACCCCTCTTTCAGGACTGATCCAGACGGTGAAGAATTTCTGGGTCTGAGCCAGAAAAGTCAAACCTAAGAATCCTCAAATAACTCTAAAAAGAAAAAAAAAAGGAAGGGAGAAAGAAAAAAAGGCCAAGCTTGAACTATGGGAGACACTGCACTCTTTCAACATCTGTTGCTCTGGGGCCAGTCTGAGGTGACCACATGAAGGTCTAATTTGTGGTCTTTGATCAGTTTCCTGGAGCTAACATGATGGAGGACCCAGCTGTTAGGAGAGTTATTCCAAGTGCATAAGTGTGTTTTCAAATGCGTACCTTATGTTTGTTAAACTGCAGACTGGTTATTCTGTACTGTAACCTGACCTGAAGAATGAAAGCTTCGTGATCTCTCGGGTGCTTTCTCTCTCTCATGTACACAGACACACACACCACACACACACCACATCACATACACATTATACCACATACGTGTACCCCCCACACATGTACTCACAGGATCTAATATACTTAGAAGCTTCTCTCAGACCCTCACAAGATTCTTGTGGTGTTTTTTTTAAATTAAAACTTGGAAATATTGGACAAGGTCAGAAATAATCCTCAAGAGAACTGAGATTTTTTAAAAAATATATGTTTTTATTGATTTCAGAGAGGAAGGGAGAGGCAGAGAGAGAGAGAGAAGCAATTATGAGGGGGAATCATTTATCAGCTGCCTCCTGTACACCTCCTTCTAGGAACTGAGCCTGCAATCAGGGCATGTGCCCTGGACTGAAATTGAACCTGGGATCCTTCAGTCTGTAGGCTGATGCTCTATCCCCTGAGCCAAACCAGCTGGGGCCTGAGATTTCTTTTTTTTTAACCAGGAGAGGAGAAAGTCTATTTAAATTATCTTCCAATGAAGAACAGGCCTTGGTGGGCAGAAGTAGGATTAAAACATGTGTGGGGCCGAAACCAGTTTGGCTCAGTGGATAGAGCGTTGGCCTGCAGATTGAAAGGTCCCAGGTTCGATTCTGGTCAAGGGCATGTCACTTGGTTGCAGGCACATCCCCAGTAGGGGGTGTACAGGAGGCAGCTGATCGATGTTTCTCTCTCATTGATGTTTCTAACTCTCTATTTCTCTCCCTTCTTCTCTGTTAAAAATCAATATAATATATTTAAAAAATAAAACATGTGTGGGCCAGTCACATACTGGAGACTTGCGTTTCACGAGGTCTGTTCAGGGGGCACCATGCTACCTTGTGTGATAGCAAATCACGTAACAGCGTTCTAAGCGCTGCCCACAGCTGTTAGGCCAAACATGGGCCCGCTGCTCTCCCAAGCCCCGATGTACGAACAACAACTAGGAAACCTGCTTCCCATGTGGCTGGAGGAAGTGCTGGTCAGTTACACATCAGGAACAATTTCCCAATGGCGAGTTAGTAGATTCTAGACCAAGTCATGGAGAGACGCTGCGGAATACCCTCTCCTGTGAGTCTCTTCAAGACACAACAGATTCTCAGTTGGGATTGCTGACTCTGAGAGTCTCAGGAATTGGAGGCAATGAAAAGTTAGGTAAACGCTGCTGTCACTCAGCAAATATTTAATGAGAACCTGATGGTGCCAGGCCCAGCCCTGGTCCCTGGCAGGCATGCAGGCGGTACATGACTGGTCCTGCCCTGCTAGGGGAAGGAGGTGGGGAGGGGGAGGAGATGTGATGCAAATAAGCAGTGAGTGCCCAGGAGAGGTTGCTTCTAGGAGTAACCAGGTTCCCTTGACTGGAGCCTGAAAGGGTGGGCTGAATTTCATTTTGTGGGACAGCTGGGAGGGAGGGGGGCAGGTGCTTCCAGGCCAAGGCGACGTTTGGAATAAAGACCCAGACCCAGAACGTATATGTCAAGTCTAAAGGATGGTGGGCCATGTGGACGGGAGAAGAGGTGTGTGTGGGGGGAGGGGGGAGGAGTGGTGACAGATGAGTTGGGGAAGGTAGTTCTGGGTGGCCTGGAAGGCTAAGGTAGTTGACCGTTGTTCTTTGAGCAGTAGGATGCCAGTTCTGACCTTCAGAATGCCAGTGGTCAAGAGGAAGGGTGGGACCCCTGTACATCTGGGCCCACCTTATTTTATAAGGCTGGGTGTCAGGGCTCATGGGGGTCCCCTCTGTGACCTGACACATCTGGGACTAGGTAAGGGGGAGATGGCTGAGGCTTGCTCACCAAAAAAGTGGCCGTGACACAGAAAGATGCCACACCCTGCCCTACATGCTTGAAACCCCGTCCAGGGATGGTAACCCACACAGCCCCGCACTGAAGTGTCCTAAATGGGTTTTCACTTTATCGTGCTTCTAAGTAATAATCCTATGCCGCTAGTAGCCCCGCTCCTCTCAAGACTAAGAGGGCTATGACCCCCTTGCTATCTTCCTAAGAGGAAGGCCTCCTTTGGTATTTTGACTGTGGTTTACCTCCCTTGTTTTATTTATTTTATTTTTTTAATACATATTTTTATTGATTTTTTCACAGAGAGTAAGGGAGAGGGATAGAGAGTAAGAAACATGGATGAGAGAGAGACATCGATCAGCTGCCTCCTGCACACCCCCTCCTGGGGATATGCCCGAAACCAACGTACATGCCCTTGACCGGAATCGAACCTGGGATCTTTCAGTCCGCAGGCTGATGCTCTATCCACTGAGCCAAACCGGTTTTAAGCCAAACCTCGCTTGTTTTAGATTTTTAACCTGTACTGCTCCCTCTGCGAGGCCCAGGGCTATTGGAGGAATTTTTGAAACTGAAGTCCTTTCCTATTTCTGGAATAAGAGTAGCAACATGGTTCACGTTGGGCTCCGGAGCCAGAAAAGTCAAACCTAACCTTGACTCAGACTTTGTGGGTTCGTATCCTGAAAAGACACTGTAAGCATAGAACGTCCCCTCTCTAGGCCTCCGTGTCTCGTCTATAAAGTGGGCCTCTGAATGGGACTCACCATCTGACAAGGGCTCTGAGGGTTATGTGACCTGAGACAAGTCGGGTGACGGCAACGAGGTTAACAGAGGCAAAGCCCAGTGAGTGCTCTCTCCGCGTCACTTCCTGTGCTGGGGACAGCGTGGGCCTTTCTGGGAGCGCTTCTCAGTGATATTGATGGCTCAAGGCTTTGTCAGAGTAGATTTGGTCTAATGACCAGGTACTTCAGTGAAATGCATCTTCTACATTCCTCATTCTAATTGGCCGGGGGATTGAAAAAGTCAAATTTGGTGGCAGGCAGCCTCCACGACCATAACGTGGTGAGTGTCTTTCAGGCCCCCTGCGTCCTCCCCGCATCCTGAACGCTTGGTTGTGTGCGCGTGACCCAGCGTGCGGGGGTCATACTGTAAACTCTCCGCACTTCCGTTTCCTCCTGTTGACAGGGAGGGTGATTATGGCACCTGTTTCACAGGATTGTTGGGAGGATGCAGTGACTTCCCACGTGTGAGGAGCGATGGACCGTGCCAGGCACACAGTGAGCCCTCCAGTCATGTTTGCTGCACTTGCTGTTTTGTTCTTATCGGTGCATGGCTGTGTTGTTATGTGCTGTTTTTGTATTCCCCAGGGAGGGCAGGCTGCATGCAGGAGGTCCTCATTTTCTCTAGACCAGCGGTTCTCAACCTGTGGGTCGTGACCCCTTTGGGGGTTGAACGACCCTTTCACAGGGGTCGCCTAAGACCATCGGAAAATGCAGATATTTACATCACGATGCATAACAGTAGCAAAATCTCATGGTTGGGGATCACCACCACATGAGGAACTGTATGCTAAGGGTCGCAGCCTTAGGAAGTTTGAGAACCACTGTTCTAGATGGTGATTTCCTCGAGGGCGGTGTCTATTTCTCATGATCTCACCAGCGTCCTAGTCCATGGGAGCACTATGGTGAAACAGTCAAGGGCAGGGAATCAGCACATTTTCTCCTGTAAAGGACCAAATAGTCAATATTTTTGATTTGATGGGACATAGGATCTCTCTTCACTTGTAGCACAAAAGCAGCCACAAACCCTGCGAAAAAAAAAAAAATCCCGTAGAACAGCATTTACAAAAACAAGTAGTGGAACCCATTGGCCACGGCCATAGTTTGCCGAGCCCCGGTGAAGAGTGTTGCTCTGGAACCAAACTGACTGAGTTCCAATCCCAGCTCTGCTGCTAATCTTGTGTCTTTGAGGCTCTTCATCTCTCTAATTCAGTTTCTTCATCTTTGAATTGGGGTGAAATGAGGTCAAGTAGATAAAGCAGTTAGAACTTTGGCCGGTAGATAGATAGCGCTATTTTATGACCCAAATGCCTGACAGATGGCAGGTGCTTCATAAATGCTGCCTAAATGGTCAACAAATCCTCTCTTTTTCTTTAAACGTTGTCCCTCCTTCAAGGCCACATTCAAGCTCAGCCTGTGTGGCTCCGTCGATTGAGCATTGTCCCATACCCCAAAAGGTCACCAGTTCCATTTCTGGTCAGGGTGCTTGCTTGGGTTGTGGGTTTGATCCCCAATAGGGGGATGCAAGAGGCAGCTGATCTCTCTCTCTCTCTCTCACGCTCAACTTTCACTAAAAAAAAAACCAATAAAAACATATATTTTTTAAAAAGACCAAACTCAAGGCCCTTTTTCTTTGGGAATGCCAGCTCAGACCATCTCTTCTTTCTCTTCTTGGCGGTTCCCTTGGCATCATACTCTCGGCGGCTGTGGATTCTCCAGCGCACTTTTCATCTCCTAAATTCTCACGTATTTATGTTGTTCGTTGGTTGTTCTCTCGGAAAGACGTAAGGTCCTCACCATTATTTCTGCAGCACATAGGACAGTGCCTGACACATAGTAGGTTCTCAATATATTGCTTATTCAATGAATGAGCGAATGAATGAAGGAATCCTTTGTATTATTGTACCTTGTTGTTTTTATTATTTAACTTTTTTCCATTATGCTTCATCTTCCAAACCGGAGATAAGTTTCCTGGAGATACCTTTTTGATGCTCAGTTAAGAGCTGTCATGACGATGAAATGAAATTACACGTGAAAGTGTCTAACGCAGACTTTGGTGTACACAATAGATGCTCAATAGATTCCATTTATTTGTTTGCCGATTCTTACTTCCTCTCCTCGGTTAATAAATGTTTGCCAGGCCACAGGAAAGAAAATGAAAGCAAGATTCTCAGACAGATATGACATCTAAGACACCAGCCAAGGGATGGCTTCAGGGTAGCTCCATGCAGTTGCCATCTTTTAAACGCGCAGCTCTGCAGGAGAGCGGAGGTATTTTTGCCGCAGCCCACATCAAAGTCCAGATGGCGCGAGGGAGGGAGGGAAGTGGGGCCCCAGAGCCCCCGGGGAGCTCTGAAGATTTCATCTCCTAAGCAGCTACGTCCCATCTGTTTCTGCAACTTCCCTAGCAACGCCACAAGTAAATCCTCAAGTAGCGTTTACTTGTGAAGTAAACCATAGTCCAGCGTTGGCCTTTCTTATTGGAGCGGATGGTCACGAAGGTAGCATTTGTAAACGATGCCGCTCCTTGAATTGTCCATTGGCTGCTCTTCAAAACCCACGTGCCCTTCTAATTTGACTCTAAGGGGAAGTCAATACTTGGTCATAATGAGTTAACACACAAAAATCCTGCTAGAGCCCGGCCTGCATGGCTCAGGGGCTGAGCATCAACCTACGAACCAGGAGGTCAAGGTTCGATTTCCAGTCGGGGCACATGCCTGGGTTGTGGGCTTGATCTCCAGTGTGGGGCGTGCAGGAGGCAGCTGATCGGTGATTCTCTCTCATCATTGATGCTTCTATCTCTTTTTCTCCCTCCCTTCCTCTCTGAAATCAATAAAAATATGTTCTTTTTTTTTTTTTAAATCCTGCTATTACATACCTGCTGTTTTTGCCAGTCCAGTATCCAACATCCCTTCTTGCATAGCAACTCCTTGGTCTTCTGGGCCCCCACTCAATCTCAGACTACATGGTTAGGGGAGGATAGCGTCTCTTGGATAATTATTTATTTAGGGAATCATTCTGAGATGCGTGTCTCTTTTTAAAAAAAAAAAGAAAAGTAAAAATAAGGTTGGTTCTTGCAATTTTGATCAGTTGTTATCAGGTACAGAGGCAACCCTTTGTTCTGCATTGTGGCTTGTTTGGAAGTTCGCCGGTCAGAGCTGGGGAGACGATGCGTGTGTTCAGACATCAAACAGATTTCTTGTCTCAGATGATGCTGTTCG
>JAAGEH010000297.1:14898128-15018012 GCA_011751065.1 Lasiurus cinereus | reverse complement strand
TGTGTTCAGACATCAAACAGATTTCTTGTCTCAGATGATGCTGTTCGAATCAGAGCTTTTGGGTTCCGTTTCGTTGTTATGTTTACGATGACTCAAGTGTCAGTCACCGCCGGAGAGCTGAGTGTTGTCTGTTGTTATTCACACTCCCCCGCAGCTGGGCTGGGACCCTGGGGAAACGTGCGTCCTGACATTGCTGACCACCGGGGAGTGACGTCAGCCAACTGGACCAGCAGCCTCCGCCCCAGTCGCCTTGGTGCCTGGGCTCTGTCATCCAGGCCGCCGGTTCCGGGGAAGCCCAGGTGTGACAACCATCCACGTTTTGGGGGTTTTCGGTCCTGATTTCAAAAATGTCCTCTGGTCCCAAACCATGGATGGTTGGCCAGCTTGACTGGGTTGGTCTTGATTTTGGGATCGTTATCTCAAATCGCCGTGAGACTAGACGCTTGTTTCCTCACCTGACTTCTTCATCACCCCAACACTAGGCTCCTGCACCCCACCTCTCGTCCTCCTTTCTGGCTCCCTCTTATTCCTTCTGCTCCTGGAATCTGGGTCTGGGACCCTCAGCCTCTGCCTTAGAAGGTCAAGCTGCTAACCTTCTGCCTGATGACCACGGTGGAGGACAATGTCACGCTTCTTCTCTACCCTCTTGGGTTCCTTTGAAAAAATCATTTCAGTGTGTTTTTAGCCACACAGATACACACAGCGCTGGGCGTGCCTCGGTGTCCCTGTCCCCTCCACAGCCCCGAGGCCATTAGCCACTGAGGATGCAGGAGTAGGAAAACTCAGCTCAGCTTGGGACAGCTCGAAGGTGTCCCTTCCCCCTTTCCTCCTCTGGGGCAGGCAGACAGCCCTGCCCATTACTCTCTGATGACAAAGGAAAGACAAGCTTCTTTCTAACGGCCAGGGGTTACGGATGCCTCGTGAGTGAGTGCATGCGGAGGGCGAAATCAGAACCCCGGAAAGTGAGGTTAAGCTCAGCATGAGGTCCTGATCTTCAGACCCATCCCGTTATTTTACAACCCTCAATTTCATAACTCCGCGGCAAGCTTGTTTGGTCAGTGGTCACGAGAATGACTATCTTGACATATTAAATTAACTAAATGATCAGCATACTTTGAGAAGGAGGAGTCTGGGTCGGGGCAACAGATAAATGAAGGTAACTAGGAAGGGTCGGGTTTGCTCCCTGGATGGAACGTTTTCCTTCTGAGGACCCGCTGTGAGGCTGGCTGGCTGGCTGTGGCAGCCCATCCAGATCCCTTTCGCCATCTGCTTCCTCCGATAAAAATTGGGTTCTCTTTAAAAATAAAACATATGTTTGTAAAAGCACAGCCTTCCTGCACTAAGTTTTATTCCTGTCATAAGTTATTCCATGAAAACCATTGTCCATGAGCCATAAAATTTATTTATATTTTTTAAAATATGTATTTATATTGATTTCAGAGAGGAAGGGGGAGAGAGATAGAAACATCAATGATGAAAGAGAATCTTGGATTGGCTGCCTCCTGCTTGCCCCCCACTTGGGACTATGCCCGCAATCTGGGCTTGTGTCCTGACCTGGGATCAAACTGTGACCTCCAAGTTCATAGATGGATGCTCAACCACTGAGCCACACAGGCCGGGTGAGCCATAACATTTAAACACACACACACACGAAAAACCATTCTACCATAGGAGTTCTGCTTTTACTTTTAGAATCTTCTATGAGATTTACGCTTTGAAATTATATTTCTCTTATGACAGTCCCAGAGGAAATATGCTAATGGGTGTGTATTTAGAATGATTTTTCCCTTTAAAAAAAAGAGACTAAATCAACATGTACTAAATGACTTGTGTTCTGCGCCATATATTTGCTACTTATTTTTCAGTATGTACTCTATGGTGGGCACTCTTATTTACATTTTTACAGATGGGGAAACTGAGGCTTAGATTTACACACTTTTTGAATGGGACCTTAATTATTGGGTTGGGATCTCTACAGAAGTGAGAAACCTGGTCTCCAGATAATGAGTGCATTACTGTTTTCACCAGATAATGAGTGCATTACTGTTTTCTTTCCACAATTCTTATGTGTTAATTGTAAATGCCAGAGTAAATAAAAAAACAAACAAACACTAACCTTACGGTTTCTCATTTTAAATGGAAGTATATTTCTGGAAAACTCAAGAAAGGAAACGTAATCTGAAGATGATGCTTACCTGGGTGAAGCTGAGAAATACCATAGTTATTTCGAATTGGGAGGCGAATTGCCCTGATCTGTATTTAAAAGGTGGTAACTGACATCCATTCTGCACCATTTTAAGCACACGTTGCATTGTGGTGTTTTTGGTCAGCAGGTGGCGACATTGCGTAACAAGGGACATTCAATGTACTCAGTAAATGATCTTATCTCCATGTCAATTGCTGTATTTTAAAATAAAACCATGGGTTATGATTTTACCCCTCGAATCCTGTCTGTCTGCATGAACGAAGCAGCACATATTTCGGGCAGTGTCTCTGAGCACGTAGACAGGGGGTTGCTCTCCTGGGAACCATGAGAGGTGGGGTCAGCTTCTCTTGCAGCAGAGACACTGGCTCTGAGGGTGCCGTGGCTCCTGAAAGCAGCTGCTATTCCAGGGTTCACAGTCACCTGTTGGGAGGGTATGCTTTTCAAGTGACAATGGGTACTCCAGCGGCTTCTCCCTTCTTGAGAGATCCCAACGCAATAATTAAGATCTCATTCAAAAAGTGAAGCCAGATGGGCCCTGCCAGTGTGGCTCAGTGGTTGAGTGTCGACCTATGAACCAGGATAGGTCATAGATGGATTTCTGGTCAGGGCACCTGGGTGGGTGGTGGGCTCAATCCCTAGTAGGGCTTGTGCCTGAGGCAGCCAACCAATGATTCTCATCATTTGATGTTTCTCTCTCTCCATCCCTCTTCCTTCCTTTCTGAAATCAATAAAAAAACAAAAACATTTTTTAAAAAGTGAAACAGGGTGGGGAAAAAGCATTTACACCAATGAAATGGTTAGAGCATTGACACACAGGCACAGATTCATGTCACTCATGTCCAAGCTCCTTACTTAGGAGCTGATAATGCTTATTGAGACATGATTGTTGCAATCTGGTGCCTTAATTTTCTGGTACATACCAAATTAAAAACCAGCTATTGGGACAAAGGAAAAATTGTTAGAGACAGGTACCAAAATGTACCCACATTCAGAAAGCAGAGTAGGAAGACTGGGAACAAAATAATGAAAAGAACAGAAAACTTGCAGGGCTGGGGCCACAGATATAGGCCCGAGGGCTACAGATACTTACAGGGACGACAGCTAATCCTCGCCAACCAGCTCAAGTCACTCATCTGAGTGCAAGTACACGGGCAATGCTTGGCTTCATGAGGCAAGTAAGTGTATAATGAGACAGAGATGAGTTTTTCCTCAAAAATGCTTTGCTGCAGAACAGTTTCAGTAAGAGGCAGACAGACCTAGGGGCAAATCCTCACTGAGATGTGTTATCGGAGCATCAGCAGGTGACTCAGGCCTCCTGAGCCTCAGTTTGCTTATCTATAAAATGGGCAATAAAAGGATCTAGGTGAGCAAAGTACTTAGCTCAGACCAGGCCTATGTCAACCTCAGGATCATTTTTTTATTCTGGGTTAACCGACATGTAAATGTGTGGTCATGACCTTCAGCATTGTTGGGATCCTTGGGACCACAGCCACACCTTGGCTTCCTGTGACAAGTGTCAGGCTGGCTCCCACACCCGGGTCCAGACACTGTTCTCCATACTTGTTGGAAAGTATGGCCAGTGGTGACCCCCAATCCCCTGCCATATAACATCTCTCTAGTTGGGGATCCATGGCCATATGGCTGCACAGACCCTGCATTCCCGGTCTCTGCTCCCACCTTGTGCCTGGACACTGCCACTCTGTCCCACCCCAGGGTCCTTACTGAGGCCCCGCATTACAGGGGGCCCACACTGTCAGCGTCCAGCAGATGCTCCGTCACAGCCCGTGTTGCAAGATTGAGCCTGGCCTCGTGGACAGGATGAGCTCAGGATGAGTTCTTCCCATCAGTAGTGCCCGAGAGCCTGTGAAATCCTTCATGTGAAATCCTCATCCCCATCTCTCCCCTCCCCATTTCCCCCAGGAAAGTACAGTGGTACCTTGAGATACGAGTGCCCTAACATACGAGATTTTTTGAGATACGAGCTGTCGAGCGAGCGTTTTTTGCTTTGAAATACAGCAACATTTGAGATAGGAGTAATTGCTCGGATCGGCCAGCTGCACACGACCCACCAGTTTACCGCGACTCGAGCGTGTCATAGTTTCCCACGCCTCGTTACAGAACGAATTAAACTCGTATCTCGAGGTGCCACTATATTGTTAGCACCTGTGGCTTTGATGACAGCTCAGCGTTCCACATTGGTCCGCAGAGTGGGACCCTGGGAGCGCTTGGTGCTAGGCACACTCTGTATTCATTTCTTCTGGCTGCTGTGATAAACGTGGGGGGCTAAAATAACAGAATCTCATTTCCTCTCGGTGCTGGAGGCCAGAAATCCAAAAGCAACGTGTCAGCAAGGCCCTGCCCCCTCTGCAGGCTCTACTAGAAACTTCTTCCTGGCCTCTTCCAGCTCCTTGGGGCTCCAGGCTTCTGGGCTTGTGGATGCATCACCCCATCTTCTGCCTCCACCTCTGTCTCCGTCACCATGCCACTTTCTCCTCCTCTGTGTCCATGTCTTTTCTTCGGTCTCTTTTAAGGACACTTGTCATTGGATTTAAGGCCCACCAAGAGCCCGGAATGACCTCATCTTGAGATCCTTAATCATATCTGCAAAACCCTTTTTCCAAGTGAGGTCACATTCACAGGTCCCAGGATATGTCTTTTGGGGGGCCACCACTCCACCCACGATACTCTCCGTGCCTTCATGACCACTGAAGGTGGAGGAGGAGCGGCAAAGGCTGGCTGGAAGTATCCGATTGTGAATAATTCCCCCAGGCTCGTACTAATCTATTTGCAAAATCTACCGACATTTGCTCCACCCTCTTTCTCTCTTCCTTCTAACTCCCAATTCCCGCCACCAAGGCCATCGGAATGCATGGGAAGAGCTGACTGGAAAGATCTTCAGCATCACAAGATCTGCTGGCCTCGTGCCACGCAGTTTCCCCAAAACAGGGCCCTGTGAGTTCTACTGGAAGAGCTCCCAGCCCCCATCAAAGCTCTTACCCTGACCCCAGGAATCTGGGCTGAGGCCCTGTGCATTCCTTTGCATGTTGATGTCCCACCTTGAGCATCCTACCTCAGCCTCACCCGGCTCTGTATATTAACCTGGCCCACGGGTTCATTCTTACTGAAGTCCCTTAACACCTAAAGCAGGGATCGGCAAACTCATGAGTCCACGGAGCCAAATATCAACAGGACAACGATTGAAATTTCTTTGGAGAGCCAAATCTTTTAAACTTAAACTTCTTCTAATGCCAGTTCTTCAAAATTGACTCTCCCAGGCCGTGGTATTTTGTGAAAGAGCCACACTCAAGGGGCCAAAGAGCTGCATGTGGCTCTCGAGCCGCGGTTTGCCAACCACTGACCTATAGTATATGGATCACACACACACACACACACACACACACACACACACACACACACCAACTCAATGCCTCAAGGTTAGAGGCATTGAGCCCTGAAAACATGATATCAGAATTAGCTATTAGGAAATTAGCTTCTATTTTCCTATAGATTTTAGTATTTTAGTGCCCTGAAAACATATCAGAATTAGCTATTATGAAATTAGCTTCTATTTTCCTATAGATTTTAGTATTTTAGTGATGATCTATATTTCCTTTCCTATTGCTTTTCCCATAACTGAAAGCGTTCTGTGCACCTCCACGTTGTGGTTTACAAATATTAAAGTCACCTCTCAGAAGACATGGAGGAGGAGGGACAATTCCTCACCCAGCAGAGGGGAGGATGTCTCCAGCCCTGACCCCCTCTCCCACCTTCAAAGCCAGCAGTGCCTCTTCACCAATGACCACCAAGAGCCCCGCTAAGGGGTAGACTGAGACAGGTGCACGGGGGCGTGGCTTAGAAATGGATACCCCCTTCCCTCAGAGGGGAGTAGGGTGAGCCACCCCAGGCGGAGCTACCTGCCAAGACCTGTGTAAGTTCCTCTGAATTTTTTCTAAGCACCATTTCTAAGCAGATTTCCTACCATGAAAATAATTGCAGATCTTGGTTCTCTGCTGTACGTCTTGATACGCATCCGCTGGATACACTGATGGGCTGGAAGTATGCTTTAGGTTTCGATCTTGCTAACATTAAATAATGTGCAGACCTGCTGGCTCTTTACATGGATGTGTGGAAATTTACCTCTATGCAGATGGCCCCATCTGCCAAGCCCAGAGGCGAAGCAGCCCCTCCCGTCTTCCAAAGGACGGGGAGCCTCTGGGAGAGTCCGATAAGCATCGAGGGATCTTTGCCCAGAGGAGGAACCGCCAGCCTCTCCTTCCAAACCCATCAAAGCAGGGTATCCAGTGGGGACCTTGTAGTGAGTCCCTCGCTTTGTCTGTGGAGCTTTCCAATGAGCAGCTAGCTTCACCTCTGCGTCGCTCATGGCCCGCATTCCCAGTGGGCCTGTGTTTGCGTGGAATTTGGAGGAGCCCTTAGCATTGTTACTGTTTTGGGAGCAAATTCATTAGGCCGCCAGCACCCAGGAGCTCCCCAACTCACCACTAGGAGGCTCCTCTCGCCCGGCCTTGCTCAGCCCCGGGCTGACTCCCGGAAGCTGGCCCCCGAGGAGGGGACTGAGCTCTTTCCTGCAAGTAAACATCGGCTTGTGGGTTTGTTTCAGGGCAGCGGAGGGCTTTTCTGCCCTGGCCCTGCCACGGTCTGGACCCCCACTCTCTTCTGTACACTGTGCCCTGGACCCCCACTCCCACTGTACACTGTGCCCGCCATGCCATGCTATCACAGAGACGACTGGATTTCCCATACCGCGGGCTCCTGGGTTGTCTTTCCTCCGCTTCTCTGTTTGGTGGCGGCCTCCTCCCGCTCCAGGCCTCAGCAAAGCCTGGCTGGCTCCTTCCTGGGAGCATCAGCAGCCAGTCATACGTGCTGTCCCCGCCGCCCCGGGCAGCCCCGGGGAGTGGCTCCTCGGGTGCCCGCTCAGGTTCTGGGCCAACATGCCACTGACGCCTGATTTCCCCGGGTCCCTTTGCTAGGAGCCAGGCTATGAGGTTCTGGAGGGCAGGGCCAGGTGTTGGTGAAATGGCGTGGTTTTGCAGTCCCGATCCTTCGCAAATGGACTAACAGATAAAATGGGTTCAGCTGAAGCTGATGAACTCATTCCAATTTCAAAGCCGAAAGAAAGGTTGCGCCAAAACCGGTTTGGCTCAGTGGATAGAGCGTCCGCCAGCGGACTGAAAGGTCCCAGGTTCGATTCCGGTCAGGGGCATGTACCTTGGTTGCGGGCACATCTCCAGTACATGGTGTACAGGAGGCAGCTGATCGATGTTTCTCTCTCATCAATGTTTCTAGCTCTCTATTCCTTTCCCTTTCTCTCTATAAAAAAAAAAATCAATAAAATATACTTAAAAAAAAAAAAAAGAAAGGTTGCCTACTTCAGATTAACTGCTGCGGAGATGACCACATGACCAGAGAGGCAAAGTGGCTTGACTAAGTTCACCAGCAAGCGATGGCAGAGGAAAGGCTAAACCAAGTTTGGTGAAAAAATGCTTTTAGAGATGGAGACTTCCTTTTTCTATAAACGTAATGAGGGTGGTTCTCTAAATGAAGAATTTATTTTACTTTGGGATACAGCCAAAAGTAATTCGGTAATGAGTCTGGTTAATGACTTTGCTGGGAAAATGCCCCTTTAACTCACACGTAAAATTATTACTATGATTTTTTTTTTTATCGTTTGGTTCACAAGTAGTGCTAAAGACACTCTAAAGAAATACTCCAAACATACTTCTGGACACATAAACACCACGAGATTGTTTAGACACATTCCGAGTTGACTATTTCAGATGGATCAGTGATCCTGGAGCGTTTGAGTCCGGATATGATTGTTAAGAAATTAAGCAAACCACTTGAAGTCATTTCTCCACACAATCCTTGCACGTGGTGGAAGCACAATAAAGATTTATTTCACAATTTGTTCTTCCAAACAATTTAGAGAGAATTCACCATACATTTTTTACTGATGAAAAAAAGGTTTATTTACTCTTTGGCCATAAACTATGTGGAAAACGTGAAGATCTGATGTTCAGCTGGAGATTGGAGTGAACGTGTGAAGGTCAAGTTCACTATTTCTAACTAATCAACACTTTTTTCTCTGCTCTTCTTGACCCTCGGTGGTACTCCCGGTTTTCTTTTCCTCTCTGTGACAATTTAATCATCCTTGCTCATCCATTTAGATCAGAACGGACAAGCCAATTTCCGTCCTGTCTGGATTCCAATGTGATTTCTACCACATTACACCTGCCCACCATGCTCTGGACGCTGACTTCAGCGGCAACAACGCACTGGACAGAATCCTGGGCTCCTGGCACCCAGGGGCGACGTTTTCCACGGTGCTGGCCTCTGCTTCCTCTGGAGAAGACAGGGGTCACGAAGATTATAAAAGAAGGCACCACAGCCCAGGAGACTTGCCATCTTGTCTTGGGGGGGCCAGCTTGGCCCAGTCAGGAGTGGATCCGGCTCCTCTGCCTTCCTGCTCACCGGAAA
This sequence comes from Lasiurus cinereus, assembly GCA_011751065.1. Taxonomy (NCBI): domain Eukaryota; kingdom Metazoa; phylum Chordata; class Mammalia; order Chiroptera; family Vespertilionidae; genus Lasiurus; species Lasiurus cinereus. Next base: position 15,009,311 of record JAAGEH010000297.1, on the reverse strand, counting down.
GAGAAGGTGTGGAACTCCAGCCCAGTCACCAGGGAGCTGGTCTCCAAAGCTACAGCCAGCCGAAGCCGGCTTGGCTCAGTGGATAGAGCGTCGGTCTGTGGACTGAAGGGTCCCAGGTTCGACTCCGGTCAAGGGCATGTATCTTGGTTGTGGGCACATCCCCGGTGGGGGGCGTGCAGGAGGCAGCTGATCAATGTCTCTCATCGATGTTTCTAACCCTCTATCCCTCTCCCTTCCTCTCTGTAAAAAAAATCAGTAAAATATATTTTTAAAAAATCAATAAAATATATTTTTAAAAAATCAATAAAATATATTTTAAAAAAAGCTACAGCCAGAGGTGTCCTGGAGCCGGCTCAGGCCATCGCCGGGAGTATGCACGTCTCCTCCCAACGCCACGTTCGGTGACCTCACGCCAACCGCTTGAAATCGGCCATCGTGGGGTTATTTACACTCAGGGAATTAGCAAATACAAGGCTCTTCTTTTTGGAGAGCATGTGACTAAATATTTACCAGCACACCCCTGGGTAAAACCCTCAGAGCGGAGGTCAGAGCCTGTTAGGGGACGAGGGGCGACATCCCGTCAGTCCTGAGTTAGCTGGTCACACTGTAGGAAAAAGCCAAGCCAGGGACCCGAACTGGCAGGACCGTCGTCGTGAGTGCCAGCCAGCAGGTTGGCTGACCCTGACAAGCCCAGGATAAACCGGATTGGTCAACCATTCCTTTTGTTTCCCACCCAACAGGTTGGGAGCAGGCCCGGCTTACCGTGAGAAAAAAAGATGCCCGCAGGCATCCCGCAGTGTAAGCAGCTCCCCCTTTCAAACGAAACCAGATGGTCCCTTTCAATATTAGTTCCTATTTTTGCTTCTTCTGTGTCTAAACAGCAATAATCATAGGAAATTAAAAAAAAACTGTATTTTACTTGAAAAAAGGAAAATAAAACCTCAGTCAGAACTCATATAGGGAAAAAACACGGTGGCATAATTTTTTTAATGTCTTTATCGTGCTGTGAAGCTCTGTCCTTAATTTTCCACTCGACCTTCATGTGTTCATGTATCCGAGTGGAATGTGCACCCGGAAACCATGATGAGAGAGATGAGCACCGTCCCCCTTGGTGAGTCTGGGCAGATGGAATGTCTGTTGCTTACAGATACATGGCGGAAAAGCCGGGGGGAGGGTGTGTTGGATCGTCTGTCCTCGCCGTTAGTACCTCCGCTGGTTTGAAGTCTCAGCATCTGCTTGCATTCCAGCGGACATGACCTGACTCAGGGGAGAGGGTGGTGGGCCGAGTCCACTCAGCAGCACAACAGAGACAAAGTCATTCCTGGAAATGTGTGGTCTTAAATATTGTTGTCTTTGCAAAAATAAAATGTTTTTTTACAACAAATGTTTTATTTTCCTTTGAAGACTCGTAACCGGTTTCTCAGCCAATTTAGCTGTCATTAAAAAAAAAATCCAAAACGGACATTTCTGGTCACTCAGTTATTTGCATGTAAAATTGGGAATACTAAAAAAGTCCCATGCCGAAACCGGTTTGGCTCAATGGATAGAGCGTTGGTCTGCGGACTGAAAGGTCCCAGGTTCGATTCTAGTCAAGGGCATGTACCTTGGTTGTGGGCACATCCCCAGTAGGGGGTGTGCAAGAGGCAGCTGATCAATGTCTCTCTCTCATCGATGTTTCTAACTCTCTATTCCTCTCCCTTCCTCTCTGTGAAAAATCAATAAAATATATTTAAAAATAAAAAATAAAAAAGTCCCAGAAAAATCCCACTTCAGAAATGTCTGGAGATTCTTTTCTTATTTCTGTGTGGATAGGTAGGGGTGGGCCGAAGTAGGTTCACAGTCGCTCATATGGAAGAAGATATGCAGCCGAGGCTGGTTTGGCTCGGTGGATAGAGCATCAGCTTTCGGACTGAAAGGTCCCAGGTTCGATTCCGGTTGGGGGCATGTACCTTGCTTATGGGCACATCTCCACTGTGGGGCGTGCAGGAGGCGGCTGATCGATGTCTCTCTCTCATCGATGTTTCTGACTTTCTATCTCTCTCCCTTTCTCTCTGTAAAAAATCAATAAAATATATTTTTTTAAAAAAAGAAAAAGATATGCAGGTAATGATTATGCCAGTAGCTTTATTAATTCAAAAGGCTGTCAATGCCATAACTGTGAACCTACTTCTGCCCAGCCCTCCATCTGGAGAAGTGTCTGGGCCACAGTTACGTGAAGTGTGTGAGAAACAGGTAGCCGTCCCATGAAATTTGTTCTGGAAGCTCTAGGTTTACTCGGCACTTAGACAACTGTCAGCTCTGCAGGTTACAGCTAATAGTGCTCCCTGGAGAAGAACTCCCCGAGTCCCCAAACTTATTAAAATACTAAATACCTTGTTGTGGAAAGGCTGAGAATGCAAATGTCACTCTAAAATGTCAGCGTATCCTGCGCGCTCTCTGCAGAGCGAATTTGCTCTGCTCCAGAGGCATTTGGCTGTTAGGATAAACACCGGATAAACACCGTTCGCAGGCTGGGGAGATGGGGTGCCCTCTGGGTCCTGGCGAGCGAGCTCGTCTTCATCAAAGCTTCGAGCTTCCTCCGTTTCCCGGCTGCACACCAATGAGACCATAGCACGAGAAGGAAACAGCTGGAATCTCCGGCTGAGGAGCGTCGAGAGGAGAGACATGTTCTTGGAAAGGCTCTGAGCTCAAAAGGGCCATGGCTAGCCACGTCTGTTTCATCGTGAAACTAGCTCATGGCAAGCTAGTGTTATGGCGCCCCACCCACTGGGAAGAAGAAGTTCTTGGGACTCTTGGAATCCAGGGAGGGTCACCCAAGGATCGGGCTTTGCATCCCAAAGCCAGGGTCCGCCTTCATAGATTAAATGTCAAAGCGTTTGCCAAATCGTCCTTCATCACTGACTCGCTCTTGAAGTTATAGCCAATGTCGTTGGTTTCAGATCTGTCCTTGTGTCCAGCTTCCGGTAGGTCGGTCATGTAAAACTGATGAAAATGGCACTCAGGTCAATGGATAAATCCAAATTAAAAGTTTGAGATCATTTGATGCAATGGCCTCAAAACCAGCCTGCGGTGGGTCAGTGCCCACACCACCAGGATGGAGACTCTGTGGAGTCACTGGTCCTTGCTGGCGACCTGTTCGATCCTGGACACATCATTTAAGTCTCTGACTTGGATCTCATGTGAAATAGAGGCCATAACACCTGTTCTGTATTTTCTGTATGTCAAGTTAAATGAAATGCTAAATTTGAAATACTTAGATATCTAGCCTAATATTTAGATTCTCTCCCACTCCCACTCCATGTCCCCTCCTTCCTGGCTAAGTATACATGTCCTAAAATGAATTTAAAAGGGCATGCTTCGCCAAAACCGGTTTGGCTCAGTGGATAGAGCGTCAGCCTGCAGACCGAAAGGTCTCAGGTTTGATTCCGGTCAAGGGCATGTATCCTGGTTGCGGGCACATCCTCAGTAGGGGGCGTACAGGAGGCTGCTGATCGATGTCTCTCTCTCAATCGATGTTTCTAACTCTCTATCCCTCTCCCTTCCTCTCTGTAAAAAAATCAATAAAATATATATTTAAAACAAAGGGCATGCTTCATACATATTGTTTGCTTCCTTTCCTTCCTAGCTCGACACTTTATTTATCTGTCTATCTGGGATTTCTTATTTGGGGAGAACAAGAAGTGTTAAAGTGATGGCCAATTGGTTCACCTTCCTTGTTGCCACAGACATCCCAACTGCTACATCTGCATCCTTTTAATCCATAAAAAAATTTCTATTGGGATCAAGTCCAAGCAACTATCAGTGGTGATCTGAGGTGTTTTTCTCAGGGAATGAATCAGAGACATTCCGTAAATCAGCTTGTGATTCTCCACTGTACATTGTGATCCCCTGGAAATCTCTAAAAATACTGATCCCCGTAAGAGTCAAGAGCCTTTAAAAATTTCACACCGTTTGACTTAGGAATTTCATCTCTAGGCAGCAATCTATTCTAAGAAAATAGAGATCCAGACGACGATATATGTCTAAAGCATCTCATGTATTGGTTTAAAGTATCAACCCAGTCCAATGAAAGGAATGGAGAATGGTTAAATAACACATGATTTACCCATAGTGGTTGCAGATTCATTAAAAATTACACTTATGCTTGGTGTTAGAAGTCAGGATATCATTACTCTTGGTGTTGGGATAGTGACTTAGAGGGGGCATAAAGGGGGCTAACAGGATAATATTTAATTTCTTCACCTGGGTGCTGATTATTCAAGGGTGTTCATTTTGTAGGAATTCATCAAGACATATTCTTTTAAAATGTGGTAGCCCTGGCCAGTGTGGCTCAGTTGTTTGGAATGTTATCCCATGCACTGAAGGGTTGCAGGTTTGATTCCCATATGGCACATGCCTGGGATTGCAGGATTGATCTGAGGAGAGGGCAAGTGCATGAGGCAGTCAGTGGATGTTCCTCTCATACATCAATGTATCTCTCTCTCTCTTTCTCCCTTCTCCTCTCTTTAAAATCATTAAAACATGTTCTTGGGCAAGGATGAGAAAAAACTATGAATAATATTTTTTTTAAATTGTGGTAAAATACATATAACATAACATTTACCATTTTTACATGGACTATAGTTCAGTAACATTAAGTACACTCATAATTATTAGGCAGCCCACCTCCAGAACTCTTTCCATCCTGTAAAACGTGAAACTCTGTACTCATGAAACAATGACTCCCCCTCAGCCCTGGCAACCACCATTCTACTTTACATCTCTCTGAATTTGACTACTTTAGGGGCTTTCTATAAGTGGAACTGTGAGCAGCATTTGTTTTTTTATATGATGGGCTTATTTCACTTAGTATAATATTCTCAAATTTCAGCCATGTGTAGCATATATCAAGATTCCCTTTCTTTTTTAAGACTGAGTATTATTCCTTTGTATGGATATACCACATTTTGCTTATCCATCCATTCATTTGATGAACACTGGGGTTACCTTTACCGCTTGGCTACTGGGAATAATGCTGCTATAAATATGGGTGTGCACATATCTCTTTGAGACCCTGCTTTCAATTCTTTTGCCCACTTTTTTGTTCCCAAAAGGAGAATTTTTGCTGGAGATATGTGTGTTTTTTATAGCCTGTCATACTTCAATGACAATTTAACTTAAAAAATTATGGTAGATGATGGCTTCACTGCCAGAGGTTCTAATGAATTGGCCTGGGCATCAGAATTTGTTAAGCCTCCTCAGGGGACTCTAACGTGCAGTCAGTGTTGCGAACCCCTGACCTAAGTGAGGTGTTGAGTGAATTCTTGCAAGCAGCTTGCTGAGAACTGGGCAGAAGTAGGCACCGGGGCTAACGTATCCATTCTTCACACCCATCTTTCCTGTCTGTTCCGTCTTTGAACTTAGCATCATTCCGTCACCTGGTGACCTGACCCAGGATGCGATGCCAGTCAGTGCTGTGCCTCCCGTCAGGTGCAGGTAGAGGAGACAGCATACCTGGGTCTCTATTTCTGCCCTTGCCAGAATGAATGGTCCAGGCTGGTCTTTCTACCCACGGGACACGTAGGTGGATACCTTTATGACAAGGCTGAAGGAATAGCCAGGAGGGCTTCCTACAACACACACACACACACACACACACACACCATTTCTCCCTGCATCTTCCCCAAAGTCTCCCCTTCCTTTTTCCCATGCTTTAAAAATCTGGCTAATAAGTAAGAACCTGTTTTAAGGTCAGCCAACTGACCCAGGGCGGTTCTATGTGAACTCACAGCCATTTAAATCATATCGCAAATTATTCAAATGGATGCTTTTCAATAATAGAGCTGCGATGCCAGGACCTGGGAGAATTGAGACTGGGTGACTCTTTGATGTGTGGAGCTGTTCTGTGCTTTACAGGATGTTTAGCAACATCGCTGGCCTTTACCCGTGGAGATGCCAGTAGCATTCCAATCCCCAGTTGTAACCACTAAAACTGTCCCCAGGCATGGCAACTGTCCCCTGGGGAGCAAACTCCACCCCTAGATGAGAACCACTGCACTGAAGGAATGGGGATGGTGGTGGCAGAAGAGAGGAAGCAGCTTGGCAACATAGGAGGATTTAGGGGAGGCCGGGCCTGGCTGAGGTTGGGGAGGGCAGAGGTGTTGGTGATGCCCTCTGGCTCCAGTTGTGTCTCAGTCTCAGAAAGCCCCTCACTGTTCTGGGGTCAGAGACAGGTGCACCATGGGAAAAAGGAGGGCACTGAAGACAAAGCCCACGTGTATGAAGTAGTGCCTTGTGCCTACATGGAACCTGTGTGCCCTGTGCCACCTGCTTGCTCTGCCTCCACAATGTGAAAGGTTGTGAAGTTAGGATTCACTATGGGAAGCATCCCATCCCAGTTTCCCCCTCAGAAATATTTCCAGTTCTCATAGCAACAGAGTTGCCTTTGGTGAACGCCAAAACAGGGTTTGTTCACTGACTCAGCATCGTTTCATTGATCACACGTGAGACCGTAATACATGTTCCACAAATTCCTTCATTCTAATCTCCCCGATTCTAAAACACTGTGTTGCACCGAAACCGGTTTGGCTCAGTGGATAGAGTGTCGGCCTGCAGACCGAAAGTTCCCAGGTTCGATTCTGGTCAAGGGCATGTATTCTGGTTGTGGGGGCAAGAGATGGCTGATTGAAGTCTCTCTCTCATCGATGTTTCTAATTCTCTATCCCTCTCCTTTCCTCTCTGTAAAAAATCAATAAAATATATTTAAAAAAATAAAACACTATGTTACTAAAGTGGGGGGATTTAAAAGTTTTTTAAACATATTTTTATTGCTTTCAGAGAGAGAGAGAGAGAGAAACATCAATGATGAGAGAGAATCACTGATTGGCTGGCCGCCTCCTGCACACCCCCCACTGGGGATCGAGCCCGCAACCTGGGCATGTGCCCTGACCACGGATTGAATAGTGACCTTCTGCTTCATAGGTCGACACTCAACCACTGGGCCACACTGGCCGGGCAGACATTTTTAAGTATCGGGATGGCAGCCCAGGGAGCATGGCTGGGAGGGGGAGGGCCCTGCTTTCCATACTGAACAGGAGCCGCCCCTGCAGCCACCTCTCCTCTCAGGTCCTCGCCCACCTTGGAGCAAGAATCTCCAAAGCTCTTCCCACGACCGTCTCTAGGGAACAGGGGGTGTTGGTGCCTCTGTTTCTTCCATTTCTCTCTCCTCGCCCCAGGCTTCCGCTTTATTCGGGTTAGGGGACCCCAAGCCTTGAGGAAAACGCCACCAACACTCTCTCCTGCCGGGAGGGCAGCCAGCTCGCCTGTGGGCGCAGACACTGCCCCATCCAGCTCTGCTATTGACCCTGGTGGGGGAGGGGGTGCATTTTGCAATGAAAGATACTGAGTAAACAAAGCATTGGCCGGGAGATTGGCTCCCGGTTGAAGCGGGGTGGGCAGGCGTTCAGTGCCGCTGGCCCACAAGCGCCAGCCACTGTACCCACTGCCGAGAACACCGCAGCCCAGCTGTTTGCTTAGCGCCTATGGACACCCTTCCCGCCTCCGAGGCAGGTGGCCGGCCAGCCACTCAGCCATTGTTCGGACTCGGGGACACTCTGGCCTCCTGTCGAAAGTTTCCTTTCTTTATTTTGTTTTCTGGTCCTTGAAAAACCCAGGGACCAACTCACACGGACAGGGGCGGAGTCTCATTTTTTAAGAGGCCTAATTCACCCGGGTTAGAATTTCCCACTGGCTGGGTGGGTTTGTTGCATCAGAAGGTCTTTTCTGCTTTCCTCTTGGAACGACAAAGTCTGATTTCCCGGGTGATGGGAGGAGTGTTGTCCCTGTTCTGGTATATGACCTCTGTCTGACCCCGGGGCCTTGCTGGTCAATAGCTTCCAAAGTGCCCCCACGCGGAAATAAGATGCACCCAGAGCGTCAGGCTTCCTATGAGAACTACTGGTTTGGCCCAAAAAGAGCAACCTGGAAGGAGGAAGCGGGATTATTTCACTCAGTGCTCCTGGGAACAATAATATCACTTACTGAGCATATACTTCGTGCAAAGTGCTCTGCTTTGCGGTGTTCTTATTGGATGCATCGGCTCCTTTGATCTTCACCGTGAACTTCTGTGCCGGGTGTGATCGCTCTCTCGTCAGACGGGGACGCTGAGGACGGCTGGAGAACTCGCTGGCCCACACTCCCTTTCTGGGGTGTCTGGAGGCAGAGCCAGAATGTGAGCCCAAGTCTGTTGGACTCCAAAGCCTGTGTTACTCCCTCTGGAGCACCTGGCCACTTCCCTCTTCGCCCGGCAGGGGGCAGCACTCACATGCAGTGGTCTGGGGAGTGAGACAGGTGGCACCAGTGTGTTTGCTCCACTACTGCCTGTCCGAGTGCCCGTGGCCACTCTTCCCAGTGGCATAGAGCTGGCGTCCTCCCTTCCCCGTGGCCCGGGCTCTCCTTGGACAATTTCTTCAAGCTTTCTCTGAGGGCAGAGCTCGTGTGTCACGTGATCTGGCTGCCAGTAAAGGTAGCTGGGAGCAGGACATACACTCACACCTTCACACGGTATAGGCACAAACGCACTCACCGGTGTCAACATGCACAGCTCTTCATTCAGACACATGCACACACTCAGACATTCATATGCATGCACATTTGCATGCACAGACATACATGCACACACACGCACACACACACACAGGCTTAGCACATGCACATCCCTACACATATGCATATGCATACATAGTCATTCACACACGTTTGCTCAGACACTCATTCACACTTTTACTAACCAACACTCACACTTTTACTAACAAACACTCACATTTTTACTAACTACACTCACAAGTGGACATATCCGTCGTACATCGCTCCCACTCTCACTCAACCAGTAAGAGTTTGCGCCCATGTTTACACATAAATTCATACCTACACACTCACATACATTCACATGCACATCATTCATACACACACACACACACACACACACACACCCCTCACTTCCTGCTAGAAGCTGAGTACACACTGTGGTGTGCGGTCAGGAGGCCAACACCCACTGTGATAAACTGCCAGAGGGGTGGTGTAATGTGGAATTTTGTAACTCAAAAGCCACTTGACATAAGTGAAGAGCTTATAGGAAGGACACTGGCTTTGTTTTACGGAAATGTGGTCTCCGTTCAAGCTTTAACTGCCCAGTTCTTTCTGAGTCAAATGGCCGTAGGCCCTTTGCTCACACACTCCCTCTGTCCCCTTGGGGAAGTAGTTTAACTTCTCTTTGCCTCCATTTCCTCATCTGTAAAATGGGACAGTAAGAATGCTTGCCTTAGAGCAGTGGTTCTCAACCTTCCTAAGGCCGTGACCCTTGCATACAGTTCCTCATGTGGTGGTGACCCCCAACCATGAAATTTTGCTACTGTTATGCATCGTGATGTAAATATTTGCATTTTCTGATGGTCTTAGGCGACCCCTGTGAAAGGGTCGTTCGATCTCCAAAGGGGTCGCGACCCACAGGTTGAGATCCGCTGCCTTAGAGTTATGAGCGCTAACCAGGCTAATAACTGTGAAGCTCATGGACCTGGACAGAGCACATATGTGTCCCACAGCCGTGAGCAGCAACCGACGGCTTGGGTTTGGTCTCTGCCGTTAACCAGTGAGAATGTTATTAAAGGCAGAGGTCAATGTCGGGTTTTGGATGGAAGTGAGGTCCAGGGAGAGATTGGCCAGGTGTCAGGGGCTTTCTGCTCCAGGGGTTCCAGTTCCTGAGCCCTCACACGTGGAAACAGCGTCAGAGCAGAGGAAAACCCTACTTTCTCCTTCTCGGTCGCAGCGTCCTTGACTCCCTCACTCTAATGAGTGCTAGACTCAGCCACCTGATCAAATGGGCAGCCTCTTAGGCCGCTGGAAGGGTCAGATTTGCAGCTTACTAATTCCCCCCCCCACCCCCACCCCACCCCAGTTACCTTAATCTTCATCTTGTGGAAATTTTGCTGGGAATGTCCAAGAATTAGAACATTTAATCTGTGATTCCATGTCCTCCTAAACAGTATAAATTAAGGACACTGAAGTTACTGTAATTAAGAGTCTTTTGCCGAAATCGGTGTGGCTCAGTGGATAGAGCGTTGGCTTGTGGACTGAAAGGTTCCAGGTTCAATTCTGGTCAAGGGCATGTATCTTGGTTGCGGGCACATCCCCAGTAGAGGGCGTGCAGGAGGCAGCTGATCAATGTCTCTCTCTCATTGATGTTTCTAACTCTCTATCCCTCTCCCTTCCTCTTTGTAAAAAAGAGTCTTTAGACCAATAATGCACTATTTTGTTCTGTTTGTCTCCTTTGAGCAGATCTAGGGCCATTTTTCAAAACTTCCAAGCCTTCGCTATCCCAGTCACGTGACTTCCCCCATCTGTTCAGTTCCTCGGCCCCTGGCAGTTCATTGCTTTGTCAGTAACTTCCCTTCCCTTCTTTGCTCTGTGATGGTCCACACCTTTTTGAAGGAAACTAGAGGCTGTTCCTCTCCTTCCCATCCTACCTTCTACCTCGGAGTGAGACCAAGGCTTGGTCAGAAAGGCACTATTTGTCTTAAAATTTCAACTATTTTATCAGAGTGCTCATCTCATCAAAGGAATGACCAGAAAGAAGCTGGTTTACGGTCTCCAAAGTCACAAGTTCCTTTCTCTCTCCTTCACCACAAATATGAACAGAGATTCCTCAAATAATTGTCCTTTGTCATTTGTTTTGTGTTTAGGTTTGCGCCCATGTTTACAAAATAATTCCTATCTAGGCCCAGAGAACTGTTGGAATGATAACTATTTAACAGTAATAATAGTTGTGTGGGCGTTGGCATCAGGAGTGATTTAAAAACATGTATATTGATTTCTGCTTTCTATTGTTCTGTATCAATAGATTTAAAAATGAGCATGTGCCTGATTGGCATGGCTTAGTGGTTAAGCATCGACCTATGAACCAGAAGGTCACGGTTTGATTCCTGGTCAAGGGTCAGGGATTGATCCTGGGGGGTGTGCAGGAGACAGCTAATCAGTGATTTTCTCTCATCATTGGTGTTTTTTATCTCTCTCTCCCTTCCTCTCTGAAACAAATAAAAATATTTTCATTAAAAAATTAAAATGAACATGCATCGCTTTGTAAGAAATAAAACCATTTTAAGAAGAATTTTTTAAAAACAAACACAGAAGTACACCTATGGTTTTAAGAAGTTCTTTGAGCCAAAACCGGTTTGGCTCAGTGGATAGAGCATCAGCCTGCGGACTGAAAGGTCCCAGGTTCGATTCCGGTCAAGGGCATGCACCTTGGTTGTGGGCACATCCCCAGTGGAGGGCATGCAGGAGGCAGCTGATCAATGTCTCTCTCTCATTGATGTTTCTAACTCTCTATCCCTCTCCTGTCCTCTCTATAAAAAAAAATCAATAAAACATATTAAAATAAAAGAAAAAGAAATCCTTTGAAATGCACTGTTTTTGCCCTGCATTTGTTTCTAAACATCTCACTCTGCTGGCTAGCTAAGCGGCACTTCTTTTGGTGAGTGGGACAACGCTCTGAGCCACCTGAGCCACCTGAGCCACCTGGCCAGGGCACAGTCTAGCTTCTTTTATTCAAACTTGTGTGTGTGAAATTCATCTAAAAGTGCATGTTACTGTCGATAATTCATTTTCTTTGCTGTATAGTATTCTATGGTCTGGACATAATACGATTTGTCTGTCCATTCTACTGTGGATGGGCATAGCGGTTTTGAGCTATTAAGATCAATGCAACTTTGAACATTCTAGTGTATGTCTGCTGGTAAACATATGTTTGCATTTCTGTTGGCATGTATGGAGAAGTGAAATAGGATATGCAAATGTCTAGCTTTACTACAGTGGTCCAAAGTGGTTGTGCAATTTACATTCCCATCACTTATGTTTGGCAATTCCAACGAACCGTTTTTATAAAAAGATGTGTGATGGATGGTAAAGTCTACCTGGAGAGAAATACTTGCCTGAGCCAACATATGATGATGCATATAAGCCCATCTAAGTAGTCCAAAGCACCACTCATTTGCACGTTAGGTTGTAAATCAAAACATTCCTGTGAAATAGATGAGGTATGTCCCCGGAGCCGAGGAAATATGGCAGAAACTTTCTAAGGGCCCTTTAAATCTCCCCCTCTTGCTCCAGTGCCCACATTTGATTTCGGGTCCCAATGCCTCTCTGTGAACTGTTGCGGGAATGTCATGCTCATGCTAGCATTTCCACTGTAATATTCCTTGCTTCAAACAACGAAGACGAATGCCATGAACCCTCATTGCATTTTCTAGCAATCACCCAGCAAAAAGGGCATACAGTAGTCATAGACTCGCAGGCCCGACCTTGAGGGTCTTGGACAGGTTTAAATGGAAAGAAGCCTGTCTAGGCTTCCTCCCAGCTGCCCATCAGACCCACCTGGCAGCCTTTCAAAACGCAGAGTCCCACCCCACTCTAGAACAAGTTAATTGAATCTCTCAGAATAGGGACTTGGAAATGTGTATTTTGTGAAGTTCTCCAGTGATTCTGATTCGAATGGAGACCACTAGGCAATCATTCGCATTGTTAACCCACAAATAGATTTAAAATATGATAGCTGTCGGGGCCAAACCCAGAGGCTCAGTTGGTTGGAGAGCTGTCCCACACACCAAAAAGATTTGGGGTTTGATTCTCAGTCAGGGCACATACCTAGGTTTCGGGTTGATTCCAGTCGGTACACATGGGGGGTAACTGATTGATGTTTCTCTCTCACCTCTCTCTCTCTCTCTCCAACCCCATTCCTCTCTAACAATCAAGAAACATATCCTGCTATAGCTGGTTTGGCTCAGTGGAAAGAGTATTGGCCTGGGGACTGAAGAGTCCTAGGTTCGATTCCAGTCAAAGGCATCTACCTCTATTGCAGGCTTGATCCCTGGCCCTGGTTGGGGCATATATAAACGCAACCAATGTGTCTCTCTCACATCAATGTTTCTCTCTGTATCTCTCTCACCCTTCCCCTCTCTCTAAAATTCAATGGAAAAATATCCTTAAGTGAGGATTAATAAAAAAATAAATCAATAAAAACATCTTTTTTTTTAAAAAAAAGAAATATCCTCAGGCGAGGATAAAAAAAAATAGCCATCTAATGTAAATAGAATAGCAAAGTCCTTGAAAATAAGAAGAAAAAGGAATCAAAGATCAAATCTTTTTCTCCTCTTTCAAAATATTCTTTCAAAGGAAAACATTTTGCCAGACAAATCACAGAAGCAAGTCAGTTGAAGATGGTTCTGATTCCAGGGTAATAATAATTGTCAGTAAACATTTACTTGGAACTTAACAGTTTGTTGAATGGTGTCACAAATATTATTTCATTTAATCACTCAAGCCTCTGAGGATAAAAATAATCATCCCCAGTACACAGCACAGGATGCTGAGGCCTGGCAGTGAAGTGACTCCTCCAATGACATGCGTGATGAAGTGACAGAACTAACACATAATCCCAAATTTCCTGATTCAGAATCTGAAGTACTTTTCACATCTCCCCCATTACTCCTGGAGTCGGAAAGCTACCTGAAGGCCAGTTAAGTGTTTCATCAACTCTGACTGCGCTCCACGAGTCTGACTGGACTCCCTTCCACCCTCTTTCCCCCTCTCCCTGTCCTCTTCTCTTCCTTCTATGTGCTTCTATGCCTCCCAGGTAACAGGTGATCAGTGGTATGCGAGGAAATCAGAGATTAGAGAAGTCCCTATCTTCAAAAAGTTCCCTTCCAGTGGGGAGAGAGACAAGTCCTGTGTGGTGGTGCACCAAATGCCACAGTCATACCTAACGAAAGGTCAGGCCGTCCCAAAGAGGTCAAAACAGGAACGAGGTGATGATCCCGCCATCACCCCTCCTGTTGTGCCTGTGGATTCATACTCTCCACTCAGACAGAAAGTCCAGCTTCTTAAAGGTAAAGAGAACTTGCTTTGATGTGCTCTCACTTCAAAGGGCGCTGTTGTATTTTGAAACAATCCCACTGCCTCCAATATCCTGTTAGAACACCCTCCAAAATTTGTCTTTAGATCTCTGGTCTATAGTCTGTAACATATGTTTACGCTTTCCTAAATGTAGAAGCATGCCATCTTATTAGTGGTTCATTTATCTACTCTTTAAAGAAGTATCATAGTTCAACAGACTAACAGCTGTCAAAGGGGAGGGTGTTGTGAGGCTGGCGAAAAGGAGAAAGGATTAAGTAAAAACAAACATACACATACAAAAAAAAATCATAGACACAGACAACAGTATGGTGATAATCAGAGGGAAAGGGCAGTCAGGGGGAGGGAGAAGTAAGGGGTGATAAATGGTGATGGAAGGAGACTTAACTTGGGGTGATGAACACACAATGCAATATATAGATGATGTATTACAGAATTGTATACCTGAAACCTATATAATTTTATTAACCAATGTGATCCCAATTAAAAAAATTATCAGTGCTCATTAAGTGATATAGAGGCCTTAAATAAATGCAGGGAGAGGCTCGGGGATTCCCTTCCTAGACTGGTGCATAGAAAAAGCAACTTCTGATACACCAAGAAATAGTTTTGTTTGTACTCATCAACTGGTCTACATGGAGTGGGGATAGGGAAGTGTGTGTGTGTGTGTGTGTGTGTGTGTGTGTGTGTTCATGTGGGTGTGGCAGAGGCTGGTAGCCTACAGATTTTCCAACATACTCATTCAGTGGTGACAACAAAATACCTGCTTTTTTTGCAAACACCTATGGATTATTCAGTAATAATAAATGATAGTCAGATGCCCACTGGGTACCAGCAGTTTCTTAAGCACAAAGTCTACAGTTGTGAAGGAGACAATGTATTCCTTTGCCCACTCTACCCCCTTTCTGAGTAGACTTAGTGAAGACCAAGGAGATGTTTCTGGAAGAGTGCATGTGAGTATTGCTCCGAAGTCTATGAGTTAGTTACATCATGGCCTCACTCACCCAATGTTTCTGAGGCACTGCACCCCGCTGATGGCTGCTTAGTTGGCTTCTGTTCCTCTTTTCTTCCAAGTTATCACTTTCCTGAACATGTAATCTCCTGCTCGGCTTCGTTGTGTCTCCTCTGGACAGCTATGGCATCCTCTTCCCTGCTCTCTCTGCCCCAGGTCTCCAACTTTCGATCTCATCCCATCTTTTATTTTGCCATTGAAGTTGTCTTTTGTTTGTTTTTTTCCCTTTCAACTCTAAATTATAAAAACTGACAGTATGTGGGTTTTATGCACATTTTCAGAAAAAGTTCTATCTGACTCAACAAGCACTCATGGAGAGCCTTCTATGTGGCAATCATGGTGCCTAGGACCAACCTCAGCAGTGGGACTGAGGCTGGTCCAAGACAACACAGCCAGAATATGACAAGCTCCAACAGTCTTTTAGTCTTTGATTCTGGTTCCTTCCGTCGGTTGTAAGTCGGTTCCCTACAAGATGAAATGAATGTGCAGGAGGTTTATAATACTCTTGGGACCAGAGCCCGTAGAAGGAAAGATTGGGCAGAGGGAGAATTTAAGCGGCCATGCATCCTCAAAGGAAGGCCTAGAGTTTTCAACATGGGATGACGCTCCTGAACTGTCTGCTTCTGAAGCAAGACTGGCAGCACCCAAGTGGGGAGCCCTCCAGTCATGAAGAGGGATCTGGGTGGTGCATCTCAGCATCCACCACCCCACCCCACACTGCTAAGATTCACTGGAGGCAATGGACTTGACTTGCTGCCTTGATCCTTAATAAAAAGGGCAGGAAACCCATAGAGAAAGAGAAGTGTGTTCCCGAGGCCATGACCACTGACTTCCCTTGGTGGTGGCAGAGCAGGAAGAGGCTGGAAAGGGTCTGATCAAGTTCCACCAGATAAATGAGCAAAGGCCAAGGTCAGGCCAATGTGTGCAACCCTATGTCCTCTCTCAAGGCTTCCTCAGATGCTGCCCCTTCTGCCTGAAATGTCCTTCACTCAAGCTTCAGGTCTCTGCTTACATATGACATCCTCTATCCTGTCTCCTTGGGGCCAATCTAACATCCTGAACTTTGCCTTTGTCATATCTGTCCCTCTCTGGCTTGTCAGGGGACTATTTACTCAATATGGGTTTCCCTCCTATTTTATTAAGAGCCTCATAAAGGCAGACTTTTTTTTTTTTTTTTGCTTTCCTATGGTATCCCTTCTGTCTAGAGGCATGCCTGACACATAGTAAGTGCTCAAGAAATACCTTTAAATTATTATAATTACAATAGTAGCTATATCTGGATTCTTTGGGTGCAAGCAACAGAAACCAACACTGACATGATTGAGCAAAAGAAAAAGGGGGGAATTATGGGGAAAACGTGGGGGAGCCCCAGCATCCAAGAGAACAGGGATAAAAACAGGCAGTGCCCAGCAGCTCTGGAGGGGTGTCCTGAGGCAGAGCAACCACTTGCCATCTCTGCCATTCATCTCCAGTCACTTTCCATGGGGGAGAGGCAGTCTCTCAGGGTCTAGCCTGGGTCCCCTTGGCTGGAGGAGAACAGAGATGATAATGATCCCACAGGCGAGGTCCAAAAGGAAACTGCAGAGGAAGTCCTCACCAGCATCTTTCTGCCGGTTGAGGCTGCACCCGATGCCACCACAGCGAGCACAGGCAGGGAAAGCCCACTGAGCTTTTTGTTTTCATTCTCACCTGAGGATACATTTTTATTGCATTTTAGAGGAGGAGGAAGGTGGAGAGAGAGGAAAACATAGATGGGCGAGAGAACTATTGATCATCTGCCTTCCGTATGCTCCTTGACTGGGGATCAAACCCGCAACGTAGGTATGTGCCCTGACTGGGAACCGAACCAGCAAGGTTTTCTGGCAAAAAGTCAGGGCTTCAGTGAGTTGCTTTTCTTTTCTTTTTTTTTAAAAAATATATTTTATTGATTTTGTATAGAGAGGAAGGGAGAGAACTAGAGAGTTAGAAACATCGATGAGAGAGAGACATTGAGCTATCTCTTGCATGCCCCCCACTGGGGATGTGCCCCCAACCAAGGTACATGCCCTTTACCGGAATCGAACCTGGGACCTCTCAGTCCACAGACCGACGCTCTATCCACTGAGCCAAACCAGTTTCAGCTCCAGTGTTTCTTAACCATAGACTTAGTCGTGACCTGGTTTGCTTGAAAACATCCAATGGCTTCCTATGGCTTGTAGAATGACCATCTAATGACTATGTGTGACTCTGAGCTTTTCACAACTGCCCCCACCAGCCTTTCTAGCACCTTCTCTGGCCACTCTCCTCCATGGCCCTGGGGGAACCACACTGGGCTGTTACGGTCACTGTTCTATGTGCAACCTGTTGCCTTCTCTATCCTGGTGGCTTTGCCTCTGCAGATCCTCTCACTTGAATGACCCTCCCTCTCATCTGTCTGATAAAACCTTCCTTCTATGATGCTGTCAGACCGCCTCCTCCACACCTGGCTGGACGCAGTAGCTCTTTCTGTTGGCTTCATTTATGCGGTTGTAGTAGCACTTAGCTGTCTTTATTGCAGTCAGCCGCATGCAAATCTGATTTCCCTAATAGAATCTAAACTAGTCCAAGGCCAAGTTTATAGCTTCAGATTCCCCATAAATACTGTTCTGCTTTAAGGGAGTAATTTTTCTTCCTTGTTAACAGATCTCTCTAGGAAGAATAAGCTAGAGAGATACTGTTTTTACTGAGAATTCTCTTTAATATAAGGACCCCTGAGAAGAGGCTCCCATATAAGCAAAACAGCAGGCAGCATCAAGAAATCTTCAAGCCGAAACCGGTTTGGCTCAGTGGATAGAGCATCGGCCTGTGGACTGAAAGGGCCCAGGTTCGATTCCTGTCAAGGGCATGTACCTTGGTTGCGGGCACATCCCCAATAAGGGGTGTGCAGGAGGTAGCTAATCGATGTCTCTTTCTCATTGATGTTTCTAATTCTCTATCCCTCTCCCTTTCTCTCTGTAAAAAATCAATAAAATATATTTAAAAAAAAAAGGAATCTTCAAAATAATTGTTTCTGGTAGACACCTAAGATTCCGTGAGGAAAGGAGGTGGCCAGTGCCAGTATCTGGGTGGTCTCCAGCATGATTTCCTCCTTAGAAAGGAGTTAAAAAAAGAAAATAAGAGAAGAGGAGAGAAAAGGAAAGGAAAGAAAAAAAAGAAAAGAAAAGGAAGCTTTTAATACATTTCTTTGAAATAAAAATTTAAATATAACCAATGCATATATTCAATTCCTCAAAAGGCGCTCACAGCGCTCATTTTCTCCTGCTGCTGTTCCCGAGCCAGGGACCTTTGGCAGCTGCAATGTCAGCATCTGTCATGCTGCTCTAAGAAACTGAGGTGACGAGGGAACAGCTAAGAGTCTATTGCCACCAAAGGGGGACTGGGCTCTCAAGGAACAATTAGTGCTTTGCTGTGAATGGTTGGTGCTAATCTCAACCATTTCCACCAAAGGAGAGCGAGGCTGTCACTGTAGCCCCACCTGCTTTGCCTCAAACAACCATCACCGAGTAAGAAATCCCAGCTCGGAGAAAGCTGGCTGATTACTTGGCACTTGCCGCGTGCCAGGCACCTCGAGCTGAGCCCAATATTTGCGTCTCATTTAATCTTCACAGAACCTAGAAGATAAGAAGGGCTTTTATGACTTGCATTTTGCAAATGAGGGTGAGAGCAGTTTAAGGAACTGGCCCAGGGCATGGGACCTCTGAGCTTCGAGGCAGGACTGGAACCCAGGGCTGGATAATTCCGAAGCCTCTGCCCGGTCCCTTGCCAACCTGGCTGCATGTAAGGATCCTGGGAAAATGCAAAATAAGCCAGAGAAACAAAGAAGAATAATAACAAGGCCAACATTTATAGTATGTTACATGGTTATAGGACTTAGGGAATAATAAAACAGAGATGAGGGACAGAGTGCTGTGTGCGGGAAGGGTGGGTTGTAATTTTAAATACCGTCAGGAAAATAATCAGTGAGATACAGCAGCAAAGACCTGAAAACAAAACAAAACAAAAAACAAACAAACAAAAAACGAGGGAGTCCTGTGGATATTCTGGACAAGAGATTTCCAGACAGAGGCAATATCACAGGCATAAGGCCCTGCTGTAGAACAGTTGGCCAGCATGCAGCGTGGCTGGGTGGGGTAGCAGAAGGTGAGGTCAGAAAATCACATGGAACCTTGTAAACCACTGTAAGACTTCCCCTCTTAGTAGGTAACTCTGGTGGTTGAATTGCTCCTATTCAACTTTTTACCAACATTTGAGACATTTTATATATTGGCCTAAATAACATTAAAAATATATTTCAGCCCTGACCGGTTTGGCTCAGTGGATAGAGTGTTGGCCTGCAGACTGAAAGGTCTCAGGTTTGATTCCAGTCAAGGGCATATACGTTGGCTGTGGGCACATCCCCAGTAGGAGGTGTGCAGGAGGCAGCTGATGGCTGTTTCTCTCTCATCGATGTTTCTCTCTATTTCTCTCCCTTCCTCTCTGTAAAAAAAAAAAAGTCAATAAAATATATTTAAATATATATATTTCAAGGTTGTATCACCTGAACAAACATTTGGGACGGGGATCCAGAGAACTAGGGAAGACTGGGGAGAGGAACCAGGCTCCAGTTGGGGCTCTAGGAAGCCACCAATTGGCACAAGCCATCCTCTCTTTAAAACAAGAAAGAGCATTGTAGGGGCTGCTCAGAAAACCCAAGCTCCTCCATTTACAAAAATAATGGCACATGGGTTTGTAAGCAAGCATTTACCTCCCAATTCTCCTCTCGGTGAGAAATCAGCAATTTTTTCTATCCATTGCTTCGATTCTGCCTTGTGACCTACCTAGTTTCTTTGATTTAACACACACACATGTATATATATATATATGAGGAAGGGAGAGGGAGAGAGAGAGAGAAACATCAATGATGAGAGAGAATCATTGATCGGCTGCCTCCTGCACGCCCCACACTAGGGATTGAGCCCGCAACCCAGGCACGTCCCCCAACCTCCATGGTTCATAGGTCAACTCTCAACCCCTGAACCACTCCGGCCGGGCTTACGCTGCTCTCCTGACCATGCTGGAGATGGTATCTGTTTAGCCAGCCACAGTCCCTTTGCTGATCTCCTCAGCTTGATCTCCTGTCCTCACCCCCACCTCCAATTAGATTATTGTTTTAGGTTGGATCATGTTCCTAGGTGGCCTCTGCTGGTGCCCTCTGCACCCCCACTGCATCCCTCTTTCATGCCCTCATATCACCCCACAATCTTGTCTTGGTCCCTTTTGGATTGGTGGCCCCCAATAAACCACACCTCAAAATAGTCACAGCCTGCGCTGCCCTCCTACTCTGACCCTGGGATGGGCCACGTGACTTGCTTTGGCCAATAGGACATTCGTAAGTATGACGTAAGGGGGGCTCCGAGGGGTAGTGCCAACACATCCTAGGAGTTATCTGCCCTACTGTAAACTTGCTGGGACCAGACTAGCACTCTCGAGAGACCCTGATGGGGGAGATGCCACCTTGGATACTAGTCCCACCATGCTCCCAGTGCCAGGCAGATATGTGACTTCAGCTGCCGCAGGTGAAACAGAAAACCTCCCCAGCTGAGCTTTTTCACTCCTCAGACTCATGAACAAAGAACAGATACTGACTGTACTGCGTTAAGCCGCTAGGTTTTGTGGTGTCTTGGTACCTAGCATAGTTCACGGGAACAATCCCCATCGCATCTGGTCCAAAACCTGAGAGTCCCAGACCATCCCAGTCCACGGCAGCTTCAGTCTCTGTCTGTCTAACAACTTTCACCAAGACCTGTGGTCTCAGCCGCGCCTGAACGTGGGGCTGCTGATGCATACGGTTTGGAACAGTTTGTCATCCGGGTTCTCTGAGCGGGAGACAGATTGAGGGAACACGGGGTATTATTATTGTTGGTATTGTTCTGTGTTAGGACTTTTTCTTTTTTTTTTTAATGTATTTTATTGATTTTTTACAGAGAGGAAGGGAGAGGGATACAGAGTTAGAAACATCAATGAGAGACATTGATCAGCCGCCTCCTGCACGCCCCCCACTGGGGATGTGCCTGCAACCAAGGTACATGCCCTTGACCAGAATCGAACCCAGGACCTTTCAGTCCACAGGCCGATGCTCTATCCACTAAACCAAACTGGTTTCGGCTTATAAACACATTTCTTATAACAGGGATGTCTTTTGTCTTGCTTTCATCCTCTTCATGTCTTTGAGGGTAAGAGATTATTGGCAGCTTTATTTTTATTATTTTTTTAAAGGTTGGCTGTTTTAAAACAAGACTTAGAAATTTTAAATTTAGTTCCAGAAGAACGTGAGAAAAACTGATACGTAGTTTGCTCTTCAGTAAGTTAGTCTCCTTTTGGAAGGGCTATTAGAAGCTCAGGCTAATCAATTGATTTCTGGTGCACTAAGTGTGCACTCAGGGGCTCCAGAACTTTAGAGGCGTGGCCACGTTTGGATATTGGTCATGCAACTGCCTGAGGGCTGGATTGCTGAGATGTCAACAGAGCTGATGGGAGTGACTCTGGGCCATGAGCACCACAGGTGCCGGGGGTGACTGGTCTGGTCCTCGCCTCAGGCGCAGTGCTCGGCACAAAGATGTGCTTAATAAAAAGCCCGAGGGAGTGGATTACCCTTATGAGGAATTTTGTGCTTCAGAAATGATGTCCACTTTCCTATAGGAAACCATATATCTTGAGAAGTTAAAAAAAAAGGAATAATGAAGCTGCTGCTCCAAATGTGGTCATAACAAGTTCAACACTCGCTTCAATTCCTTTGTCAAGTACTGGTGTGGACACAAGTTCAATATATGAACCAATGAACTCTACGGAAAGAGGGCCAAGTCAGTGAGAAATGCATTGTGGGCATGATTACTATGCATTTCATTCGAAATTTGAAAGTGAAGGTGAAAATTTGTAAGCAAACGAGATGTATTAAAGTACCAATTTTCTGCCCAGCTGCTGTGGCTCAGAGTGTTGACCTCTGAACCAGGAGGGTATGGTTCCATTCCCAGTCAGGGCCCATGCCCAGGTTGTGGGCTTGTGCAGGAGGCAGCCGATCAAATATTCTCTCTTATGATTGATGTTTCTATCTCTCCCTCTCCCTTCCTCTCTGAAATCAATAAAAACATATTTAATTTTTTTTTATCAAGTGTGCTCATAATTTATTCTGGGCATCTATTACTCTCCCTTGGGTAAACCCTGGATTAATTCAGTTTCCTTCTTATTTTGGGCATTATCTATAAACAAAGTATTATAAATCCCATTTTACTGTATTCATCTATAACTCCACATTTTAGTACGCCACTGACTGTGGAAGTGTCCCAGAAATCTTTGAAATATTCAGTGACAAAAAATTGTCAAGCACAAATATTGATAATAAGAGGAGAGCATCCAGAAATGGAGGCAGAGAGCTGAAGGTAGCAAAGAAGGAGGATGAGAGAGACAGACTCTTTATCAAAGTGACAGATGAGGAGATATCATGAGGCAGGAGAGAGGGGAGCAAGGATTTTAAAATTTCTGCAACACACATCACACACAGAGCCGTAGCAAACATACCAGCAAATAGACCCACAAAACCCCAATGAGAGCAACCCAGAATGTGGCTGGGCCTGTGCTGTAATCACCCTGGAATTTAAACATATTTGGAGGACCCACAGGAAGATTCTTTTCTGAAAGGACTAAGGAGGAAGGAGTCTTCTAGGAGAGCACTCATCTGCAGAGATAAGCGAGTCCGGCTCTTCCAGTTTCAGAAAGAAAGCACAATGTTATATATACAATATCTGTCATGGAGTTGAACCTTCAGCCAAGGATCCAGTCTACGTCCAAAGGGAAGAAGACTGTGGGCAAAATGGAATGAACTTTTCTCATGAAAGGTGAAATGTGACTATTGAGGTGCCAGGCAGCTCTGCATGAGACCCTTGTAGGGAGCAAAGGGATGCATCCGAGCAGATGGGCCTGACTGCGCTGTCTGCAGTGGCCTGGCCTCAGATCAGCACAGGGTTCTGGTGTGTCATGATTTCCATGGCATCAGCAAGAAATAGGGGCCCGCCAAAAGAAGAGGTGGCAGCAGCAATGGGGGATTTCATGAGGCTTTGGGAACATCAGAGACTGGGGTACAGACATTTTTTTCCAAGAAACCAGCCCTGGAGCAGGAAGGGAGGAAAAACATGGGTGTTGGGCAGCCCCTGTTTGTGAACACATGTGAGACACCTTCTGGAAACAGCCGCGAGTGGGTGGAGAAGACTTCACGGAGAGCAGGCTAGAGGGTCCTGTGTCATTTCAGGTCCTCCAAGAAGCGGACTTGACATCAGGATTAGAAGTGCAAGAGAATGCTGGAGGGCAGTGCCTGTGCAGGAATAAGAGAGGGAGTCGGAGAAGATAGGGGTGTCTGATTTTTGTGAAGGAGAAGTGAGGAGGATGCATCTCAGACTTCAGGCCAATTCACAGAAAGTTCCAGACAGGCTGATGGGAGTCCTTGAGCCAACATCTGGTTGGGGAGTCCCCTGTCCTGCCGTACTCAGGAACTCCATCACGCTCAGTCATAGGCAGGGAGCAGTCCGTGGGAAACACAGCTGTGGTACATACGTCACCAGATCCAGAGGGGCAGCCATCAGCTGTTACCCAGTC
Organism: Lasiurus cinereus; assembly: GCA_011751065.1. NCBI lineage: Eukaryota > Metazoa > Chordata > Mammalia > Chiroptera > Vespertilionidae > Lasiurus > Lasiurus cinereus. The sequence continues at coordinate 14,985,715 of JAAGEH010000297.1, read as the reverse complement.
ATGCTCCCATCCCAGGAGATCCAAGCAGCTCAACTTGGTGGCCACCATAGTCTCTTACTAGCAAATGAGGCCAGCACAGAAAATCATTGGTTATGATCTGTGAAGCCCCATTTTAATGCCAGGTCTGTGTTATTTTCATGGAGAAACTTGGCCTGTAAATGGCCACAAACTTTAAAACTCTTTGAAGCTGAAAGAGTTGTATGCTTAGTTATCGGAGCTCTTTTATCCAGAACTGTGCCGCGTTCCCTCAGAATGCCTGTTAACAGAGGGGCATCTGTAGTAGGTAATTTTTGAAGTCATGAAAGGGGTTCTGGAATTACTGATAACTTGGGCAGAGATGGTCAGAAGGTCAGAATGAGATTTTTCTGGGCCCGTCGTATGGAAAGATAATAGCTGGTTTGCATTTCTCTAAATGTATAGAGTTGGCTAGGATGACAAAGACCAGGATATGGGATGCCAAACCCAGTTTGGCTCAATGGATAGAGCGTCAGTCTGTGGACTGAAAGGTCCCAAGCACATCCCCAGTGGGAGGCGTGCAGGAGGCAGCTGATCAATGTCTCTCTCTCATCGATGTTTCTAATTCTTTATCCCTTTTCCTGACTCTCTGTAAAAAATCAATAAAATATATTTAAAAAAAAAAAGACCAGGATATGGGAAGAAACCAAGGTAAAAGAAGGGAAACTACCTACCTCCCTACTCCAGCTGCTCAGAAACACCCCAGCTGTTCAGCTGTCTAAGAAAGAGAAATGGCTTTGCATGCCCAAGATTCCAGTACAGCGGTGAGAAGACAGGCTCTGAGGGACTGGAAACCCGAGCCCATGTGCATTTGCAATGACGCCATTTGTTAGGACTGACAGCTCAAGAACATTTGCTCAACTGGTGCTTCAGCCACATCAGGTTGAGCGTGTTTGTCAACACACAGGTTACCCTGGGGAAGTGCAAGAGGTAAACATAGGACAGAGAAAAGGAAGCGCAGGGGTGGTGGCGGCGACTCACTGAACTGGTTAGGTCAAGGGATGATGATAGCCAAGAGCGTAAACAGCAGCACTTGTGTTTTGTTTTGTTTTCAAATTTTTGTAAGAATTTATTTGGGCCCAACTGACGACATTGCCAGGAAGCAAGATCTGAAATGCTCCCTAAATAGCATCACTATTAAAAAGGTTAGGTCAATGAGTGCCTGACAGACCATTAGCTGTGATTTGGGGATGACCTTCTTTGGTCTTTTTTTTTTTTTTTAATATATTTTATTGATTTTTTTTTCCAGAGAGGAAGAGAGAGGGACAGAGAGTTAGAAACATTGATGAGAGAGAAACATCTATCAGCTGCCTCCTGCACATTCCTTACTGGAGATGTTCCCGCAACCAAGGTACATGCCCTTGACCTGAATTGAACTTGGAACCCTTGAGTCCGCAGGCCGACGCTCTATCCACCGAGCCAAACCAGTTAGGGCTTCTTTGGTCTTTTGAGGGTGATATCAGAGATATCATCCTGTTTATCTCACAACAGTATCTAATTGGCCTCTGTGAAAGCCAGATTGCTGGACCATATGGACAATGATTCTAATTTAAATATTTTTTTAAATGGAGGAAATTCTAAAGTAACTGTTGGCTTGGATGCTAGCTTCGTATCATCAGACTTTTGTTAGAGTTGCAGGGCCCATTTACCCAGAAGCCAATTTCAAGGACACTCAAACATCATTGTCTGCTAGCTCTAGAGCAGTGGTTCTCAACCTTTCTAATGCCGCTTACCCTTTAATACAGTTCCCCAACCACAAAATTATTTTTGTTGCTACTTCATAACTATAATTTTGCTGCTGTTAATGAATCGTAATGTAAATATCTGTGTTTTCCGATGGTCTTAGGCTCTACAGCAGCAGTTCTAAACCTGTGGGTCACGACCCACAGATTAAGAACCACTAGCAGGGACGCCTAGTTGTAGCTGCGTGTTCCAAATGTTGAGAAGCTTGACAGAAAACCAGAAGAACAGAATCTGACAGAAAGGAGGTGGTTTTCTGACACCTTTGTGAACCTTGATTCCCAGCATTCCCTCAGGGCTCCTGTCTTTGTCCACCCAATGCAAGGCAACATCAGTGTTTCACCTTTTGACCTACCCTACCATGACCACGAGTGAAAGGCATCTGGGCGTGCCCTCACACTGGCCCTCCAGGACTCTGGCTGCTGGGGCGGGGTTGGTGGGTGGGCCTCGGATCCTAAGACAGGCTTGATTTGTAACCTTGTTCAGAGTTAACCTCCTTATTGGGACTTGTGTTCCGGGTCCTACTGGATATGCAATGACTTTACCCTCCACACCAGTAAGATAGAGGCAACCTAGTTTCTCAGCCCAAATATGCATCTGGTCTGACTATAAGCTACTGGGGGGAACCTTCAGGTGTGCAGAGGAGGGCGTGCCCAGGGAAGACCAAACATTAGCCAGGACCCGCAGCAAGAAGGCAGGTTGGGCTCACTCCAAGCGAGTCCTGGCTGCATAGAACATGCAGAAAAGACACCAAGCAGAATCCCCTCCATCCCTGAGTGAGGAAAGCAACAGGGGCCATAAGGAGGAGAGAATGGTGGCCCGAGAGTCAGGAGACCTGGGCTCCGGTCTCTGTTTGGCCAGAATCAGCTGTCACCATACTTCCTGGCATCCTCATCAGTAAAATGAAAAGGTGGGATGAAGTGATCCCGTGGACCCCATAGGGTTATAGGAAAGAACCTACGAATACGAGGCTTACTTGACAGGTGTTATTTATTCCCTGCCGGCCCACCGCTCTGGGCAGATGGGAACGTGGGAGGAAAGCCACATCTTCCCATCTGGCTTATCTGAGAGAAGAGACCCTCGGTTCTTAAGAGTGGAAGCAACACCTCAGCCTTATCACCATTTCTGCTCCGTGGCACACCACTGATCTCTGTAACACATATTCTGGTAATTCCTGATCTCAGCAATAGGCTGCCTGCTGTTCATTGTGGAGGAGTTAGCGGAAGTGAAAGGGTGTGGGCAGCGAGTAATAGGGAAAGCGGATCTGTTGAGCCCCATCACCGTGGCCGCTGGGCAATTTGATCTGGGGAATAGCAGATAAGCAAGTAAATCTGTTAATGGGAGGAAATGGAGTCCAGCTCCGCCAGCTAAGGAGAGAAATCGGGCCAGATATGAAATAGCCCTTTCCTTTCCAGAGGCCACCGTTTCTCTCTTCTTGCTGATCAAGAGGATAAGACAGGCACTTAGATTGTACCTGGAACATGAAGCGGTGTTGTAGCTGCGTGTTCCAAAATGTTGAGCAGCCTGACAGGAAACCAGAAGAACAGAATCTGGCGGAAAGGAGGTGGGGAAACAAGAAGCGAGAAGCCCAGTGATTTTGAAGGAGAGCATCTAAGGAGCTAGAACAGATGTTGCCGTGTTGGCTCCGCATGAAGGGCTTTGGGGCAGGAGGGGGTCCCAGGGTGGGTGGGCACATGTGGGGATGCCATGAGGATGCTGGCTGGGACCATCCTCCACCACCTCTCCCTAACTTAGGAGAGGAATTGCATGACAACTCATTTTTACCACCATTTGATCAAATCATTTACGTGGAAATTCTCTATACTGCATGGGCCAAGTATGCATCTTGTAGCAGGATTCTTGAGTTTTTGCCTGACTTTAATACATTTTTTGGCAATTAGGGAACCAATCCTATATCATAAAAGGCTAATATGCAGCCAAAACCATTTGGCTCAGTGGATAGAGTGCCGGCCTACGCACTGAGGGGTCCCAGGTTCGATTCCAGTCAAAGGCATGTACCTTGGTGGTGGGCACATCCCCAATGGGGGGTGTGCAGGAGGCAGCTGATCAATGTTTCTCTCTCATCGATGTTTCTAAATCTTTATCCCTCTCCCTTCCTCTCTGAAAAAAACAACAACACAATGAAATATATTTTTTAAAAAAGGCTAATATGCAAATTATTAAATCCCAAAGGAAATGAGATATCCTTGAAACCAAAACAATATTTATGAAGAGAGTTCAAGCCACATACTGGACCTACTCAGACTAATCAGAACCCTCCTCCCCTCATACATCAAGGCATCAGTCAGCTGTCCTGGTCCCTGGCCATGGGTACCTGACACGTGGAACATCCTGAGTTCTCACATCCTGAGGGGACAATTTGCATATTAGCAGTTAGTTCTTTAAGAGGCAATCTAACTGCTTCAGCTTTGCTTTCCACCTTCACATGGCCTGCTCGTATTAGCCGCTCACTGATGGTTAATATTTAATGTAAAATAAGTCATTTCCCCACTGACCAGGAGTTCGACCAGGGGATGGTGCTGGCCTGCCAACTGTCCGAGGGCCCTCCTCCTGACCCCTCTCTCCACCTGGGCCTGTTTGGCCCGATAAGGGTGGGCTAGCTGAACCCTACCCATGCACGAATTCATGTACCGGGCCTCTAATAAATAATGATAATGATGATGATGATGATGGCACCTAAATGCTGGAAATTCTCCTAAGGACTTTAAGTATCTTTCTCACTAAAACTACACAGCGGCTCCTTAAAATAAGTATTACTATTAATTCTACTTTATACGTAAGAAACCGCAAAGGATTGGCAAAACTTACTCCTGGCTACCAGGCTACTCTGCGGTGAAGTTGGAACTGTCACCCAGAACTGCTTGCGGCCCAAATCCATTTCTTAGTGACTATGCTGTACAATGCAGCCGGCAGCCAGCAGGGGGCGCTGAGTGGGATCTCGCTGATGCTCAGGTACCCAGAGAACTTTCCATGAATGGTCTCATTTAAACACAGCAGCCCCCACATCGGTACCATTATCATCATCTTTTAAAAAATTATTGTTATTGCATAGCCTTTAGACACATACAACAATGTGGGGAAGGCCGGGGGTGGGCGGGAGCTGGGTAGAGGCGGGAGCTGGGGAAAGGGAGAAATAAGGGACATCTGTAACAATAAAAAAATAAAATTATTGTGATTATTGCCGAAGAAGACAGTGAGGCTTGAGAGGGTCAGGAACTTGCCCAAGGAATTCAAGCAGTAGGTGTGGGAGGCATGCCATTAGCCACGGAGTTACGCTTGGAGTTAAACCCTTCTAACTCCCTGACCCAGCGCTACAGAGACTGTGTGTCGTCAGTCAGCTGAACTTCCAGGGTAAATCCTCGCTGTTCATCAAGCTCAGTTTCCTGTTTTAACCGCTCGGGGCCCTTCCCACAGGAGTCATGGTTGGCACTGGTGGACCGCCAGCAGCCTGAGTCCTCTGGTGGTTTCACCTCTCCCCTGCTCGTGCTTGGACTTGACATGCTTATTGCGCAACACCAGTCTTTTCCCAGGCAAAGGCGGTTCTCCCAGCGTCAACCGAAGGATGAGGAGGCTCCCGGCTTCCCCCCATGGAACTCTGTGGAAACCCTCTTACGTTGGCCTTGTGGCCAGCTGCACGCTCCCTCTGCTCTGGTTTATCTACCCTCCTGCTAGGACGGGAGCCCTGGTCCCAGGGGCCAAGCGCTTAGAACAATGCTGGCTCTTCTGTCAAGCTGCCCTATCCTAAGAGCTTGAGGGTGTTCTAACACTAGGCCCGCATCAGATTGAAAGTGCTAATCTGTCCGGCTTCCTCCCACTGGTCACAGCATCGCGTCCCCCCCTCAGGCCTCCCACTCCTTTGAAAAGGCCCACGAAAGTGTCTCTAATGGCCACCCCCATTTCTTGCAGCTTGGGGATGCAAGTTTCCTGGAACCTTATCAGCAGGAAGGATCTCAAGCCATTTCTGATGTCATTTGCCCCCTTCCCAAATCCTCCCTCCCTCAATCCATCGAAATGGGATCCCAGATTAAGAAAGTGTCCCTTCCGCACAAATGAATGCCGGGTGCCTCTCAAGGCTTTCACAACGTCTTTGTCCTCGCCTCTTATATAACACGTTATCCCTTGCCATTGGAGGAAGAAACGCCTTCTGTCTCAGTCTTTTGTTTATTGTTCATTGTTTTTGTCCCTTTCGATGCTTCAGAATGACTGCTTGCTTGCCTAGCTCTCTATTGCTATGATTTGGGTTTTGGCCAAGCTTTTAATTTGCTCATCTGTCAAGCAGTTGGACTAGATCGGGGCCAGTGACCTTTCTCTGGAAAGGACCGGATAGTAAGTATTTTAGGCGTGTGGGCCATACGGTCCCCATGGCAACTACACAACTCTTGGGATTTATAATTCAAAAGCCGCAGATTCCAGTAAAACTTTACTTATGGTAGCTAACTTTTAAATTTTATGTAATTTTAGCCTTCCATGAAAAGAAATTTTTTTTTCCCCACAAACCATGAAAAATTGTAAAAGCCATTCCTCGCTGACAGGAAGTACAAAGTCAGGCCTAGCAGATTTGGCCCCTGGAATAGATGATTCTAAATTTCTTTCTGATTCTAAATATCATGACATTGCAGAACCTTGGAAGTCATGACGTCCAGGCAACCTGGACACCCCTGGAGGAAAAAGGGGCCTGCCCATAAGGCCATGTGGCTGACACTCCCTTCCCGCCCCCCGCAACTCACACACTGGCGGGTGAGTAGAAGTTCAGGACCTTTGCATGGGTCTGCTGGCTCTCAGTCTGAGTCACCCCACCACCGGGCCCCGTCTCCAGCTCGTAAACGCACATTCTGAGTTTCACTTATTAGCAGAATGAGATCACTTAAGGGGTTACAAGTTTGGGGATCATTGTTTACTCTTGCCTGGGAATAGCATTGTATATCCTCATATTTAAGTCAAGTCATGCTATGAACACTTTATTGGGATGACCGTATAAACTACTCACTTCTATAAAAACTAAAGGATATGTGTAGTGCATTTGTTTGTTGTTGTTCTGATTAAGGCCTAATTAGACAATGGCTTACATCAACTCAGAGCAATGTGCAGATAACCAGAATTTGTGACATCTGAACTACAAAATAAATAAATTAATCTAGAAAAAAATTGGGGGGGGGGTGAATTGGACTGATGTTCTAAATAGCAGAATATTCACACACACGCAACACACACATACACACACACACACATACACACATACACACACACCAAAAAATGGGGAAATTTTTGTCCCTTCCCCAACCCCCCCAAAGACTGATACAATTAGGCTCAAATAAATTTAATACTACTTTACATGAGCTGGGTACAGGTCGTGAACACTCTACTCTCCAAGGAGCCCTATTAACGATGAAAATCTTGCTTTTGTAGCCAAGACTGAGTCAATCACGGTACAGCCAACTTAAAATATAAGGCGCTGTTTGAAAATCTATTGGTCGCCATCCAAATGGTTTGACCTGGCAATAAGATAGGTCATTAAGCTACATTTCCCCCCTTTTATCTGCTAAAAACGGGTAAAATGTTTTTGGAGGTGTGTGTGTGTGTGTGTGTGTGAGAGAGAGAGAGAGAGGGGATTAGGTATTTGCTTTAAAATTTCAGTGTTTTCCCTTTCCTTTTTGGTGACTAGGAGAATGGAAGACAGAAGTTGGGATAAGAAGCAATTTCATAAGTTTTTGGAGGGTAGTGGAGGGAGAAGGAGTTAGCCCAGCAAGAAAAGACTGTTCCAGCAATTCCCATCTGGAACTTGGTTTATACTTCTTGAATCTTCCCACTATTTCTACAGCTTCTTCACTTCTACAAGATTCTCTGCCTTAGCAGCCAACTCTGGCAAGAATTGTGTAGTGATCCAGGGAGAGACATGATTGCTGAGAGACGAGAGACCTCAAGTAGCTTCTCCTATGTCCTCCATCTTTCCACAGCTACCTTGCTGTGAATTGCAGGCTCACTCACGTTTTCCAAACCCTTCCCTGAGTCTGTCTGTGCTCACACCTGGGAAGAAGCGATGGTAGAAGTTCTAGCAGAAGCAGGCCCTATAGATGCAAACTCCAGTCTCAACTGACTAGCCATGAAGCTGACATCGTAACTAGTCAGGCCTTGGGGAGTCAGAGATTCAGCGAGATGCACTAGAGCTCTCAGCCAACAGGGTGGGGGCCTTCGTATATAGGAAACCTGACCTCGAAGGTGCTAATTCATTTCTCCCTGCTCCTCATGTTTTCGGGAGCTCAAGGCTTTATCTCGCAAAAGAAAAAGAGCCCAACTCTGTACTTCGCAGAGCAGAAAATAAATGGCTTCGCTTCCCTCGAGGGTAAAAAAAACCCTTGGCCTTGGTTTATCGTTTCTAATGTGGGGACCAACCTCCCCTGTCCCCTTCACTACACACAGCACCCCGTCAATCCCTGAAAAGGAGAACCTGGGGCCTCTCACGTCCACTCAGCAGCACGTCTTGGACTGTCTCACGGTCAGCTCACCTGGCTCACATTTGACTCCTAACTTCTCAGGGTTGTCTTCCGTTTCCTATCCATTTTTAGACCTTGACTCATGGTTGCTTATTTGCTTATTATTCCTTCTTGCCACCAATACTGGGTGACATCATGTGCAGGCATTGCTAGTGCTGGTGGAGAACAGGATGAAGGAGGTTCCGGTGCACTTTGGACTTCAAGTTTAGCAATGAATAAGACAGTCCAGAGGTCATTAATGACCTAAGTACTCACTTCTTCACCAGTGGCGAGTGTTATGAAGAGTATGACCTCACTAAATATTTATAGAGGACCTATTAGTGCCAGGTGGAGGGCACATGGTGATCACCAAGAGTCCCCTCCCTTATTTTCGTGGAAACAGACCATGAATCAAACAATCACACTCACGAATGCTACAATTGCCACCTGAGCTTGGAACAGGGACTTAGAGCGCTGGGAGAAAGCAGTAGCTTCCGGGAAGAAATGGCATTGAAGCAGAGACTTACAGGGTGACTAACCCGCTCTGGCTTCTCTGCATGTCCCCGGCCATGTGTGTGACCCTAGGGACCCCTCCATGACACAGTTTCTGCATGACATGTACCCTCTCGCCTTCTGCCTGTACCTGGACTTGCCAGGGACCAACTCAGACTAATCAGAACCCTCCCCTCACACCAAGACATCGGTTCCTGGCCATGGATACCTGACACGTGGAACATCCAGCTGCTTCAGCTTTGCTTTTCACCTTCCACAGGGCCTGCCCGTGGTAGCCACTCACTGATGGTAATATTTAGTGTAAAGTAAGTCACTTGCCCATTGGCCGGTGTGGCTCAGTTGGTTGGAGTGTTTTCTGTGCATTGGAAGGTCTTGGATTAGATTCCAGGTCAGGGCACATACCTAGGTTGTGGGTTGGGACCAGTATGAAGATAACCAATCGATGTTTCTCTCTCTCTCTCTCTCTCCCCACCTCCTCTCCCTCTCTAAAATCCCCAATTAAAAATAAATCTATTAAAAATAATAAAGTAAGTTGCTTCCATTTCTTTGATAACTAACTCTGGTCCTCTGTGGGCGAGGCTCTCTCTTCACATTATTCTCAAATTCCTCTGCTCTCTGGGGAGGATTTATGCTAACGTGCTTCTATCTGCCTTAGCTAAAGACTCCCCACACAAGGTCAACAGCAAATTTATATTTTCGCCTCCTGGGTGGATGTCTCATTTCTACCGTGAGCTCCCACCCAGAACAGTGCATCCTTCTTTGCCCACTGCTTATACAGGTTTCTCTGGCTGGAGGACTGGGGCTGGCTTGGTGGGTTTAGAGCCACAGGGGGCTCAGGGGTGAGCAGGTGCATAGAAGCTGTCACTCAGCACCCAGCCACAGTCCTCATTCCCTGTCAGCCCTTTTTCTTTTCTGGTCCCATTTGCCTGAAGCAATGTCCGGACTCATGAGCTGAGAAACGTTCTGAGCCCATGAACAGAAAGTCTTCTCCCAGGAGTCTCTGAGCAAGCCAGGTAGTGACCTCACCTGGGAAGAAGAGTCCCAGCATGAGGGCAGTTGATCTCCAGAGGGGCAGAGGGATACCCTCATTACCATCATTGGGAGATAGGTGCTTAGCAAAGACGAAGTTCAGGCCAGTGGGCTATGTGGTCCCTGGTAAAACCTCCGGAGCTTTTGGGGCGGGCTGTGGAAGAGGAGGTGCTGGAGAGAACAGCCCAGGAGGGGGCGAGAGGGCACCACCTGTGCTGTCAGGAGGACGTGGCCCAGCCTGTGGGTCCATTGCACAGTGAGGTCATCGCAGCATTCCTGCAATGGGAACAGGCTGCAAGCTCTGACCGTGCTCCAGTGAACACCGGTTCTCCTCTCAGGCTCTGTGGAGGGACTGTCATCTGTGTCCCCAGACAGCAGTGGGCGGCCCCTCTGATGGGAACAACCACTTCCTCCAACAGCCCTCTCCACCTGGTTCTCAAAATGACCCCTTCCTTCTAGGCATGTGGTCTGTGATGACTCAGGGGCTCCCAGAAACTACCCAACCTGCTCAGTTTTGAGCGTTAGAGAGAACCTTATTTATTTATTTATTTATTTATTTATTTATTTAATTGTTTAAAGTATTACAAATAGTAGTACATGTTTCTTTTTTCCCCTCCCAATTGACCTTCCCCCAGCCTCCCCTATCCTCCGGCACACGCCCTCACCCCCCTCCCAGTGTCTTGTGTCCATTGCTTATGCTTATATGCATGCATACAAATCCTTCGGTTGATCTGTTACCTCCCCCCCGCGCCCCAAGAATCATTTTAAATTGCCTAAACAATATGGCCACATTTTAGAAATAAAGTAGAGAAGATTAGAAGAAAACACACAGGATCTCATTAACCTGACACCTTACTATTACCATTGTGGTGTATTTTCCCCCATCATTTTCAAATGCATTTTTTTACACTGTATGATAAGGTGCATTAAAATCAGTGTCCTAGGTTGTTCTATGTTTCTGTCTAGTCTTCATACTCAATTTGAATGTTTAGATACTACACAGTGAAAGAATAGATTACGCCCTGTCGGTGTGGCTCAGTGGTTGCCTATTGACCTAGGAATCAGGGGGTCATGGTTTGATTCCCAGTCAGAGCACATGTCTGAGGTCAGGCTCAATCGATCCCCAGTGGGGGACATGCAGGAGGCAGTTGATCAATGATTCTCTCTCATCATTGATGTTTCTATCTCTCCCTTTCTTTTCCTCTGAAATCAATACACACACACACACACACACACACACACTCACACATATATTTAAAATCCTGTATTTCAATACTTTGACTATCTAGATGGAAAAATCTAGGAAATAGTGCTAATATTTATTTATTTTACCTAATTTGCAAAGTCACCTTCTCTCTTGAAGAGAGTAAACCCTTGTATGGTTTTCATAAATATTGTTTTGATTTCAAGGATATCTCATTTCCTTTGGGATTTACAGGTAGCATCCTAATCATCCATGGTCTGTCTATGACTAGAAAGAAATATGTCTCCAAACATGTTACAAATGTGTTTGTAAAAGTTACAATACATTTTTGGTCGAAGTGATCCAACTTAATTCAAATTGATTCCTGTTATTACTCATTTTGAAGAGAGTTCAAGCCACATACTGGACCATACCAATTGCTTCCGTTTTTCTTGATTAACTAATACAAAACAGAGTCCTTATTTTCAGAGTGACTCCAATTATACTGAGTGTGACATGGGCCGACACAATGTAGATGCAGTTACCCTCCCATCCATAAATACAGCTTTTAAAGTCAAGGAAAAGGGCAGAACTGAGCTCTTCCTGAGAAAATTCCTGACACCTTGGGGTCTGTGGAAAATACCAAGTGCTTAGAGGAGAGGCATTCTGGAATGTTCCTGAGTGTGGTGGCACCAATCCGGGCAGATATAAAATCAGGAAATGTCACCAGCAAGATCTGGGTTTTAAAGTAGTCCTGGCAGAGAGGCCTGAGTCATGGTGGGGAGCTGGTTCATCTTCTCCACCATCGGACACCCACATCATACTTGAATGCACACTAGGTATCATACATTATAGTTATTCAGTCATGCAGCTGCCCTGCTAGGTGTGTTCCATTATCATACCCATTTTGCAGACATGGAAACTGAGGCTGAGTTAACCACTTTGGGCAATTTCACATGCTAGTAAATGAAGGAGTTAGGATTCCCTCCTGAGGCAAGTAGCTTCGCTTTGATCTCATTTTATGTGGCATTTCTTGTAAAATGTTGTTAAAAGGAAAAAAAAATAACAACAAAGAATGATGTTAAAACAAACCACCTCCTCTCCAAACCAGGTCGAAAGGCCACCCACTTAGAATAATCAGAACCTCTCTACCTCGGGCATCAGTACCTTGTGAGGAGGAGTAAATGGTAATCTCCAAAGAGAGGCGACACCATTGTCCTGGGAAAGGGTCTTAGCGCCTTCTCACTGAGCCCGGACACCTGGGACAATCATAACCAGGAGGAAACAATGGCAACAGTTAAAAGAAACACCCGTCACCTATTGAGAGTTTGCTGTGTGCGAGGCATCACGCTAGGTCCCTCCCGTAGATGGAGGATCTCCACTGATTCTTCTGAGGTCAGCACTGCTGCTATTCCAAACTTTAAGAGGAAGAAACTCAGGCTTCAGCCATGTGACCCCAGGCCAGGCAGGACTCCTGAGTGACAGATAGGCGAGCTTTTATCTCTCTGATTGCAGAGCCTGAGTCCTCAACCACTCAACACTTTACAGCCCCAAGTCAGAGGCAGCTGCGTGTCCTGAGAAGCGGAGGTCAGGTTAACTGCCGCAGGGAAGGCAGGAGCTTGCCAAGAGGAAAGTGGAGTAAGGGTACCGAAGTTCAGAATTCATTCCTGGACCCATGGATTCCTTCTCGGATCCAACCAGTAGTTCTTGCGCGCTCAGTATTTGTTAAGCTAAGCCAGTTCCACCCGTGAGCTCTCTAATGCGTTCAACAAACATTTACGGAGCTTCATTCAGCCCGGGGCAGATAAAGATGTCGGTCCCCATCCCAGAAGCTCCAGCCTCGCAGAGAAGTGGTGCTGATAAACCTCTAACAAAAGAAGCACTCACCCAAACAAACAAGGCAAATCACACCCCCCCTGTGCACCCCTGGAGCAGGGACTGGTGTCAGAGCTCCCACCGCCGGGGGTGCAGAGCTGTGGGAGACAGCCCTTTTTCACCCATTCGTGGATTTGCAGCCTCCAAAGCTGAACCAGATTTTGGTTGGAAGAGGAAGTACAGTCGGAAACGGCTGTGCACCGGGCACTGACAGGAATTAGGGCTGGGAGTGGAAAGAGGAGGGGTGTGTGTCCATGGGCTTCGAGGTGAGGACAAACCCCGTGACCAGACAACCAGCGAAGGGGGCTCTCCGAGGGCGGTCCCTGAAGACGGGGAACGGTTGGGAGAATTTTAGGACACTGCTATTTCACACACACGTTGAAATTGCTGCCTGTAGTATGTTCGATTGCAATCTCCCCCCTTTCCCTTCAAACCTTCAGTAAAAATCTGATACGTACTTGGGTGCTAGCTGAGGAAGAGGAGGGCAGAGCTGCTGGGAGGGCCCAGGAGGCAGCAGGGAACTGGATGCAGACTGGCTGCAGGACCTGCAGCCTCCAGGGAGGCTCAGAAACCTTGAGGAGGGAACTTGACTTGCTGGGGGACCTCAGGCCAACGGGTGTGGTGAGGGTCCAGAATCTGGCCAGAGCTGAGGGTGGACACAGCTGCTAAAGCAAACACACTTCTCAAGTCTACTTGACCAGAGCAATTCTACAGGCCTGATACTTGCAGGCAGGGGAGGCAGGTGGAGCTGTAAACTAAGGACTTAGGTCAGTACCATACGGTAAGACCTAGGAAAGAGGACTTGTGCCCGGCCCGTGTGACTCAGAGGTTGAGTGTCAACCCATGGTTCAATTTCCAAGAAGGGCACATGCCCAGGTTGTGGGCTCCATCTCCAGTAGGGGGCGTGCAGCAGGCAGCTGATCAATAATTCTCATCATTGATGTTTCTATCTCTCCTTCTCCCATCCTCTCTGAAATCAATAAAAAATATATATTTTTTAAAAATAAAGAGATTTGCAGGGTGCTATGGATGGAGCACAAAGTGTATATGGGGGTGGGCAGAGGAGGGAGGGATCTGCAACAACCATGGGCTCTGGGTCTGGATGAGATCATGCCTCGGCGGGGCCTTGCAGGGTGCCCCAGAGCAGCCAGATAGAGCATGCTGGGCAAAATGCAAGAGGACAGAACTCGAGGGCAGGAACCGGCAGGTCTGTGGGAGGAGCCTGCAGCCGCCCTCCCTGTGTGGCTGATCCCAGGCAGGGGCGGGTGAGAGGTGGGAGGAAGAGGAGGAAGAGGCAGAGGAGGCCGAGTGGGAAGGCTGGATGCATCCTAACTGGGGAGGCTGGGAATCCCTCCAGGAGCCCAGGGTTCCTGGACAGTTTGCAGTGACGGAGTGTCCACAGGCCCTGCTGGAATGAGACAAACACGGTCTGTCTCCTACAAAGGACATCTGGCCCTGAAATGATATTCCTTTTTACTGTTAAGTTAACACTGACCTTTCTTTTACGAAATTCAAATCTTGACTATAGATCAGTGGTTCTCAACCTTCCTAAGGCCTCGACCCTTGCATACAGTTCCTCATGTGGTGGTGACCCCCAACCATGAAATGTTGCTACTGTTATGCCTTGTGATGTAAATATCTGCATTTTCCGATGGTCTTAGGCGACCCCTGTGAAAGGGTCGTTCGACCCCCAAAGGGATCGCGACCCACAGGTTGAGAACCGCTGCTGTAGATGAAAGCTTTCCAAAAGAGGAGATGGCACTGTAAATGATTGAATTCATACAACACAGGCTGTATCAGAAATGCAGTTGAACGGGTTAAAAACAAAGTCTGGGTTTGTGGGCTCCTCTCAAATGTAGGCTCTGCCTGCTACCCCAACGGCTTCTGGGTCGCTGTGCTATTTAGCCTAAGCCGGTTTCCTGCAAACATTAGAGGCGAAATGACTAGTAAATAAGCCCGTGGGTTGGCGTGAGAAAGGACCCCTTTGGAGCACTCGGCATTGGGCTGGCACTGTGCTGGGCACATCCTCACAGGTGCCCCTGGGCAGTGCCTGGGGCTTACACACCCGGCTTCAAACCTTGTCCCCGGTCACATGGTCAGTAAAGTGGTAGAGCCGGGATCGGGACCCAAATCTGGCTCTGCAGCCCTGGGAAAGGCCCAGCATGTACTCTGGTTCCCCATCTCCCATTCGCCCCAGGTCCTGGGAGGCAGGTCCTGAATCCAGCGGGCACCGTGCTGCGGCCTCTCAGGCCTTGCTTTGAGGGGCCCCAGGAGGAACCCGCTGCCCAGACCCTCTGCCGTCAGAGTGTCCCGCTGCACGGACAGGAGAGGAGAGGGGGAGGGAAATCAATGACGGCCAACACTTCCCTCCCCAACAGCTCTGATGAGAGAAGGCAATGGCCGGCCTATCAGGACACCTTGTTTGTCAGCAGGCCCGACGCCAGGGCAGAGGTGACCTGTCCAGGCGGGTGACCTGCTAACACAGGTCACACTCCCAGGACTGCGAGGGACCCCAGACAGCGACGGGGAGGGTCTGCCCCCACTCAGCCCTGCAATCCAGCTGTCTTCACTCACGTGGCAGGAGAGTGGGGGAGTGGAATTGTTTTCCGAAGAGTTAAAATGAGGCAGGTGGCCAGCATTTAGGAAAATGCTGAAAACCTGGGGTCCAGACGATCGAACCTGTTGCTGTGGGGCCTGTGCGCTCACTTGGTTAGCAAATATTTTCTTTTTTAAAAAAATATATTTTATTGATTTTTTACAGAGAGGAAGGGAGAGAGATAGAGAGCCAGAAACATCCATCAGCTGCCTCCTACACACTCCCCACTGGGGATGTGCCCGAAACCAAGATACATGCCCTTGACGGGAATTGAACCTGGGACCTTTCAGTCCGCAGGCCAACACTCTATCCACTGAGCCAAACCCGTTTCGGCAGCAAATATTTTCTGAGTGCAAACCCATTCCGTGATGGGTTCGAGGAGAACAGACACAGGCTTTGCCTTTGTCAAGTTTAGAATCTGGGGGAGGGGGCATAGCTAATAGCCAAATCTACGTTATTAAACCATGATTGATAATCACCAGCTCCAGGAGGCCGTGAGGGGGTGGGGGGTAAGGCACCTGCGAGGCCTGCTTGGAAGACAGCTCCCGCTGCACCAGCTCGCCTTCCAGAGCAGTAACAGCGGGCAGGCTGTGCCAGCACACACTGCCCTGGAGGAGATGAGAAGTGGGTGAGACCCGAGGGAGCCAGCCCAGGACACGTGGAGTGGGTGACGGGTAAGTTCTATCCTCCTCCCATGCTGCTCTGGGGCTGATACGGGGGGATAAGGAACGTTCATGAACGTAAGGGTGGCAGCTGGCTGGCTGTCCGAGAATATTCAGCGCTTCTCTTCTTCCTCCACGGGAAGCGCATCCTTGCCTGTGCCTTGACTTCGGGCTCAGCGGTGTGACTGGGGTCAACGGGTTGCTAACGGGGGAAATGCCCACCTGCTCTCTGCCCTGGTCATGGAGAGAGCTCTCCGGATCAGCTGCAGCCCCTGCCACCGGGCCCCAGAGGCAACACACAGGCCGAACCCAAGGGCGCGGGGAGCCCAGGCCGGCTGAAGCCGGGGCTCAGGGCAGTGGCCGCGGATCCACAGTCGACCCAGACTCGGGAGCGGGAGGAGAAATGCGTGCTGTTGTGAGCCAGGAGTCTTGGGGTGATCTGTTGCGCAACGTCATGTGTCAATTGCTCATTGATAGCAGCGCCAAGAGGTGGCTGGGAGAGTCAGCCCCTCCTGCTCAAGCCACCCCAAAACAAACAATCAAAACAATGGGTAGACTCTTCAAGTGTGGAGTCAAAAAACACCCCCTAGCGATGGCTCCCAGAGGAGTTCTGGGGACACCGCTGCGGAGAACAGCCGCTGCTCCTGGCAGTGGGCCCTGCTGCTGGCGTGCCGTCTCCAGTGGCACAGGGGGCACTTTTCGTTATTGGGGGGAAGTGGAGTTCTGGCGGAGCTGCAGGGGAAAGAGTTTCCCTGGGAGGATGGGGTTCCATGTAAAGTGTTACTGATGATGATGCAAAATTGAGGGGGTTCCCCCTTTAAGGACCCATTTCTGTCCGTCCTGCCAGGAAGAAGGCCAGTCTTGTCATCAGGAGCGCCAGAATTAAAACCAGAGTCTCTGCTCCACATGGACGTTCCGTTCAGCCCAGCAAACTGGCGAGCGTGGCTTGTGTTCTCAGCTGCAGTCCACTGGATGTGGGGTCCACGTGGCCAAGCGCAGGGGCAAGTGTGGGTCATGGAGCAAGAGAGCAAGAGCTAGAGAGTGCAGGAATGGCAACAGAGAGAGAACTCTTTGCTGGGGACTTTATTTTATTTAAAAAATATATATATATGTAGATATAGATATATAGATAGATATATAGATAGATATAGGAATATAGATATATATATATATATAGATATTAGAGGAAGGGAGAGGGAGAGAGAGAGAGGAACATCAATGATGACAAAAATCATTGGTTGGCTGCCTCCTGCGCACCTCCTACTGGGGATCAAGTCTGAAACCTGGGCATGTGCCCTGATGGGGAATTGAACCATGACCTCCTGGTTCATAGGTCGACACTCAACCACTGAGCCACACTGGCCAGGGTTTGCAGGGGATTTTAATCCTCCAAGATTTCATTTGCTTGTTGTGGCTTCACCCTTCTCGCCAGTGACCTTTTCCCCCAGGCTAGACTGACAGGCCAGCATCTTCCCGACATCACCCTGACTTAACTCCACATGCATTCAACTCCCTCTTTGTTCGATCCCTTCCCCCAGAGCTTTGCAGGGAATGGGCTGGTGGGTCCCTGGATAGCGAAAAATTGTAGCTTCCTGGTGCCCAGATCACCATACTTTCTTCCTATTATTAATATTAATAAACGAGCTAGTGGCAAGGGTAACATTTTCTTGGCTGTTCTTGGCCTCACGGTGGCTCTGACCTTCAAGGTTAAAGGCAGAAGCTCTCATTTCCACTGCGCCTTGATGAGTGTGAATCCCAATCGTTGTACTGTTGATATCTGGCTCAAGGCAAGGCGAGGCAAGTCCGTGCTGTGTCTCACCTAAAGTCTGTCAGCTAACAGCTCGGGGAGAAGAGCAGGTGGAGCGTGTGGGCTGGGGACACAGCGACGCCCCAGGATGGCATTGGGCATGGAAGGAGGGGACAGGGGAGTCCTGGGGAGGCTCTCAGTCCTAAGGGCTGTCACCTCTTGACAGAGTGGGTGTGCTGCTAACTTCCGTCTCTCACACACTGTCCCAGAGCAGGCCTGGGAATCTGCGGCCAGGAACGCCGGGAGAATCTCTCCTTTGTTCTCCCGGCGTGTTCCCTGTACCCTTCTCTCCCAGCACATCTGCTTCTTTCACATGCATTGCATGTAGGTGACAGAAATCTCTGTTCTTTATCTGGTTTCTCTCTCTGGCTCTTCTTCTTCCCCCTTTCCTCCTCCTCCTCCTCCTCCTCCTTTTTAAAAAATATTTTTTATTGATTTTAGAGAGGAAGGGAGAGGGATGAATAGAAACATCAATGATGAGAATCATTGATCAGCTGCCTCCTGCACAATCTCTACTGGGGATTGAGCCCGCAACCCAGGCATGTGCCCTTGGTCAGAATCGAACCTGGAACCCTTCAGTCTGCAGGCCAACACTCTATCCACTGAGCCAAGCCGGCGAGGGCAGTGGTTGGCAAACTGCAGCTCGCGAGCCACATGCAACTCTTTGGCCCCCTGAGTGTGGCTCTTCCACAAAATACCACGTGCAGGCACATATGTACAGTGTAATTGAAACTTCGTGGCCCATGCGCAGAAGTCAGTTTTCGGCTCTCAAAAGAAATTTCAATCGTTGTACTGTTGATATTTGGCTCTGTTAACTAATGAGTTTGCTGACCACTGGGCTAGGGCATCTTCCTCCTCCTTCTCAATCCCGTCTCTCTCTCTCCTTCCTTCTCTCCCACCCCCACATTTTCTGTGAATAGGTCCTTACTGGTTCCGTGTGGATCAAATGGACACCTTTGACCCAATCAACTGGGCCCAGATATAGGAATTCTGGAGCCACTACTGACAGCAGGGAGCGGCTTCCTCTGAATGAGTGGAGAATGGGACGTTAAGTTAATTGCAAGTTGGGCCTGAATTCCCGGAGCAGTCTGTTCTGGTCAGGGCCCTTTCTGTTATCTCTTTGTATCTGTACATTTCCTACAGTGCTGAGCACACGTATGTGCTTCACAGGAGCTGCAGACTATGACTGATAGATTTTAGTCATGTTTTTATACCGTGTTAGAAAACCCTACCACAGCAGTGATAAGAAAGCCAGTTACAGGGTTTTATTAGGGAACCAAGATTTCCCAGCATCCTCAGGTGACACTGACCAAACAGCCTGCTAATTGGCAAACAGTTCCACCATCGCGGATCCTATGTTTTCTCTTCTCTCTTCCTTGCTCCTCCTGTTCAGCCTCCCCCCTTGCCTCCTACAATTCCGAATCCAAATTTCCGTTCTTCATTAGCGCTTCTGCTTTGTCTCTTCCCATCTCCCTCCATCAGCCTGTAAGGGGAAAAGACAAAGGCAAAACAGCAGGCAGAGCACTGACACCTTAATCCCGTTTCGGCTTCAGCACAATCTAGTTGTGTGGCCTGGGACAAATTACCTGACTTTCTCGGGGCCTTTCTTTCCTCAACTAGAATAAAAAAAAGGGGGCGTAGTAGTCTGTAGACGATCAAGATGATCGTCCCAGGAGCCTTAGGGATCTGCAGAAGGGCAGCAGGGCAGCCATAGAGCAGGAAGGCTGATCGGAGTCCCACCCTACCTCTATCCAACGTAAGCTTTTTAGCAGGTGCAAAATTTAGACTTCTGCTCAACAGGACTGGTAGACCTCTGAGGTTCTTTTTTATATGACTCAATCATTTTGTTAGGGGGCAAGGAACATTTTTGCAAGGACTCTTAGAAGAGAATGAGAGGTCTACTTTTCTCTCATGAAACTTTTCGTCTGGAGTTCAGGGCAGGGATGGTTGCTCCAAAATATCAGCAATGGCTCTGGCCTCCTCTCTTTCTGCTCCACCGTTCTTAGCACTGGCTATTGGCTCCCACCCGCACAGTTGCTAAATATTTACTGAGCACCTATCCATATGGGCATGAAAGCCCTCTAGGAATTTCTCTACAGGCCAAGTGGGTAATGCCCATCCTACTTTATTTATATCTGTCAAGTGTTGTGCTTACCACCGTGCGTTATATGTCATCTTTCTACATCTCACAGGTCTGGGCTCTTGACAATGGGCACCATGCATTGCTCCTCTTTTGGTTCCTGAGGCCTGATCTGGCACTTAGCACCCAGCAGGAGCATGGTGCTTGTGGGACAGATGGATAGTGGGATGAGTCAAGCATCATTCTGGCCTCGCTCCCCACAGCTCAGTCTAACACATGAGGATTCGATTGTTCCGTCATGTTTGTTTCCCATGGGGAAGGGGGAGGAGGAACAGGACACAGCTGATTAGTGCCAGTCTGGGCCCCAGGAGAGGGGTGGGCTGGAGGTGGATTTGGGAACCCTCGAAATATCTTCGGGAGTTAAATTTATGGGGTAGAATGAGATCACAGAGTAGGCCAATGCAAAAAAGGAAGATGAAGGAGACTCTAGGGAACACCCGCATTTAAAAAATGTAAAATAGTAGTAGCCCTGGTCAGGTGGCTCAGTTGGTTGGAACATCATCCAGTGCATCAAAAGGTGGTGGGTTTGAGTCCTGGTTAGGCAGATACCTAGGTTTTGGGTTTGATCCTTGGTCAGGGCAAGTGTGGGGAAGCAACAAATCGATGTTTCTCTCTCACATCTCTCTAAAAATCAATGAACACTTATTTTCTTTAAAAGAAGAAGAATCAGGCCGAAACCGGTTTGGCTCAGTGGATAGAGCATCGGCCTGCGGACTGAAAGGTCCCAGGTTCGATTCGGGTCAAGAGCATGTATCCTGGTTGTGGGCACATCCCCAGTAGGGGGCGTGCAGAAGGTGGCTGATTGATGGCTCTCTCTCATCGATGTTTCTAACTCTATCCTCCTTTCCTCTCTGTAAAAAATCAATAAAATATATTTTAAAAAAATAAAAGGAGAAGAATCAGTAGAAAAAGGGATATAGCCCAGGAAATGGAGAAGTCAAGAGATGGGAAGAGAGCTGAGGCAGAAGACAGCTTTAGAAGGAAGCCAGGGGCAGCCATGTCCAAAGCTCAGTGCGGTCAATAGGTGTACATGCTCGGCCCTGCCCCTCGTGACAAGTCTCTGGAGTTAGAGATAGGGCACCACTGAGGTGGGACCCTAACCCTCATTCTCAATACCCTAACTCTCATTCTCAATACCCTAACCCTCATTCTCAATACCCTCCACAAGAAGCACATTTTCAAGAGGATCAGAGGCATCTATTCTCCATACCCAGCCCCGTGTAACCATCACAACTATACCTGCTCCACCATGAGGTAATTTATTTATTTATTTATAGCAAAAGGCACTTACAACTAACATATGTATTGAAGGAAGGGAGACGGTTCTCGCTACAGACGTTTTATGGCTCGATGCTCATAGCTTAGGTTTGCCTCTGGGTAGGAAGGCCACCATCAAGCCATGAGTCAAGGGAGCAACCAGAATCTGAGTCAGAGCTCCAGATGGGGTCACAAAGACAGCAGTGTCTCCCACGTGGCATGCCGATAAGCACCGGTTACAGGGAGATGACCAGGAGAACAACCAGAAGAGACTCTGTGGTTGACTAAGAACCTGGAGATCAGAATCAGCGTGCTGAGTCTGAGACTGGGAGGTAGACGCTCAAAACCAAGGGAAGACAGGAAGCTCCAGAGTCTGGCTCAGAGGAGACAGCCCAGCAGTGTGACACTGGCACGGTCCTAGACAGAGCGCTGTCTAGGGAGGGCGTGGAGGAGGGGAGCTGACTCTCGTCAGGGAGACCTAAGACAACCTCCTCGGCCGGGCCATGTGCCGAGCACGCAGCAGCCGTTGGTTTGGATTTAGACTGAGATAAAACTTAAATAGCATTGGAGCTGGTCTGGGAAGAATGGGAGATAGGGAGGTGAGAAGGCAGGCCGTTTGGGGCAGAGGAAAACATTGGAACAATGGCCCGGAGTATAGGGTTAGTTCTGCCAGCAGGTGGTGGGGAAGGGGTGGGGGGGTGGTGAGGCTTTAGCTTTGTGCATTCTCAGCATCTCCCCAGGGAAGGAAGGGCGACTTTCAGCCTCGTGCTGTTTCAGGGCACAGTCCTGGAATGAAACAGGACCCACCGCCCTCATCAATGCCAGCTTTTGACTGAGACTGGGCCGAGACTGGGCCAGGCAGCCCGAATTCCCGCCTGGACAAAGCAGACACCCAAACTCTCCTGGCCCCGGGCTCCTGCTCGGGGCCTGCTCAGCGGAGCTCAGAGTCTCCATTACTCTGAGCCGCAGGCTCCCCGGCTGGGCCCCAGCTGCTTTGTTTGCGGCTGCTCCCTTGAGCGAGAAGGACAGCGAGGCTGGTCTCTCCTCCCAGCCCAGACACTCGCTTTGTTCTGCAGGACAGCCCCTCCGTTGTGCATTCTGTCACCACCCGAGGCCTTCCTCTCAGTCCACA
Source organism: Lasiurus cinereus (assembly GCA_011751065.1). Taxonomy (NCBI): domain Eukaryota; kingdom Metazoa; phylum Chordata; class Mammalia; order Chiroptera; family Vespertilionidae; genus Lasiurus; species Lasiurus cinereus. The sequence goes on along the minus strand of JAAGEH010000297.1, from coordinate 14,963,275 downwards.
CTCCAGGCCAAGGCAGTGGGAGACGCTGTGTCCTCCGTGTAAAGGGTTTGAGAGCTCCTGGGTGGGAGAGAGTGTGGAAAAAGGGGTGCAGACTGAGAATGTCCATGGAGAGCGTCAGCACCCAGCACGGACCCTTGTGGAGAGGCGGCAGATGAGTCTTCACATTCAAGATGGAACACGAGACAGAAATAGTAGGCTGGGATCCACCATCCATCTGCTGGTCGGATTGGGATGTGGGCTGAGCATGGGTCAAAGTACCCAACTCAGTCTCCTCTTCTGGTGAGTGGAGAGAATCACATCTACTTTAGGAGTAGCTGTGAAGCTTCATGTAAATAATGTGTATGAAGCATCCAGTATAAAGCCTAGCACCTCATGAAGTGCTTTAAAATATGGGAGCCCCTCACTGTGAAAACCACTGCCTTCCGTGTCAAGGTTGTCCCCTTTTGTACCAAACTGGTGGGTACTTTAGCCTTTGATGCAGTAATCCCACTCACAGGAATGCACTTGAAGAAGTGATACAGTCAAGAGAAACAAGAGGTACAGGCATAAGGATGTTCTTTGCCAAGTTCATAACCATAGAACCATGGGGGGTGAGAGGGAGAGAGACTAGAACATCCTTTTGTGGTAGTAAACGTGATGCAGTGCATTTATTATTAAGCATCCATTTTTGTGATGTCTGCACCATTAAGAATTATTGCAATACACAGTGAAAAGAACTTTGAGAAAGAAGAACGAAGATGGAGGATTTTATACAACCTGATTTCAAGACTTACCATTGTCTACAGAATCAGACAGTATGGTTACTGGCATAAAGATAGACATGAATGAATTAAAATCGAGAGCCCTAAATAAATTGTTGCTTATTTCATTAGTCCTTGACAATCCATGAACTAGACAAACAATAATAATTTTATCTCCCCAGCTTGCTTAATTCATTTAAAGACATATTTTTTGAGTTTATAATGAGGGCTTTATGTGAAGCCCATTACAATCATATTTCCATATATTCTAAATCCCACGTATGAACACACCAGAATAAATGGATTACATTTTAACCAACTTCTCAGAGTGAGGTAATTTCTCCCCCGTTCCCATAGTCCTCTTATCCATTCTGAGCTAAAGCTGAGGTGTCATGTTCCCGTAGCTTCTAAACAAAATATGCCAGCCTGCTAAGTGCATTGGTGGGCCACAATGGGATTTCTGTTTTTGTGCTTCCTTAAGTGATCTGGACAGTAGACATGAATGTCCAGGCACCAGCTGACACAGCTGATTTACATCACGTCTCTCCCACTTGGCTTTGGTTAGTACCAACTTTCCATCACAAATGTGTGGAGTCCCATGTTACAGAACAAATGATTCCTGAACAACAAATCCTGAAGACCGTCCTGTTATACACACTCTACTGTATATGCTGTCTTCTTGCTTAAAATGCTCTGTCCCACCTTATCTAGCAGGTGACCTTCCTTGACCTTTTTAGGACTAGTATCCTTAAAACCTTTTCCCTTTTTCTCCTTCACTTCCTGTTAACTACCTCCCCACTCCATAGTGTAAAGCATTCCCTCTCCTGTGCTCTAGTGGGTACAGACGTCTATTTTTGTTCTTATCAGCCTGTATCGTAAAGCATATTTGCCTATGTGCTTGTCTCCCTCTATTAAGCTGTGAATTCATTGAAAAAAAAGTGAATGGCACCTTTGAATCTCAGCACATGGTGATGGTGATGGAGGAGGATGACTCTATTAGTATTCGAGACCTCCTATAACAAATACCACAGACTGTGTGGCTTAAACAACAGAAATGTATTTTTCTCACAGTTCTGGAGGCTGGAAATCCAAGATCAAGGTGTCAGCAGGTTTGATTTCTTCTGAGGCCTCTCTCCTCGGCTTGTAGATGGCCTTCTTTCTCCTTGTGTCTTCACGTGGTCTTCCCTTGGTCTTAATCTCCCCTCCTTATATAGACACGAGTCATATTGGATCAGAGCTCACCTATACAATCTCATTTTACCTTAATTACTTCTTTAAAGGCTCCAAATACAGTCTCATTTGGAAATACTGGGAGTTAGGACTTTAACATGAGATTGGCAGGGGGACAGAATTCAGCCCATAACAATGATGATGAAGAGGATGCCAACAGCTACCTTATTATTGAGTACTTACTATATTTGAGGCACTTGACTTTCTACCAGACAGCACTTTTAATCTTCAATAACCCTATAATTATGATCAGTATACTGTCATTCCTGATTTATAGATAACCAAGGCTTAGAGCTAATGTGTAGTGGAAATGGGATTTAACTCTAAGTTGTTTTGCCTTCAGAATTATAGTTTTAATCACCATACTCCACTACCTGGTACATAATAGGTGTACAGTACATGTTCGACAAAACAGTAACCAAGTAAATGAATGAAATAATGAATAATGTGGACATGTGACGTTTAGATTCAGTTGTACCACAGATTATATCATAGTTTGAAAAACTTGACAAAAATTAGACACATAGTCGAGACCCGTTTGGCTCAGTGGATAGAGCGTCGGCCTGCGGACTGAAAGGTCCCGGGTTCGATTCCGGTCAAGGGCATGTATCCTGGTTGCGGGCACATCCCCAGTGCGGGGCGTGCAGGAGGCGGCTGATCGATGTCTCTCTCTAATTGATGTTTCTAACTTTCTGTCCCTCTCCCTTCCTCTCTGTAAAAAATCAATAAAAAATATATTTAAAAAAAAAAAAAATTAGACACATAAATGTTTGATAAATGACTATCCTTAAGAGAAACTTTATTCTTACTTTCTAATCCCAGATTTTTAAAGTCATTCTATCAAATTCAAAATCTATAGCATTTTGGTTTAAAAAAATTAAAGTTGAAGTCATACAATCTAAGAACTTCAGAACTGGGGGAAGGTTTATGAATCATCCAGTTCAAACTCCTTCTACAAGTGAGAAAATGAGGTTAGCCAAGTTGCCATTACTTTGTTAGACTGGTAACCCATTGTAAATGATGCCTCATTGTTCCAATTACTTATCGCCACTGCACTCTTAGGTGTGGTGTCATCAAATTAGCTTTTCCTTTCCTCAAAGATCATTTCAGAGGAGTTGGCACGTCAGAAGGGGTTAAATCATCAATCCTTCAAAGTAACCTTCCAACTTCCTTTTTTCCTACATGCCTTTTTTTCTACTGAAATTCCTTCAAACTAGAGAAAGGGGCTTTTTCTTCCGTATACTAGCTGGAAGGAATAGTCGCTAACCAATGCTGATAAAAGGAAAAGCAAAGGACTGCCAAATTCTCAGGAAAATGAAGCGCATGCGTGGAGTGGTGCCAGGAACCAACTCTTGACAGTGCCTCCTGCCAGGTGCCGGGCCCTCCCGCAGAATCTGGGAGAACTGCAGATCCTTAGAGACAGAAAGGAACAGAGAGCCTGTTTAGTCCAACTTCCTCAGATGAGCACATGAAGTTGTAAGGAGTGACGTGATTAACCAAGGATGGATCAGCCAGAGTGTTAGAACTGACCACCCTCTTCCATGGATGCATTGGGCAGACTGCATAGAATTTCACTCACGCTTAGCATGCTCCCGAACTGGGCAGTATTTTCCAGCTGTGCTCCGAACACCACTCAAGGTTACACAAAATGTTTTTAGCTGTTTTTTAAAACCATCTTTTATTTTTCTTTTAACGGCTACATATTTATTTAAATTGATATTAGGAAAAACAATTAGCCCATAAAAAGCTATAAATTTAAAGGTAAAACTGATTTGGAAAAGACAAAGTTTATTCAAAAATACCTTAGGTTAAACAAAAAAAAGATGATTTGATTTAATGAAAGAAAAATCAGTAAATAATACCCTGTTTCTCCCCAAATAAGAGTGTCTTACATGAATTTTTGCTCCCAAAGATATACTAGGTCTTATTTTCAGGGGATGTCTTATTTTTCCACGAAGAAGAATACGGTACACATCTATTGTTGAACAAAAAAACAAGGAAATGTATGACCTGTCTACGGTACGGTAGTGGTTGTCATCCCAAACCAGCTCACTGATGGGCCGCAGCGCAGCCGGAGCTGTTCAGGCAGGGCGAGGTTTCTTTAAATCAGGAGTCTGACGCCTGACGGGAGCTTCGGGGGCCTTCTATTCCGGGGAGGCCTTATGTTCGGGGGAGGCCTTATTATCGGGGAGGTCTTATTTTCGGGGGATGCCTTATATTACAGCAAGAGGCAAAACTGGAAGTAGGTCTTATTTTCAGGAGATGTCTTACTTTCGGGGAAACGGGGTATTACAGACTCTGTGATAACATGGCAAAAATTGTGAGGTAGTATACAAGTTGTTAAAGTATAGGACAGGCTGAGCTAGAATAATTCCCTCCGTTTAATAGCTGGGTTAGGGTCCATATGTAGGATAAAGATGAAATCTGCTCACGAACAGGACAAAAATATTTTTATAGATAGTTCAGGGATCTCGCCTTGCCCTGTCTTATAAGCAAGTGCTAGGATAAGTCATGGGATTTCATCTGTGTTCATCTGGTAGATCACGAGATTTCCATGGTTCAAGGGTTGCCATCAACCAGAACTTTCTCCCCTTGGAGATAAACATTGTAAATAGATCATGAAAACAGACGTGGTTTTGAGCTGTTATTGATACACTTACATTTTGACACAAACGGTGAGCCGAAAATATCCTGCTGCAAATGCTCTAATGGGACTCTGGTTCTTATATCTGAAAATTGGCAGATTGGACAGCAACCAGTCTACACTTGTCCCATACAGCTGCTGTTCTGACATGTTTACCGTGAACAAATACACTTTGTTTTTAGAGGGTGAATAATCTCCTGAAAGGGCAACTTGGGTTTCTCATTGCCCAATTTAGGCTGGTCCCAGATATCCTTAGCCTTTAAGTAGCTCTTTTCTTTATGTAAAATGTCTCATTAAGCCCTCCAAATTCGCCAAGTTGAGTAATGAGTTGGGTAAAGGCTTTCTGTAGAGTTTTCCTGTGGTGGTTTGTGTTGTTCGCAAAGTTCCCGCCTTAAAGATTTGTATCTGAAACACTTGTAATCAACCAGCAGAGGCCTAGCCCCACTCCCAACCGCCTCTTGCCCTTTGAGGAGGATCAAGCTTTAATCCTCAGATTTGAAGTGTGTAGGCCCAAAACTGTGGGCCCAGAATCCTCTTCTTAGCCCAGTCCCTGGAGGCTCATGGGTAATGCATTAAACCTCCCACTCCTACAGAGAGACTTTGGTAAGGTTTTCTTGGAGATGTTTTGTCCAAAGAACATCCCAGAGCACAGTGAAAAGATGCAAGTCCAGCCCTGGGGTCGGATCCCACAGGCATGTGAATGCTACACAAGCCTACCACCTATTACAGGGAAATCCCTAGGTTGGCTTTCACAATTTCCCAGGGAAACATCATGTCCAAGGGCCCTTCCAGAATGTTCCATCCTCCTTCCTGTTAAATCTGGTTTAAGATACTTATGTGGTGATAGAAATACATCCTCCTCCTTATTCCTTGAACTGCCCTTCAGTCAGAGACCATGAGACCACTGGGAGTTAAGAACCTACAAGTGTTTAAACTGAAAACATGTTGACAATTAGAGTCCCACAAGGTAAAGGCAGTGCCAAGCCTGCGAGAGAGCTCACGTGCCTGTTCGTAGCTGGCACTCCACACAGGCACTGGGGCTGAGCCCTCACCCAGCCCAGTGCGCTCACTCTACTGGACTCTTGTTCTCTTTTTCTGGCTTCAGTCTAGAAACTCTGGCCCCAAAGTAGAAGCAGCACTGGTGTCTGGTTTTTGGTTTGGGCTGGCTTTCCTCTGACTCTGCAGCTCCCACGTGACCTCTCTTTCCTCCCAGCTCTCTCATTCGACTCCCTTCACTTCCTGTTGTAGTCTTCTTCTTCCCATTCTCAAGATCTGGGGACCTCCTTCCACTGCTCCTTCAACTGAAAACCAGAGCCAAACACATTGGCCCTAGCTCAGGAATTGTACACAACCTATTTGAAGACTCAGTTGCTTGAAGACAATATCTACCACAGAGGGGAAATTTCCATGTTATCGTAGGGAATCTTCTTCAAGGACAAACCATAGCTTCAGAAATTTAAGTCTGAAATACAATCCCAGGAGGTGCTCTCTAAAGGCTAGAAAGAAATGGTGGGAAAATATATCATGAATGGGGTGATCAATATATAAAAATGTACCTTATATTTTCTATCATCACAGTTAAGGTGTTTTTTTTACCAGGTATCTCTAACATTTTCTGAAAGTAGGAGATTCATGCTTTAGAGGAGACAGAGAAGAGAGCCAATACTTAACTGACCATCTACAATGCATCTCTCTCTTTATATATACTATTTCATATTCTAAAACCTAGTGGGGTTATTTTCAAACGAAGGAAGAAGGGCTCAGAGAGGTCAAATTGTTTCCCACAATCATAGTCATGCATCGAGTTAATGGTTGTGTCAGTTAGACTTTTTGCTCACCTTAGAAAAACATTCCTATTAACTTAAGCAAAAAAAAAAAAAATGTATTGGGAAGACAGAGGTAGCTCACAGAATTGAGAGAATGTTGAAGAATAGGAAAAAGGCCGAGACCGGTTTGGCTCAGTGGATAGAGCGTCGGCCTGCGGACTGAAAGGTCCCAGGTTTGATTCCGGTTGGGGGCATGTACCTTGCTTGCGGGCACATCTCCAGTGTGGGGCGTGCAGGAGGCGGCTGATCGATGTCTCTCTCTCTCGTCGATGTTTCTGACTTTCTATCCCTCTCCCTTCCTCTGTAGAAAATCAATAAAAAAAATATATTAAAAAAAAAAAGAATAGGACAAAGGATAGTAATGCTTCTATTTGTCAAGGGCAAACTACACTGTAAGAAACTCAGGTTGGAGATATACTTACTGATGATTCTCTTTAAAGGTTGGAATAAAATGGTGGGAAAAATATAGCTTGAAGGACATGTTTAATATAGAAGAATATTTTTAACCCTGGCCAGGTAGCTCAGTTGGTTAGAGCGTTGTCCCCCTATACTAAGGTTACAGGTTTGATCCTTGGTCAGGGCACATACAAGAAGCAACCAATGAATGCATAAATAAGTGGAACAACTAGTCTCTCTCTCTCTCTCTCTCTCTCTCTCTCTCTCTCTCAAATCAATTTTTTTAAAAGAACATTTCTAGTATTTTGACATCATCACAGGTAAGAAGCCTTTTACTAATTATCTATAATGTCTTCTGACCAGTACATAGCTTTTCCTGTGGGAATTTCAAGAACCAACAAGAGAAGCCAATACTCAGGTCAGTCAGGCACTTCTTAGGGACCAATCAACTCCATGTTACTCAGCTCAAGATGGAGAACTCTGAGAAAAAGAACCAGACTCTTGGCCAGGGGTGATTAGTACAACCTGATTTATTATTCCACCAAGACTGCTCTCCATGGGGAAATGTTATTTCCCTCCAAGGAAATCAGGCCCTTGCTTTCAGAAGAAAGGGGGATGGACTCTGGAAAGCACAAACTATACATGTTTCTATAGTGATGGGACTAGCATTCAAAAGTTATTTTTATCGCTTTCATATACACTTAAAATCTGTTTCCCTCCAGCTTCCTCTTATTGGTCCTGGTTTTCCACCTCGGAGCCACACATACCAGTCTATTCTTCCTGAATAGGAACATAAATATATCCTTAAACTCTTCCTCACATGACACGGTTTGAGTACCTTCCCTACTTTGGTTCTTCTTAAAACCTGCTTCAGCTTGTTTCTTCTCCCACTTACAGCATGGTGGCCAGAGGAAACCACAGTCACACTTCTGAGAGGCTTTGTTCAAAGCGGAGTGCAGCAGACTACCTCAGAATCGCAAAACCTTCAGGACAAGTGGTCCTTCATTTCCATATCTGTCTGATGCGGACTCTAGTGCCTGCGAGGTCTAGTTCTGCATCTTAGCATTTCTGAGGGTTAGCTGACCTCAGCTAAGTTACTGACTCTCTGTGAGCAGGCTGCCTCCCCTGTTACCTGCAGTCATAATACTAGTATACATCTAACGCCACTGTCATGATTACATGAGACAGTGCATGGAGAGTGCTTGGCACGGTGCCTAGCTCATACATAGCAGGCCCTCTGTATACTACTAGCTTTTATTAGCATTACTCTACCCCAGTGGTCGGCAAAGTCATTAGTCAACAGAGCCAAATATCAACAGGACAGCGATTGAAATTTCTTTTGAGAGCCAAATTTTTTAAAGTTAAACTTCTTCTAACGCCACTTCTTCAAATAGACTCGCCCAGGCTGTGGTATTTTGTGGAAGAGCCACACTCAAGGGGCTAAAGAACCGCATGTGGCTCACGAGCCGCAGTTTGCCGACTACTGCTCTACCCCAAGTTAGTGGCCATTCAGCGTTGCCATGGCTTCTAGATGTGGGTCATTGCCAGACAAGCCATGTCTGTCCTTCAGAGTTTGCTCAAAGGCACACGAGGGACAGATGGGTCAAAGAGCACAAAGTTCAGCATTTATACACATTAACAGAAGAAAATATTATCAGTTGAGAAATAAAAATGACCTTGGGTAATGGTACAGGGTAAGGAAATGGCTCTAAGGTGCTTCCCATTGGGTAGGTAAAGTACAAGCTTGTGTTTTTCAGGATTCGCAAGAAGCTGTCATTACGTTAGAATCTGTAAAGCTCAAGTTCTAATTATGAAGAGGTAAAAGCCAACCTGCAAATATTTGTCATTAATAAGAGATCTAGTAATCCAAGTGGCTTCTCACACCCATACTAAGCTCAGCTCACAGGATAAATTTACTGCTCCCACACTTGCTGGGCACATACAACAAAGCAGGCCTGGGGTAGACATGTAGTGTCTACCTTAGACAATGGCCTTTGTCCACTGCTACTGAGGGTTGTCTGAGCCTGGCTAGAAATTGGTGGTGTAGGAGACAATGGCAGACTTTAAAATGTGTGCAGCACTAAGGCCACTAGAGCAGCGATTTTCCACCTTTTTCATCTCATGGCACACAAACTACTCAAATTCTGTGCACACCGAAAAATACACTTTCTTGCCGACCTGACAAAAAAATAGGAATCATTTTGATTTATTCACACCAGGCAGCTCTTGTATTGGCTGTTGTCCTTTATTTTTTATTTTTATTTTTTTTTAAGGGAACAAAGGTCAGTGCCCCCTGACAAAATAGGCAGGTCCTGCTTGTTTTAAAAGTTCTAGTGGCACATCAGTTGAAAACTGCTGATCTGGAGAATAGTTGAGAGTGCTGGTATACGAGTCAGAAACAGAAAATAGACTCTGTGAAATCTAATTTGTCCATGAAGGACCAACTCTACGATTTCATCATGGTCTGTGAACCCCTGGCACTGTGCCTGTCTCAGAGCAGAAGTTTCAAACTGTGAATGAATGAATGAATGAACGAACGAACGAATGAACTTAGAGCCTGGCTCTGCCAACAGTAAGATCTCCAGCAAGTTCAGGGACTTCTCCGGGCCTCGGTCACCTTTGTCTGTAAAATGGAGACGATGAGAACACCTGTCCGGGATTGTGTGGAGATTCAATGAGAACGTGTAGAGCTTTTGGCCCAGCACACAGCACACAGCGAGAGCTCTGTAACTGGAAGTTATTGTTCTGACTTTTCATTAGTACTGACTTTTGATCAGTTCTGATAAAGCGTCTGTCAACAGTAATCTTCATATTATGCAAATACCCAACCAGTCAAATTGCCACGTTAGCAGCTGTTTTACCACCAGCGATAGTCAACAATGAGACAGCTAAGTGTTTGTTTGCTTGTTTGCTTCTGCCAATTGAGTTTTAAGATCCTCTGCTTCACTGTAATTAACTCTTTGAACTGGCAAGTGGCTCTCAGGGTAATCACCAGCTGCCGATTCTGCCTGCCTCTCCCGCCTCACCACCAGGATCCTGGGACTGACTCTTGGGACCCCAGAGCCTGGGGAACTCGCAGAAGATTGGGCCGCGCCTGCCGTTATTTTGGAAGTGACTTACACGGTTTCTGCCATGAAGGGAGGCACGTGTGAGAGAGGGAGATTTTACCTTTTTAGAAAACCAACTTGGTACATGTTAAAAAAGGAATTACTCGGAAAATGTCAAAGAGTGTTTCAGTTCGTTTTAGCAATGTCCCTTATAACATTGCCATCTGCAGGTCCCAGCTTTCCTGGTGTGATTTCCCCTCTACTGATCAGGGATGGATATAAACAGGGAAACTGAAGCGACACTACCAACACCCCTTGAAGGAAAAGGAAATCATGTTATGTGTGTGGGTCTGCGAAGGCTTTCCATGATACTGTACATTCTATATATGATATCATCCTAAACTCCTATTATTTTAAACAGCAAATGACTTTGTTTAATTGAAACAGCATTTTTTAACTTTAAAAATATACAGATTAAATACAACTTGTTGAGGGGAAAAAAAACACACAGAAATTTGCTCTTCTGGTATCTTCTGAAGCTAGGCTAAGAAAAATAGCAAAGCTTTTTAGACCGCCTCAAGCCAGACCCTGTCCTTCAAGGAGCCTATCTTTTGTGCTCTCGATCATACTATGACCTCTTTTAAAAAGAAAGAAGGAAAAAAAAATTCGAGGGGAGTGGGAAGTGACTTTTCAACTCTATTATCTTGGCATTTTGGACCAGTCTGGCGTTTCTCAAGTCTTCAGACACGAAGCACATGTCCATTTTAGACACTGAAAGAAAGAGAAGAAGAAAAAAATAGCCTGAATACCTTTTCAGTTTCTTCCTCGAGCTGTCTAGAAGGAACTATTTATTTTTCTTCTTTTCCTTGCAAATAGCTAATGGCTTCCAGCCAGGGCTCAGCCCAACCCTTTTGTGCCCTGCAGGCACTGCTGCGTCTTTAAAAGAAAACCGATTCTCTGGAATGCTGTGCGTGCACATGCCTGTCGGACTCAGCAGGCCCCACCTGCCGAGCAGGTAAACCAGATCCTCCGAGGCCTCTGCAGCCACATTCCAGCCGGGCAAGCTCCCGCTCTCTAATTGTTACCTGTCAAACAGGCCAACCGGGCCCTTGGGTCCGGTCCAAACACGCGCATGTTCCCACGAAACCCTAAACCTGCCAACCTTTGACCTCTCCATAGTTCCTGAGTTGCCTTGGTTATTTGAACCCAGGCCCATTTTAATCCGAATGATGACTTTTGCACGGGCACCTGGGTTCTTTCTCCCTCTTATCGTGGATGGTAGGGCCGATCGTGCACCTTGTGGGGTTTCGGGACTGGCACCCGGCCGTCATCCAAGAGAGCCTGAAGGCACGGGTCAGGGTTTAGCCAGAGCTCCGGCCGGGAAACCCACGAGCACTCCATCACTTGTGGAAATCTGTCCACCCTGGCCAAGCGGAGAGGGGATTCCCCGGGGTCAGAAAACGGAGGTGACCCCCGGGTGAAAAGCCCTCCTCACAGGTGAAAAGCAGGCACCGAGCTGGCAGTGGAGACGGTAGCCTCTGGACTCGGCCCCAAAGTTCTTACAGGTAAGACCTTGAGCGAGTCACATGAATGGGCCGGGCCTCGGCGTCCCTCTCTAGTTCGGAGAAGAAAGGGGCTCCTCCCGCAGCCAGAGGAGCTGATGGCCACGCAGCGAGGCAGCCTGGTGTCTGCCCGGGGCACTTCCAGATGAAATACCCTTCCGCCCTGGCCCCTCCCAGCCCCGGCTGGCTGGCAGTGCTGAGCAGGAGGACGGGGTGATCGGGGTGTGTGTCCCGGCCACCGTGGAAGAGAACCCAGATGGCCCCATGGACATGTCACCCCACTGGCTCTCAAGTGTTCCCACGAGTGACGTGGCCTGGCTCAGGCCATGAGGGACAACTTCAATGCCACACCCGTGGCCCTGCGTGCTGGGAAGAGTAACGGGGTCACTCTGCACCCCGATTGCAACCCCCTCAACCTTCAGATCGGATCAGCCAAGTGGAGCCCAAATACTGTTCCGATGGGAATGACGCGTAAGCGATGGCGGGGAACTGGCCGGTGAGCGGAGGCCGCCCGGGAGCTGGAGGAAAAGGGCAGGCACAGGCCTGGGCTCCTCGGAGGACAAGGCGGGAGCTAGGCCAGCGGTCGGCAAACTCATGGGTCCACAGAGCCAAGTATCAGCAGGACGACGACTGACATTCCTTTGGAGAGCCCAGCTTTTAAACTCCAACTTCTTCTAACGCCACTTCTTCAGAACAGACTCGCCCAGGCCGGGGTATTTTGTGGAAGAGCCACACTCAAGGGGCCAAAGAGCTGCATGAGGCTGGCGAGCCGCAGTTTGCCGACCCTTGAGCTAGGGCAACGCGCTGCCAAGCTCAGGAGAGTCCTGTTGGGGGGAGTCCAGGACAGCGGCGGGGACAGCAAGGACCTCAGCAGGGTCATGAGACCACAGAGAGCCCAAAGTCAAGGACACTCCGAAGACCCCGCTCTGAGAGCCTGTGGTGCTCCCCTCCTTGCCTTGGCCTGCCGGTCCCCTCCTCACCCCTCGAGGTTTCACAGCACACTTCACTCACTGAAAAATAAAGAGAGAGAGAGAAAAGGAAGGGGATAGCGCCCCCAGTCATGAGAGTCTCTGACATCGCCACGTCTGTGTTCTCTCCTTTCGCTGATGCCACTCAAAGTGGGGGGATCCCGTCACAGGGGGATCCTGTCGCAGGAAGCTGCTGCTCCTTCTCCCGGGCTATCTGGGCGTGGGGGTGGGGGGCGGGGCTGGGGGAAGAAGAGGGTGGCTCAGGCACCCCTGGGGCACCCTGGCTCAGCGGAGGGCGGCTCTGACCAGGTCACCAGGCCTGGGGACTTCCCTGAGTGCAGAAAGCCCTGGGCGTCCCCTGTGGTGACATCGGCTGAGACGACAGGGCACCCCTGTGGACCTGTCTCCCTCTGCCTCCCGCTTACTGAGCTCATTCTTTTTATTTTCTTCCCACTGATTTTATTTATTTATTTATTTATTTATTTATTTATTTATTTATTTATTAAATCTTTATTATTCAGATTATTACATTGTTTCTCTTTTTCCCCCTCCCCCATAGCTCCCCTCCACCCGGCTCCCACCCCTCCCTCTGCCCTCACCTCCCCCCACATTGACCTCATCCATAGGTGTATGATTTTTGTCCAGTCTCTCCCTGCACCCTCCCCCATCCTTTCCCCCTGAGAATTGTCAGTCCACTCCCTTTCTGTGCCCCTGATTCTATTCTATTCACCAGTTTATTCTGTTCATCAGATTTTTAACTCACTTGACTTTTAGATTCACTTGTTAATAGACATGTATTTGTTGAGCTCATTCTTTGGAACTGGGAGAGGCCATTATTTCGATTGCTTTGGTAGCAGGGACTGTCCCTTTGACTTCACTGGTAATGAGTTCAGAACCCGAGCTGTAGGCCCACGGAATCCAGTCCTTCATTGTACAGTGACATCACCGGAGGCCCGAGAAGGAGTAGGAGTTGCCGGATGCCCCTCGACTCAGGAAGGGAGGAGCTGGTGAACACCAGGGGCTGGCAAAACCATTGGCAGAGAAGGGCCACCAGAGGTGCTCCCACGACTGTGCCCATGCAGAGAGCAGCTCTCCAGCGGATTCGGAGGGGCGGGGCTGCCCGGCCAGTTGGCTCAGGGGCAGGGGGCGGTTCCTCTGGGCCCGACAGGTTATTCTACAAAGAGCTCAGATCACAGCATAAGGAGCAGGAACTGGCGCTTCCTGCTTGTTCATCCAGCTCAGACTTGTCTGCCGGAGCCCAGCAGGCAGGGCTGGCTCCCCAGAAGAGCTTCCTCGGGGTTCTGGGGAGGGCGAGTGGGATAGTCTGCAGACCTGCCTGGCATTTTCCCCCCCGGCAGCCTGATTTAGGGGGAGCAAAGTGTGAAGTGCACGGTCTCCAGGAGGAAAATGCCAACTAGAAGGAAGCACACCTAGCTTGTCCTCTGGGGTGCCATGCTACGGATGCCAGATCTCCCACACACACACAAAAAAAAAAAAACGTTAAAAGAGAGAGAGAGAGAGAAACATTAATGATGAGAGAGAATTATTGACCAGTTGCCTCCTGCATGCCCTCTACTGGGGACCGAGCCTGCAACCTGAACATGTGCCCTGACCGGTAATTGAACTGTGACCTTCTGGTTCATGGGTCAAAGCTCAACCATTGAGCCACCCCAGCTGGGCCACAAAGGGACTATTTGTACCGAAGGGGCCTTCAGCGGTCAGACTGGATGAATGGGCACTTTATCCTCTCGTGAATACCTCTGGAGACAGGTAGACCACTGTGTGGTTGCTTTAAAACAAATATCAAACAGTATTCATGTAACATCCCTGATTGGCGTTATTCTCTCATTGCCAAACACAAAACTTCCCGCAAATGATACGTCGTTAGCTATCAGCTTCTGTTGACCCCCAAACGGCCTCCTTTCCATGTGTTTCCCCTGGCCCGCTCCACCAGGCGTTGACTGTGGACCCTGAGCAAGTCACATCAGCCTTCCGGGCCCCTGCCTCCTTCTCTGCACAAGGGGAATGACTGCCCTCCCTCCCTCAGAGCCTCACTGGTGGAATCCGAGAGAAAGTTCCCCGCCTGGTATGGAGCCTTGCACAGAACATGCATTGCGTGTCAGCTGTTTCTGTTGCTGCTGTTGCTATAACATGTATTAACATGGGCTAATGACCCACGCAGCCCCGTTTCAGAATGGTAGGTCTGATGGTCAACAAGTAAATTCAACCCTAGCCAGTTTGGCTCAGTGGGTAGTGTGGACTGAAAGGTCCTGGGATCGATTCTGGTCAAGGGCACAGGCCCAGGTTGCGGGCTCCATCCCCAGTAGAGGGCGTGCAAGGAGGCAGTGGATCAATGATTCTCTCACTGTTGATATTTCTCTCTCTCTCTCCCACTCCTTTCCTCTCTGAAATCAACAAATATATATACACATACATGTATATGTGTGTGTGTATATATGTATATATACATATACATGTATATATATGTATGTATATATGTATGTATGTATGTGTGTATATATATATGTATATATATATATGTGTGTGTGTATGTATATATATTTAAAAAGTGACTTCAGAATATAGATTCCTCTACTGGTTCCCCAACACGGGAAGGGGACTCTGGTTCTCTCGCTCACCCTAGCAGTTCCCTGGGCGAGTACCATCTTAAATTCTAGGCTCTTCTCCTGCTCCTCTTACCTCTTACTGCTTTTAAACAGATTTTGGTACCAGAGATTCCAAAGCATGGTGAGAAAGGCAGTGTGAAGGAGAGGGTGCTTTGGGCTTATGGGTGGGGGTCTTCCCCACCACGGCCCTTCTCCTCTTCTGCTGGCTCCAATGACCGCATAGCGGTAGCTCTGTTGGGTGACTGTCCCGCTCCAACCCTTTCTTCAGGCCACCACACTGATTACCAAGCAGGCCTTCAGAGAAAGGAGAAGAGAGAATCCAGTCACCAGCAATCACCTCCCAATCCTCCAGTGCTACCAGCCCTCTCTAAGCTTTTCTGGAACAAGAATGGCCCAGTGCTACCCCGAGCACACTCCATAATGCAAAAGCAACTCAGCCTTAATGTGGATGAGGATAGACCAGTCCAGTGAAGTCTGCACGACATTAGACCCAGGGGGTGATAAGGAACTACATCAGGCAAGGTACTACAAGGAAAAAATTGTTACATCCATGCTGACTGATCCCACCACATGCAATGAATCACAAAATCCCATGAATTCTACTCACATCCATTGACTGCTCATTGCTCCGTCTCCCATTTAGAGCACCAAGGTTTTGCATTTGAATTAATAAAGCAGCTCCTAACCGGTTTTCTAAGGATGGTGTATGTGGTTTTTTAAAAAAATATATTTTATTGATTTTTTTTTTACAGAGAGGAAGGAAGGAAGATAGAGAGTTAGAAATATCGATCACCTGCCTCATGCACACACACCCCCTACTGGGGATGTGCCAGCATCCAAGGTACATGCCCTCGACCGGGATCGAACCTGGGACCCTTCAATATGCAGGCCAATGCTCTATCCACTGAGCCAAACAGGTTAGGGATTGTGTGGCTTTTGATGTTTGCCCCTGTGGACTTCCCCTCTTTCTCTCCCCCACCCCCACCTTCCTTCCCATTTGCCCCAGGGCACCCTGCACAAGCTGTTCCCTCTGCAGGGAATACCCTCCCTGCCTAATCCCTACCCAGTCTTCAGTTCTGCTTAGAGGATGCTTTCCATGAGACTGTCTATCTCAAAGCTCCTCTGAAGCCCTCTCCCACGTCTGAGCAGCGTGCTGGCAGGCACAGCTTCCATGTTAGTCAAGACTGTGCCTGGTGCAGTGCCTGACCTACCATAGCTGCTCAACATGTGGTTTCTCATTTAATCTGTATTAACGCCCTAGCACAGGTGTGGCCAAGCCCCCATGACAGATAAAGAAATTGAAGTTTAGAGATGTAAAGTAACTTGCCCAAGGTCACCCACCCAGTTAGGATAGGGACAGATTCTAGATTTTATTTTATTTATTTGTTTTATTATTATAATTTTTAATCCTCATCTAAGGACATGCTCAAAAAGAGGGAAGAAGGGAGGGAGAGAGAAATAGAGAGTGACAGAGAGGCAGAGAGAAACATCGATGTGAGAAACATGGATGGATTGCCTTCTATTCCTCAACTGGGGATCAAACCCGCAATCCAGGCATGTGCCCTGACCAAGAATGGAACCAGAGACCTTTATGTGCATGAGAAAATGCTCAACCAAGTGAGACACTCCTGCCAGGCTATTTATTTTTCATTGATTGATTTGAGAGGAGAGGAAAGGAGAGAGAGAGAGAGAGAGAGAGAGAGAGAGAGAGAGATATCAATTTGTTGTCCTGCTCACTTATGTATATTCACTGGTTGAATCTTATATGTGCCCTTACCAGGGATTGAACTCAAAACCTTGGCATGATGCTCTTAACCAACTGAGCCACCTGGCCAGGGCTCAGAGCCTATATGTTCATCCAGGCCTACAGGCTTGAAGTCTGTGCTTTTAACTTTTACAAGATGCTCCCACCAGAACACTCAATTCACAGCTCAAGTTCAAGCTGGAGCGAACATGTTACCTTTCAGAGGAAGATGTG
Source organism: Lasiurus cinereus (assembly GCA_011751065.1). Taxonomy (NCBI): domain Eukaryota; kingdom Metazoa; phylum Chordata; class Mammalia; order Chiroptera; family Vespertilionidae; genus Lasiurus; species Lasiurus cinereus. Next base: position 14,946,257 of record JAAGEH010000297.1, on the reverse strand, counting down.
TGGGCCCCTGGGGAGCCATTTCTGATGGAGCCATTTTCCTCCCATGAGCACTTAAAAGAAACTCGTCAGAGAAAGTTCTAGTATCATGATTTGAAAAAGAAGTTGGGAAGCAGATACACATTTTGCCTCTAGTTTCGATGCCAGCAGCCAGGAAGGTGTATGAGAGTATGAGGTCAGAAGGGACGGTGGTCCACATGCAGAAATGGATGACATGGCTAGAGCGGCCTTAGAGAGGAGGGCCCCTGAGACTGGGAGAGGGAGCTCAAGGGAGGGGGGGAAAGAAAGAGCGGTGGGCAGTCTGTAAGGATTGTGAGGCCAATCCCCTCCCTTTCCAGGGGCCCCAGAATCCCCGAGCTCAGAGGAGAGAGGCTACATGTGATGTAGAAGAAACGGGACTGTCCTGGGACTGGCAGTGGTTAGCCACGGAATTTGGGGTGTTTTAACCAGCTGGGGAAAGACCCAGGCAAGAGGACAAGCCAAAGGCTTTCTAAGGTCTCACCCGGCTATTCCTGAGAGGCCTGGAGGATTACATGCTGAGCGAGTGCTGAGAAGGACATGGGGACATCAATCGATCTGGCCTCCTGCCCTTAAAGAGAAAGAGTCAGCAGTATGTAACCACAGGCTTTGGCTAGATATAAGTATGCACAGGAGCAGACAATGAAGACCCTTAGCAGAAAGGGAGTCACATGTGTCCGATGGCTTTTGCTCCTGGCCACCCCCTCTCCTCTGCCTCACAGCATGGCCGGCAGACCTCTGGTTCTGCTAAACAGAGGACGGGATTTAAGATCCTGAGAAAACGAATAAGATCACTGATTAGACACTTACAGAATAGCGTGGGATTTATTAAATGAATGATATGAGAAAGGAACATTGTTTTTCTTTAATATTTTTTTTATTGGTTTTGGAGAGGAAGGGAGTGGGAGAGAGAACATCAATGGTAAGAAAAAATCATTGATCAGCTGCCTCCTGCATGCCCCTTACTGAGTATGGAGCCTCCAAAACGGGCATGTGCCTTGGCCGGGAATCAAACCAGGATCTCCTGATTCATCGGTCAGTGCTCCACCACTGAGCCACACTGGCTGGGCAAAGAAACATTTTTCTTAAGCTAGCCATCATAAATCATTTGTGAGACAAGTACAGCACAAAATAATGAAAGAAAATTTGAAACACGGAACTAAAATCCACCGATTGGATCCACTAGAGAAAAGTGTCATGTCAGAAAGGGGAACAGTCTGTCCAGAAAGAGCGATGATACACGGCAGAGATTTGAAGAGCGAGCAGTACGGGAGACTGTGCAGGCCGCATGCTTAGGGAAGCTATGCGTTCAAACTTGACTGTCACAAAACGACGATGTGAATCAATTAGTGGCTGAGGGAAGCAATTGAAATGCATCCAACGTCCTACCTGTCGAAGCTAATCGTGTTTCGTAATAATGTCTGATGGTAATCTGCCATGGTATGTGAACACGAGGAGGCTGAAAAATGAGTGCAAGAGGAAAGTGTTGCGTGTGTATGTGTCAACATATCCACATATTCACACACATCCCCCCCAAAAGGTTTGGGCTGCTCAATTGCTCTGCCAGGAAGCCCCCTCCAGGGAAAAATAATAGGGCCCAAGATTCATCCGTGTTCAAAGCAAACCAACCGGCCACCGAAGGGCGCTTTCTGGAGGAACTGGCCAGCACTGTCTACGGAAAAATACTAGCCTGTCTTCTCTGGAGAAGAGGGAAAGCAAAGTGACACTGTTCACGTGTGGTTCACCCACGTATAGAATATATGAAGAAAGTACAGTTCTTGTGCTGGCAACTTTTCAAAGGGACTCTAGATTCATACAAAAAAGAAACACTCTACCCTTCTATGGAGTCCTTGCACCTGCCCAGGACTTTCTGAAATACAAAGGAAATGGAAGAGATGGTCACTTTTCTCCACTTTTAACCAAACAGGGCAGACAGTACACACGCACAGTGAGGGGTCCGCGCGTGTGCGTGAAGGAGGTGGGTGTGGGCGAGTTGCCTGGGAACACTGGGAGTCAGAGTAGCAGAGCCTGTGCTAGGGGACCCGCCAGAGGACAGTGTTAATCTCGGGCGTTCGGCCCCATGGCTCCTGAAACGAGGTGTTGGAGAGGGAGGTTAATGATTGCTGGGTGCGTTTCTCCAGCTCCTTGGACGTGGTTGGGTGCTCTTCAGGCTAGTAGCTCTCGGCCTTGGCTGCACATGGGAGACACCTGGGGAGATGGAAGAAATCCCACTGCTCACCCCCCTTCCCGCCCCCCGCTTCTGTGAGCAGCCAGTGGTGAGGCCCAGGCATCAGTGTTTTTCCAGAGCTCCCCAGGTGATGCTAATGTGCATCCAGGGTGAGAACCATCGCTGTGGTGTTTTCTTTATTTATTTTTTTTCTAGCTGCAAATGTTGCATTCTTTGGCCTTTCAAAAGGGACTGCTGAAACCAGGTCCTTTTCCTCTGGCCAAACATTAATTTCACTATGAACAGAGAGCATGGCCAACAGGCATAATTCACTTATTCCTTTGTGTGTCTATGGTAGGCACCGCAGAATTCTAGGGCAGCGATTTTCAACCTTTTTCATCTCATGGGCCACAAACTAATTACTAAAATCTTGCAGCACACCAACCAGTAGATTATATTTTTTGCTAATTAGACAAAAAAACGAAGGTATAATTTTGATTCATGCCCATCAGATGGCTATTGTTGTGTTGGCTGTTATCTTTTGTTTAAGACAATCTAAGGGAAGAGAGGTCAGTGCCCCCGACTAAATGGCCAGGCATTGCATGTTTTAAAAATGCCTGCAGCGCCTCAGGGTGCTTCTTGGGGTACCCCAGTGGCAAATCTCTGTTCCAGAAGCTGCATCTCCAGGGCCGTCTGTGCAATTGGAACACTTTCGACTTGATCAGTGCACACCCACCTGTTCAAGTGTCCCCTGTGAGCCAACCACTGGGCTAAGGGCCTTGGCTATAATGGTGAATTCAGTGACCTGGTCACTGCCCTGGTGGAACTTCCGGCCTCCGGGGAAGGTGGTCACCCTGGTGACTTCCATGCAGGTGGTTGTGCCAAGGTGGGAGGGGCCCTGCAGGAGCTCAGGTCAGAGCCCCGCGCCCAGGCTAGGGGTCAGGGAGAGGCTTGCTGAAGGAGTTAAAATGTGAACTAAAAACAAAGGGCAAGTAGTTCTTTTGTGGGAGAAAAATAGGGCTGCCTACCCTGAGGAAAGGGACAGAGCGATTTGACCATGCTCGTAACCACACAGCTGGGAGAGACTCCGAGTGAGTGAGTGTGATGGGCAGGGATGAGCTATGGGGACATCAAAGAATGCAAGAGCTGGTCCGTGGACCATGTTAAGAAAGGTGGACTTTGTCACATGGGTAGTGGGGCAGGTAAATCATCCAATGGGAGACTTAGGAAGATTGTCAGGTGACAAGTAGAACTGGGGCTACAGAAAGCTGGGAGTTCGTTATGGGGCCTTTGAGGGATCAGGGGGATAGACGGTGGCTTTTTGGCTGAGGGAAGACGGGAAGTGGACAAGTCTGGGAGATGCAGGGTGTGGAGAGTGTCTGAGGGAAGGGGTGGATGCTGGACAGAGGTAGTGCCACTCAACCAGATAAGGCATGAAAAAGTGGGACCAGGCAGGTGAAGGGGCAGATGATGACTTTCTTTGAACATGCTGGTTTTAGGGGGATAGGCTTACAGATTGAGTTCCTGGGAAGGAGGCTCTGAGACACAGTTTAGTGAACTGAAAATATTTCTTAAGATGTGTTCTTTTTATTTTTTAATGTATTTTTTTTTATTATTGATTTCAGAAAGGATGTGAGAGGGAGAGAGAGAGACAGAAACATCAATGATGAGAATCATTGATCCGCTGTCTCTTGCACCCCCCACACTAGGGATTGAGCCCGCAACCCGGCTATGTGCCCTGACTGGGAATCCAACTGTGACCTCCTTGTTCATAGGCTGATGCTCAACCACTGAGCCGCGCCGGGCAGGCCTTAAGGTGTGCTCTTGAGGGCAACACCTGCAGAAAGGAGGGGGAAGGAGACAGAAGTGGGCAGAAGGAGAGATCGAGCTGCTGGGTAGGCTTAATAATGGCCTTGGCTGTGGCAGATTCTATTTTCCAAAGATGGCCACACCAACGTGTGTCTCATCCTACATGTTTTCTTCAGGGTGACATGGATACTCTTCCACGGAGAGACAGGGTCTACACTCCAAACTCTTGAACCTGGGTGGATTTTTGTAACCGCTTGACCAGAGTGATGGTGTATAACCTATGAGGCTAGGTCATAACAGGCAACGTGGCGTCTGCCTGATTTTCTCTCTTGGGATATGCATTTTAGGAGCCCCGAGTCAACACATAAGAAGTCTAGCTGTCCTAAAGCTTCCGTGTTGGAGAGTGCATGTGGAGAGACCACACAGAGATAGACAGAGATGCCCAAGGAGCCCAGTTCCAGCCCCCCACAGTTTGAGGGTACCCAGTCCAGGTGCCAGACACATGAGTGGGTGAATGAGCCTTTAAATGCATCCAGCCCCCAACTCCCAAGAAACCCCAGCAGACACTGCATGGAGCAGAGGTAACTATCTCCTTACCCCTTCTCCCACCTGGAGCGTGGCTACAGATTCATAAGCAAAACGAATGCTGTCCTTGTTTTAAGCCATTACATTTTGGGTGGTTTGGTGGGCAGCATTCGATAACCAGCACTCGATAACCAGCACATCAGTTCACCCCCTGGAGAACCCTAGAGCTAGAATGGCTTTTCAGCGCTCTTCCAGGCTGGGCTGAAGTGGCTGAGCCTTTATTACTTCTACACTGACCCGTGGTTGCACATGGGCTGCCCTGAGAGATGACATGACCTTGGAGGAGGAAGTTCTCTCTAGCTGAGACAATTCTGAAAGAGGCTGACAGCTGAAGGCTGGATGTGGACAGAACTTCCCCCAGCTGGGGCAGAAAGTCCTTCCCTGCAGGGACGTCTGGTGGCACATTGCTGTGCCGGCTACAGCCCGAGAGACATCAAGCCAACTACATAGTCTGGAGCTTGGGAGGACATTGTATTGGGAAATCCTAGCCTGTAACTCAGAGGGTTGCATCCTATGGTCTGAGAACAAAGAACAACCTGCCCAGAATCGTGTGAATGCAGCCCTCTTGCCTAACCTGACAAGTCAGCACCCAGCCTCCCTCAGATGATCCTTGTGCCCATTAATATGGAGACTCTCTGGATAAAGATGACATCAGAACCACAGGGGATCAATGTGGTACCCCAGGGAGACTACATAGGATGAAGTGAGAACTTGGAACACCAACCAGCATTTGGAAGGAAGAGGGTGCACAGGAGATGGGGTAGGACTGGGAACACAAGCGCTTTTCAGGGGAGTTGACACGAGTAGGGAATTCGGATTGAGTCCAAGAAGGGTGAGAACAATGGAGTGCCCACTGGACTTGGCAACCAGGAGGTTATTGTTGGCTCTACAATTGGAGCAGCTGTTAATTACATGGCACAGACATGATGCTATTTATCCTGGCTTCTTGGCTGGGATTCCTGGGGCAGAGGAAGGGACTAGAGATGAGAGGGAGGACTGGGAGGGGGTTGCATGGGGAGGGGTCCTTTGCTCAAAGCAAAAAGAAAGGGACTGACTAAGCAAAGGCAACACAAAGTAAGAGAGGAGAAAGTGAGTGAATGAGAAGCTAAAAGGGAAAGAAGCAACCTATCAGGGAGACTAAGAACTAGCGAAAGGAGTACCTTAAAGGTGTACACAACCCCAGCAAAGCAACCCATAAAGGCTCTCACTCGTATAGTCATTCACTTTAGCAGCTGAGAGAACAAATGTGTTTGGAATCAACCGTCTTGGCTTTGGTTCCCAGCACTACAAAGTTGCCTCTTCTTGAAAGGCCATCCACATTTTCTAGGCATCTGTTTCCTTATCTAAAAAAAAAGGAGATAATGCTGCCAGATTTGCAACTTTGATGCAAGGACTGTAGCTCATTCATTCGTTCATTCATTCAATGAGCATTTACTACGTATTACCATATGCCAGACACTATGCTAGACTTAGGAGATACAACAGTGAACACCACAGGTTTGGCCCATAGTGAGAGCTGTCCTCTGTGAGAGAGAGACATATTAAATGGACTATAACAATAGTGACTTCATTACTATTATGATAAATGCTATAAGGGAGAAGAAAGACAAAGTACGTTAGATGCCACAGGGTGCCTGGAACATAGTAGGGACTCAACAAATGGTATTTACAGCCATCTCTACCATTGGGGGGATATATTAATGGGGCAATGTTCAGCAAAACTGTGAAAAAAGATATTTCATATTCAGTATCCACAGAGCCCCTCTCTCTGCTGTTTTCCTCTCCTGGGGAACTGTGGTATCCTGTGTTTTCTTATCAAAATTGGTGCTTAATCAGCACCATCAAATACTTCCAGGAGGAAGTGAGCAGACTCTGGGGGAGAGAAGGCATGGTTTCTGGGTCTTCAAAGTCACTCATTATCATGTTTTCTTTGATTACAGAATCCAAATTTTTAACCAGCTGACAGCCAATCCGAATTTTTAATTGGTTAATTATCAACCAGTCAAAATTCGGATTAGATATTAACTGGTTAAAGATTCGGATTTTGTAATCAAAGAAAACAGGATAATTTCAAGAGAAACATCAGAAGTGATTTATTCAAAGTAATGTTCATTGCTAGCTACACATTTTCCCATCTTTCAGGTAATTTGTGGATACCGTCCCAATAGGACTTTTCTTGTTTTGAGGCAAACCATTCAGAGACCCAATTTTCCACTTCTCTGTATGTTTTGAAGTGCTGCTCAGAAAGTACATGTGACATTGATCGGAACAAGCGGTAATCTGAAGGAGCAAGGACTGGTGAATCCAGCAGCGGGTGGGTTAATACTTCCCAGGCAAGATCTTTTAATGCAGTGGTCAGCAAACTCATTAGTCAACAGAGCCAAATATCAACAGTACAAGATTGAAATTTCTTTTGAGAGCCAAATTTTTTTAAACTTAAACTTCTCCTAATGCTACTTCTTCAAAGTAGACTTGTCCAGGCTGTGGTATTTTGTGAAAGAGCCACACTCAAGGGGCCAAAGAGCCGCATGTGGCTCCTGAGCCTTGGTTTGCTGACCACTGTTTTAATGTCTTTAACTGGTTTTGAAGTGTGTGATGGTGTGTAATCATGAAGCAAAATTATTTTGCCTTGTCTTCTGGTGGTTTTATGATCAAAGCATGGTTCAAATTGATTATTTGTTATCAGTAGTGATCAGTATTAATGGTTTCACCTGGTTTTAAAAGCTCATAATACACCACACCTTCCTGATCCCACCAAATGCAGAGCATTGTCCTTTCCGAAGCGATTTGGTCTTGCAGTTGATATTGATGGTTGAACTGGATCAACCCATGATTTTGTGCATTTGGGATTCTCCAAGTAAATCTACTTTTCATCGCCAGTCATAATTTGATGCAAAAAAGACTTTTACGCCATTTAAGCAATATTTTGCTGATGACTTTTTGGTTTTTCCATCTGTCTTTTGTTCAGTTGATGTGGCACCCATTTTCCTTTCTTTCAAATCTTTCCCATTGCTTCTAAATGATTGGAAATTGTTTGCTGAGCAATGTTTAATCTTTCTGCAAGTTGTTTTTGAGTTTGACACACATCTTCATCCAATAAGGCTTATAATTGGTCTTCAAACTTTTTGGTTGACATGGATGTTCTTTGTCTTTCACATTGAAATCATCACTTTTTAAAGGGTTTAAACCAGCGTTCACAAGTATCTTGAGATGATGGAGCATGTTCACCATAAGCTTCCTGAAGTATATACCTTTCAGCAGCACTTTTCTTAAAAATAAAGTAATGAATTAAAACTTCTCACAAATGCTCTTTTTTTTTTGGCACGAAATTCAACATTTTTAAGCATAAAAATATCTATGAAAATTAGACATGTGAAGTTTTGAAGCTTGTTGTCAATACAACAAAATAGCATACATATCAAATCGCATACCTATCAACATATGTGTAACTCCATCTATTGAAAAAAATCCCAGTATTAACAGGTACACCTTGTACCAGTACTAGTAATAACCCCCAAGGGAATGCAATGTTCATATCAAGCTTGGGATTTGGTACTCCCCACAGCTCCATGACATAGTAACTCCATTTTCCAGACTCAGAGAAGTGTTCACAGCTCACCCAAGGTTCCCAGGACTATGACTGGATTCAGGCTTTTTTGTTTGTTTGTTTCTTTCTCAAAGCCTTACCCATCACACCAAACTCTCTCCAGAGAGGAAGAAGCCAGAAAGAGGCCATGATACTGGTACTACATGTGAGTAGTCAGCTAGGGGCTCCTGCCTTTCACCCCAACTACCACTCACTCAGCACACTGGCTCCAACCTTCAGTAGCTTCTAGTCTCTCTCTCTCTCTTTCTCTCTCTCTCTCTCTCTCTCTCTCTCTCTCTCTCTCTCTCACACACACACACACACACACACACACACACACACACACACACACACGTGATTCAGAGTCAGGGGCAGAGTAACAGGTAAACACAGCAGGGCAGCTAAAGGAACCTGGGCCTGGGAAAATGCTGATTGGGCCTGGGCCCAGAAAGAAAATAGGGCAGGTTAGTGCAACTACAGCGGTTTAGCCAGAAGTATATTGTGTAGGTGAGAGAGAGAGAGGGAGGGCGGGGGGCGCGGGCGGAGAGACTATGAAGAGAGCATGCATGTGTGTGTGTGTGTCTATGTGTGTATGTGAGAATGTATGTGTGCATATGAACATGTTGAGTGTTAGGTGAGCTGGTGTGGGAATTTGTTAGACAGCAAGTGTGTATAAGACGGCGCACACGTGTGTGTATGTATATGTGTGTGTGTCTGAGAGCATGTGGGTATGAAATGAAGGTTGTGCATGCTATGTCTAAGAGTGTGTGCATGTATGTTTGTGTGTGAGAGAGACTGTGGATGTATGCAGAGTCCACCTCAGGGATCAAGGGGCTTTGGCTGCCCTGGTTACTCTGGGGCACACCCGCTCCTGATGGACCAAGACACAATGATCGCTCTTCATTTTCTTGGAGGGGGAATCTGAAGGAATACAGTCCCAGAGTTACCTGAGCCACAAATCCCCGGGAGTGAAATTCCTACACACCAGCAGGTATCATTAGAGCCCTTCTCAATTAGCAATCATAACACCTGAAGCTTTGAACAGTTGTTGTATGTTTATCTTTCTCTTCAAGTTCACTCTTCTGGCTCTCGAACCAGCCAAGTTCAAACAACCTCTGTCTGGCAGCCATGAAGACAACACCCCCAGCCCCCACCCCAAAGGCAGACTGAGGATGGAGCCGATTCCTAGGATCTCTGTGTGTGTTCCGTTGCCTCGTTATTTAATTGTGCTTTATGATGTGCTTACTTCATCAAAGATTTGCAGCAACTTACAATATTAAAAACACATACCCAATGGGAATGCCTCAGAAACACAAAAACGCAGATCAAAACCCTAGCCAAAACCTTAGGAAGAGAGAGATGTTGCAGTGTGTGTGTTCTTTTTGCTTAATTTTCTCTTATGGTGAAACAGAAGCCATTAGAAGTGCAATATTGGGCAATGGTTAAGAATGTGTCTTGAGAAATTACCCTGTCTGGATTTTAATTATTGTGCTGTTTGTTTAAATTCCCCATACCCTGCTTTCCCCGTCACTAAAAATGGGAACAACGATAGGAGGTACCTCATAGGACCCAGAGTCAGATAATGCACATCAAGTGCTTAACCCAGTGTCTGGGATGCGGTAGGTGATCAGTGTAGCTGTAGTTGTCATTTTCACTGTCACTGTGGGATTTCAATTACACCCACCCTGCATCTCTTCTTTGAAAATATATATTTTTATTGATTTCAGAGAGAAAGAGAGAGAAACATCAATGATAGAGAATCATGGATTAGCTGTCTCCTGCACGCCATCCACTGGGGATTGGTCTCCAAACCCCAGGCATGACCTAGTTCATAGGTCAATGCTCAACTACTGAGCCACACCAGGTGGGCAAGTCTGTGTTCTTAAGCACACCAGGTAACCAGCCCCTTGGGGAGTCAGCTTTTAGACTTGTCTCTACCAATCCTGTTCTCTCTCTCTCTCTCTCTCTCTCTCTCTCTCTCTTTCTCCTTATCTCTCTCACTTCCTCTGTCATCTATCTATCTATCTATCTATCTACCTACCTATTTATCTATTCAGCATTTTTCAAATTCCTATTTACTTCCTCCAGCTATAATTCCCTTCAGGAATTTGAGTAATGAACAAATTAAGAATCATCATATGTTAGAAAACCAGAACTTGGAGAGACCTTGGAAATCATATAAACTAAGCTTCTATTTTATAGTTGAGGAGACAGAGGTCTGAGTATTCACACAGGTAATGAGAGAATTCTTTCCCTAAGGCACAATCATAGAGCTCTGGTTTTAATAGTTAGAAATCAGCAAACAACCAACCTATTCTATAGATCCTTCCAAACGAAGTCATTCTGGATCTTTCTGAGAAAGAGGAGAGCCTTGCCCCAGAGTCTTAGACCCTGGCTGCTCATTCAGATCACCTGAAGAACTTTTTTGAAAAAAGACTTAAATTGAATCAGAATTTGGACAACCACCCTCAGGTCAATCCCATGCATAGTGCAGGTTGAAAGCCATTTGCTCAGCCAATATTTGACCTGTTCGTGCTGCTTGGCCAAACCACCACTTTATTTAGCCAAGGACTCAACTGGTGATGGTGGAATTACTTGTCCTTCCACAGGTAGTCCTTCCCAAATCAGGCTTGGACATCCTAGAAAAGCAGTCAGTACGGCGCTTGGTGTCTGGGATTCCTTCTGGGAATTAAGAACCACTGTCATAGCACGCAGCCACCTGCAGGTGCTCCGGAAGCGTGACATTCAGAAGACGGGTGGGCTGAGGAAGACACGGGCTTTTAGAAGTGGCCTTATGTTGGTCTGATCAAGAGCGGTACCCGCAGACCTACCGGATATCTGCCCACATCTCCACCTTGGCTTTTCCTACCCCGGGCGTACAAAGGCCTGCAGGTCTTCAGGCCAACTGGCCAGCTCAGCCCGAACATCAGTCTAAAACCTAAAGGTATTTTAGTTACAAAACAAAAAGTGTGGGCCCAATGAAAGGCAGGTGGTCTCGAGACAGAAATCATCAGTCCCACTGGCCGGATGGCAAGGGCCACTGCTGAGGAGCGGAGGAATGAGGGGAGGAAAGAGAATGTCTGCCTCACGCACTAAATAAACAGCCAGCCATTTGAACCTCTTCGCTTCTCCCTTTGTGATGCTGCACATTGAGAAAGACCGTTCCCACAGTGTTTTCAGGACGAGGGTTGTACAAACTGCATTTTTTGTTCGTATAAATAAGGCAATTTAAATGAGTCCAAAAAAAAAAAAAACACACACACACAAAACTTTTAAAGCCTGATTTCAAACAGAAGTGGAGTAAAGTAGGGGGGCGGGGTTCAATGGTCCATTTGAGCTGTTTGCCTTGGGTAAGATGAGAGGGAAAGTGGGCTCTCCCAGCTTCCCCAAGCACCTGGCCGTCCGGAGGGCTTAACACCAACCCCTGAAGGACTCATGGAAGCGTGTGGACATCCTTATGCATCGTCCAAGGCAGAATTCGCCGAAGGATGCCAGTTAATGAAAGCGAGCAGGGACCAACAGTCACACAAGCATCAGGGCCCAAAAGGGGACAATTCCAAGTGGAAAAAATATAAATATTAATAACTGACCCTGTTTCTTCTTCTTGCCACTGCAAAGCCAGGTGCGGACTAAGAAGGTGAAATGTCTCCCTGAGTTGTTCTGGGGAGCAGCTGGGGACTGATCAATACAATGATCGCAAAGACATGAGAACTAATCTTGCTTCGGGTCCTGAAACCTATGCATTTCTGTGACCTGTCCTCCTTTTGGCACGTGTCATAGCACGCAGGAAGACTGAGCTGCCACGCCGCCATTGCCCGCCGCTCCCCCCCCCCTGTCTTTCTTGGTAAGTTTTGGCCTGGGCGCTCCTGACAAAGGAAGCTCCAGGAGGGAGGGCGGGCCACGCCCCGAGGGCCTTTGGTGCCCAGCATGGGCTGGAGTCAGGGAGGGGGGGGTTCAGATGGAGTGGCTGGAGCGAGAGCCTGGCTTTTTTCGAAGGTGCCAAGCCCTCCTCATGAGGCTGATCGTCAGGAGAGATAGGCATACCACGGGCCAAGGTTTCTTTAACCGCTCTTTATTTTTGGTTTGCATATCCAGCGGCAGAGATCCTCATTGTTAGGAAGCGGTTTGAAACCTTTTAATATGCATTTAAGCCAAGTGAATTTGCTTTCTCTAATCCCTAGGGGGAGGGAGAAGAGTCACTATTTATTAAGCTCTTAACAGGCGCCAGGTCCCTCGCAAACATCCTCATTTTAAATCCTGTAACTCTCCAGTGTGGTCAACACGGTTCGTGTGCTTTTATGCAGAGAAGGAAACGAAGGCTGGGAGAGGGGAGGTCACTTCTCAAGGTCACACGGTCAGCCAGGGGTGAGCTCCAGGAGCCTCCCTCTTGTTCTTCCCACCAGGCAGCCTCCTTCCCTGCGATTTCCCCTCGTGGCTCATCGTTATCACCCTCCAATTTCCTTGTCTCCTGTCCCGAAGGGTGGTGTTACCCAGGACGGCATTTCCTTATTTCTAGTGACAAGGCAATGGCCGCCGACTGGGGTGTGTACAAGAGTGTGGCAATGTCTGGATGATTGTGACCTGATGGCGTAGGTGACTAGAAGGATCAGCGCCAGCCTGTCTTTGGAGATTTCCATCTTTCAGTCCCCTAGCTATTCTTGGGTTCCCTCTGGATATGATGACATGTCATTTCCCTCGTCAGTCATAAGGATTAAAAGCTTGAGCTCTGGCATCAGAAACCGCCCACTTCAAATGCATTGTGTGGCCGGTGTGAGTGGCTTCCCTTCGTAAAATGAGGAGAATCAGGGACTGCTGGGAGCAGTGCCCACACTAAGGCAAGGAAAGAGCCGAGTGTTGGCTGGCACATAGAAGATGCCATGGCAGATGTTTCTCCTCATTTTTATGGAACTCCTCCTCTATTATGATTATGATTATGATTATTTCCCTTGGAAATGGGAGTAGAACATGGGTGTACAACTGTACAGGGTGGGGCAAAAATAGGGTTACAATTGTTTGTATGGAAAACAATACAATAATTAATAAGTAATATTTCAAGAATAAACTGTTTCATGCACTCAGAACTGTAAACCTCCTTCTGTCCCACCCTGTACTTCTGCCAAGATGGCATAGGCTGGCCTGCCGCTTCTCAGCCATTGGCAGGCCCTCAGGGGCTGGTGAGGAGGCTGAGCAGGGGACAATGGTAATACATCTGAGGCAAGTCCTCTTGTCTTTGCCCTTTTCTCTGGCTCAAGAGACCTCAAAGGTCGTCTGACTGAGAATTGGAGGTGGAGGTTGGAGGATTGTGGGAGCAGGACAGAAGGGGCTGCCAAGGCTGGAGCGGGTATAAAATACGACTGCATAAGCACAAAGAACGTAGTGTGGGCTTTGAATTTTAACCAAATACGTTCCAGTTTGCCTTCAGTGCTTATGATGGTTCATCTGTGGGCACATGGTTGTACCTCTCTGAGTCTTTTTTTTTTGTGTGTGTGTGTGTGTGTGTTACATGCTCTCTGAGTCTTAGTCTCGCCATCTTAATGATTACTGAGTTGCTACCATAGGCCAGACACCTGTTGGTCCCTTTTCTTATATTTTTACATATATTTCATATCGCACTTTGCAAGCTGTTATTAATATTTTAGTGTATTTATGTCACTGGTTCATATTTACTGGGTTAGTGAATATTACTGAGCCATCTACTTGCTAAGAATGGGGTCTGACTGTGAGCAGGGCAAGCATGCACCTTGCCCTCATTGGCTTGTATTCTGGGCAGAATTTGAGGTTGTCAGGCCTAGCTAGCACATAGTGTGTCTTCAGTAACTACCCCTTTCCTCTTTCTTTGCCCTAATTTACTTTAATGTGCTCTGCATAGTTCAACTCTTCAATTAAATCTCACAAAACTGACATTTTTATGAACAAACATAGTTAAAGAGCCCCAGCTGCACGTGGTCCCACGTAACGCAGAAGGGAGAAGGCCTGCCTCAACTGAAAGCGGGACTAGTAGCAGCAACTTCCCAGTGGGAGCTTGAGTCAGACTGGCTTTGGTGACGTCCCAGGGAGGCAATCCCACCCCGTGGTCTGCTACACCCCGCTCTAAAAGCCGGGCATCCCATCAGACGGTGGCCCGCTCACCGAGGTAGAAAACCAGGGCCCAGCAGCAGCGGCCACCTGGGAGTCAGCGGGCGGAAACAGGGAATGTCAAGGGTGAGCCCGAGCGGGAAGGGTGGCTGGCAGGCTGCCGGCTGGACAGATGGACCGCAGCCCCAGCCTCAGCCCGGAGCAGCGGAATGCTGCCAGCTCTCACCTTCCTGAAGCCAATCCAACCAAAAGACAGGAGAAAAAACAGTACCATGTTGAAGCCAGGCAAGGCACTGGCCAAGGGAACACACCCAGAAATGGAGCCCAAAGGGACGGGTCCTTCAGCAGAAATGGGGCAGCTCGAAGAATTTGACTCTTTTAACCTCTAAATGCCTCCAAACAGCCATTTGATTACCGTATCTCGTCGATAGCTGGACAATTATCGATAATCATCAAGGTATTGCCTTGCCCTTTTAGGTAGGATGATAACGCCCAATGTAAAGAAAGCCTTCTTGGCGTATTTCAATTTCGTACAATGAAAAGCCTTCTTTTCCTTTTTTTTTTTCTTTTTTTTTTTCCCCTTTCCCCTCGGGGTTCTTTGGACTAAATTTACTCTGGTTCCTGAAGTGTGGAAAAAGCAAACAAGGTTTTGTTTGGATTCTATCCTTCAGTTTCTCTGGACGAAAAGTGCCAGAAAATGAGCCCAGTGAAAAGAATTGTCCTGAGGTATGATAATAGTTTCAGAAAAGTTATAGAATAACAACAACAACAACAAGACAATGAAAAGGATAGGGCCAGGGGAATGTTTGGCCTATTTCCAATTGCTTTGTATTTCCACAGGAAGGTAAACAATTTAAAAAACTCGTGTTAAATTTTAGCTAAATGGGTGCTGAGGCCATTAAAACCAGGATGCCAATTGGTAGATTAAGTATTTCACACCCTTGCATCAAATGCTGACACAAAAATTAAAGTCATCGTTATAAGATTTCTGACAGAATGGTGCGAATATCAAGGACTTAGTAACACACCTACACAAAGAAACAAAAATCATTTAAGTAAGTGACCTTGGTCTTTCTTTGTGACCCTTAGTAAGCTGCGTAGAAGAGTCTAGTTAATGAGAGTTGACTTGTTGGTAAGGCTTCCAGTCAATAGTAGACTATTAGTAGTTATGTTTTGGGGAAGTCCAAAAGTTATACATAGATTTTTTTTGACACGTACGGGTCAGTGCCCCTGACTCTGAGTTATTCTAGGGTCAACTATTTTTCAAACATAGGTTCCAGTTTTTGTACTAGGATCACTCCTCCTAAGAGACTTACAGAATTAGGTATTCCAATCTTGGCATATCACGATTTGGTTGCCACATAGCACCTATTACCGCCATGGATTAAGAACTGCCCAGCTGGAGTGACTCAGCAGGTTGAGCATCATACTGAAAAGTTGTTGGTTCGATTCCCGGTCAGGGCACATTTCTGGGTTTTGGGTTCAGTCCCAGGGCAGGGCATGTCTGAAAGGCAACAGACTGATGTTTCTCTCTCACATTGTTGTTTCTCTCTCAAATCCATAAAAATAGATGTTAAAAAGAAAAAGACTTAAAGCAAGTTTGACCTTACACTGGTCTTCAAATCCATAAAAATAGATGATAAAAAGAAAAAGGCTTAAAGCAAATTTGACCTTACACTGGTCTTCAGAACCATCCTCAATTGTTTTCACACTGTAGAGGGCATAAAACCAAATGTTTTCCTGCCACAGTTCCCATGTCTAAATTCTCAGTAACATCATTCATGGACATTCATTAAGAAAGCGAAGTAGAGGGTATTGTTCACACCTGTGCTCTCATCAAGAGAACACACCATTGATGATTTCAGAGTGACAGCTGATTTGAAACGTGGGAAGCTAAGCTGGGCATGTTGTTGGGCTTCTTGCGATCTTTCATTCTCCTGAACAAAGCTGCTCGCAGGAGGTGAGTTTCCCTTTGCTCGTCCACTGTGCCAGTCTGCCGTCCTGGGACTAGGGTGGGACTGGAACTGGAGCGTTCCGGCTGCAGGTCCAGTTTGGTTCTCCCATTAAGTGATGACCTCAAGTGTGCCCCTCTCAGTTGGAACAATAGCATTCCGACCTCTGTCTTTTATTCTTTATTTTGTGCCTTATCTTGTTTAGAACCAAGGTGGAACCACGGGGTGCAATTTATTGGAGGCCTCCAATGTATTGGAGACGTCACAAACGGGTCCTCTGTTTTCTCCAGTTTTACTTACTGCACGTGTAGAGTTCAGTGTGTCCCAGTTGCTGGTTAGTGGAGACCCACTTTGCGATGTTCAATAGGCACTTTTACGATCCCACCATCTGTCAGAGGTTTAAATGTCCTAACATCAAATTCATAACTGAATTTCGCAGGAACGTCATTGACTTTATTCACATGCAGAAACAAAACCGTGGAATGCCTGTATTCTTTTTCAGTTTGGTTTTTATGGCAACTGAATTTGTGTTCTTTAGCTACAGTCATTCTTTTCATAATAAACATAGCAATAGTCTCTGTGGAAACGATCTTACAATTTTCTTAAAACAGGTGATCCTCAGTTTAAATGTTCTTTTCCTCCATTCACAATAAAGGCAGAAAAATGTTAGGAAAATAGAAGAGGAATTAAATTGGCAGCTGACACTCAGCCCAGGGCCTAAAGCATCTCTTTCACTTAAGACCACTATTGCCATGTAAGCCCCAGGTTGCCAGCCACCTGCTTTTATTTAAAAAGCTGAAATCAGATTTTTGTGTGTGTGTGAAACTACACTTAAATTTTTTTTCAATTAAAAATCAAAGTCACTGAACCCTGGCCAGGTAGCTCAGTTGGTTAGAGCATCATGGTCATACTCCAAGATTGTGGGTTCTATCCCTGGTCAGGGCACATACAAGAGTCCACCAATGAATGCATAAATAGGTGGAACAACAAATCTCTCTCTCTCTCTCTCTCTCTCTCTCAAATCAAGAAATAAAAGTTAAAAGAAATCACTGCTCATATAAACAAAATAAGTGGTTTTTGTTTGTTTGTTTGGCAAAATCCTTCCTAAGGACTGCCAGTTTACCTGTCATCAGGGGAACTTTTAAGGTGGCTGAGCATAGATGGCTACCTATATAATGAAGTTTGTTTGGGGGAGAGTTATAGCCCCTCTTAGGGACAGGCTGTCTTCCCTTCAAAGGGCTGAAATGCAGGAGCGGGGAACAGAGCAGGTGGGGATGGTGGGCTGATCCTGGCTCGGGATCCATTTTGCCTGTTGCCTGGGACAGCCCAGCCAGCTCTAGACGCACTGCCGCTTTCTCCCAGAGTCCAGGTAGGCGAATCCCACTCTCAGACTATTTGTGTCTTTGCCTTTGCCTTTTCTTTCCCTCCTGCTTTGCCTACTCTTGCCGCTTCTATTTTTTTAAACCACAGATGTTTGACTTCAGTTCAGGTTCTGTAGGTGGGTGGATACTTGGTAAATTTCTAGCACCCGAGAGACAGCTCCACAGCTGAAACAAGGACTCAAGTAATCACCCTAGAAAGGCAAAATGCCGGGACTCGACTGGAGCAGCCAGGAAAAACAAAAAAAAAAAAAAAAAAAAAAGGATTTCATTTATTGTGGAGAAAATGGAATCATTAAAGAATCCAAAACGAAAACTATAAGAGATTTACAGAACATTTTGAAGCTCTCCTGCAAAACTGATTTGTCATTCTGAAAGAATATATATTTGTTACACCATGTCCTCACATATCTGTATTACTTTCATAAGCCTGTTGTCTTAATATGCATTAAAAGTAAGTTTTTGGCCCAGTCTGCATGGCTCAGTGGTTGAGCGTCAACCTATGAACCAGAAGGTCACGGTTGGTTCGGTTCAATTCCCAGTCAGGGCACATACCCAGGTTGCAGTCTCGATCCCCAGTAGCGGGTGTGCAGGAGGCAGCAGATCAATGATTCTCTCTCATCATTGATGTTCCTATCTCTCTCCCCTTCCCTTCCTCTTTGAAATCAATGCATCTTTTCAACACAAACATTTATAGGTGTTGACAAATGTTTTCTCTGGTGTGTGGATTTCTTTTTATTTTTTTAACAACATAGAAGTTTTACATTTTAATGTAGTTCAATTTATGGATAGTGCTTTTTTTGTTCTGTTGAAGAAATTTTTGTCTACTCCAAGGTCATGAAGGTATTTTCCCACATTATCTTCTGGAAGGTTTATTGTTTTTAATTTTAACATTTAATATTACAATCCACCTTGTTTTGTGAAAGGTAAGGGTCAAGTTCCTTCCTCCCTCCTTTCCTCCCTCCTTCCCTTCCTCCCTCCCTCCCTTCCTTCCTTCCTTCTTTCCTTCCTTCCTTCCTTCCTTCCTTCCTTCCTTCCTTCCTTCCTTCCTTCTTTCCTTCCTTCCTTCCTTCCTTCCCCTTTGGATAGCCTACTGACCCAGATAATTTAGTAAGAAGAATGTCCTGAAGTCCACCCAGCATGGATCAGTGGTTGAGCATCACCCTATGAACCAGGAGGTTATAGTTCAATTCCTGGTCAGGGCACATGCCCGGGTTATGGCTCAATCCCCAGTGGGGGCCATGCAGGAGGCAGCTGATCAATGATTTGCTCTCATTCTATCCCTCTCCCTTCCTCTCTAAAATCAATTAAAAAAAAAAAAAGACTATCCTGTCCCCACTCTGCTTCATATAGCTTTGTCATAAATGACCATGTGAGGTTCTATTTTGTCCATCAGTTTTTCACTTTCTTTTTTTTTTTTTGAGCTTTGAAAATATGATAGGTAGCTTCCATCATGGCTCCAATGATCTTACCTCCTGGTATAATTTTCTCCCACATCGCACCAAGGTTGGTTTGTGTGACCAACAGAATACAGCACAAGGGATAGTATGCCACTTTCAAAATTAGGTTGTGAAAGATGCTGAGGCTTCTGTTTTGCATTCTCTCTCTCTCTCTCTCTCTCTCTCTCTCTCTCTCTCTCTCTCTTTATCTCTCTCTTTTCCCCCTCCCTCCTTCTCATTTTAAAGGATGCCAGCTGTCATTCCTTGAGGATATTCAGACATCCCCATGGAGAGATTCGCATGGCAAGTTCCTGAGCCCTCCATCCACGTCTGTGAAACAACCTCATAAGTGAACTTGAGAAGAGATCTTCTAGCCTTTAGATGACTGTGACCTGGCTGATATCTTGACCACAACCTCATGACAGACCCTGAGCCAGAACCACCCAGCAGAGCTGCTCCCAGAGTCCTAACTCTCAGAAACGGTGTGAGATAATAAATATGCATCTCTAACATCCCTAAGAATCAGGGAGGGCATCTGAATTGGGCAACACTCTAAGGGATCTCTTCCCTTAAAATCTGCCCTCTTCTAACTTGGAAAACTACTACGTGGGGACCAGTCAGAGCCTCAGAAGCCCTCCTCCATCTGGCTGCTCCCTCCACCACCCAACCAATGACAGTCCCCTTCCTGATAGGCTGGACTGCCACATCCTCCTTCTCTCTTCACGCACATCTTGGCCTGAAGCTCTGCCACTGGAGATGGGAAAAGTACAGTGAAAAATGTACTAGGCTTTTGTTGTGCCCAAAACTTCTGATATGGGCATGGACCAGTGTGTGCTATAGAGACAGAGACCTGCCTAGTATCTTCAGAGTACCCCAGAAAAGGTCAGAACTTTCTGCCAGGACCACCCAAGGAAGTATTGAGATCACATGATGCAGGGGAGGTTAGAGGGCTGTACCAAGAGCAGGGTAGAAAATACTATCAAATAATCCCCATTAGTGAATGCCACAAATAATTGCCCTAGATATTTTGCTGTCTGATCTCGATGCTTCCAACTGGCTTATACTTATTCCTATCTCTTGGCTTGATATGCTAGATTCCTGGCCCAGTGTTGATATCTGCTTTTGGTCCACTCAAGCCTTAAGGTCTTTTTTTTTTTTTTCCTGGCATTTTTGATCCTCCTCTCAATTTTCATGCATGGTTTATGGCTCTGCTTATATTATAGTTTGGTAGTATTCTCAAGCCTTGGAGAAGAATTGTTCACTCCAGTTCGTAGCTCTGTAGATCCCATATCTGGACACACCCAATTCAGGTCTCTTTACACAGAAGACCATAAGGAATGGATTCAGGTAACTGGAGTTTGAAGAACACCTCAATTGGTAGATTAGGTTACCTTATGTGTACTGAGGTGGAAGAGCAGAAGGTTTTTAAACAGGGAAGGAGCAGTTACATGACGTTAGGTTATTTGAGTATGTTTTTCCAGGTTCAGGCATTTTCAAGAGTATATTGAGGCATCTACAATGTGCATGCCTCATTAAAAATCTCAGCGAGAACATTCTGTTCTTCTGTAGCCCTAGCCATGGTCTCTGGGTTCTCATTTTGGCATTTTTCCTTGGGTAAATGTCATCTCTTCTCAGCTTATTTATAGTTCATTTAGAGCATCAAAGCAACAATAAACTCCCAAAATAGGGAGAGATGCTCCGATGATCAATGGGATACATGAAAAGCATTTTTATACAAGAAGAAAAATGAAGAGGGTGGCATTAATATAATGTCCCACAACCACCCTTATTCTCTCCATCAACCCAATATGTGTGTGTTTTTTTTTTCCTTCAAGACCATGCCTAAAGTGTTTTTCTTCTGCAAAGCCTTTCTTGACCAAACCTACCACATTTTGATACAGGAAGAACTTCTTCACATTCAAGGTTAGGAGATGACATTGTACAGACTTTGGAATAAGACAGATCAAGATTTGGATTTCAGATCTGCTATTTACATTACCCCAAATAAAGGTCAAATAAATCACCTACATTATGAAGCTTTCAATACTGTGGTATCACTCTTGATTTTTTTTTTTAACCAAATACCAGTTCCCCACTACTTTCTTGTTATAACAACCCTGATTTGTTCATATACCCAGTGGAAATTTCTTAATCTCATGAAAGGTGGATCCAGCTCATGATTCATAGTGGTCATGTGACCCAGTTCTGGCCAATGAGATATATGGAGAAGTCTGATGGGGGTTTCTGGGAAAGATTTTTCATTCCTGAGGCAAGTTCCTTGTTTACCTTCTTCCTGCTTTTAAACTTGGTTACATAAGAATACTTTTTACATGGTACTTTTTATTGAGAGGCAGAAAAGCGCAAAGAGCTTTGGAGCTGCCAATCAAATGTCAGCAATTCCCACTCCCTGTTCCAGTTCTCACACTTCTTATCAGGCAAGAAATAGTAACCGGTCTTGAGTAAAGGCCCTACTAGCTTTCTGCTCTTTGGCTCACTACTGAAAGCATTCTCACTGTTGTAATTACCTATCTCATAGAGTACTATCAAAACTTAACTGAGGAACCCAATTGGAGACCTGGAATATTCTATTAATGCTTATAGAATTCATTTATTTACTCAGCATTGTTGATGAGGGTACTCAATTTGACAGTGTCTCTTTCAAAGTTCTTCAAGTTGTAGAATGGGAAGGATGTGCATGATTCAGAGTATTTGTTGCTTACTCATCAAATATTTGCCAAATGCTACCTATAGTGTTAAGCACTAGGGAGATAATGATGAGCCAATAATAGGCATCATCTCTGTCCGCATTGAGCTTAGAGTCCAGTGGAAAGGGATGGTCAATGATCAAACATAACACACATGAATGTGAGATTACAACTGTGATAAGTGTTTTCAAGAAGAAGAGTATGATGCTATGTAAATAAATAATGGAGAAATGTATCTTCCCAATATACCTGTCCCTGACCTGGGGGAGCCCAAGAGGCTTTCTCGAGGACCAGATGATTGAGCAGGTTGATCTGAGGGAAAATTAGGAGATAGCTAGAGAAGGAGAAAAAAGAGCAAGAGTTTTAGGGAGATGGAAGAGTAAATGCAAAGACCCTGGGCAAGAGGGAACATATATGTTTGTGATCTGTACTTTATTTTATGAATTAATTTTATTTCTATTGAAATTACATATGTATGTATATAAACTATATATGTATATAAAACTATATACATAGTTTTAAAAATAAAATAATTATACTGAGTAATAATATTGAAAATATTAATATTTTAAAAATAATCCATGCTTTATTCTTTCCCACATTCCAATCCTATTCCTAAGAGGAAACTGTTTATTTTATTACTACAGCTTCTTTAAAAATAAAATTCTAGCCTTTACTTCCAAATTTCTAAATAATATTGCCTATTGGTTAACCTAGTAGAACACATGCCCAATTTTTGCTTTCTGTATCTTTATGAGGTTTTACAGGCTAAATAGCCCTGATCCTCAGTATCTACATATGTTCATGTTTACCTGTCTTGGCTGGGTTAAATCGATTCTACTCCTTTAGTCAGTTTGCACTTTTCAAATTTTGTTGTCATCTTTAACCTTCTCATTTCATCTCTTTATTTTTCTATCAGTGGGAAAGGATTAAGCAAAACAAACAAACAAACAAACAATAAACAAACTCATAGACACAGACAAAGCATGGTGATTAAAGGAGGAGAAGGGGTATGGAGGGAGATAGAAGAGGGTATGGGGGGATAAATGTGATGGAAGGAGACTTTACTTGGGGTGGTAATCACCCAGTGCAATATACAAATGGTGTATTGTAGAACTGTATACCTGAAACCTATATAATTTTATTAGCCAATGTCACCCCAATAAATTCAATAAAAAAATAAATATACCTCCAAAAAACCAAAGAGGGAAGTAAGACCCAGTTTGTGTGGCTCAGTGGTTGAGCGTCGACCCAGGAACCAGGGGCTCATGGTCTGATTCACAGTAGGGGCGCATGCCTGGGTTGCGGGCTCGGTCCCCAGTAGGGGGCATGCAGGAGGCAGCCAATAGAGGATTCTTTCTCATCATTGATGTCTCTATCTTTCTCTCCTCTCCTTTCATCTGTCTGAAATCAATAAAACCATTTATTCATTTTTTAAAAGGAAGTAAGATAAAGACACGCATTCAATACACCATGTTTTCTCAGGACATGCTTTCTCTTGAAGAGTTCCCCGTGGCCAGCCCAAACAACAGACATGTGTGTTATCCTGAAAGAAAAGGCAAACTTCAGCTAGCTGCTGGCTGCATTTCACGCTGCTGGTTCAAGAGCCTTCATGAAATCTGTAAGTGTTCATGCAAATATGCATATCCATGCTACCACAAAAAACAGAAGTGGCTTCAAACTGCAAGGGAACTGCCACTTAATGCTCAGCTTGTTAAGTTATAACAATATCATACTGTAGAGACAGTATTATATTTCAAATTCAGGTATCTAGGTACATTCCATTCTTCCCAAAGTTTCTTCTTATGGATAATAGGTGATCAAACAACTTAGTGTTTTTACAGTGCAAAACAACCTATGAGATACCACTTATCATTGACTCCACAGTAAATTTAATGACAGATTTATTGTAAAAGCCCCGTGTCTGATAACATATAGTGGGCAAACAGGCAGCAGGCAGACTCATTAGATTAGATCTATAATCCTTTAAAACTTGATATTTCTGCCAAAATACCTCAGAAGTATCATCCTTCTCCCCAGTCTCACTATAAGAGACTTGCCTTTATGACAATTTAGCATCAAATACTGTATATTTTACTTTAGGAAAATGGGATTAGCCATCATAATACAATGATGCTAAAGACCACTACTAAAATAAAAATATAATTAATACTATTTTTTTCTTCCCTGGAAATTTAATTAAGACTTTAACTTTATAAATAAATAATTTAGTCTAAAAACAGTACTCTCTTATCACTAGTTTTTCATATAAAAATTTACTTTGTGGCTGCCACCTTAAACGTCCACCGAACTAAATTGTGCTGAAACTCCTAAGATGATGATGAGTTCTGTGGCAGATTCAGGTTCTTCTTCTCCTCCTTCTCCTGCTATGTGCTAACTGCTCCAATTAGGGACAATGGTTGCCCAGCTGGTGTGGCTCAATGGTTGAGTGTCGACCTATAAACCAGGAGATCACAGTTCGATTCCTGGTCAGGGCACATGCCATGGTTGTGTGCGGGCTCTGTTCCCATTGGAGGGTGTGCAGCAGGCAGCCAAGCAATGCTTCTCTCTCATCACTGTTGTTCCTATCTCTCTCCCCTTCTGTCTTCCTCTCTGAAGTCAATAAAAATTTACATATTTTTAAAAGGACAGATAAATCAAGAGATCCTCAGGTCAACTGTTATATAAACATTCACTAGGTTGATAATGGGAATAATCAAGATAGGTAAAATCCACCTTATCGCATGGTTATTGAAAGTCGTTGGAAAACTCTCGATCCTGCATAATGTAGGATGATGGCCCTCAATGGCTAAGGATGTGCTACTTCCTCCTGTCAGTGTAATGGACTGATATGTTTCAAACTCTCATCTGTATTAGAACCACCTGGAGGGCTCGTAAGAAATACAGACTCCTGCACACCTACTTGAGTTTCTGCTTCAGTAGATCTGGGATGAGTTGATGAATGAATATGCATTTCTAACAAGTTCCCAAGTGATCTGATGTTGACTGTCCGCCCAGAGACCATGCTTTGGGAACCACTGCTGTGCTTACGTATTTATGGATAAAGATGTTTAAGGAGAAAAACTCTCATGATGGGCGTGGCAGGAACTTTCACGTTGATTTACAGTTCTTCTGCCAAAAGAATTAAAAAACAAAAACACTGGGTAACAATTTAAAATGGTCCCTGAGCACCTTCTCCTTCACCAACCTAACGCATCAGTATAGCAGTAGGTAGCCAGTCAGGGTGCACTAAGCTATCTAATCCAAGTTGACACAGTTTGATAAAAGCTTCTGGATAAAGTTGGAAACGGCTTCCTATTAAAGATGACAGATTGACCTACACTTGTTTATTTTCACTGTCTCCTGAAAACTATAGTGATGAGAAAAAGGATAAAGCCACAAGAACAAAGAGGATGGAGAAGGGTCATCCACACAAGATATATTTCAACACAATTCTGAAAGATGGGGCAGATGGAAGCGTGGAAACTGATTTAACAGGACAGTGGAAGCTACACTCTAATGCAGAGGTCAGTACGGAAATAGATCAATTACCCTAGAAACTCCCAGCAGCCCCTGGGTCTTGGAGATGCCATAGAGGAGAGGAGGTGCTGGTGAGAGGCCCAGGGATTCCAAAATGGAGGTGAGATGAGAAGCAGGGGGCTGAGTGAATGTGGGCATTTGTAGTTGTGAGATCCTCAGGTCCCCCTCCATGCCACTCCTGGCAGACAGGTGATTACAACTCCAGCAGGAGAAACATTACAGAGGCTTGTACACCAGACAGCACCAAGGGCAGGAGTAATGTACCTTTTCTCTCAACCTCTTCCAGAATATTGGCAGCCAGGTGAATGTCCCTTTAGGAAAGAGATACAGATATTTCTTCTGAGAAATTAAGAGCCCAAAAGATCAGACCTCTCATGTCTTTTTTTTAAAAAATATATTTTATTGATTTTTCACAGAGAGGAAGGGAGAGGGAGTCAGAAACATCGATGAGAGAGAAACATTGGATCAGCCGCCTCCTGCATGCCCCTCACTGGAGATGTGCCCACATCCAGGATACATGCCCTTGACCGGAATCGAACCTGGGACCCTCCAGTCCTCAGGCTGACGCTCTATCCACTGAGCCAAACCGGTTTTGGCAGACCTCTCATTTCTGACATTTGGGGGCTCTTCCTATGGAAGGACCAGCTTTCACCTGATCACCGTACGTCCAATTCACCGATGTGCAGGTCCACTTCTTCTCACCCCTTATACATAGCGTCTCAGTGGGTTTTATGACTTTCTTCTTAAGTATGAATAGTCAAAGGTTTGCAGGCATTTGAGGAAAGCCTCTAACATGATGGGACTAAAACAAATACATGGGGGGGGGGTGTAGGAAGCAGAAAGAAGGCAGGAAGCAGAAAACCGTATAGGAACTGTCCTCAAGAGAGAGAAGAAATTATTCCAACCGTGACATGTTCATAGAATTTCATTTTAAAAATAACATAAAACACCCTGGCTGGTGTGGCTCAGTTGGTTGGGTATTGTACCGTGAACCAAAAGGTTGTTGGTTCGATTCCGGGTCAGGCTCTATCCCCAGTCTTTCTCTCTCTCTCTCTCTCTCTCTCAAAATCAATAAAAATATTAAAAAATAACCTAAAACATGAAGAGTTCTTAGAATAGTTGAGATAAAATCATCAATAGAAAGTAAAGTAAGGAATTAGTCCCCCAAATAGAAAAGATGAAGAGATGTGCAAAAGAAAGGAAAAAATTTCTAAGATCAATCTAGAGCAGTGGTTCTCAACCTTCCTAATACCTCAACCCTTTAATACAGTTCCTCATGTTGTGGTGACCCCCAACCATAAAATTATTTTCGTTGCTACTTCATAGCTGTAATTTTGCCACTGTTATGAATTGTAATGTAAATATCTGTGTTTTCTGATGGTCTTAGGCGACACTGCTAGTGGTTCTCAGCCTGTGGGTCGTGACTGATCTAGAGGATTCAATATCCAACTAAGAGTTTCAAAAAAAGAAAAAAAAAAGAAAAAGAAATTATGGACAATAATCGAGGACTTACTACTATGTGTTTAGGCACTATTCTAAGTGGCTGATATATATCAGCAAGGAAATTACTATTATTACTTCCATTTTAATACACACACACATACACATACATATATACACACACATATATTCTATTGTTATAAACGAGGAAACTAGAAGCATAGCCAGAATAAGTGGCTACAATAAGTGGTCCAAGGTCATGTAGTAGAGGCATGATTTGAACTTAGGCAAATCTTTGCCATTGACCCAGCACATAATTATGAAATTTCAGAATATAAGAGGTAAAGGGATTCTTCTAAAAGTTTTCAAAAACAAAAACTGCAGGTCACAAAAGGATGGAATAAATAAGGGTGGCATGGAAATTCTCAACATTGGATGCTAGAAGACAAAAGAGCAATTTCTACAAACTTATGAATGAAAAATTTCAATTTAGAATCCTCATCTCCATTGGACAAGAGGACAGAAGACTTGGAGGGATGTTGCCGGGAGAAAAATAAAATGGATTGTTTGATCATTTGGAAAATAAAATTGGTAGTTATTTGATCAACATGTAGCTCTTGTTCTGCCTGAAAAAAATATCAGGTGGGTGCATAACAAAGTAAATATATAAAAGATTTTATAAGAAGGAAAACAACCAGTTGGCTCTGCTGACTGGGATCCACAGTCACCAACTACTTACTACCTCTAAATGTGAAAGAGCTGTGTTGGAAGAAAGACCGAATGGTTGCGGTGTGAAAGAGCTGAATCTTTACCTGAGGCAACAGGTAGTCCATGTATGCCATCTAAACAGATAAATCAAGAGATAACAGTAAAATTTATTTATAAATCTGGAGGTAAATGACAAAAGAGACAGCTAAACGTGGAATGTGGTTGCCTCTCAGAAGGGGATAAAAAAGGGAGAGAAGTGGGTATTGTATCATCTTAAAATATTATATTATCTTTAAAAACTGTGAGTACCTCTACTGTCTTTGAAAAGTAAGGACAAATTTTTGAAATTCATTTGCTACTAAGTGAAAACACGGAACAGCCAAACATTGTTGCATAATGTAATTTTTAGAAAACATCTGATCCATAAAGATGAAAAGTTGTATGAAACTCTCCCAATGTAACATGGATAAAACATGGCAAGCTTTTCGCCTCCCCCTTCAGTCCCACAATTCCTAAGTATGAGCTAGATCCCTATAAAAAGTGTTCACAAACACACTTGGGGAGCAGTGATTATAAATTAATTGCACCTTTGCTAGTTCGAGTTGTTTCCAACCAGGTGAAGGAGAACCACACACACACACACACACACACACCACAAAGCTTCATCCTGAATTGTTTCCGTAGCAACCATATTACACTGGAAGGAGATAAAGCACCTTTGTAGTCACGGCTTCTATTGAATTACAATGTCAATGTTGATGTCTGCCTGGAGACGTCAAAAGACAACAGGTTTGTGGAACAGGCCAGTGGTCTGTTTGCAGCTCTGGAATCCCGAGCTGCAGAGTCTGAGGTGGCAAAAAGGTGCGCCAGGGGCCGGCTGATTGTCTGTCCCACCCCATCTCCGCACCCCCACCGAGATCACCTCTGCCCAGCTCCTGCAAGGATGCTCACCTCTTCGGAAAAGCCGGAATCTACGGGGGGGGGGGGAAGCATAGTTTACACCCTGGGGGCACCCCAAGTGCTGGTGGTGGTGGGTCACGTTATAACCACGAAATTACGCAGCGAATCCCGGGGCCATCCTCGGGGTGTTTTCCTTCCCCTCTCTTGAGCACCGAGTCAACTTCAAACTCTTCGCAAACTGTCACACAAGCCCCCTCTTTCCCGGTGGGGCACGAAAAAGGCCCCGGGGGGGGGGTGGTGGTGCAGCGCGCCCCGGATTCCGGTTGGCTGGGGATCCCGGAGTTGAGCTCTCCTGAGTCCTTCCGTTCGACCCATAATCCCTAGTGCTCGCAGGTGTTGCTTTTTTTTTTTTTTTCCTGGTTCCTTCTCTCCTCCAAGCCTCCCCGCCCCCCATCCTCCTCCACCTCCACCTCCACCTCCACCTCCACCTCCTCCTCCTCCCGCGGCCCCCGCCCCCGCCACACCCCGGGCCGGCCAGCGGGGAAGCAGCGGCAGCAGGAACGCAGCGTGAGGTCTCGATCCTCGAGGCCCTGACCCCGGGCTCCCACGGGCCGCCCCGCTCGGCTCCGGGAGGCTCCGGAGTGAGTTACCTGCGCGGGGAGCAGGGCCTTTTACCTGCGCGCGCCTCCGCCAATGGCAGCGCACCTGAGCGCGCCGCGCAGCCAATCACGGCGCGGCTCGCCCCTCGGGCTCGCAGGCTTTAGTGAAAGAATTCGGCTCCCGGCGAGAAAGTTTACCTGTGGCCGCCCGGCTCCGCCGCTTTCTGCTCGGGGACTGCCCACGGCCACGCTCCCGGAGGAGAACCCCCCGCGCCGCCCGGCCGCCTCCGAGCGCGGGCGCCCCGTGTGCGGGGGCCTCCCCCCCTCTCCTCCCTCCATCTCCTTATCCCACCTTTCCGGCTAGGTGAGGGCGCGAGCGGGCGAGCGAGCGAGCGAGCGAGAGAGCGAGCGTGGTGGTGGTGAGGGGGGAACGGCCAAAAAAGCAGAATTACCTGTAGCTCTTGTTCTGCCATCCCGGGCGCTCTCACACACCTTCACCTGCACAGACTTGAAAGTCCAGTTCCACCAGAGGCTGAGGCTCCAGGAAAAAGGGGAGCGAGTTCATTGGATCAAACATGTCACAAGAGTCGGACAAGTAAGTGGATCACACGCGCCGGCTGCTGCTACTACCACCACTTTGGGCTGATGGCAACTGGTTTGTTATGTTTTTTTTTTTTTTGCCTTTTTTTAAAAAAAAGTTGCTCTTGTTGGTCATTTTTTTTTCTCGTTCTTTTTTTTTTCGTTCTTTTTTTGGTGTGTCCAGACTTTTTTTATTTTTTTTTATTTTTTCTCTCCTCTCTCCCCCCCACCCCCCACCCCCAGATGAAGTTTCTACCCTGGTGAAGAAGGGGAGAAACCCGACCAGAATGCGAATGTGGAAAATACCCGCTTTGGGCCTTGATGGTCAAAGGAGTGTTTTTGCTTTTGTTTTTTGTTTTTTCTTCTTCTTCTTCTTCTTTCCTTCCTCGCTGACCAAAGACCTGCCCCCCCCTCCTCCTTCCCCGTCTCCCCGACCAGGCCTGGGGAGAGTGACAGAGGTCGGGAGGCCTGCGCGCCCCCTCTCTCTCCCCCGCGGCTCCCACCTCTCCGGGGGGCTGCTCGGGCCCTTTGGAAAGCCCGCTGGGGCTCCCTCCGCTGTGCCCCAAGGGCCTGGCTGCAGAAGCGGGTCCTGGCGGCTTTTGTGTGAGCGCAACAAAGAGCCTTTATCCTGCAGCAGAAACGGCCATCTTCCCCTTCCCGCAACTGGGCCCAGGGGGTGCGTGTGCGCGCCCCCGACGGGAGGCGAGGCGCCGGGGCGCCCAGGGTCCCGGGGGCCGCTCCCATCCTCCCCACCCGCCCCCCATCCATCCCGGGCGCCCCCGCATTGTTTGGCGAAGGAAGGAAGGAGCGCGAGGACAAGGCCTTGCGGGGAACGGGGGGAACTGATTTGGGGCGTCTCGGGTGTGTGTGTGTGTGTGTGTTGAGGGGGGTGGGGCGCAAAGGGTCGCCTGCAACTTGCCGACCCCCTTCCCGCCCCTCGCTGCTCCCACCCCGTCCGGGCGCCTGGGCGCGCCCCTGCGCCCCTGCGCCCCTGCGGCCCGCGACCGGCCCGGGCCCGGCTCTCCACGCCGCAGGCCGCCACCTCGGGCGTGGCTGCTGGCGGGATGCGAGGGCTGCGCCGGGCCTTCTCGGGGACTCGCCGACGGAAAGGCTGGGGGTGGGGGGCCGGCCTGGGGGGCCT
The DNA here is from genome assembly GCA_011751065.1 of Lasiurus cinereus. NCBI lineage: Eukaryota > Metazoa > Chordata > Mammalia > Chiroptera > Vespertilionidae > Lasiurus > Lasiurus cinereus. The sequence continues at coordinate 14,915,638 of JAAGEH010000297.1, read as the reverse complement.
GGGGGGCCTGGGCGGCGTCCCCGCGCCTGGAAAGACGAGCCGGGGAGCGCGTCCTTCTCGCCCGCGACGGGGACGCTAGACCCGCCGGCGGATCGGGCGGGCCGCGGGGTCCAGCCGCGTCCAGGCGGCCTCCCCGCAGGCCGGGCCCCTGCCTTCGGGGCGGCTTTGTGCTGGAAGCGGGGGTGGGGCCGAGGGCGGGAGCGGGAGGGAGCCGGAGGTGGGTCCCGCGGCCTTTCTCGGGATTCGGTGGCGACACTCCCTACCCCCCTCCACCCCCACCTCCTCCGCTGGGGCCCGTCCAGGGCTGGGCACTGGCTGCATCTTAGTGGACTCAGTGCAAGTGCGCAGTGGCCACATTTTTTTGCTTCCCCTGGTGGCTCTGCCCTGCTGGCCCGGCTACCCCGAGGGAACCTTACCAAGGGTGTCTCCCAGCTCCAGGGCGAGGGCAGGCCGCGGCCGCCCGAGCCTCTCCTTGGAGAAGTGGCCAGGGACCATCCCCAAACGCAGGGGCTCTGGGGAGAGGTGGGGGGTGCAGAGGGGACGTCCTGCGGTGGCGAGGGGCACGGGGTGGGGGGCGTCTCACAGTAAAGCCATGGGTAGAGTAGGCATTTCTGACCACGCAGGCTGCCCTGCCATCAGTTCACCGGGTATCAGTACCACTGTACCAAGGACACGTTAAGTGCGCACTAGACGGAGGAGGGGTGGGGATAGGAAGGGCTAGGACTATGAATAATAATACATCACCCCCAAATTCTCCCTGTGGCTTTTAAGAAATCACCTCTTCGATTTTGAAAAACGCCAGCAGCCAAAAGCCGAGATGACAGCAGGGTTTTTGGGTTCGGTTTGATCTTCGCGACGGAGATGGTTCCTAATCTGGGGACTATCGGATGGGACTTACTGTATAATTCCTTGATTAAGTCACACAATTAACTTCTGGTTGCACTGCTTAGTTGGTGTGATAACAACACCGCTGGAACGAATTAGGAATGAAAACGGGGGGATTTATTTCCACCTGTTAAGCCGAGCACCAAGGACAGTTTAGTTAGTATGGACGTTGGGTTGTAAACACACACCAGCAGTCTGGTTTCACTGGATGTTTATGAGTGATAGCGACCTAGGGTTACAGATGGACACATTTAATGAAAGTCTGTTTATCTGGTCATCTTTGATCTGCCTATGGTTTGCCAGGGTTAACTTTGCATCCTGGTTGGGAAAAGCATTCGCAGCTGGATGCTGCCAAGGGAAGCACCTGTAGACCCCACCTGCCTCACTCTGCTTGGACGATGGAAATTAATAAATGAATTTTGGATCATTTTTTTTTTTTGCAAATTACAGCCTCGTTTCCTTAATATCAATAACGTAAGGAGGACAGGCAGACACGGATGCAGGTTTTATGTATTGTGGCTGTCAGGTGGGATGGGGGTGTGGGCTCTGAAGGAAAGGAATCCCTGAGACGTTGCTGGGGCCACCTGCCTGGCCAGGGAAGGTCCCAAGCTTGGCTATGTCAGCCTCCCGGTACATCTGCCTAGGAGGCCTGTCTGTTCTGAAAGTAACCTGAAAGAGTGCACACGGGATCTTTTCCCGGAAACTTACAAGAGTAGAGGTAATTTTTTGGATGGCATACGAAGATAATTTCGGTTAACACGTCTAGACTGAAGGAGTTGCATCATCTCTCTCTCTCTTTTTTCTTTTTTTTTTTTGACAGTTGTGGGCTTTTCAGAATGAAAGATGTCCTGCAGTGATGCTGTCACTAATTAAAGCCAAGTCTTTTTATTGTCTGGGGACATATTTCAAAATTCCCTGTTCCCCTTTCGTATATTTTATGAAGATTTATCACTTTTGTCAACCCGCAAGTGTGTTCGAGCAAGGCAATGATAATTTGGAAACTGTTATTTTACTGTCATATATGAAATACACATTCAGAGTGTGTGTGTGTGTGTGTGTGTGTGTGTGTGTGTAATTTTATTTGATACCTACAGGTATTTTTCATTACATGAATGTGTTTTCTGAGTATCTACTATTTGCAACACATTCAGATTGAAACTAGAGGAGAATAAAAAGATGTGTCAGAAAGTGAGACAGGGACAAACATAATTTGAAAATTGTTCTTGAGTTTTTAATTATAGTTGCCATACAATACTATTTTAGTTTCAGGTGTACAACAGAGTGATCAGATATGTATGTAACTTACAAAGTGACCACCCCAGCAAGCCTCGTACCCACCTGACACCATACGGACTTACCACAATATTACAGACTATGTTGTCCCTGCTGTACTTCATATCCCCATGACTGTTTTTATAACTGGCAATTTGCACATCTCAACCCCTTGCCCTTTTTTTTACCCATCCCCCAAGTTCCCTCCCATCTGTTTGTTCTCTGTATCTATGAATCTGTTTCTGTTTTGTTTGTTTATTTTGTTCTGAAGATTCCACATGTAAGTGAAATCATTTGGTGTTTGTCCTTCTCTTTCTGACTTTATTTAGCTTACTACCCTCAAGGTCCATCCATGTTGTTTTACATAGCAAGATTTCACTCTTTTTTTATGGCTGAGTAATATTTCATTGCAAAAACAAACAAACAAACAAAAACAGGGGAAGTGCATATGTCTTTTCAAATTAGTGTTTTGGATTTCTTTGGATAAATGCCCAGAAGTGGAATTGCAGGGTCATAGGGTAGTTCTATTTTTAATTTTTTTTTTTTTGAGGAAACTCCGTATTCTTTTCCAAAGTGGATGCACCAATTTACAGTCCTACCAACAGTGCAGGAATTCCATTTTCTCCACATCCTTACCAACACTTGTTTGTTGATTTATTAAGGATAGCTATTCTGACAGGTGTGAGGTGATATCTCATGGTTTTCATTTGCATTTTCCCCGTGATTTGTGGTGTTGTACTGAGCAGACATAATTTAAAATAAGGCAATATCTCTTTTAGTACGTAAGTTACTAAAAGAAAGTACACTGGTATATTTATCAGGTCATGGTATATCAATCCCCCTTCTCTTTACCCACCCCACTTCTGCCAAGGACAATTACTTTTAGTCGTTCTGTGTGCTTCTTCTTAACAAGTCTGGCCATTATTCTAGAAAGGAGACAGAAAACGCCTAATTTAGGCATCTCATGTGAATAACCTCTTAAATAATGGGGTGGAACTCTTAAACTTTTACTCTTTAGTTTAATAAACGCATATGTTTGTTTCCACTTGGCTATATAAAATATTTTTTAAGATCACAAATATTAAGAATTAGATCTTTCCTAAGCCACTAAAAATACACACTCGTTTGTTCAACCGATATCTCTTAAGTGGCACTATATGCCAGGCTTTGATCCCAACATTGAGACTCACCATGGAATAGAACCGAGTCCCTACCCTGGTGCTGCTTGCCTTCTAGTTCGGGAAAACCGTCAGTCAGTCAACCAAGAAGTGAATACTAACTTAGATGGTGATAAGCGCTAGGAAGGAAAGCAAAGCAGGTTAGAGCAATTGATTATAATAGGGATCTATTTCATATAAAGTGGTCAGGGATGGCGTCTCTGATGAGATGACCTTTGAGAAGAGACCTGCAGGAATTGAGGGCTAAAGTGCTGCCGATACCTGGGAAACGAGTGTTTTGTAGAGGCAGATGGAAGAGTAACTAACTGCACAGGCCCTGTGTGGGAGAGTGCCTTGCAAGCTCTCGGGGCAGACAGGAGGATGGTCTCATTAAGTAAACAAACATAATCAATTATCTACCTACGAGTGAAAAAGAGGAAGAAATTACAGTGGTACCTTGAGATACGAGTGCCCTAACAGACGAGATTTTTGAGATACGGGTCGAGATTTTTGAGATACGGGCCGAGATTTTTGAGATACGGGCTGAGATTTTTGAGATACGAGCCGTCGAGCGAGCGATTTTTGCTTTGAAATACCAGCAACATTTGAGATAGGAGTAATCTCTCGGATCGGACGGCTGTACACGACCCACCAGTTTACCGCGACTCGAGCATCTCATAGTTTCCCACGCCTCAAGGTTACGGAACGAATTAAACTCGTATCTCGAGGTACCACTGTATATTTATAAGTGGTCCTGGCAGTCAAGAAGTAAATAATCAGCGACTAACGTCAGTCTTGTGTTTCCCAGTTTCCTCAATGTAATGGTGAGGGCCTGGTGTTCTCTTCCTTCCAATGGAATGAAAAGATCCTGTGTGCACTCCTTAATTTAGAGATGAATGAATGAACTCATTCCAGAAGACCCCTGGGAATCAGAACTGAAGAAGAGGGGCCCATTACAGATGGTGTTTTTGCTCTGACAATCCTGCTTCTCCCTAAAACTCTTAATTTAACTTATCACTCTTCCGGGACTATCTTAATCCTTTCACATTAGCTTCCAACAAAAATACGGTCTGCCTTCCATGCCTTCCTCTTGACCACAGCCAATAGCTGCCAACTTGTATCTGTCAGCAAACACAGGCTTGTCCATTGTTCGGAACGGAGACGTTGCAAACAGTGTGCTTTGGTTAGCGTCTCATCTTCACTAAAAACTAATATCCAGGCAGTTAACCTATCTGAAAAATACAAAAATACTAGAGAACCTGAAAATCTGGAAGAGTTTTTTTTTTAAATTGAAGACAATTACGAATGTGCTCACTAATAGAAATTCTCCATAGGAATAATTCAAATGACTGCTTCCCAATTTCATCTCATTACAAAAATATCACCGGAGGTACTTGGTAAAATGACAGGTCCTGAGAACCCCACCCCAGAACCATGGAATCAGATTCTCCAGAGGGAACAGGGCATCTGCATTTCAATCATGTCCTGGTACTTCTTATGATTGGGTTAGTTAGCCAAGTAATGCTTTCAGTGAGTACTTAACATTACTTCACATAATACGTTCAATTTACATGCAATTCCTCAGGTGTATATTAGCGTGTAAGTGAAACAAAACTTGTGGCTTTATTTTATACTGGAGGCCCGGTGCACGAAATTCATGCAAGGGTAGGCCTTCCTTCCCCGGCTTCCCTCCCGCACCCGGGACCTGGGCTTCCCTCTCGGCCTAGGCTTTGTCCGGAAGGTTGTCCGGGAAGGTCATCTGGAAGGAAGGAAGGCCAGTCTAATTAGCATATTATGCTTTTATGGTTATGCTTCTGGATGAGTGGCTTCTGATAAAGTAACTTGGGTTTCTGAATTCTTAGGCGTCCTCTCAATGTCATTTGTTTTCATTGCTGCACTGCCCCTTCTGGCAACATGGGGTCACCTTGACAGGTCAGCATTTCCAGAGCTGATACCGAGCTGATTGGGAGTGATGTCACCCGGGTGGGCCTCTGCCAGACACACAGCCAAGCTCAGATTTTAGCCCGGGTCCCCCTCACCAGGGAGCTGGCACGGAGTTAGAAGGCCGGTGCTGTCTCCCCATAGTTTCGCCTTAGAACCCCCAAACTCATGTTCATTTTTCTGAGGACAGTCATCTCATTGAATTGAGGTCCTGCGTTCTAATACAAAGACGAAGATAATGATGCCTGATCTAATGTTGGAACCTGGTGGAATGCTTTGAATGAGATGTTGGTTGCAGTTTCAGTTCTAGAGCTCATGGTAGCTTTCAGTATTGCTCTGATAAGGTGGTACTGGGCCTTGCATTGGCCTATAATTAGGTCCTTTTTAAAACTGACTGCGGAGAGCAGGCCACGCAAATGGGCCCCGCGCCATGTGACTTAAGGAGGATTAAAAGTAAGGGCTAGAGCGGCCCCTGAGGAGCCAGATCTAATTTCTACTGGACTCTGCAAAGTCAAAAGGAGAATTGAAACAAGTAGCCAGGAAATCAGACACACATAGAGACATTGAAACAACAACAATGCCCGATAAGCATTTGTAGATAATGTAAACAAAGTTATTATTTTGAAGTTAGGTTATTAAATCTTTTTAGAAAGCTTTAGGCAATTGGAGCAAATGCTTCGTTTCTCTGTAGCGAGGCCTACCTCTGGTTGCAATCTGAACAGTTTTGTTAAATAGTATTTTCAGCCTCTTCCTTCTGAGTTTGAACCAGCATTGTCTTCCTCCCTCCCTCCCTTCCTTTCCTCTGTTTCCTGACGCCGCTGCCCTGACTTCCCTCCTGTGTTACTCAGTGAGGACCCACAAATGCCCAGCTTCTGTGCACAGGGGTCAGCGTGAGTCTGATATTAGGTGGTTAGCCAGGGAGCTTAGCATTTACATGGTCAGCAGCCTGACCTATTACCTGAGCCAAGAATGAAGATGATGGCAGCAGATGATGTGGCCCCATCTAACGTAAGCCAACTAAGTTTGACCGTGGAAAATGTGTTAAGTTCTTCTTCATATAAGGAAAGCCTCATCCCAAATTACAGTTCTCACTCATGAGACCTGGCGCTCCCTCTGGGGTGTGGACACTCTTTTCCCTTTCAAAAGGTATTCAAGGGTTCCTCCTCAATTATTAAGAACTAGGTCTGAGCTGCGATGGGGTAGTGATTGGTTTGGCAAACATGTCCAGGGAAAATTCCTTAGCGAGCAGCAACAGGCTGCAGAGGAATTTTTGCTTTGGCTCAGGAGGACTAATGGGCTGCTTAGTAATGACAGCTTGTACCTGGGAGTCCCTCAGACAGCTTCGCCCCTCTTCCCCTATTTAGGCACCCACAATGCTATTCACCCTGCACTACACCTGCCCTGCCTTCAGAGCAGCGATTTCCAACCAGTGTGCCGCTAGAATTTTTAAAACATGCGGTATATGGCTATTTAAGTTGGGGGTAGGGGGTGGGGTACTAACTTTTCCCCCCTTAGATTGTCAAATAAAAAAAAAAATGATTGCACCCAACACAATAGCTCTCTGGTATGAATGAATCAAAATGATACCTATTTGTTTTGGTCAAATTGGCAGAAATCTGTTTTTTGGTGTGCTGCAGAGTTTTTTTAGTAATTAGCTTGTGTGCCATGAGATGGAAAAGATGGAAAATCACTGCTTTAGAGATGTCCCAGCTCCTTGGTTCAGACAGATCAGTTATCTATCCGTCATCCGTCCATCCATTACCAGGAAATTACATTTTCTGATGTAAGTCATCTAATGGCTAATGGTGAGAAGGACTGAACTCTAATGGGTTAAATGGAATAGAAGCAAGCCAGTATCTCTTTGGGGATCTATTTCCCCTCTCCCCCCTCCATTTTATTGGTAAGAGGGTTAAAGAAGTGTTTTAACAGGGCTAGAGCCATATTTCTAAAAACAGTATATTTTGAAGTGTCATACACAATACCAACCAAGTACTATACATTTTTAGAGTTCTACAGAAAATGCTAGAAAAGCTGATACATTTCAGGGGATTTCCGTGTGCATTTTGACATAAGTTGGGTTATGGAGATTGTGCATGAGAATGGGCATTGGGGGCTCCAGAAAGCAATCCTAAATTACTTATTTTACTTTATAATGAGCATGGCAGTGAACTTTATGGGGAGCAGTTTTTAATGTGAGCCGACTTCACTTTCACTTCTAAGGAAATGCCTCCTTTACCCCTGTGAATGCAGACTCCCTCCAGAGCAGAGAAGGATTGCAAGGTTCTCTTGTTGCTTCATACCAACGCTGAATATACAAGCACACTAACCGCCCAGGGCCAGGGACTTTTGTATTTAAAGGCCCCTGACTTTAGATTGGGGTTTTAGAAAAGGGGAAGGTGGAAGGGAAGGGAAGAATGGAGAAAAGAGAGGAGGAGAGGGAGCAGAGAAACGGCTTAGCCTCTGGTGAGCGGCCCGCGCTCCCGCAGTAGGAGAATCAGGCTGGGTTCTAGAGTAGGTCGGTGGCATGTGGCTATTTGTCCTCCTGGGGAACTGATTCTAACTTACAGCCTAGAACACTAGATCTAGGACACAGCCTTAGGATCCCATAGGGCAGTGGTTCTCAACCTTCCTAATGCCATGACCCTTTAAGACAGCATCTCATGTGGTGGTGACCCCCAACCATAAAATTATTTCCGTTGCTACTTCATCACTGTAATTTTGCTACTGTTATGAACTGTAATGTAAATATCTGACATGCAGGATGTATTTTCGTTGTTACAAATTGAACATAATGAAAGCATAGTGATTAATCACAAAACAATATGTAATTATATATTGTGAAACATTTATTTCTAATTACAAATAAATGAAATTTTGTCTTGAATCGTGGTGTAGCATGGGCAACAGTCTTCATATGACAACAGTAAACTACATTGCTACATTTTGCTACACCAAGGAGTGGTGTGTTGGTTCCGAAGACCATGGGAAATAGGTGTTTTCTGATGGTCTTAGGCGACCCCTGTGAAAGGGTCGTTCGACCCCCAAAGAGGTCTCGACCCACAGGTTGAGAACCGCTGCCATAGGGCATGTGAGTGACCAAGCATGTGAATGAGAGGTAAATAGTTGACTTGAGAAAAGTGCCTTACACTGTGTTCCATGTTGGGGTTGTAAGGATGAGTTGAAAATCTGAGGTTTTGATGAATTTGAGGGGAAAAAAATATGCTGTTTTCTTTTTTGTAGGGAGATTGAAAATAAGGGACGCATTGCCTATTTCCTTTTTAAAATATGAACATGAGGATATGAAATACCCATTTAGATTCTGATCACATTCATGTGAGTGAGTGTGGACGTTCCTTCCCACACTCACCCCACATCGGTGTTTTTAGTTCTCAGTTAAGTGAGCCCCATAAAATAATTTCTGGACTCATTGGACCTAACTTTTTCAAACAAGCAAGCAACAAAGGTAGCTTTTGCCTCTTTCCTGTATTGCAAATAAGATCATTAAGATCAGAGGGGTCTTCTTTCATTATTTTTCACCTGTAAAATGAAGTCGAACTAAAGGATGTCTGGGGAGAATCACCTGCTCTCATCATCGGTGACTCCTCTTCTCCCTTCAGAGGGGTCTGGGGAGGGGACAGGGGGCTCCCAGAGAGGGGATGGATGTTAGCAAGGCAGGAGAGTATAGGGCACAGGGGGACCTGCTTCTGCCCACAGGCCCCCACACCCCTTTACCACAATAAAAGGTGGTCTGACTCAGATGACAAAGAAACAGGCTGCTGGCTGGTGGGAAGATTTCAGAGAGCCACATGGCCTTCAGAAGGGCAGCGAGAGGGTAAAATCCAGGGTTTATCTGTCGCCGAGGATCTCTGCACAGCCTCACTGGGTTGGTAGATAAAGGGCACAAAAGCAAATCACATAGAAAGGCCTGGCAGGGACTCCAAGAACTCTCTTTCTGGCCAGGGTCCCGGAAGCGCTCCATGCTAGGCCGGCCCATGGAGTGCGGGTGAGGAGATACCGCAATGGATAGAACATTGAATGACATTTCGTAAGCCCAAACCTTAGGCAAACGGGACAACTTGGCTTCTCCCGCCCACTTCACCCCCCTCCTCCTCCCCTTTCTCTCCCCCTTGCTCTTTCTTGTCCCCCTCCTCCTTCTCCCTTATCATTTTTCTTCTCCTTCTCCTCCTTTTAATAAAACCTAATTTGGGGACACCCATGGCCAGACAATAGTGCCCAGCCAGTAGTTCAGTAAGTGTTCAGAGAAGGTGTTAAATGATAGAAAGGCAAGAATAGCATCTGCACTGTCACTTCAGTTACACGGCGATGTATTATTTCACGTCAGAGCACACATAGCCATTTATTTAGGTCAGGAATAAAATCTCCTCTGGTGCCCTATTGTGTGTAGGATTTGAAAGTTTCTGAACTCAATTTTCTCGTCAGTTCCTGGACAAAAGAGACCAGAGCCCCTGGGAAAATCTCATGTTGAAGGACTTCTGATAGGTTACAAGACCTCTGAAGTATATTTATGCTTCCTCTGTAAACCATGTTTTTTTTTTTTTATCTGCTTTGTAGTCATGGCGTCTACTTTGAAAAATATGTATATCTCACACATTTTGAAACCATTAAGAAGGACAATGCCCCAATAGACAAACATATGGTTAAATAACACAAGTAGACAATTCATCAAAGCTCTACAAGTGGTTAACAAACATATGAAATAATACTTAGCTTTATTAATAATCCAGGAAATACAGATTTTAGAGCAAGGAAGTTTCAGGTTTCCCTCTCAAAGTGGCCAAGATTAACAAAACTGAATTTGGAGAAAATACATTTCGTGAGGATTATAAATTACTAGAGGCCCGGTACATGAAATTCATGCAAGAGTAAGCCTTCTTTCCATCTTCCCTCTGGCCACCAGCAGGAATCCAGGCTTTTCTCCCAGTCCTGGCTTCGGCTTCGTCTGGAAGATGGTCCGGAGGGACATCTGGAAGGACATACAGTCTAATTGGCATATTATGCTTTTATTATTATAGATTACAAACTTGGTAGAAAGCTGTTTGGCAAAACTGCTTGAAATGGGCCAACCTGTTGACACCTGAATTCCAGTTTTAGGGAATGTATCTGTTAATCAAGGATATTAATTGTAGCATTATTTTTGATAGTGAAAAATCAGTAAGACAATAAGTGCCCAGCTTCTTAGAAAGCATTATAGAAAAATGACAGGACAAAAGGTTTACGACATTTATTAGAATGCTTATAGGCATTAAACACAAAGAATAAAACCACAATAGGTTAAAAGCAGTTTGCTCTTCATAGGGAAATTTATAGGTGTTTTTGTCTCTTCTCTGCGCCTCTCTATTCTTCTAGTTTGCTGAAGTGAAATACCGCTTTTGTAATCAACGAGAAAAAGGTAAAGGTTTTTTGTTTATTTTTGTTTTTGTTGTTAATCTCACCCAGGATATTTTCCCATTCATTTTAAGAGTTAGTGGGAGGGAAGGGAGGGACACAGAGAGAGGAACATCCATGTGAGAGAGACACATCGATGAGTTGCCTCCCGCATGCACCTCACCAGGGCCAGGGATCAAGCCTGCCACTGAGGTATGTGCCCTTGACCGGAATTGAACCTGGGACCTTTCAGACCACAGGCCAACACTCTGGTCCATCGGGCCAAACCGGCTAGGGCTAAAGCTTGTTTCTTAAAGTAGTCCTTCTGCCCTGGAGGCATTTAAAAAGAACACACACATCCCCTAAATGAAGCGGAAGAGCCTGCCTGCCAGCTTCGGGTGGAATTGGCCTGTGCCCGCAGTGGTCCCTGCCTCCTTCCTGACCTAGGCATGCCACTCTGCCGGGCCTCCTGCCCTGTGCCTCCCTCACCTCAGGTTAGTTTGCTTTGTATCTCCACAACCTGGTCTTTCTGGATTTGCCCAGTGATCCAACCCAACTATTTGTCAAGATAACACAGAAGAGGTGTATGGTAGGGTCCCACCTTTGTATCTACTCGAAGCTGAGGCCTGACTTAAGGAGAGAAACCCCGTTTCTTCTCCCCAGTAGGCTCCATTTCTGCCTCCCGTCCCTTGGAGAACATTCTCTCCAGGGAGGTTACCAGCCATGCCATGTCAGACACCACCTCGATGTTCCTGGGAGAGACGCAGAGGTGGGCAGTCGTGTGGAGACACAGAGAGAGCCTGGAATAGGACTTTCTGTAAAAAAACAAAAAGTAGTTGTAGGCAAAGTTGAGTTTTTATTATTATTATTTTTTTTTCAAAGCAACAAGTTATTTTTTTCCATGGTGTAGACTTGCTTTTCCCCCAGAGGGCCAAGTGTGTGACTCATCAACCTGCTGCTACAAGCTGGTGCATAGATGATCATGCCAGACGCGGGCCGGAGTCTGAGAGAGAGGCAGGGCGAGATTGCATCACTGGGTTTCCTGCAGGCAGTCTTTCGTGGAGGCTGTGTCGCCAATGCGAAGTGATTTGCTTATCACCACATCCAAGGAGCATCCACGGCAGGGAACACAGAGTACACGGTGTGACTGAGAGGGAGAAAATGGCCTCCCGGGATCCTGACGTTGCCAACTCATGTCAGGAAGAAAAAATTAAAAAAAATGAAACCTGGGAGGTTTCAGAAGAAATGGAAATGAACTTCGTCAATGTGAGCAAAAGCAGAGCAACGTTTTGCCGCGGGCGTTAGGACAGTTCGTGGAACAGAGAAGCAGGGGCCTACCTTTCGGTTGTGGACTCAAAAGTGAAACGGGCAATTGCCCCCGTCTCTCCCACCCTCACCTGGCACCCCCTCCTGCATGCTTTAACGCTCACTGTGCAGGAATTCACCAGGTCACAAATGCTGTTATCGCACATCTTCAAAAATCACTCCCTTCTTTGGATGCTCAAAGCGTAAATAAAGGCGCAGATCCTCATAGGGCTAGTGGAAGAAGAAGAGGGAAGGGATATGTTTTGTCTTTTTTTTATCCTGTATGTACCATCGATTTTAGTAAACAACCCAACCACTGTGGTTGTGTTCTGTTCAGCCACACAGAACCACAGACGTGCTCTCAAATGTTGGTATACTACGCATTGATCTCCTTTAGTATCTCCTGAAGTTGCAATGATCTGGGGTAGCCATGATCTGTCTTCATTTAAAAGACCCGCCTGCTTCTGTCTTCCTGATCCTTCGTAAACAATGAAATACCTGTGTGCTTGGTGCCCCGGAAACATTTAATTACAAGTTGCTAAGTTTCCTCCTGCAGCTTGGCCCAGGGAACCAAAGTGAATGTATTACTCAGAGCTTTCAGGACTAACCAGATTCTGTTGTTGCACCAACTATTCCTGGAATATGGAAGAAATTGACAATGTTTTTACGATTCTGAGATTTTTATTGTGTTGATGGATTATTTGATGAAATCGCTAGGTTGATTGGCAGATTTCTGAATCCTCACTGCTTTCAATGCTTATAGAGCAGGCAGACTTCTCTTGTGACTGTTTTGTCACACAATTTTACATTTGCATGTTTTCTTTTTAAATAAATTTTTACAAACATATTTTTATTGATTTCAGAGAGGAAAAGAGAGATAGAAATATCAATGATGAGAGAGAATCATTGATTGGCTGCCTCCTGTATGTCCCCTACTGGGGATCGAACCCACAACCCAGGCATGTGCCCTTGACCGGAATCGAACCTCGGGACCCTTCAGTCTGTAGGCCAGTGCTCTATCCACTAAGCAAAACCAGTGAGGCTGCATGTTTTCTTTTTTAAGGGCCATATCTTGGGGAGGTTTTTTTCTAATTTTGAAGATAATATATGTGCATGAGGTAAAAATGGAAACTAGAGAAAAGCATGTAGGAGAAAAATCACTCATAATTCCAGGACCCTAACATTGACATATTTTCATACAGTTTCTAATGTGTACATACATACATGTCAATGTGGTTATAAAAGAGTATACACATTATGATCCCCCCATTTTTTACATTATTCATGTCATTTTGCATTTTCCATTTAACGTTATATGATTAGCATTTTACTGACGTATTTTTCTAAGTAGCATTTAATGGTTAAAATCTACCATCTTCTATTTTTGATATTTAGGTTGTTTTGCTTTTTCTTTATTATAAATTGTGGTTTTTTTTTTTAAATTATATTGTTTAAAGTTCTCAGTGTGTGCATAAATTTTTGTCTCTCCTGTTACTATTTTGTATCTCCAACAGTGTGTCTGTGGGAGAAGGAATCCACGTTCTTTCCCCCACAATGCATGTTACCCTTTTTGTAGTTTGCATATTTGGTAGGCTAAAAATGGTAACGTGCTTTGAATTGCATTTCTTATTATTTTAGAATAGGTTTCTGGGAGGATAAGCATAAAAAACAAATATTTTTAGGTTCTTGATTAAGAAATTGAAAATGATTTCTAGAAAGATTGTAAAACACGATGTTTTCTCCAAATAGTGTTCGAGAGTGTCTTTCTCATGCTGTGTCACCAGTAAATGAGAATTATAATTTTTTTTTTGTCAATTTGAAAGGCAAGAGTCTATATTTTGTTTTATTTTGCAGCGCGATAATTAGTGAGGTCAGGCATTTTCTCTGATATGGATTGGCCATTTGTATTTGTTTTTATTGAAGAACTTGCTCTTGCTTCGCTACGACATGTGGCTGTGTCCCTGTGTCCTGGGCGAAGGGACCTTGGGGCTGCGATCCAGCCCTGCTCCCTCTGGCCTGCGTTCAGGGAAAAGGGCACCTTCGAACATCTGCACAAATGCACCACGTGGGATGGCTGTGGCCTGTTCTTCTTTTTCCCTCACACTTAAGAATTGGAATGCTGATATTTTCATGATTGATTGGCGAGAGCTCTTTACACACCTGCGATTATTAATCCTTGTGGCAAAGTTCTGGCTATCATGTCCCTAACTTCTTGTTTATAATTTGATTTCATGATTAAAAAACATTTAGAGCTTTATATATATATATTTTTATATCAAATATATTCCTCTTGTGTGTGTAAGTACTTTCATTGTTTTCAAATGTGGAAAATTTGAGATCAACCTTGATGGACTTAACTCATTAAAACATTTTCCTTCATTTTAGCCTTATTTTTAAGGTTATTTGAAAGACCCATTGAAAGATAATTGATCATACTTAATTGAAAACACATTGGAAAATAGAGTTACTCTAAAACTACCACTCAGAGATGTTACAGTGCTGACAATGCTAACACTTTGACATCTATATTTTTACTCTTTTCTATGCAATTACATACAAATGTATACAGAGATAAGATAGTAATGTATATAATGTTTAGTAACTTATTTTTAAATCAAATTGATCACAGCTTTTCATGATGATAAATATTTTTAATTAGAGGCCCGATGCACAAAATTTGTGCATGGGGGCTGTGTGTCCCTCAGCCCAGCCTGCACCCTCTCCAGTGTGGGACCCCTCGAGGGATGTCTGACTGCCTGGTATGTTTGGGCCTAAATGGGCAGTCGGACATCCCTTTCACAATCCAGGACTGCTGGCTCCCAAATGCTTGCCTGCCTGCCTTTCTGATTGCCCCTAAATGCTTCTGCCTGCTAGCCTGATCACCCCCCACCACTCCCCTGCTAGCCTGATAAATGGCTAACTGGTCTCTTGCCAGCCTGTTTGCCCCTACCTGCCTTCCCCTGCAGGCCTAGGTCCCCCGAAACTGCTCTTCCCTGCATACCTGGTTGCCTCCAACTTCCCTACCCTGCCGGCCTGGTTACCCCTAATTGCCCTCCCCTGCAGGTTTGATTGCCCTCAACTGCCCTCCTTTGCAGGCCTGATCCCTTCCACCTGCCCTCCCTTACTGGCCATCTTGTGGTGTCCATCTTGTGGACTCATCAACCTGCTCCTACAAGCTGGGGGCAGCCATCTTTGATCACATGGGTGCAGCAATCTTGTGTGTTGGAGTGATGGTCAATTTGCATATTATTTAGATAGGCTAGATGTCTGGTGCACGGGTAGGGGCCAGCTGGTTTACCCTGAAGGGTGTCCCAGATCAAGGTCAGAGTTCTCTTGAGGTGTGGGGTGGCCTGGGCGAGGGGCCTGTGGTGGTTTGCAGGCTGGCCACATCCCCTGGCAACCCAAGTAGATGCCCTGGTATCTGGGATTTATTTATCTTATATAATTGAAACTTGGTAGCCTTGAGTGGAGGCCTAGGTCGGCCAAGGTGTGCAGAAAGTTTGGCTTCCTCTGTTACCAGGGAAACCCAAGCTTCCTGCTTGCTCCGTGGCTGCAGCCATCTTGATTGGGTTAATTTGTATACTCACTCCTGATTGGCCGGTAGGCATGACTTGTGGGTGTAGCCGAGGTACAGTCAATTTGCATATTACTCTTTTATTAGAAAGGATGGCCCTATATTTTTACATTGAATGAAAATGTTCAAATCAGTTTAACCAGTTCCAGTTCCTGTTGATTTTTATTTTTTTTTTCTTTCTTTTTTTTTTTTTTTTTTTTTTTTTTTTTTACTGTTAGAATCAACATTTGAATAATTACCTTATGGCCAAATCTTCACACACGTTTTTAGTTATTTCCTTGACATCAACTTCATTGAATAGACATTCCTGAGGTAAATGTGTGCTCTTTTTAAAAATATTCGTTCATATTTCCAAATTGCCATCCAGATACCTTCTCATTAACACTCCCACCAACAGTGTGTCTGTGGGAGAAGGAATCCACATTCTTTCCCCAACAATGCATGTTATCCTTTTTTCAGTTTGCATATTTGGTAGGGTAAAAATGGTAACTTGTTTTGAATTGCATTTCTTCCTTTTTTTTTTAAGATTCTTAAAAATTTATCTGAGAGAGAGGGGGAGAGAGAGAGAAAGAGATTGATTGATTCATTGTTTCACCCATTTATGCATTCATTGGTTGATTCCTGTATGTCTCCTGACCAGAGATTGAACCCTCAACCTTTTGGCACTTCTGGATGATGCTCTAATCAACTGAGCCACCCAGCCAGGGCTGAATTACATTTCTTTGCATTAACTCAAATTATATTTTCTGTCTCAAGAGAGCTTTATGTTTGTTTTTAATATATATAATATTTTGATATCTTAAGCTCTTTTGAGGGTTTTTTAGCGAGTTCGGCCTCAGTAAAAAGAGTTTATTATTTATTAGCAGCAGGTCCAGCCATGATCTGTTCTCCCAGTAGAAGTCATTGGGTTTGGGAACAGTCCCTACTTCAGAGCCCCCATCCTTTGCCGATGAAGGCGATAACCCAGGTCTGCATTCAAGTCCCCTAAAAAAATACCACCAGTTTGGGAAACTGGGGCACGTGCTAGGAAGCCCATTTCTCCACGCTGACTGCTGGCATTGAGTTCAGGATGGATACCCCCAAACAACAACAAGTGAGCAGTCACTACGCACCTCCCTTCACTCGGTGATTTATCGAGTGCCTCCTGGCCTGGCATACAGCTGGGCACCATGCCAGGCACTGAGACCACAACCATGAAACAGACTACTCGTTTCTGAGACTGAGAACCTTAAACAATATAATTAGAAAAAAACCCATAATTTAGAAAAACATTGCACTTTTACTTTTCATTCTTGAAGTAATTAGTTGTGGGAAAAGTGGAGGCAGGCAGGTCCAAAATAAGGCAAAATAGTGCGAGTCTTCAGATTTTCTGTTTTGTTTTGATTTGGAAAGACCTGCCCTACTCTTTTATTCCTCGGGTTTGGTCAGGCGTTCGTCCGTTCACTTTATTTGTTTATTTTGATCTATTGTTAGCAGTTCAGAAACACTTTGGTTGTTTATCTCAGTAGTAGGGCCATTTTTCAAAGATAAATCTCTAAGATTCTCTACTTACCCCCTCTTCCCCTCAAGTTTCTGCACAGGTTTTATTACACCCAGAGGGGATGGCTCTCTCTCTCTCTCTCTCTCTCTCTCTCTCTTCTCCTCCTCTCTCCCAAATAAATTTTTAAAAATCTTAAAGAAAGGAAGAAATGCAATTCAAAACAAGTTACCATTTTTAGCCTAACAAATATGCAAACTACAAAAAGGATAACATGCATTGTTGGGGAAAGAATGTGGATTCCTCCTCCCACAGACACACTGTTGGTGGGAGTGTTAATGAGAAGGTATCTGGATGGCAATTTGGAAATATGAATGAATATTTGTAATAAAATGAATGAATGAATATTTGTAATAAAACCTATGCGGTCCTCACGGCCGCAAGGACATTGTTCATTCTCATATTCATATTCTCTCTCTCTCTCTCTCTCTCTCTCTCTCTCTCTCTCTCTCTC
>JAAGEH010000297.1:14754830-14898118 GCA_011751065.1 Lasiurus cinereus | reverse complement strand
TGTCTTTAGAGACCTTGAACAGCTCCATGGGACCACTCATAGGGACAAAGCCACACACCTCTCGGATCGTGCCCCACACGAACTTGAACTTGGTGTGCTTAGTGAGGCGCCTGCATGGCTGTGTGGTGTGTGCTCACCATCTTGGTCACCCTGGGGCCCTTGTTGAGCCCTTGGCCATGGGCATCTCAGAGGCATGGCGGTTGCTCCTCAGTGGCTGCTGCTGTGGAAGTGTAATTCAACTTTGTTTTACAAACTTCTCTAGGGCTGAGGGTTAAAATATGTTTGTGTTCTCCGTCATAGTGCTCATGGTAACATCTGTGGAGACTGACAATTGATGGAAGTCACTGGGTGCTCTTCTAATCTGAGATACAACATGAAAAACATCTAGGACAATTAGGAGTTGATGTTTTAAGTGTTGGTGGCATGAGAGCCGACTGCATCAATCAGGGACTTGCTGTCTGGCCTATGACATATTGAGGCTGTTTTCTTTGATCTCCCTCTTACGGTTAACTTTTTGGATCTATAATTTTTTTTCCTTCCCTATAGATCTAAGAGAGAGGCCCTGAAAAGGAAAATTTAGCTTACTTAGGCTACTGATTAAGGGAAAACATATTTACTTCCAATAGAAGGCTGACCTGTTATTTTAAATACTTTCTTTGATTAGGATTTCATGTGATGCATGCTATATTCTCTCCTATTTTTTTTTTTTCAAATGTTCTCAAGGCTGTAAATGTAAGGGTTGTTTGATTAGGAAGTCTAGCATGTGCAAGGTACAGATAACGGCCTTCCCCATGAAACCTACAGAGCACGATGCCAGTGAAGGGCAATCTTTAAGTAATTGGTCATACTGCATATTTTTTCTCTTTTTCAACCTAATTCTATAATACAATTTTCCCCCCTAAATATTTTAATGGCTGCAGAGCAATTAAAATTACCATCATCAACTTACCATTTAGGTTGTATGGAGATTGTTGCTATAGTTTTCACTATCATAAAAATCATACTATTTTTTTACATTCTCACCCAAGAATATGATTTCTGTTATTTTTTAGAGAGAGAGAGGCAGGGAGAGGAAGAGAGAGAGAAACACCGATATGACTAGGAGGTGAAATCTCGACCTTTTGGTATATAGGACAACACCTAACCAACTGAGCCACCCACCCAGGGCAAATCATACTTTTATAAAAATCTTCAGACATAAAATCTTTCAAGACATTTAGATCACTTTTAAGACTGAATTTCTGCAAATTAAGTTTACTGGATTAAAATTCACAAATATTAAAAAATATGTTATTACACAACCATTGTAAGTTTAGGGAGAAAAAAAAGACAAATGCCCCTTTGATAATGTTTCTTACCGTTTTCAGCAGAATTTTGACTGTTAGGTAGATAACCTCCTAGATGTTTATATATTTAAGAGTTTTTAATTTTTCACTTTTTCATACACAGGAGTAATTTTATTTACATTGTTTTATGATTTTGATTGGTCTATGTCAATAATACAGATAGCCTTTTTTTTTTTTTTTTATGGTTGCACAATATTCCAGAGTATGAATGACTAAAGGGTAAATTAACAGAAATGTAACTTCTGGGGCAAAGTCTATGCATATTGAAATCTTAGATTGTTCTCCAAAATGCTCCTTTAACTTACATTCCAATAATGTTCGAACATGCTCATTTCTGCCTACCCTGGAGCAATGGAACTTACCAGACTTTAAAATTTTTATGTGCCCTGATTGGGGATTGAACCCACAACCTTGGTGAATCAGGATCAACACTCTTAACCAACTGACCTACCCAGCCAGTGCAATAAATAGGTATAATTTTGATTCATTCACACTGGATGCCTATTGTTCTGTTAGCGATTGTCATTTTTGTTAGTTTGTTTTGTTAATCCTTACCAAAGGATATTTTTTTCCGTTGATTTTTAGAGAGAATGGAAGAGAGAGGGAAAGACAAACATTGATGTGAGAGAAACACATCAATTGGTTGCCTCCTGCACGTGCCTTGACCAGGGCCTGGGCTGGGAAGGAGCCTGCAATCAAGATACGTGCCTTTCACTGGAATCAAACCTGGGACCCTTAGGTCCGCAGCCTGATGCTCTATCCATTGAGCCAAACCAGCTAGGGCACTGCTGTCATTTTTTATTTGACTATGTAAAGGAAAAGAAGTCAGTGCTCTTGACTAAGTAATTAGATATTACATGTTTTAAAAATTCTTGTGACACGCTGGTTGAAATCACTGCTCTAGTCTAATACCTATCTATGTATTCATCTTCCTCTCCCCTCTCTTTTACTGAATCTCAAATTGTCCATTAAATAATTGTTATTTATAAATAATAATTTTTTTATCCTTTCTAGTATTTAGATTTCTCAAATTTTTCTCTTATTACATTGCTTAGGATGGCAAATATAATTCTGAACAGTGGGATGACAGAGGAGGTCTGTAAAGGAAGTGCTTTTAATGTCTCATTGTTAAGCATAATGGTATGTAGGTTCTTGGTTATTCTCTTAATGTAGTGACATCCATAAATAAATTTCATAATTCTGTTTTGAGCAGTCTTGTATCCATGGGATGAGCCTTGTGTGTTATGATATAAAAACTTCTTTGCAGATTTCATATCTATCTTCATCTTAGTCCCGCTGCTTACTAGTGCTGTGTCCTGGGATAAGTTAATCTCTCATTGCTTCTGGTTCTCCACCATAAAACAGATTAATGGTAAGAGATCTTGCCTCCCAGCATTGGGGTGAGGTATGTAACCTTTAGAATAGTCCATGGTACTTGGTAAACACTCAATACGTTTTAGCTGTCATATTATTGTCATCATAGGTATATTATTATTGTAAATGTTATCGTTATTGCTGGTCTCTTGTTTCCTGTGTGTGTGTGTGTGTGTGTGTGTGTGTGTCTGTAAGTCTATAAGGGTGAATGCTATCTTTGTTGTATTTTGATATCCACGTTATGCTAACTGATTAGAATGAGTTGGGAAACTTTCCATGTCTTGTTAGTCTCTGAAATAATTCAGTGTTGGAATGATCTATTCCTTGAAGGTTGCCAGGGCCTGGTGAAGGTCCTTCGTTAACCTTTCAATGTCTTCCGTCCTTCCTTTGTCTATTCAGGCTTTCTACTTGAGGCCAAGTTTCAGCTTTTATATTTTCCAGGAAATCATTACTTTCAGATTTCCTTTGTATCAGTGGATATGTCTTCTCAACATTTCTTCATCAGATATTAACTCTCCTATCTTCACGGTCACTCCCTTAAACCGCACCCTTACACACACACACACACACACACACACACACACACAGCCCACAGCCACCACAGGACAGCTCATTACTGCCTTTATTGGTGATTGATTAGCAAAATGGGGGTCTCAGTAGAATAGTATTTTGCAGTGATTCCTGTGCATGAAACTGAGACCAGCATTTAAAATAAGATTTTATCTTAGTTTTAAATATATATATATATATTTGGGGATTGAACCCACAACCTTGGAGTATATTAGTTCAAATCCTCCAAGAAGCAGTCACCTAGATAGAATTAAACAATGAAGAAGTTTATTAAGGGAATTCCTGTGTGTGTGTGTTGGGGGGTGAGGTGGGAGGAGGGTGGAAAGAGGGTGGTGGTTGAGGGTAGGAGGCCCAGGCCCTGAGGCCAGTCTGACCCTGAGTGCAGGAGAGAGGAGGGGGAGGTTCTGGGGTCGCCCCCTGCTTGCCCAGTAGCCTAAGGAAGCTTCTTCAGAGCCACAGGAAGCTTTCAGTTTGTGCCCCCAGAGGAATTCAGCCATTGGCTGGGGCGGTGTGGGCAGGCCCAGCTTCATCCTTCAGAGGCAGCTGGGCCGCAAGGCGCACTCCAGAGATGGCCGCAGAGTAAAAGCTTCCACAATCCCTCTGTTTCCCGTCTAGGGCTCTGCCTTTTCCTTCTACTGGGCGTGGTGCTCCCAAATCACCTGCCTTTTGGGCTCCATGTTACCAGAGACTTGACTTAACCTTCCATTCGTGCTAGGATGTAGGTGCCTGGGAGTTTGAGGTGGGAAAAGAGATCTGGAGGAGGGGGCATTTATTCTTTTATGTACTTTTAACCAGTCGTGGGTTCAGCCACTCCCCACAGTCCAAGATTCTCATGCCTCCAGTTCCTTAGACCGGTGGTCAGCAAACTGCGGCTCATGAGCCACATGCGCTCTTTGGCCCCTTGAGTGTGGCTCTTGCACAAAATACCACGGCCTGGGCGAGTCTATTTTGAAGAAGTGGCGTTAGAAGAAGTTGAAGTTAAAAAAAAAATTGGCTCTCAAAAGAAATTTCAACCTTTGTACTGTTGATATTTGGCTCTGTTGACTAATGAGTTTGCCAGCCGCTGCCTTAGACTCTCACATTCTATGATATTTTGGCTTTCTTATATATCCCTCTGTGTGTATTTAGGCTTCACCGTCCTCCCCTGTGCTGAGACAGTTGCTGCTCTTCTAGTTTATATCTCCCCTGTTTAATTGATATGTTTGATAGAGGCCTCTTCCTTCTCTCTCAATCATTTGATCTGTTCAACTGTCATTTTAATGGGGTTTCGATATTATGTCCAACCTGCCATATAGAAGCTTCTAGCACTTTGAATATTGTTTCTCTTTGTTTGCTGTTCTACTTCTGGAACAGTTATCTCGTATTTGTTCTTTTTTGTCGGTCCCTGATTATTAATTTCTAATGACCGTAATTTCTGTTTCTCTTTTGCATTTACTGTGATTATCCCAAGCCTTTCCTTTGTTATTAATTTCGTTTTCAGTTCCCTTGGTATTATTTGCTCTGTAAGCTATTGTTTTGGTCTTCTCTTTTCTTAGCCCTGCTATTTCCCTTTTTACCACTGTGCCATCAACTTAGCACTTTTGTTTTATTGGATTATAATCTTATTATGTTTTATAGTATAACGTAATTTCTGGGAAATTTTTTTTTTCAGGGCGGGGTTAGTTCTGTTGTATTGTATGTCTGATTTCCTGTAGTATGTTTGGCCCTCTTGCTAGGCCATTTCTTTTTGACCTGTGCATGCTTGACATGTTCTTTTAAAAAGGTTTTTTTTGGTTATGATATAGTCAAAATGAATGATTTCTTTCCCGAGTTCTGCCAGCTGAGACATGTTTGAGTGCCCTTTCTAGGGCAGCTGAAAGCCTGGGCATTGGAAGACGGGACAGGGTGGGAAAGCTTAGCATGGCCTTGGGGAGCCTATGGGTGGCTTGGCCAAATGTTCCTGTTGAGTTCACTTGCCACCTGCAGGAAGGCATCCTCTTCCTGTGTGTGTAGAGGTGCCTCTGGGCTTTCGGTCTGTCCCCTCCACTACAGGACGGTCAAGTACTGACTGGGGCCTCTGTTTCTGCTGGGGACAGTCGTCTTGCTGGGTCACGTCTCATTGCCATTCTTGCTCCTGTTCGTCACTAGGGTTAAAAGAAAAAAGGCGCCTGTGAGTGATGGTGCTATGGTTGACAGTTTGCAGTGGAAAGCTGTTATGAAATTTCATCTGCAGCTTTCAACTGTTACCCTTCCCTAGAGTCTTACCGCATTTATCCACCATCTTGTTTTCAATCCTGCTAATTTCCTCTTCACCACTGAGGTTATTTAGTGCTCGCTCCTTCCACTCAACCCAACCTCTCTGGCTGGACCAGAGCCCCCAGGACAAGAAAGAGGGCAGAGAAAGTATCCAAACAACCGCCCCAATAACTCCACTGGGACAAAGGTCTATGCTGACTGCCACTCCATTGATCTTTTTCTGTCAAAGAAGTCAGTCTGTTCACTGTATTTGATTGCACTCTGCAGGACATTTTTATTGGAACATATTTAACATTTATTGGGGAGTCTGGGTAATTTTTTAAAATGTTCACTTTCCTCAGAGACAAGGCAGACAAGATGAGGTTACCATAGAGAGTTAAATAACATAAAAGTACAACACTGATATCTTTTCTTTCTACTTCCACCCAAAATCTGTGCATGGGTGGGGTCCCTAGGCCTGGCCAGCTGTCAGGGACAATTGGGGCCATCTGGCTGCCCTCTGATGCCTCCCTTCCCTGGCTGCTGGCTGCCAGCTGGGGCCCTCTTTCATTCTGCACCGCCCCCCTGGTGGTCAGTGCACATCATAGTGAGCAATCAAACTCCTGGTTGAACTCCCAAGGGGACACTGCATATTAGCCTTTTATATATATAGTTGTGTTTTTGAAGTCGTGTGATACTAGCATCACCAGCATTGTAATTAAGCAGCTATATCCTGGAAAGCTTTGTGTTTCTTGCAGTCCTACCCCTTTTTTTAAACAGCTTGACGCAAGTGTGGTGAGCATCCATTTGATACGACTGAGGTTGGGGGACACAACGGTGCACATTTTCGTAAGTGGCGATGCCAGGCAAGAAAGGCAAGGCAATACCTCTTTACCACCAACTTGCTTATTCACCCTGATCTGTCACAGGGCCGGCTGGAGAGGCGAGGTGTCTGCAGAGTCTCAGACATTCTAGATCTTTCAGGTTCAAGGTGGTCCTCTTCCTTCATCACGTGGGCTTACCATCCCCTGTGATTGATTCTGTGCTTTGTCCACGGAAATATAGCATGCCCTTTGTGAACTCTCCTGCACATCTCTTCCCAAGGTGGAGACACCGACACCCCATATTGCCCTGCTCCTGATTTCACTTATTTTGTGTATGTGTGACCTTTCCCGTTATAAACCCATTAGTATGGAGAAAAGCACCGATTGCTAGGGCCCCCGGGAGTGGTGCCTAAACAGAGTCTTCTCTTCACTTTTCAGGAGCTCTGCCTGAGTTTTGGTTTCTCCTTGTGTGTTTGGTCATAAAACATGACTATTCTGCAGGCTCCTAGCCCTTATCTTAGACATCTCTGCTAGGCCCTGAAACACGTTATCTTTCGATGTGCTAAATCAGTGTCCCTTCAGGACAGAATGATTCACTCTTAGCCAGTAAGAGTTACCTATACGTGATTGGGATCATTCTGCATTTCTTCTCCTCTTTCCTCTAGATTAAGACCCAAGTTCTTTTCATCTCTGCCAAAGTGTGATGGTGGAGGTAATGATTTATCTCAGAGGGTTTTCCCAAGCTGTTATGCACCTGTCTTTGGGTTTCTCTCCATGTTGGAGAGATTTTAGTGAGAATGCTCCATAATTTGTTGACTTAACTTCTGTCTCCAGTACTTCTCTGGGTGAGGAACCTTCTGTTCCTTCCCTTTGGTACTATCTGATAAACTGTATGACATGTGGTTGTGCACCTTCACTGTGCAGCTGATAAATTTTTCAGATACACACACACAAACACACACTATTTTTTAATCCATGTTTGTTAGGACTTGCGGGGGTTTGTAATGCAATTTCATTCTGATATCTTTAACCTGACATTCCTACACATTTTTAACTTTTAGAATAATCAATACTCTATTTTTTTTATAAATTCTTATTTTTATGCTTAACAAGTCCTTTCCAAACTCAAGAGTAAATTAAAGATTCATGTACATATTCTTCTAATTTGTGTGTGTGTGTGTGATTAAACATAACTAAAAAATTGCCTAAACTTATTGTAATGGTTTTGAGTAAGGTTCTAATTTAAATAAGTAAATTCATAAATACAACTACTTCCCCCAACGTATTTTATTGGAGAAGAAATTCTTTTTAAGTGAGTTAGATAATTTTTTATTTTTAAAGTTTTTTTTTTTCAATTAGAGTTTGTATTCAATATCATGTTATTTTAGTTTCAGTGGTTAGACAGTCATATGTTTTACCAAGTGATCCTCCTGATATTTCCAGTTCGCACCTGGCACCATATATAGTTATTACTATATTATGGACTTTATTTCCTACGCTGTATTTTACATCCCCATGACTACTTTGTAATTACCAATCCCTTCACCTTCTCCACCAGTTCCCCAAACCACCTCCCCACTTACAACGGTCAGTCTGTATGGAAGTTCTTTCAGTTTCCTTCCTTCTTCCCTCCAGCCCTCTCTGCCTTAATGCATAAATGTGATCATATTATACACAGTGTATTTTTTGTGCATTCCTATCCCTTTTTTGCTTCTTGTATCTAGACTACTCCCCTTCATCTGCATCACACACACACACTCCAACCCTAAGTAGGTATATAAAAAATATATGTATATATACCTATGCATATTTTTATATATTCACATAACATATGCAGTTTTAAAATTAATTTTTAACTTCAAGCACAGATGTAAAGCCAGAGGAATAACTTCAAGTGCTTTCGATTATTGTCCAGAAGAGGAAAAACAAGTGATTCATTTTTATTTTCCTCATAGTGTTCCCAGGAGCCCATCTAAATTCTAATAAGGCAAATGAGAATTATCTGCTTTTTATTATGTCCAGCGTTATTTGTTTTAGGTAAAATTTATTGTATAGTAAAGCCCATTTATTTGCCCTATTTTGTTTTATAGAAGAGACATCTTGTGTAATCAACGTTGTTTAATGTAGATTTTGTGTGGGCTTTTCCATTACTTCCTTGTGTAATCTTTTTGGGTCTCTAATCTATTACCTTATCTATTAAAGATGGAAGTAGATTCTAATGTTTTTACTATTGAATATTTTCTGTTAATTTTGGAGAATGTAGAATAATTCACATACTATGTGAAATTACAAATTGAGTAAGACATAATACTTGCAGGAAGACAGTAAAAGTTAAGACTTGTACCTAAATAAAGAATAAGGCATAAAATGTTGAATGCCTTGAGATTTTTAAAAAAGAAAGAAAGAAAGAAAGAAAGGCGGAGGGTGAGGGAGGGGGGAGGCGAGAGACCTTATGAAAATGATTTTTTTTTTCATTAGGTGGAAAATAATCCTTAATTTATCTCTTTCCTGGACCATTTCCAGGAAATAGCCTCTTTCTTGGTCTTCTCGCACCTGTTTTCTTTTTAAGCATTTCCTGCAGCCAGAGTGATGTCTTTAAAACACATATTGATCAAGTTGCTTTGTTGCTAAAGACCCTGCATACCTACCTCATGCACTTAGAATAAACTTTAAGATTCTTAAAGTGAACTACAAAAACAATTGCACAAGTGCTTTCTCCTCCAGGCAATCATTGTACCTCCCTATGTAGTAGAAATGCTTTATGTGAGCTGCCCACTTTTCCACACAGAATGTTAAAAAGTTGCCTACCTAAAGTTTGAGATTAAAATGAGAGTTTTATACTACTTTATCAAGGACATTCTCAAGTGAAATTCACATCTTTTGTTTGCTTGCTTTTGTTTTGTGTGTGCCAATAAGAATATACTGACTCAAGGATAGTTTATGTCAAGAACTGAAACTTTTACCCACCAAATTTTGCACCAGCAGTGCCAATGTCCAACATAATAATGTGAATAATGTTTTAGTATTTTATGAAAATAGTTTTTACTGTACAGACCTCTGGAAATATCTGAGAGACATATTATGAAAATTGCCACTCTAAAATTTCTATATCCTGTCTTTATTCCTAGCAATTATTGTCACTGAATTGTTAATAAGTACATTTAAACATTTTTTTTTTAATCACCATCAGGAGTTTATCATTATCCATCACTCTTTCTCCATGCAAAGCAAAATCTTCAGTATACTTTTTAAACAACTAACTCTCTTACTACCACTCAGATACTTCATTCTAGTTGGTATTATTTTTAAGGATCCTTTCTTAGTGGTATAATTTTATTTTCATGATCAGAAGTTAATTCATTTAATATTTTACTGGCATATTTGATACTCCGATTGCTGTATCACTTTTCTTCTCTACCCATGAATGTCTTTTTTCATTTTGTATTGTGGAATGATTCTTTCCACAGGTATATATGAGGGGAATGGCTTTTGAATCCTTTCATGACCAAACCTGCCTTTATTTTGCCATCACACTCGTTGATCTTTTGCTGTCTTCAGAATTCCATGTTCAAATCTCTTTTCTCGTCTTCCAGCATTTAGTGACGCAGGTGAGAAATTTACTGGCTGACTTGTTTTGTTGAAAGTTCCTTAGTTCTTTTTCAAGTTTTTTTTTTTTGGGAGGAGGAGGGTGTAGTATTTTCTCTTTAATCTTTAACATAGAAATTTCACAGGATATGCCTTCACGTATTTCTTGTCATTATTCTTTTCACAATTTTGGAACCCTTTATTCTCACGACTCAAGTTTCTCTTCAGCTAGAAAACATTTTCTTCTGTTAGTTCTTTGATTATTTATTTTCCTCTTTTACTCTTTTCATTACTTTCTTCTGTAACCCTTGTTAGTTGAACATTATATTTCTGAATCTATTCTTGCATGCTTTTAAATGTTTTCTCTTATTTTTTTTTCTCTAAAAATTGTGAAAATTTCCTCCTGAGACATCCCAGATAATGACATATTTTTGATTGTTTCAATTCAAACCTCAAACAAAATTTTATTTTTATTTTAGAAATTATGTATCTTGTTTTGTTATTTCTTTTTCATAGAAACCTGAACTTGCTTTGTACATGCAGTAGCTTCTTTTAAACATTTCTTTCTCTACCCAACATCATTTTCCTCATCAATAAGCTGTTTCGATATTCATGGAGTTTCTCTTTCATTCTTGTTATGTTTCCTTAAATATCTGGTGATTCTTAGTGCTTCTATTGGAAGTGAAGAGTGTGATCACCTTTCAAGCTGGCAGGGTTTGTTAGCAGAGGATCGTTCAGTCTTTTCAGAGAGGCTGTTGGTCTCACATGAAGGAGTGACCACAGGCATTGAGGGTTCCTGAAAGATTCCTTTGCATATGGACAGCTGAGGCCCAGGAGGGTTAGACACATTGGAAGGTTTTCCTGTTGTTTTAAGCTGAATTCTTTTCTTGGTTTCCATTGGATTGTTTAAAGTTACTGTAGGCCAGTGGTCAGCAAGCTCATGAGTCAACAGAACCAAACATCAATTGTACAACGATTGAAATGTCTTTTGAGAGCCACATTTTTTAAAATTTAAACTTCTTCTAACACCCCTTCTTCAAAATAGACTTTCCCAGGCCGTGGTATTTTGTGGAAGAGCCACACTCAAGGGGCCAAAGAGCCGCAGGTGGCTCGCGAGCCGCAGTTTGCCGACCACTGCTCTAGGCAGTTGACCAAGTTATTTCTCTCTCAAGTCCGAGGGTCCCCCAAAGGCCAAATCATTCTGTATTTAAGAAGTAGACGCTGCAGCTAATTCCTTTGGGTACACTGTACCAAAAGAACAGAAGGAACTATGACTGGCGTGGTCATAGACCCTGAAGACTCAGAAGTTTCCAGCCTTAGTGGGAAAACTGGTGCTCATGTATACATTATCTCCTCCTGCACCCGAGCTGGGGTGTAGCCTTGAGTTTGGCTTCTCCTCTATTTCAATCTCTTCTGCTTTCTATCTTCTAGAATTGGATCAATTTCTCTTTCCACATGGACTACACACATGATTATTTCTCACTTCAGGGAAATGTTTCAGATTTGAAATGGTCTGGAGATGGAAGTCTGTCCTGAAGCCTTTTTATTTTTTTTCAAACTATAAGAGAAAGTTCAAATAGCAAATTACAGAGGCAAAAGGAAGGAGGCCCTTGGTGCTCAGGAGAGAGAAAGGCCAAGGTAATGTGCCTGGGGGTGAGGGGGAAGGGAAAGGCAGATGCTTCTGGAGGGAGTGTGCACTCCTGCAGCCCTTTAAGAGAATTTTGTGCATTGTTTTTTTTTGTGTGTGTGTGTGTGTGTTTTTCTGCTAGAGATTTGAGCACAATAAGTTCCTCTGAAGAACAAATTTTCTTTTTAATTTTAAGAACTGATTTGCTTTAAAAATGATTCCTTTAAAAACTCCATTTTTGGTCAGTATCTAAATAGGATGTCTCCAATATTTTCTAATTATTTAAATTATATTTCTCTCATGTCAATTGTATGACATTTTTCCACAGGGTCTTTGGAAAAGATGGCCTCTGGCTATGTCACACTAAAGATGAATAATGAGGAGTTGCTATCCCTCACCCCACGTGACTCATTTGTGTTGCCTGATAGAGTACAGACCCTGCAGAATGTTTAAGCACAGCACCTTGGAATTCTACAAATAACCTAAACACATTGTCCTCGTCTTCAAGGAGTTGATAGAGTTCCCCTTTGCACATTTTCTCTAGAACTCCGAATGTAGAAGTCCTCTCATGTACTTCATGTAAGAAATTCCCTGCTACCTTGGTTTCTTGTTTTCAGTTCTCTCTTTTCAAGTGACTTTTTTTTTTCTGATTATGACAATTGAGCATACTTAAGAATTGGCAATGGACAGGCTGCTTAAGATCTCTGGTATGCAGTCCTGGTCCAAGCTGAGTGCTACGTGATCCTGGACAAGTTACTTAGCACTTGCTGTTCAGTGTCCTCATTTGTGTAAAGGGCATGTTGGCCATACCTGACTTTAAGGATTTTGTAACCCATGTCAGGGGCTTAGAACAGTATCTTGGCATATGGTAGGTGCTCTATAAGTATGTGTGACTTCTTACTATTGAAGACTATTTGAAAAGTTGAAAGAAGCAAATAAAAATTCACCTATAAGCATGGTAAACATTTTGAACTTTGATTTGTACACTCGGGTACATACATTTTAGTTATGCCGGTCTCTAGAAATATAGATTGCGGTCTCTAGAAATTCTGTACATTTAAAAAATTGGTTTTAGAAAGAGAGGGAGGGAGAGTGAACGAGAAACATCAACTGGTTGTCTCTTGCATGCATTCCAACCTGGGACCCAACCTGCAGCGTAGGTATGTGCCCTGACCAGGGGTTGAACCCACACCTGTTGGATGTGCGAGATGGGGCTCCAGCCAAGTGAGCCACCTGGCCATGGTGAAATTCTGAACATTTAAAAAATTATTTCCTTGCCCTCTTCACTTTCCATTGTGACTTCCTTCTCCTTATGTTGTTTCTACTGCTTAGTGTGAGTTTCCTGCGGATTCTGAATTATGTTCCTAATTCTCTCAGTCTCGGTGCTGGATTACTTACTCAGGTGACTGTGCTCATGCTTAGGGTCCTAGAAAAGCTAAGGCAACAATGAGAGAAGAGCACGAGTCATAGATATGCTTCAATCAGTGGGTCATCATATTTTATTCATTAGTGTATCTGAAAATGGAACTACCTTTATTTCTATACATGTAAGTTTTGTGTTATAACTCATAATTTTTAAAAACTATGCTTTTTATGAGGTAGAGGGTATAAAAATATTTTCAACATGAAGAGCATTAATATCATCCCAGGTTTGTGGATTCATTTCATTTCCCTTCAATCTTATATGGATGGGCATTTTCAATGGCAAAAGGTTAGAGTCATTAAGGATAAATGCTCAGTGTAAAAAGTTCCTAATAAATTTCAACCCTTGTTCTTACATGGAAAAGTATCTGTTATCTCTTGTGATTTGCCTCTAGCAAGCACCAAAAGGAGGGCTCTTACTAAAGATAGTCAGCAGTGAAATGACTAACATCATTGGCATTTAAATGGTGACATTAACCCCAAATAGGATGGTTGGTTCAGTAGTTTCCATTTGAAAATCTTATTCTGTTAATGGAGAAAATGCTAAGATGAAGAAGAAGAAGAAGAAAAAGAAGAGGAGGATGAGGAGGAGGGAGAAGAGGAGAAGAAGAGAGAGAAGGAGGAGGAGGAGGGGGAGGAATCACTTCTTTGAAACTTTGCTATTAAGTTTAGTTTCTGAATATGGTCTCTCTCTCCCTCCCTCCCTCCCCCGCCACCATTTGCTGGGGAGCTGAAATGATTATATGTCAGTAATCAGCTACAGTAGATTCAGTCTCAAGCAACTGAAGTGGATGAAGGCTAAAACCCCAAGTGCTGAACACTCAGAGTATAAGATATTCTATTGACCTGAGATATTAGTTTTGAAATAAATTAGAATATTCTCCTTGTTAGAAAAAGATAAGATAATCTATTTGGAGAACAAAATTCATACATCAAGATAAAGGCTCTTTGTGTGTGTGTGTGTGTGTGTGTGTGTGTGTGTGAGAGAGAGAGAGAGAGAGAGAGAGAGAGAGAGAGAGAGAGGGAAAATAAGATGCGGGTGCAGGGAGGCAGGAGGAGATTGAGGTAGAGGACATGGCATGAAATCCTGACTGAAAATTATATACAAGTTTCACTTCTTAAAGAGAGGGAAGTGGCTTCCCCCTTCCCCCCTAACTCAAATCACTGGTGGGAGGAGTAGTCCTGAATAGCCGACCTTTGCTGGTTGGATTCAGTTTTCCCGCTTGCTTTCCTTTGGTTTGCAGGTAAATTTGCTTGGTTTTCTAGAAAATGAATACCATTTATCTAATTTGAAGGCAATCATTAGGACTTGAGATAAAATTTAAATAGGATCAATGGTTGGCAAAGTAAATTTATAATTATATTTCCTAAAATTAAGGCAACTTGCATTTGCATAGTACTTTATAGCTCACAACCAACTTTTCAAATATGCTGTAAATTGATTTTATCAAAACATGAAAAAATATAGCTCCCCCATTTCTTTCATAGTACTTGGAACCCCAACTTTTACTTAAATTCCTCAGTGAACTTTTATTTGCTCATTCAACAAATGTCAATTGAGTACCACATATAAGGCAGGCACAGTTCGAAGTACGATGTAGCCATGAACAGAACAAAGAATCCCAGCTCTTGTGCAGAGTACATTCTCAGGAGGTTAGACAAACAATAAGCACCAAACAACAATAAATAAGGAAGCTCTCCATTGAATGTTAGAAGACGGTGACTGCTAGGGAAGAAAGAAAGATTAGCCAGCTGGATCATGGAGGTAGAACGTTCTAGGGGGATTGGAAATTCCAGGATCGACTGGAGACAGGTCACTACATTAAATAGGGAGGCCAGGCTAAGTAAGGCTCAGCGAGGTGGGGTTCGGGTTAGAGGAAATAGGAGTTAGCCATAGATATTTGTGGGGAAGCACATTCCAAGAAGGTGAAACAGCTGGAGTCAAGGCCCTAAGGTAGAGATGTGGTAATCAGTGTAGCAGGATCAGAATGAGTAACAAGGAAAGTATTAGGAGAGGAGGTCAGAGAAGTAAGAGAGGCGAGATCTGTAGGGCCTCGTAGACCATTGGAAGGACTTCAACTCTATTCTGAGGGAAATGGGGGGGTCACTTCAGGATTGAGCATGCAGTGATGTGATGTGACTTGTGTTTTAATGGCATTTCTCTAGATGCAGTATTGTTGAGAGTAGACTGGAGAGAAGGATGGTAAAAGCAGAGAAAATTACTAGGAGACTTCTAATTATCTACTACTGTGTAATATATCTCAAAACTAAGCAACATAAACAGCAAATATTTATTGTCTCTCAGTTTCTGATGGGAATCTGAGAGCAGTTTAGCTGATTGGTTCTGGCTCCGGATCTCTCAAATGTAATTACGTTCACATCTGGGGCTGTGATTGATGTAAGCCTTGACTCTGGAGAATCTACTGAGCTCATTCATGTGGTTGTTGGCCGTTCTCAGGTCAAGGTTTCAGTTCCTCCCCACAATATGTCAGTTTGTTTTTCCTGGATAAAGAGAGAGAGAGAGATAGAAGGTAGAGGGCAGAAGGCAGACATAGAGGTAGAGAGAGATTGAGATTTACCAAGATGGAAGCTGGAGACTTTATTATATAATTCCAGAAGTGACATACTATCATTTATGCCATATGCTATTGGAAATATAAGGCAGTTCTGGAAAAATGTGGGAGGGAAAACTCTACGAGGTTTCATTGGGACACAACCAAAACTGAGGTGTATTCAACTCCAAAACTACCCTCCCCCTAAATTTTGAAAAAATACACCAAAATATAAACAAAACAAAACACCCCCAAACCAATGCCCTCCTAGGAATTATGAAAGAAATGGAGGATGAGAAATGAATTGATAGTGATAATTTGTGTGAACAATTCACTCTCCTCATTTTTGTTTTGTGATTCCAAGTAAAATGGATTTATCTCTGGATTTGTTGATTATTTCTATACATATTTTTTAGGAGACAGAGACGTTGTGTGCTACATTTCATATACTTCTCTCCAGCAAAGCATTCCTGCAGTAGACTGTTATTAATGCTCAGGGGCAGGGGATTGTGGGTTATCTCTGACAGAGTGATCTAGAGCTCTTCTTGACTTGTTGGTTATGGTCTAAGTCACATGTCTGCTCCACCTCTTTCACTACTAAAGCCGATGACTCATCTCTCAACTGTTCTCCCAACATCCACAAAATGAAGTATTGGATTAAAGAAAACAAATGAGGAAAAAAATTAAATGTTTGAACTAATACAGCCTTAGCCTTGCTATGAGTGTGGAAGTATTCATCTAGACTTTTCTCCAGAGAAGGATCAGAGATCAAGTTTATAGTTGCTCTTAAAAAAAGACAAAAGGTTTGTATTGATTCTAGAGCAGTGGCTCTCAACCTTTCTAATGCCTCGACCCTTTAATACAGTTCCTCATGTTGTGGTGACCCCCAACCATAAAATTATTTTTGTTGCTACTGTTAATGACTCATAATGTAAATATCTGTGTTTTCTGATGGTCTTAGATGACCTCTAGAAAGAGAAAAAGGGAGAAGGGGAGAAAGAGAGAAACACTGATGTGAGAGAGAAATATCAGTTGGCTGTCTCCTGCACATCTCCTATCAAGCATCAAGCCTGCAATCCTAGCATGTGTCCTGACCAGGAACTGAACCAGTGACCTTTCGGTGCATGGCACGATGCTCAACCCACTGAGCCACATCAACAAGGGCTATAGTGGCTCTTTACAGTTCTGTGTTTGAGGCTACCCAGAACCTAACACACCTAAAGCTACACAAAAGATACTGAAAAAGTCAATCACAGCCGTGTTAGCACAATGATGAAATCTACTCCAGAAATTGTACCAAACTTTGGCAAAAGCTGCTCTGTGAGACTTGCCTTTCTTTATAGGAGTTTTTGCTCACTATACCAGAGAGATTATCCTGCTGTTATAAAACCTACCTTTATGCCACCGTGCTCTGTACCAGAGATTCTAATCTGTGGAGAAAAAATGCTGAAGTCATTACACAGTTAAGGGGAAGAGCATAAAAGGCTCATTCGGCCATCAAACATGGGAAAAGAAACGAGTCAAGTTGTGCTTTCCCAGGCGATTTCTTTCCATTGATCATGCAGGGACTCATCAAGCATTTCATCATAGGGGAAAGGCTGATGAATCTAAGTTTATGAGGGAACGTTTGTGCTGGGAACCGATGAAATCAGCAATCCAGGAAGCTCAGCAGGAGGGAGCAGGGACTTGAAGAAGGAAGACTCGAGGGAAAAATCTCTCCAGTGAATCAGGACACTACTTAGCGTAGCTCAAGAGCTGGCTCTTATCCTCCCTCTGGCACTTCCTGCTGAACTTTTGGAAACCAGCCAGTGTTGTAATGAACACTCCCCTCCCCCAGCAATCTGTGCTTCTCTTAGGCATGAAAAAGAATAAAATCCTCATCTTTTTCAACTACAAATAGCATGGAGCTCTTCCTTCCTGCCTGTAGGACTGAGCGTTTTTAGGAAATGTGTTTGATGCCTGGACTCTCTGGGGCAATAATTAGGATTCCGGATCCTCTGTTTCACCTTTTAAGTAAAGGCGGCAGACCAGGAACCCAGGGTGGCCCCAGCTATACAACTGTGGAAGGGGAGGTGGTGACACCGCCATAATTTCCTCTCTCTGTAGACTTAATTTATTTAATTAATTTATTTTAAAAAGTTAGTTTTACTGTTGAAAGTATAACAGATGTCCCATCCCCCCTGTACCCCCCCCCCCCAATTGACCCATTCCATCTTGCTCCCACCCCCTTCCCAGGCCTTCACTGTACTATTGTCTGTGTCCATGGGTTATGCATGTATGCACACAACTTCTTTGGTTAATCTCTTCCCAAGTTGCCTCCTACCCCCACTCCTTCCCTCTGAGATTCGCCCGTCTGTTGCATGCTTCCATGTCTCTGGATCTATTTTGTTCGTCAGTTTATTTTGTTCATTAGGTTCCACATATAAGTGAGATCATGAGATACTTGTCTTTCTCTGACTGGCTTATTTCTCTTAGCGCAATACCCTCCAGATCCAACCCACCAACATTTCTGTCTCCAAGTCCAACCTTATCCTCTATGATGAACAACTAAAGCACAGAAATGCTATTCTTTTACTGTTAGATCAAAGCATTCTGATAATACAAATGTGCTCCTTTTGTCAGAAAATTCTAGTATTCTGCATTACCAACATATTCTTCACTGAGAGAAATATAATCCACCTCTGCCCATTTCAACAGGGAGCAGCACATTGCTACCTATCCTTCAGATCTTTGTAGATGCTTCCATTCTTCCTAGATTCTTTGATTAGGTTAGGCCCCTCTATCATGACACCATCCATTTCCCTTTCTCACATTCATCCCTCTTGTTGAAAGCACCAGCTCTGTCCCACTGGACAGCAGGCTACAAGGCAGTACCTGTCTCATTGACCACT
Organism: Lasiurus cinereus; assembly: GCA_011751065.1. Taxonomy (NCBI): domain Eukaryota; kingdom Metazoa; phylum Chordata; class Mammalia; order Chiroptera; family Vespertilionidae; genus Lasiurus; species Lasiurus cinereus. The sequence goes on along the minus strand of JAAGEH010000297.1, from coordinate 14,879,713 downwards.
GTCTCCTCTGGAACTAGCATGATGTCCGGTATCTGTTGGACTCTTAATAAATACTTATGGAATATTGTTAAATGACAACTTCATTTTCCCTTTAATTAATGATTACCATTAGCACTTTAAAAGTATAATCAATGTTACCAAAAGTCTGTATACCCACACACTTAACAGGAACATAGAACTGTGCAGTGACAATAATACCTGTTATTTACATAGCTTGTGTAGTTTAGAAAACTGTTTTATCCATCATTTTATTTGATGTTGACAATCACATTGTGAGGTCAGTCAGTTGGGCATTGCTATTCTTTCTAAAAGCCCAAAGAAGCTGAAGCTCAGTCAGTTTTCCGCCACCGTCAGTGGCCAGCAAGGACTCACTTTCAGGGTCTATGCTACTCCCATCATGGCGGATAAACCCTTCCACCAGGAATTCTCTCACTGCCTTCCAGAAACTTGATTAAATCCTTTTAATCCAATTCATTTGCAACTGGATTAATATCCTCTCTCTTGTCCCAGATCAGTTCTACCAAACCACTGGCACAAAGAGTGCAAATCAGGGGCCTAAAGACCATGTTGCATAGATTCCATCCTGTTAGTTGTGAATTTCATACTCCCATCCCCAAATATATCTTACCAAGGTCACTGTTGTTTTCTGACCCTTCAACAGAGCATGGCACTGGGCCAGCACATAAAGGACCTGCAACACACTGTTGTGGGTTCACTCCAGTTCTCCATCACAAAGTGAGATAAAAGGCCATCTACCCCTGGAAGGTCTTGTAGGAATGTTAATGAAAAGGGACCTCTTTTAGAACTGAATGACCATCAGAGACCCTTGGTGCCTTAATTTCCATCGATTAGTACAGTTATTGCCTTCACCTGTCCTGTCCCCGTGAATGGATCAAGGAGTTACTGAAATACAGTGCCTCATTGTTCCATTTTGTTTCCATTTCCATGAACAAGTGAAAGAGAGCCAGGAGATGAGTGCCAAACCACTGTAGGCTCCTTTAATTGGCAGGTGGGGCCCTGACCGGGGAGCTGCTGAGGGCTGTTATGGTCTTTGGATATTTGAGTCATTGTCACATCCTCTTTAAGAAATTGTCTTGCTTGTCAATTGCTGCTTTCCCTGAGTTTGACTTGGTCAGGGTTAATAAATGATATTACTCCAGCCCCTTTTTGTCAATTCTCTATTGAAATCTTACTGCAAATTCTCTAGACACACTCCTCACTCTCCGTGATGATTTTTGTAACCTGTAGCTTCTGTGTCAATTATAGTAGGACTAGAGACCCAATGCACAAAGATTCGTGCAAGAATGGGCCTTTCTTCCCCTGGCTGTTGGCACTACCTTTGCTCAGGCTGGAGCCGCCTTTCCACTTTTCTTCCAACCTATAGCTGCCTTTCCACCTTCCCACCCTGCCCAGAGGCCTGGAGCAACTGGGGCAGTGGGAAACACCTGCATCATCACCATGGCAATAAGCATCCCAACCTTTGCCACTCGGCACCTGTGTATGCAAATTAACCTGCCATCTTTGTTGGGTCAGTTTGCATACTCACTCCTGATTGGCTGGTGGGTGTCATGAAGGCATGGTCAATATCCATCTTTCTCTGTTAGTGTAAATTCTGTGGCAACACTGTCTCATCATCTTGCTTCTTATTCTCATTAGGCAGCGTATCTGCGAGTCTTGTTTGCAGAGTAGCTTACATAGCCTTTTTAATTAAGAGACTTGCAGTAGCTTCTAATTCTCTAGCAATTTCACATGTGGATTAAACTAGATAAGGCAATTTATAATGATCATTAACGTGTGGTTACGTTTGTATATTGCACATATTTCTAATTAGAATTCAGAGAAATGAAATCTGCTTCTTCACAGGATTTCATTCAAATATTCATTAATGAAGAATAATCAAATTAAGTGATTTGGCTCCTAGAATAATTGGATATGGAAAATCCAAGTGTGAGGGGAACCAATTTTCTCTACTTATACGACCTTTCAAAGACTATTATTACTTCTCATAGACAGTGAAAATATAAACCAGTGACTTTATCAAAGCCATGTGGCAGTCACTTTGGTTTTAATCTTCATTTTCCCTCCCTTCTGGGGAAGTACAAATTAACCACAGAATGTGTGTAGTGTTAGTGGGAAAAGGAGTATCTCTTTGATAATGAACCTCATTTTTTTTTTCTTTTGCTTTTACAGTAATAAACGACTGGTGGCCTTAGTGCCCATGCCCACTGACCCTCCGTTCAACACCCGAAGAGCCTACACGAGTGAGGATGAAGCTTGGAAGTCGTATTTGGAGAATCCCCTGACGGCAGCCACCAAGGCGATGATGAGCATTAATGGCGACGAGGACAGCGCTGCCGCCCTGGGCCTGCTGTATGACTACTACAAGGTAGAGATCCTGCAGCCCCACCTCCCTCCTCTGCCAGCCCCCAGGGCCTCTCCTCCGTGGTGAGAAGAATAACAGAGCCTTTATCCCAGGCCAGAGAACAAATAGTATTTCCACACCTCTGTGGAATCCAGCCTCTTCCTGTTCTCATTGCCTCACTGATCCCATTGATGAAGCACTATACTTCCCACCCACCAGAATGGAGTGGGACGATGACTTTGGTGTTTTCTGTTCACAGGCAAGCATATTATTGACATCTAATTCCCATTTCATCTCATATAGCAAACACTCTACCTTTATGATGCTTATTTTTAGTGATTGAGAATATTACATTGTGTAGCTGTACCATGATGTAAGTGATTGCTCCGTTGTTGTTTCATTTGGGCTGCTTTTAGATTTCTATTTTAGAAGGAACATTCAGGGGTTCTAGACTTTTCAGGTTTATAAGGAATGTTTCAATGAATGCTTTTTTGGGGTAGACTTTTGTAGCAATTTCAGAACCTAATTTTGTTTCAATTCTGTCTCCATTTGTTTTGATGGGTACTAAATATTTTGAAGGACCCTTAAAATTAAATAAATGTAATACACTTATATTATAAAACTATCTGCTATACTTCAAAATAGGAATATTTCAAGAAATCAAAAGAACAAACAGTGATCTGTCTTTACTATAAAAGACTATATACCTGCTCCCTTAGAACCAGTGAAATGTAAATCAGCAAGTATTTACTGAATGAGGAGATTTATTATTGCTTTGATTGTAAACAGCCTTGGCTAATGCTGGGATTTGGCTCAAAGGTGAGAATGGTGGTGTTTATTTTGCCGGTTGGGCACAGTGAACTTTATATTTTAGAATAAGAACTGACTGCCCACACCCCTCCACCCCCCCCTCTCTATCATGGGAAAATAACCCGAGAGAAACCATTTTCCTTTTAGTAAGTTTCAGTCTTGGTTTCCTATTTCCTTCCTGCTTACCACTTCCTCTTTCCTTTCAGCAGTCTCTACTTTTGCAAGTTGAGTTGTCCCTGTTCCTCTCCTAAACCAGAGTTTTCCTGATTTCCAAAGATCTCTCACCACCACCACCACCACCACCACCAACACCACCACCACCACCAATCTGGGCCTGCCCCCAGATCAACTCTTGCATGGAAGTTGCAATTACTCAATCCTCTTTCAGCTTCTTTCCATTTTCCCCATTAAAACACCCAGGAGGCTCCTCTGTGGGGCGATGAATGGAAGCCAAGCCCCGTTGGCCTTATCTAAGATGCAGGATGAGATAAGAGTAGCTGACAGGTCAGGCCGTTTAGGAATATTAAATGAGGATATTATTAACTCAAATAAATGAATCGTTTCAGGGTGTCCCCAGAAAATGTATGCACACTTTTAACAGCAGATAGCTCAAGTTTTTAAAATGGAATGTATTTTAATAAACACTGCCTTTATAATTATTCAAAGTGTGTGTATACATGTTTTTGAGATATCCTATGTATGAAGGATTTTCCATTGGTCCCCTTGCCCATTGATACTGATTTCCCCCTCCCCCCAAGAGTATGGAGTTGGCAGATTTTGACATCATCTTGGGAAGGATAGAACTCCCACCATGGCTCCTGACAGAGCAAGAAGGGATTTTAATTTTGTGGGGCTTGGACTCTAGATGAAAGGATGTGCTAGAGCCTCAACTACATTTCATGTAAATGGGGCAGTTTCCTCCAGTCAACAGGTAGCACCTGAACAAAAATGAGCCTGAAAAACAAAGATGGTTTCACGATAGGCTTTTCTTTCTCCTTTTCTTTGTTTTTGGTTGCTTTATACTTTTAATGTGTTGTGTTTTTTTTGTTTTTTTGTTTTTTTTTTTTACTGAGGAGCTCATTTGAAAAAAACACAAGGATGAACTCTACATGTTTTGGAGTAAAAATTTCATAATTTATTGAGGATGGTTCTGAAACACAGAACTTATCAGTTAGACTGCCTCATGTGCTAAGCCAGTTCTTGAAGGTTCAGCTTTAGTGGACATTTGTGGTAATACAGAATGTTCAGAAACAGTCTCATCTTTAGAAAGAAATCACAAAGCTTTCTTCATGATAAAAGAAATAATTAAAACTTGATATTTTCATCAATTTTTAAAATCTAGTAACACATCATTAAAGGGACTCTGATTTAATTAGTTGGGTCCTTACAACTTTTTTTGCAACTTTTATAACTATATTAAAATAATGTTGTTAATAGTTTCATGAGGCTTGGGAGGAAATATATTAAGATATATTTTGAAGAAATATATTGCTCTACTTTTAAAGTAGACTTTATTCCATCAGTGTAAAATGATCATAATTTCATATATCTTTATTAGAGGGTGATTGTTTTGTATTAATGAAAAAGAAAAACAGATCAAAACAGAAGTCATTAGTAATTTATGAAAACAATGTATTTTATTTCTCAGAGAATAATTATTAGTAAATATATCCCCTAGATTACCTTTCCTGTTGTAGATTTTTAATATTTAGAGATGAAATATTGCTTTTTGTAATTATTTTGAGATGCAGAGTAGAGACTTTACATAAAACTCAATCTGTAGCCAAGTCTGTAACGCTTTCTGTTGAATAACTATTTTCCACAATTAACTTAGTTATTTAGGATATAAAATATTTAAATAAAGTATTTTCTAAGTAGATTAATATAATAACATGGCTTTGTTTATTTTATATAAACTTTATTACATTTTTGCTTGAAACATTAACAACATTAAAGGGTTAATCTTGTTTCCAAAAATTTCGTGTCCAAATGATCATTTTCATACCTTAGCCCTTTGGACGTTCCCAGTCTATATATGCTGATGTTAAAGTTATAACAAAGTTTAATCTGCACTGAGGATAGACTTTCCTGTTGTAAAGAAAAATGTTATTGAAAAGAGTTTAGCTTTAGGAGGAAAAATGTTGGGAAATCATTGTAATAATGCTCTCCACATTATTATTTAAATTTTATACGTGTTTTCTACCTTTTTGGAATGCTCTTTTGATTCTTTCTATAATCGACACCAGTTTTCCTTACTCCTAAGGCTGGAGTGCCTTATCCGTTAGGGGACAGTGGTGGCTTTGTCAGAGAGGAGTGTGTGTGACATCTAGAAGGCACTCAGGAAGTGGTGGTCCCTGTCCTTAGAAGCTGGCATTGGCACCTCACAGTATAATACTTTATGCATTTCAAAGTCTTTTTTTTTTAAACATGCTTAATTCACTTTATTTTTCTTGTATATAGTCATGTGGTGGGCCACAGCGGGAGCCTGGGTCCTCTGCACAGAAACTGCGGTGTGGGTCTTCACAAGGTGGCCAGTGAATTCCTGACAGGGAGGCTTGGTGCGCGGTCTCTTTCCAGAGCTGGGGGGTGAGATAGCTGTAGGTGGTAGAGGGGGCCTTGGCCAAGTTGCCCTGATGGCAGTGTAGCCCCTGGCTGAGGTGTAGCAGTCATGGATACCAGCCATCAGCAGGTGGGCACGGTGGGGTGGGGGGTGGGGAGGCTGAGACGAGGCCTGTGTCCCTGGGGGCTCAATCACATAGCCACAGCGGTGCTCACCTTACGAGCCAGCGTGGGGCTTGCCAATCTTGTTCCCCAGTAGCCTCGCTCTATGGGACAAGAGAGAACTTGGCCAGGATGATGGCTCCACAGATGACAGTGGCTACTTCCTCAGAGAACTTAACACCCAGACTGCCATGTCCATTGTCGTCCCCCAGTGGCAACAAATGCCTTTGACCAGCACGGGTCTGCTTTTGTACTGGCATAATGGTCAAAACCTCCTCCTTGAGGGCTGCCTCCAGGAAAAAGTCAATGATCTCAGAGTCCTTGATGGGCCAGGGGAAGAGAGAGATCTCCTCCAGGGACTTGATCTTCATGTCTTTGTCCATGGCCTTGCCTCTAGGAGCTCTGCGGCCCCAGTCCTGGCCCTGAACATACCGTGACCCAGGCCTGGATGCCACGGCCTAATCATGCACCAAAGCCACTGCAGCCTCCCATTCCAGGGCCCTGGGCCTCCAGGCCCTTCGGCAGCACCCGCATCACCTGCCATTGTGTTTCCTTGGAGAAGAAGTCGAGGTGTTTTTGCCTACATTTTTAAACTTGTCACCGCAGGATCACTGCAGGGAATCCCATCCTGTTTTATGTTTTATAGTTCAGGCAACTAAGTGGGATTTACTTGAGATCACCGGTCAGTTCTGTGTATTTCTTAATGTCTATTCCATTATACAGTTTTAGTTTGCCATAACAAATTGCCATGACTGGGTGGCTTAAACAACAGATTTTTTTCTTTCTCTCAGAGTTCTGGAGGCTGGAAGTCTGAGACGGTGCTGGTAGGGTTGGTTTCTAGTGAGACCGCTCTTTATTTCTTGCTTGCAGATGGCCATCTTCTTGCTGTGCCCTGACATGACTTTTTCTCTGTGTGTGTACTCTGATGTCTTTTCCTTTTCTTACACTGGATTAGGGCTTAAGACTTCACTTAACCTTAATTACTTCTTTGAAGTCGCTATTTCCAAATATAGCCACATTTGAGTTTAGGGCATCAACTTATGAACTTTGGGACTACACAATTCAGTGTTCACCATAAAAAAAATTTTTTTTGGACTTCCGGGCAAGGTGGCAGTACATGTAGTACTTGCCTCCTCCCACAACCACATCAAAATTACAACTCTACTACACAACAGCCATCATTCAGAACTGCCTGAAATCTGGCTGAACAGAAGTTCGACAACTAAGGAATTAAAGAACAAGCCACATTAAGACTGGTAGGAGTGGAAAAGGCTGGTCCCACACCCAAGTGTGGCAGATAAAAATCAGGAGGGAGCCCTGGCTAGTCCCATTGGCCCATGCACTGAAGGATCATGGGTTCAATTCCCACTCAAGGGCATGTACCTGGGTTGCAGGTTCAATCTTCTGCCTGGTCAGAGCTCGTACAGGAGGAAACCAATGGATGTTTCTCTCTCAGATCAATCATTCTCTCTTTCTCCTCCTCCATTCCTCTTCCTCCCCTCCCTCCCCTCTACTCTCTCTAAAACATAATGGAAAAAAATACCCTTGGGTGAAGATTAAAAAAAAAAAAGAAAGGGAAGGACATCTCAGATGCAGAAGCCACATACTAGACCCCCCAGCCCAGGGTTTCAGTGCCAGGAAGAGAAGTCCCCATAACTTCTGGTGGTAAAATCCAGAATGGATTGAGGTTGAGGGAGACTGATGCTGCTCGAGTCCCAGGCAGTTCTTCTTAAAGGGTCCCAAATGCACTAACTTAACTCAGACTCCCTCCCTCTGAGCTCCAGTGCTGGGACAGCAGCTTGAAAGGCACCAGAAACATGGAGGAACTGAATTTTTCAGCAGAGGGTGAGAGAGCTGGGAGGGTGGCTTTCTCCCATACAGAAGTGCTGGCAGAAGTGCTGGCTGCTCCTTTGATGAGCCCTTTCTCCATACAGAGCCATCAGCCGGGCACCATATCTGACAATCAACCTGGCTATCACTGTTTGCCCCACCCTGGTGATTCACTGAGTCCCTGCCCCACCCTACTTTCAGGCTCACTCAAGCTGTTTCCAGTGGCTCATGCTTCACATTTTCCTAAAATCTCTCAAACAAGTAGCATCTGGCCTCAGCGTGCCCCCTCTTGCTAAGTGGCTCAGTTCTGCACTGGCAGCAGCTGGCTTTGGTTTGCAGCTTTGCCTCACCTGGGCATCTCCAAGCCCACCACAAATAGCAGCTATCTGCAGATCACTTTGTAGCTCATGCCATGTGGCTCTGGACAGAACACAGGTGGCAGTTGACCCTAGCCTGCACCTCAGGGGAGGCTCAGAGCCAGCGTACGCAGTGGACAGCTTCAGACCACGTCAAAGTATTGCCACCCAACAACCTCCACATGTGACACACTCAAGGGCCAGACTCCTCAGGCATCAGAGCTCTGCTGAATACGTCTTGCTCTGTGGGATGGTCCCCTACACAGATGATGATCCACTGTGGTCAGAGATCAGTGACCAGTGGTTGGTGGTCACAGCCAATCTTTACAGCTGATCAGTCTGGGAGTAAATTGATGTACTGGCAATAACCGAGGCTCAACTCCATGAGGAGGATATATACACAGCCCACATGGGGCACACTTCAAGTGCCCAGTTTGGGTGATCAGGAAGACTGTGCCACTGGACTCAAAACACCTAGTACACTAGGCCAGTCTACCAAGCCTGGGAGACAGAGCAGCTCTGTTTAATATATAGAAGCAACACAGGGAGGCTGCCAAAATGAGGAGACAGAGAAACAAGTACCAAATGAAAGAACAGAACAACTCCAGGAAAAGAAGTAGAAGAAATGGAGACAAGCAATCTATTTACTGGATGCAGAGTTCAAAACACTGGTTATAAGGAAGCTCAATGAACTAAGTAAAAACCTCAACAGCATAAAAAAGGACCAGTCAGAAATGAAGGATACACTAATTGAAATGAAGAATAATTTACAGGGAATCAGCAGTAGAGTAGATGAAGCTAAGAATCAAATCAGTAATTTGGAATATAAGTAAGCAAAAAACATCCAATCAGAACAGCAAAAAAGGAAAAAGAATAAAAAAGTGAAAATAGTAGAAGGAGCATCTGGGGCAACCACTATTTGCATCATGGGGATGCTGGAAGGAGAAGACAGAGAGAACATACTTGAAAAAATGACAGAAAACTTCTCTAACCTGGTGAAGGAAGTGGTCAGACAAGTCCAGGAAGTACAAAAGGCCCCAAACAAGATGAACACAAAGAGGCCCACACCAAGACACAATTGTAATTAAAATGTAAAAAGTTTAAAACAAAGGGAGAATCTTAAAAGCAGTCAAAGAAAAGCAGTCAGTTCCCTACTACGAGGAGCTCCCATAAGAATGTCAACTGATTTCTCAACAGAAACTTTGCAGGCCAGAGGGATTGAAAAGAAATATTCAAAGAGATGAAAAGCAAGGACCTACAACCAAGATTACTCTACCCAGCAAAGGTATTATTTTAGAATCAAAGGACAGATAAAGAACTTCCCAGACAAGAATAAGCTAAAGGAATTTGGCACCACCAAACCAATATTACATGAAATGTTAAAGGGTCTTCTTTAAGAAAAATAAGAAAATAGGACTGTTGGAGGTTGAACAAGGAAGCAGGCATTCAGAGAGAAGTACATGGATTTGAGTCCCATGGGATTTATTGTAAGGTCTTTATTTTTTAAAGTTTTTAAAAAATACATTTTTTATTTCAGAGAGGAAAAGAGAGGGAAAGAGAGAGATAGAAATATCAATGATGAGAGAGAATAATTGATTGGCTGCCTCTTACACATTCCCCAGTGGGGACTGAGCCTGCAACCAGGGCATATGTCCTGACTGGGAATCAGTCCCTGACCTCTGGGTTCATAGGTCGAGCTCAACCCCTGAGGCATTCCAGCTGGGCTCGTAATGTCTTTAATGCTTGTTTATGTTATAGCAGGTATCAGAATTTCATTATTGAGGCTGAGTAATATTCCATTGTATGTATATACCACATTTTGTTTATCCATTCATCTGCACATGGACATTGAGGTTGTTTTCACCTTTTGGCTATTATGAATAATGCTGCTATAAACATGTTGTGCTGAGAATTGAATTTTTATGTTTATATATTATCTTCAGTAGATGATAGGAACAATATTTTATTAATCTCATTTCTACCCAGTATTTAGCAATGCCAGGAATGTTGTGTGTAGACTCTCAACATTGACATGTTAATGCAGGACTTATAGTTGATTTATTTTATTTTTATTTAAGAAACTAGGGGCCCAGTGCATGAATTTTTGCACCTTGAAAGTAACTGTGGGCTGTGAGACTGTGTGTGTGGAGGAGGCACAGGGATAGGTTTCAGCCCATCCTCTGGATCCCCGCCTGGTCCCTCCTGCCACAGCTCCCGGTACCCTGCCTGCTGGCAGCCCAGCTCCCACTGTTGGCGTTGGCCCCAATCGCTTAGAGCCATCACCGGGTGTGAGCGGCAGCTGCCAGCCCCAATTGTCCCTCAGGAGCAGGGAGAGATGGAGAAGCCCTCAGGGGCAATCAGGGCCAGCAGCTGCCACTCACACCTGCTGATGGAACTGAGTGATTGGGGCCAGCGCCGGATGCTGGCAGCGGGTGCGAGCGGAACCAGCACTGGCAGCAGGTGCAAGCGCTGGGCCGGACTGTGGCGCATGGGAAAAAAGCATTTTCAGTAACCACAAAGGCCTGCACCAATGACAGCGACCGGCGCCCCACCTTGGTCTGGTGTCCCCACCCACCTGCTCTACCATCCCACTGTGGCCAATGCCCACCACCTTCCCCTCATGGTCAGCACGTGTTATAATGACTGGTTGTTCAGTCGTCCACAGTTCAGTGTATTTGCATATTTGAGCCTTGCAAATTAGCCTTTTATTATATAGGATACTTGTACCATATAATCTAAATACTTCTAAAAAATTAACTCATATAATTTTACTGAAAACTGTGAGGTCTAAAACTACCATTAAACCTGTTTTATAGATAAGGAAAGTGAAGCGGAGTTTAATTAGTGGTAGAACTGGAGGTTTGAACCCAGACAATTCAATCTAGGTTTTGACCCTTAGCCACCCTGCTATGTTGTCTCCTTAGTCCAGTTGACTGAGCTTGCATGTAATCCAGGTTAGTGGAAATGGTAAGAATTGCTAAGGGAATTCAGAAGAGAAACACGCCTCATAATTGCTCTTTTATGTCAAAATAGGGAAGACGGCATTTTTAGATGCAGAGGAGTTTGGCTAGAAGGAAGATCTAGAAAGAACAAAATAAAACACCCCTTTTCCCCCCAAAATTATCCAACCAACAACCAAATTCAAACCTACTATTTCCATGTTTGAAAACTATGGCAGAGATATGCAAATAACCTGAACTGCAGTAGGATGATTGGATGGTGATCAGAAACTGCTGGCGAGGTGTGTATCAGCATTGTGCTTCTGTAGACAATGAAAGTGTTAGAAGAAAAAACTGTGGAAACAAGTGCCTGAGCTATGTAGAGAGGGTGGTAAAAGGTGGTTCAGGTATACCAGACGCTGCTCCCTCCCTGGACAGTGCAGCCCCTGCCCAATTTGCTCCCCTCCATGTCAGCACCTGCAGCCCCTCATCAGAGCAGAGGGTCAGTGCCTGTTCCTTAACAGAATGCTTGTACTCCACGGTGGTTTCTGTCTACTCTAGGGCACAGATGTCCAGATCCATCCTTCATTTATTGTATTCCTTTTCCCCATCCACTCCCAAGGTGGGGAGGGCTGAGCGGTGGCTCAGGTTCAGGACAGTTGTGCGTGTCAGCCATGCCCAGCAGAGTCATGATGGTGTGGCCCTCCATTTAGCATCACCCCTTTGTGTCTGAGGTCCACTGTCATTGCACCTACTCAGCCTGTAACCAGCTCCTGGCTATAGCAAATCTGCCGCCTTCGTCTGGAGCGTGTCCCATTTCAGTTTTTTTTTTGCTTCTGTTGGTGTCTAGCTCTGCACATGGGTCACAGTTGCATCTTTGTAAGTCTCACTGATGGTTTCTGATGTTTCCAGGTTCCTCGAGACAAGAGGCTGTTGTCTGTGAGCAAAGCAAGTGACAACCAAGAAGATCAGGACAAAAGGTACCATGTTATTTAAAGGAATATGCCTGGCTTCCAAAAAACTCTTGTTCGACGTTTTTGTTGGTTTTTTGTTTTGTTTTGTTTTTCAAATAGTACTAAACTATATGAGATAGGGTCATAGCCTCTTCTAACTGTCTTTTGGAGTCTGGACCAAAACCCAATCTCTCAGTAGAGAGAAAAAAAATTGCATTTAAAAAAAATAAAAAATCTTTATTGTTCAGATTATTACAATTGCTCCTCTTTTTTTCTCCCATAGCTCCCCTGACCCAGTTCTCACCCCACCCTCTACCTTTACCATCCCCCTCACTGTTCTCATCCATAGGTGTATGATGTTTGTCCAGTCTTTTCCCGTACCCCTTACACCTATTTCCCCCTGAGAATTGTCAGTCCACTCCATTTCTATGCCCTGATTCTATTATATTCACCAGTTTATTCTGTTCATCAGATTTTTTATCCACTTGATTTTTAGATTCACTTGTTGATAGGTATGTATCTGTTCATAATTTTTATCTTTACCTTTTTTCTTTTTCTTCCTCTTCTTAAAGAGTACCTTTCAGCATTTCATGTAATACGGGTTTGGTGGTGATGAACTCCTTTAGCTTTTTCTTATCTGTGAAGCTCTTTATCGGACCTTCAATTCTGAATGATGGCTTTGTAGAGTAGAGTATTCTTGGTTGTAGGTTCTTGCTATTCATCACTTTTAATATTTCTTGCCACTCCCATCTGGCCTGCGTAGTTTCTGTTGAGAAATCAGCTGACAGTCGTACGGGTGCTCCCTTGTAGGCAACTAACTGTTTTTCTCTTGCTGCTTTTAATATTCTTTCTGTCTTTTGCTCTTGGTATTTTAATTATGATGTGTCTTGGTGTGGTCCTCTTTAGATTCCTTCTATTTGGGGTTCTGTGTGCTTCCTGGACTTGTAAGTCTATTTCTTTCACCAGGTGGGGGAAGTTTTCAGTCATTTTTTCTTCAAATAGGTTTTCAGTATCTTGCTCTTTCTCTTCTTCTGGCACCCCCCTAATTCTGATGTTGGTACGCTTGAAATTGTCCCAGAGGCTCTTTACACTATCTTCATATTTTTGGATTCTTTTTGCTTTTTGCTTTTCTGATTGGGTGTTTTTTTGCTTCTTTGTATTTAAAATCTTTGACTTGATTCTTGCTTTTAAGAAACTAATCTGCTATTAGGTCTCTGTATAATATTTTTTATTGCAGTCAGTGTATGCTTAATTTCTAGTTGGTCCTTTTTCATATCCTTGAGAGTCTCGATAAATTTATTGGCCTTTTCTAGAAAATTCTTGAAAAATCTTAAAACTGTGGTTTTGAACCCTATATCCAATCATTTGCTTTCCTCCATTTCTTTAATTTGTGATCTGTTTCTTTGTCTCTGCATTTTGGCTGCTTTCCTGAGTTGATAGAGTGGCTTTGTGTGCTAGGTGTCCTATAGGGCCTAGTGGCTCAGCCTTCCCAGTTACCTGAAGTAGACACTCTTGGTGCACCCCTTTGTGGGCTGTGTGCACAGTCTTGTTGTAGTTAAGCCTTGATTGTTATTGGTATCACTGGTAGGAATTGACCTTCAGTCCAATTGGCTGTGAGGATTAGCTGTGTCTATGCTGGGAGAACCTTGTGCTTGAGACACCTTTATGAGACAGGACTTGCAAAGGCCTCTGTGCTTAGCTTGGATGGGGCAGAATCTCAGGGCAGAGCAGACAGCATTAGTTTCCCATCAGCCCTGCCCTAGTAGCCCCTGTGTCTCAGTGTCCTGTGGTAATCGCTGCATGCACCTCTGAGAGAAAGCTGCCATTGAGTTCCGCCCGCTGCCAGACAGTCCAGTTTCTCTCCAAATGAGTCTGGGTCCCCAGAGTCTCACCCGGAACTGGAGTTCAACACGGTCGGGACCTTTTGTCTCCCAATTGAGAAAGTCAGCCACGCACTCAGTTGCCAGTCCTCTCCATGCATGCGTCTCAGTACCTCTGCCTCCTGCAGCTGCTCTGAGTTTCAGTGTGCTTTTCTCTTTCCTTCTAGTTGTAGAATTTCCACTCAGCCAGCCTTCCTGTGGTTCTGGATGATGTCCGTTTTGCCTTTTAGTTGTAGTTTTGAAATTGTTGTGCGAGGCAGCAGTTTAGTTATTTACCTATGCCACCATCTTGGTTTCTCTGAAAATTGCATTTTTTGATCGTGCATCCAAAGAGTCACCAGCAGGCTCTTGATATGCATACCCCCTTCTGAGGAGGCTGAATATCCCCATGGTTGGAGGTGATCTGCTGGCAAGATAGCCCACCAGGTGAATTTTCTGCCACTCCCACAGCTGTATAACTGTGATCAGGCTTTTGAGAAGATCAGGCACTTGGAGCTTGCTTTTGATGAGGTAGCGGAAGAGGCTCTGGGTAGCAGTGGACACTGTCAGGGCGGAGGCATGGGACAGATGTTAGGGAGATTGTTACAAAATACTTCTTTCCTGCAAATCTTGAAATAAGAACCAATTGGAAAACAGGATACAGTCCTACAGATTGAAATTAAAAAGGAAAGTAAAAAATATTATTTCGGAGGAAGGCAATTGGGGAATGTGATTTTGAATCCGCAGTTTGTATTATTTCATTCCTGCCTTAAGTACGCTTATTCATCTGGTCCCAGGCAGGACTTTAGGCCTCCCTCAAGGGACACACCACTTGTGGTGTGTCAGCGGTGACTGGTCACCTCTTTTTGGCCAAGATGATCCAGACATAAAAAGGAAACTAGAAGGGACTGAACCATCTTGCTCAACTACTTCTTCCAAACAGGTCAAATACATATCTTCCATGGCAGAAGGAGGGAGTCCCCTTAGTATTTCTCCACTGTAGGTTTTTTTCAAATGGAAATATGAAGCCAGGAGAAATGAAATCCCCTGCTGGCACTTATGTCAGAATCTTACCTGGCCTTGATAGGAACTGCTTGTGACATTATGATCTTAATATATGGCTAGTGGCCCAGTGCACAAAATTCGTGCACAGAGGGGGATGTTTCCTCAGCTTAGCCTGCACCCTCTCTAATTGGTGACCCCTTGAGGCATGTTCGACCGCCGGTTTAGGCCTAACATCAGAAGTCAGACATCCCTCTTGCAATCTGGGATCGCTGGCTCATAATTGCTCACCTGCCTGCCTACCTGATTGTCCCTAACTGCCTCTGCCTGCCTGCCTGATTGCCCTCAACTGCCCTCCCCTGCTGGCCTGATCTCGCCCCCAACTGCCCTCCCTGCCGGCCTGATCACCCCTAACGGCCTCTTCCTTGGCCCCCACCACCATGGTTTTGTCTAGAAGGAAGTTGGGATGGCCGGAAGATGGCCAGTCCACCCGGTCTAATTAGCATATTACCCTTTTAATAGTATAGATAAATTGTATAGGATAGGATTGCTTAAATGGGGCGGGGGGGAAGGGGAAGCCTTTTTCATCAGGAGGAGATGCTCTTGGCAGGCAAAAATACATAATCCCTATATCTGGACTGATAGCCAGCCATATGCACTATACCACCAAACTGGTTATAGTTATTAAAAAATTGAACTGCTTTCTTACATATTACACCAAACTGCTGTTGCCCTTAAAACCCATCTTCAACCTTAGGTTCTTCCTTCGCAGTTCACCCAGTTTAACTTCTGATTGGTCGGTTTCTATGCTAGTCAGCATCAAAGCTCCTCCTCTTAGGCAGTCATTAGCTTCTCACACTTCACCCAGATTTGGTTTTGATGGGTCAGTTTATATGCCAGTCAGCGTCTCTGGGCCTATCAATGGGCCTTATCAGAGAGGTGGAGCTGATCAACAGCCCCAGTGGAGCCTGAGAGAAAGAGAGGTGCAGGTGCTGGCCAGGCCCCGAGAGAAAGAGAGAGGCAAGGGCTTATCAACAGCTGCCACAGAGGCTATGGATCAGATCCTACTTCTTTCTCTTCTTTCTCCTGGCCTCTCTTCAAGACTGATCTGCAGCCCCCTTGGCAGTCAGTGCTGGATTGTGGTACCCACAGCAGCGGGCATTCAGTACTCGGTTGAGCTTTTGGTTGTTTTGGATGTTACAGACACTGCATTTTTATATATTAGGACTAGCATTTGGGGCCACCTTACCAACTAGAAGCCCTAAGCTGTGCATCATCTCCAAGGTGTATCCCAGCAGATGATTATGACTAGCTGCATCTGATTTGCATGTCCACAGGGACCTGGTGATGCCACACTCTGCTGTGGGCCCTGGGTTTTGGTTGGCAGTAGTGATGACAGGGAGAAGGAGGCTGCCACTCTTCAGGTCCTGTAACTTTTCCTCCGTCTAGCCACTATTTATTCAGCTAAGACTATGCTGTCAGCAAGGTCCTATATCAGCAATCATAGAGGGGTCGGGAGAAAATGAGTCTTAGATGTGTACTCTGTGTGCATCCTAGTAGACAAAAGAACCATGTTTAATTAAAGCATCTTTTAGAACGCCTTTAAAGTGACAGGTGCTCATTGTATTTTAATGGTTATTTTTGTGATTTTAATGGGACACCTTTAAAAAAGCTGGCAGTGAGGGATACACAAAACCACCTTGTATAGGCTAATTATGACTTAGTAGACTCTGGCTGAATGTGAGTTGGAAGGATATCATTTGATCTGCAGTGCATTCATGAATTACGGTGCCATGTGCTAACATGATATCATTACAACTATATACAGAAGTTGCTTCTTTGGAAAATAGACTTACAACGACATAATCCAAAAAGTTTTAAAAAAGTATATTGTGAACCGTGTCCAACCTGAGAAATGGCAGGGAAGGATTAAAGAAGACAGACAAGAGAATACAGTTGGGGCTAGGTAGGATCACTGTGCCTGGATGAGGAAAGAGTGACACAGCCTGTAAATCAAAGCTTTATTTTATAGTCAGACCACAGAAAGCAAAACAAGGGGTGTGGTCAACATGTTTACAATGTTCTTGCGAGTTTCAAATCTATTTCCTTACTCAAGCCTTGTTTTGGCAGCACTTGCTATACACCTCACCCAGCCCATTGGCTACCTAGGAACAAGGGAGGACTATAAGGTCAAGCATAATTGTGCTGGGACTTGTCAGTCCAAGGCTTGACCCTATAGCAGCTTCTTACTTCTCACACTGTGGAATGCACCATTCTTAGCGTTGCATTTTTCTCCTTTTATAATATTTGGTTCAGTTTTAAATTGTATTGCAGGTGAGTCGGTATCTCACAGTCATTCTTACTTTGTTTTAATCATTCCTGTTTTGAATGTCTTTCTGAAGTTCTCCCACATCAGCTTTGAAAGCCAATGCCATTCTACAGGGGCATAGTTACATGTTATAGGATGCTGCTGAACCTGTTATTTCCTCATCCTGTAATGACTCAGCTAGATTTGTACAACTATAAATCTAGTTTTTGTTTAGAATTCAGGGACTTTATAGGATTTAAAGAATTAAGAAATGTGGACTCAAATGAACTCTTTAACTATAGAGGAGTTAGTTAACTTGTAATATTTCGGCAAAGCCATGAAGACTATACTAGCTCAAAGCCCAGAGGAGTGGAAAGTGGGTAATTGCTTTGGTAGCTAATAAATGTAGACCAACACTTCTCCACTCAACTTGCAGGACATTACCCACCATTATTAATAGTTAATCCTCCACAGAAGAGTCTGGGGTAAAATGAGTTTCAGAAATTCTGGGTTCCAATTAAACAGGTGAAGGAACGCCTGGGGGCCCTTTACCATGTTCATGGTGTTTGTGACCCACCAGGGTGGTCTTGTTATGGCAAAGATTTTTTTTGTTTTGTTTTAATGCTGATTTTATCATGGACTCCTTTCTTTGAGGAACATCTATTAACATTCCATGCAAATGTTCTAAATAATGGGGTTTAGGAAATGCTGATATAAATGGGTGGTCTGGCTTTTGGCATCCTGCGGCTAACTGGATTCAGATTAAACATAATTTCTTAATTTTCACTGTCCTATATGCAGGTTCACCGCTTGATTTGGCCACAAAAGTAGGTTGTGACTTCCAGCCAGAATGTTTGTAGACTTACGATTTTATTCTCTCAAGGGTTGTTTTCTAGATGGTTTGTACAGATCTGTGTCAGACTCAGAGACGTGTAGGCATTTTCTGTTGACTGTTCATGTGGAGCTATTCTTTCCTCCAGCTTCACTTTGAAGTTTTATCTGAAAAATCAAAGCTGAAATACCAAGTCCTGCTGGAGAGTTAGGTAAGCTCAGAAGCTAATGGACTTCCTTTATAGAGAGGAACCGAGAGAGCTCAGTTCTTGGAAGAACCAATATGATTAGCATATTTCTCTCTGTGAGAGAAGCCAGTAAGCCCTACAAGGAACATGCTAGTTTAAATAAAGCAGACTTCAGGGACAGGGCTCCATACAAGACATGCATTTTCTCTATTTATCAATCAGAGTAATCAATAAATAAGTGAGAGGAGGCCTTAGATTTTCCTGACCACAGAGACTTTGCTAGTAAAATCATTTTGTTACCAATAATAATCTTCTATTAACGAGTCTCTCTCTGCTTCTGCTCTCTCCCAGAATTCTTCAGTATAAATGAAAATATTTCATGCTAGCCTGGCAAGAATTAATTTTCTAAATCCCCCTTTCTCTTTGTACCAGCCAGGAGGTCTGAGATCTGAGAGATCTTCTTTTACAGTTACACCCCTTCCTTAATCCCTGAATGTAATTCAATGCTAAGGCTATGAGTGAGCTCATGTTATTCCTTCATTTAGCAAAAATATTTAAATGATAAATTCTCACTTCTTACTTTTCCTGCAATTTCTAAATTTTAGTGTAGCCCATAGGAAAGTGGAAAATATCCTTCTCATCCTCCCTCAGATTACCATGTCAGTTTTCCTGCCTTTTTAAATAAAGCTATTTTAAAATGTTTTCTTTTGAAGGTTTTCAAACATCTACAGAAGTAAAGAGGACCATGTAGTGACCCCCAAATTCCCATCTAATCCTCTTGATTCCCCAGTGATAATGTTTGTTACGCTTGCTTTATCTCTACCTTTTCTCTTCCCTTCCTTTTCCTTACTCAATGGCAATATTATTTAAAATAAGTCATGTCATTTTACCTTAACTCCTTCTGATTTGTATATCTGAAAAAACCCAGGACACTTTATTACATAATCTCAAAATCCTTACCACACCTAGCTAAATTAACATATTTCCTTAATATCTCCTAACACCTCGTCCATATTCAATTGCCTCAAAAATCCTATTGCCTCATAAATGCCTCTTTGGTTTGTTCAGATCGGGATCCAAACAAGATCTTCTCATCATAGTTGATTGTTAATATCTTTTAAATTTCTTCTAGTCTAGAATAAGCCTCCCATCCTTCTTCCTCTTTCATGCCTCTGACTTACTGAAGAAGCCAGGTCAGTAAGACATGCATGAGGCATTCTGGTTTGTCTCATTGCTTCTTTATGAGGTTATCAAAGTCTTTCTTCCAGCTCCTGTGCTTCCTGAGAGCTGGAGGTTAGGTGTAAAGGCTTGCTTAGAATTAAGGTCAACAACAACTCCTCCTCCTCCTCCTCCTCCTCCTCCTCTTCCTCCTCTTCTTCTTCCTCTTCTTCTTCTTCCTCTTCTTCCTCTTCTTCCTCTTCTTCTTCTTCCTCCTCCTCCTCCTCCTTCTCCTCTTCTTCTTCTCCTCCTCTTTCTTCCCCACCTCCTCCTCCCTCTCCCTACTCCTGCTCTTTCCTCCTCCTCCTCCTCCTTTTTTTCTTCTTCTCCTTCTCCCTCTCTCCCTCCCCCTCCCCCTCCTCCTCCTCCTCCTCCTTTTCTTTCTTCTGCTTTCTTCTTTCTTCTTTCTGCTTTCTTCTTCTTTCTTCTTTCTTCTTCCACTTTCTAGGTGGGCCTGATTGCAGGAGGCACACACGTGTAGTTGTCCTCCTAGGGATGCAGAGATCCTTTGGCTCCCATTGTGAAGTCCACTGTCAGCCTTTCCTCTGATTATTATACATTCACACCCGCCGATGACCGCCTGCATCCGTTATTTTATCACGAGCTGCAAAATGGTGAGCTTCCTAACGCTACCCTCTTTTGGGGTGGGTTTCCACACACAGAAACTGCCTCGGCACCAGCGAAGCCCAGAGTAACTTGAGCGGAGGAGAGAACCGAGTACAGGTCCTAAAAACTGTTCCCGTGAACCTTTCCCTGAACCAAGACCACCTGGAGAATTCCAAGCGGGAGCAGTACAGCGCCAGCGTCCCCGAGAGCCCTGCCATCATCCCCGTGTCGGGAATCACGGTGGTGAAAGCCGAAGACTTCACGCCCGTGTTCATGGCCCCGCCCGTGCACTACCCCCGGGGGGACGGGGAGGAGCAGCGAGTGGTTATCTTCGAACAGACTCAGTACGGTGCGCCCTCCATGGCCGGCCACGGCTCCTACCTCAAGGATGACCAGCGCAGCACCCCGGACAGCACTTACAGCGAGAGCTTCAAGGACGGAGCCTCGGAGGTGAGTGCCCGCTCTTTCATTAGTAGCAACAACCTAAAATCCAGAACCCCCAGCTAACTTTTTTTTTTTTAATTTAGGAACAAATTTTATTTAAGATTGTTGAATTTTTTATTTTTATTTATTTATTTATTTATTTATTTAATATATTTTATTGATTTTTCACAGAGAGGAAGGGAGAGGGATAGAAAGCCAGAAACATCGATGAGAGAGAGACATCGATCAGCCGCCTCCTGCACACCCCACAGTGGAGATGTGCCCGCAAGCAAGGTACATGCCCCGACTGGAATCGAACCCGGGACCCCCTCAGTCCGCAGGCCGAAGCTCTATCCACTGAGCCAAACCGGTCTCGGCGAATTTTTTACTTTTAAAATATGTTTTTATTGATTTTAGAGAGTGAGGAAGGGAGAGGGATAGAGAGAGAGAAACATTGACGAGAGAGAAACACATCCATCGGCTGCCTTCTGCGCACTCCCTGTTGGGGACCGAGCCATAGTCGCCACCAGGCAACCCAGGAACGTGTCCCCACCAGGAATCGAACCAGTAACCACTGAACCAACTTGGCTGGGCCCCTAAGTTAACTTTTGTTCTCTGTTTACTTTTAAAGTGGGATAAGTGCCCAGAGACTAGAGTCACATCTTGACAGCTATTGTCCTGGTGTGCTAGAGTTCTCGGAGAGAATCTGCTGGTCTTGATTCACTGGCGAGGGCAGCAAGTGCCCCCGGGAGTGCCCAGATCAGAAACATAGGCAAAAAAAAATAATAATAAAAAAATAAAATAAATAAAATAAAGTGGGATAAGTGAATTGAACTGTGAGTTGACGGCTATTTTTTAAAAAATGTGTTTGTATTTTTTATTATGAGTAGGTTTTAATAAACCGTTGGTCTTGGTATGTGGAGGAATGTTTTTTTTGTTTTTTTTGACTCTTGGCTGACAGATTTCTTTGTTTTAGTTTCGATCTTAAAAATTAAATATGTATAAGGAATGAAGAGATTTTTGTGTGGAAACTTCCTATTTTTTAAATTTTTTAACTTGACCTCTTCCAGTTTGTAACCATCCCAAAGAGTAGCTAAAGTTGTCTGCCTGTTCTTTTTAAAAAAACAAAAACCCACAATATAACTTTCTACGACCTTGTCTGATTGAATATTCAAGAAAGAATTCGTATTTTCAATAACCCAGTGTGTGTATGTGTACTTTGTACCTATTCTTCTCCCGTGCCCACAGAATTTACAGAAACAATGATCGCTGCTGGCTTGTTTGTTTTACAGTCACTCCACATGGGAATGTGAAGTACATGCTTTTTCACTAAAGGGCTGCACTGATGTTTTTCTTACGTGGTGGAGAAATATTCCATTAGTCACAGAAGAGTCCATGGATGTTGTCCAATGTCAACGGACCATCCTGCTATTTGGGGGATGTGTTATCAGTTGTGTTTGTGTTGTAGATAAAGAGGCTGGTGAAAGGAAGCTGTTGTATTTGGGGATTTATTTTTAGGTGTATGAGAAAGTAACTTACCAGAAACTATATAGGAAGATTATTCCCACTGAATTTGGAATAGTTGGAATATTTTAGCCACTCTCCTTGTCTTTGGAAATCAGTGTTTACCTTGCATATTGTATTTCAATCTGATGTCAATTAAATGGAATGCTCTATCACGATCCTTAGCTGTGGCATTGGCCAACAGGCTATAGATTAGGTGAGCTCAGTAACCTCAGCAAGTAAATTTCACTAAGGAAAGTTCGTCTGAAATCTAGTATTCTTTTAGGAATATTATTAAAATGTCTAAGACCCTTGTGGAATGAGCAAGTTTCATTCTCTATTAGAGACTGACTCGTGTGAGTGTGTGTGTGTGTGTGTGTGTGTGTGTGTGTGGTGGTATCAGGAAGGGAGTAGTTTGGCCTAAGTAATTAAGAAATATATAGATGCACTACATCAAATCACAGTAAGGTCTGGCGATGTTGGCTGTCTGCTTGCCTTTAGGCATCCTACAAATTATATCAAAAGATGTCCAAACAGTTATGAAATCTGGTAACTGTCGCCAGAATGGCCTAAGCATTTTTGTTCTAATTCTTCAGACTAAATCATTTAGGGCCATGTGACCCATTAGTGTGACCATGTCTCATAGAGGATGGTGATATATTCCAAGTGGACTCTGCATTTATAGTTTTTTTTTAAATTTGAAAGACAGTGTAACAGAATTAAGGGAAAAAATTTAAACTTGAGAATAGTAAGTCTGTGTCTAAAACATATCAACTCTTTTTTTATAGTTCTTGTTCATATGCACTGATAGTTATTGGAGTGATTATTTTAGTCAGCATATAGACAGTCTCTTTGAGTTTGAATGAACAGTTGCAGTATATCACACCTTTTCCTATCACCCGGGGGATTACAATCATAGACGTTAGAAGTCCAGTATGTTCTAGTAGGCTAGCCTATCCTCAGACTGCAGAGCTCTGTGGCATTGACAATAAATTTATTCAAGGCCATGTTTATTAATACTGGTGTTGTTGCAGGTTATTACAGATTCCTTTAAAGACTTTGGAAATGCATCCCTCTATCTCTAAAATACTTCCTTAAGTATCTTTTTCTTCATGCTATCCTCCTACTCCAAATTTTCCTAATTCTTAACTATAGTAAGGATAAGTACCTTTTCATAAATTCGTCCTGTCCAATAGAACTTTCTGCAACGATGGAAATTGTCTTTTATGCTGTCCCAGATGGTAGCCACTAGTTCCATGTGTCAATGTAGTATTTGAAAGGTGGCTGGTTGACTGAGGAAGTGAATGTTTAACTTTATTTAATTCTAATCGGCTTCAGCACATTTGGCTAGTGGCTACTGTAGACTTTCAGGGCCTTCCGTCATAGCCAGGGCAGGCCTATGTCCTTCACTCCATCCACGTACCACATTTGTGCCTGTCATTTTGTCTTGAATCATGGTGGTCCTCTCTCACCCAGATTACTTTCTTTTAATTTCTTCAGTAAACCCAGGTTCTCTTTGGTTTCCAAGGTTCAGAGCAAAGGTCACAGTCTCGATGAATGCTTCTAATATTGCTGGTTTTCCTTTCCTGGCAGTGCCCGTTCTGTGCTTTTCCAGTCAAGACACCTTGAGTGATTCAACAGAGCCTTTCATAGTTAGTCAGTTGCTTTTCTTTTGTTGTAGTTTTGTTTCTTTTGTTGCTTTTCACGTGAATTTACCCATCTCCTCCACCAATTTTTATCTCTCCGAGGACAGTACAGTGCCTTGTAGTTTTTCTATATTTCTCCTGGCACCAAGAAGATGATAAAGCCTCAAAAAATTCTCACTAAATGCTTTGCTGATTGATTGATTGATTGATTATACAAGAAGCTTAAATCTGAATCTTTGATTCTCTGTCATGAACAAATGGCTTCTCAAATAGCTTTCCAGAACAAAATATAACACTTCCTGTTCTTATGCAAATACTTGAAGAATACCTGCAGACACGTGACTAATACACAAAGTACAGATGCTTTTTGTTGAGGGTAGTTCCCACTGTGCAGGTGATGTGTGGGTTCTGCGCACAAAGGGGAGCTCTTTTCACAACTGTTGAAAATGTAATGCCAAACAATAACGGTTTGGATACATTTATCACCTTTTAACATTTGTAATAATGACTCACTTCTTGGTTTTAATTCGTATAACTTGGATATTTTGTAGAAATTTCGAAGTGCTTCCGTCGGGGCTGAGGAATACATGTATGATCAGACATCAAGGTAGGTTACCAGGAGATGCCCCTGGAAACTGATGAACGGATGAGCCTTGAAATGTACCTCCAAGCCCTAACTGGTTTGGCTCAGTGGATAGAGTGTCGGCCTGCGGATTGAAGGGTCCCAGGTTTGATTCCGGTCAAGGGCACTTACGAGTATATGCCCGGGTGTGGGCTAGATCCCCAGTAGGAGTGTGCAAGAGGCAGCCAATTACTGATTCTCTCGCCTCTTTGATGTTTCTGTTTCTATCTCCCTTTTCCTCTCTGAAATCAATAAAAATATATTCAAAACAAAACAAAACAAAACAAGAAAGTTAAATGTACCCCCGAAGTTGTACTTTCTAACATATATAGATAGATTTAAGAGAGGAAGGGAGAGGGCTAGAGAGATCTCTGAAATTATATTCAGAACCATTTATGTCCATATGTGCTTTTTTTCTGGGAAGAGGGTTCATAGCTTTCTTCTCATTTTTCAAGCAGTCTGTGCCTTAGACAAATGGCAAGCTACTGGGGTAGGCAGTCCTTAATATTCTGTTCAGGCCACAAATTTGATGATTCAGTGGCTATATTGGAATTGCTTTTTCTATACAAAATGACAGTGGAATTGATTCTGTCTTGAATGATTTATTTCCTACCTCGGCTAAGACATATTCTGGAATTTTTTTAGTTTATCAGCTTAAGCCTATGATTTTTATCATGTAAGAGGAATATCATTCTGTCCTTCAAATCATTTCTCATTACAAAAGTTAAATAAAAATCAGACATTGCAAAAATGTTCAACATAGGAAGCAAGAGTTGCCAGTTATCTTGTAAGTCATTTAGGGCTAAAAAATAGACTCAATGAAGAGATTCTGATGATTCAGAAAACACACAGTTTTTGTTATTGTGTGCTGTCCTGTGGTGTAGTGGCAATGAGTATTTCTGAATGAGCATGTTTAAAGAGATTAT
Source organism: Lasiurus cinereus (assembly GCA_011751065.1). Taxonomy (NCBI): domain Eukaryota; kingdom Metazoa; phylum Chordata; class Mammalia; order Chiroptera; family Vespertilionidae; genus Lasiurus; species Lasiurus cinereus. Next base: position 14,854,610 of record JAAGEH010000297.1, on the reverse strand, counting down.
GATTCATACCTGCTGCTCATTTTAAACACTTGATATTTTCTTCAGAGTTGGGGAAACGAGTGCTTTTGTTTTTTTAAGTTAAATCCTATTTTTAAAATATTAGGGCCATCACTGAGAGCAACAGTTTGCAACCTTTTTCTGTAATGGGCTATCTAGTAAATATTTTAGATTTGGTGGCTATGCAGACACAGCGACTCAGTTCTGCTATGCAGTGTGAAAGCAGCCACAGAGAAGCAGCCATCCACATTCACTAAAGGAAGGAACGTAACTGTGTTCCAATAAAACTTTATTTACAAAAACAGTCAGTGAGTTGGATTTGGCTCATAAACCATTGTTTGCACATATTTTCGACAAGTGCTTTTGCAGGCTTAGAAAACAAAACACACCACACACACACACACACACACACAAATACTCCCTGTTATGGAACTGCCGTATTTTCCGGCATATAAGATGACTTTTTAACCCAGGAAAGTCTTCTCAAAAGTCGGGGGTCATCTTATAGGGCGAGTATATCCCAAACTCTATATTTTAACTGGAAAAGTTGGGGGTCATCTTATATCCCAGTCGTCTTATACGCCGGAAAATATGGGTAGATGTTTAGTAATGAATGCTTTGAGTTTTGGGTTTTCACATTTTGAAGCTTTTAGAAGTAGAATATATTTGCCATAACTTGGTGAGACAAACAGACGGTAATTTACATGTATGCGAATTGAACAAAAGCATTCCCACATGTGGTTTGTGACCAGGATAGAAGTGGCAAGCTCCATAAATTCTTAAACCCCAGGCTTTGTCCATTGCCAGCTAAGACCCACGAGAGGTTTTCCTAGCACGGCCTTGCACCTTTGGCCAGGCACATCCCCGACTTCCTCCCCTTCCAAACCATCTGGTTTATGGGCCGCTATTCAGAACGCTGTCTGTAGACACTGGCTGAGCAGTGACCTTTGGTCTGGTCCCATCTCTTCTGCCATATGCCGTGTTTTGTCTCTGAAACAGAGTAAATATTAGTTAATATTCAGACAGAGTGATAATCAATGTGAAGTGAAATTGATCAGTCGTGTTCAGGGGAGTGACTCTGACCGCTGTTTGTGTTCTGTTCACAGCGGCACGTTTCAGTACACCCTGGAGGCCACCAAGTCTCTCCGTCAGAAGCAGGGCGAGGGCCCCATGACCTACCTCAACAAGGGACAGTTCTACGCCATCACGCTCAGTGAGACCGGAGACAACAAATGCTTCCGACACCCCATCAGCAAAGTCAGGGTACGGGCCGCGTTTCTTCAGTTAATCAGAGAGATCCGAGGAATGCGTTTGCTACCCCAGAGCCTCGTGGGAAGGGTGTGGAAAAAAAAAATTCTAAAATAAATAACTCTAGCACAGATGTCAGAAAGTTGGGGCAAGAGAACTTATTGGCTCGCAGTTTATCATTTTAATCAGTAACCAATAAGCCCCGGGGAAGGGACCGGGTTGGAACACGCTCTCTGAATGTATCCAAGGAATTTTCCCAGCTCCATTCATGGGCCTGGGCACTACCTCGCTGCCGTGGTTGCTTTCAATAGGGTTGATTTTAATTTTTCCAGCGAGGAGCTGTAAGTCAGAACGTATTTCTACATATGTGGCCGCTGCTTTCTTTTCTGTAAAGGAGAATGCGATTCACCTGGGTCCCCAGACCCTTTGCAACTTTGGCTAAAGGCCCTCGCGGCCCTGTGCTCACTCAGGGGCCAAGGGGCGAGGCCTGCATGCTCTGCTCCCTCCCAAGAGTGACGTGGAGGAATTTTCATGTTCACGAGTGCTGGTCCCATGTGTGGGAAACGAAAGTGCCCTGGACGCCTGCCAGCTCCTGGCACTCTCACTGCTGCCAAGGAGGGAGGGAACCGTGATCCCTCTCTGCTGAAAAGGAAAAGTATAGCCGAGCTCGGAAAAGAGGTTGGAGGCCTTTCCTGCCCTGTTGTAAAATGGTTTGTGCTGTAAAAATGCTACGAAGGAGAAATTATTCAGGATTGTAACAAATCTATGACATATTCTTGTGGAGCCGTGGGGAAATGTCTTAGAAGTGTGTTGCATATGGGGCGAGAAGAGAGAGTCAGATCCCTGACACTGTAATTAGGGGTTCTTTGGACTTGTTATTTGTTTGTTTTTGGTACTTTCCTCATTGTCTAAATGACAGTGAACTACAGTATCTAGCTTAATGAGGTTGTTTATAATTGAGAACCGAAAGGAGTTTTTGGATTATGAGTTTCTCGAGCTCATTTTCAAAACACATCACACATTCTACTGAAATAAAAAACATAGTTGACCTTGCATCGTTTGGTCTGTGAAATATCTGTGACGTACATCTGTACTCATCAATGTGAACTCATCTTGTAGTATTCCTCTCATTACTTTAGCATTTCTCTCATTAACCCAGTATTACAGCGTTAGGCACTTAATTAGGCCAGAAACAGGTATTTCCTCCTTTATAAATGGTGCCAGATTCTATATTGAAGGATAAGAAAAAATTCAAAAATATGCTTGTTTTTAGTACAAGAAAAATATCTTTCACAAAATATTAAATTTGGTGGTAATTGGTTTATCTGATTGTTTATGACTCAGGTTAAAGATGCTGTAGGATTTTTTTTTCTCCTATGTGCTCTTCTCATTTCCAATCATTTTTTTTATTTAAACATATTTTTTATTGATTTTAGAGAGGAAAGGAGAGGGAGAGAGAGAGAGAAACATCAGTGATGAGAGAGAATCATTGATCAGCTGCCTCTTACACACCTTGCACTGGGGACCGAGCCCTGCAACCTGGGCCTGAGCCCTGAGAGGAATCAAACCATGACCTCCTGGTTCATAGGTTGATGCTCAACCACTGAGCTACACTGGCTGAGCCCCAATCATTTTTTTTTTTTAAGTAGGCTCATTTTATTTATTTTCAAATATATTTTTATAGATTTCAGAGAGAAAGGGGAAGGGAGAGAGAGATAGAAACATCAATGATAAGAGAGAATCATTGATTGGTTGCCTCCTGCACACTCCCTACTATAGATTGAGCCCGCAACCCAGGAATGTGCCCTTGGCCAGAATCAAACCCGGGACTCTTCAGTCCACAGGCTGATGCTCTATCCACTGAGCCAAACCAGCTAGGGCAGTCGGCTCATTTTAAAATGAAACCATGTTACTGAACATGTCTGGGCTTTTGTAAAGCAAGAGAAGCAGAAATGCGCCTCTGGTAGGACTTTGCAAATGGAGACCGTGTGAGCAACCGAGGCCCAGGACGAAAAATAAGTTCCATTGTTCTTGCCTCTGCAGAGTGTGGTGATGGTGGTCTTCAGTGAAGACAAAAACCGAGACGAACAGCTGAAGTACTGGAAGTACTGGCACTCGCGGCAGCACACGGCGAAGCAGAGGGTCCTCGACATCGGTGAGTCGACCTTGGCCTCCCTGCGTGGTCTTTGGAGAACCGACAGGTTGTCCTGATGCACAGGAGGTTCCCAGCACAGAAGTCACACGCAGGGCCCACCTAGCTCTCGTGATGTGCTGGGCACCAGCCTGGGCACTCCTCCTTTGCGAATACATTTCGTGCAAATCAGGCTGAGCAGTCGGAATTGGGCTGAGGGCAAAGCACTTTCGTTGTGTGCAAGGCAACTCTGTCCCATCAAGAATAGTAATATATTTAGATTTGCAAGAATCGTGTCCATGTCTAAGCAGGTCATGCGAACTCTGATCCCTCTGCGAGGTGAATGGCCAGGCTCGGTGGGCTTTAAGGTACATGCCTGGATAGTGAGTTCCAGTTCTCCAATTCTCCATCCAGTGTTCCTTCACTCTAACACTCGTCTTGTACACATAGTGCTGCATGGTCAGGCAATGAAACCTCTGAGAGGCCTTCCCTGGTGTTAAGAAATGCTGAATCTGCCCAGTACATTTCCTGGCGTACATAGACTCCTAAGCACAATGTCTGTTCCCTAGCGACCTGTGGTCCCTTGACGAGACTCAGGGTCCGGGCAGGGGAGCGGAGCCCAGGCCAAGTGGAGCCGGGGAGGGAATTGGTTGCAAAGGCTGGAAGAGCTGGAGGCCGCTGAGGCAGTCCCGAGCTGAGCAGCTGCAGGAGTCTGTGCTCTTACCTGCTGGGCTGGAGGATCAAAAGGAGGAGGAGGAGGTGGTGGGTGTTGGAGGTGACACCCAGAAAGAGCTGGAGCTATGGTGGGGGCTGCCTCAGAGGGACCTACTTTCCCAAAGGAGGTAGAACCCAGGGGAGTTTCTGCAGCGACTCCTCTCAATGCCAAGAGCAGGGAGGCGAAGGGGTGCCCGGGCTCCCTGCCTCCGAATCTCCCCCGCGTGCTTCCAAACAAATGCAGTTTCAGGAACCAACCCCTGAGACCCAGAGCAATGCAGGGAAGTCAGGATCGGCTCTTACAGTTTCTAGAAATTACTCAAAAACACAGGCAGGAACATACGTGTCTCTAAGGAATGTGTAGCATGTTCCATGCTGTTTCCACAAGCAATGAGTAATTTCTCATGTAGAGGCTTTGTTACTCCGTTCTGCGGACCAAGGGGCTGCAGTCCCGGTGAGTGCAGAGAACGTGCAGGATTCCATCGTGTGGAGGATCAGGAAGTATTCCTGAGCAATTACGTTAGAAGGATGTTTGCAGACGTTCTGTCTTCCCCTTGCCGGAACGCTTTGATCAATGGCAGAGGGGTTAGTGACTAAGTTAGGGTGAGAACTTACGGTAGAGCATATTAAAACTAATTACTGGTTTGTCCTGCAAAACGTTCACACCACTCTTTACTTCACACCACACACACACACACACACAACACACACACACAGACACGCACACACGCACACACAAGTGTGCACAGCCACAAACATAGATCTTCTATTAACAAGTCCCACATCTTTAATAAAGGAGGGAACAGAGCCTAGAGAGGCCTGTTGACCTGCCATCCTAAGAGACTTGTCCCCACTAATTAGTGCATGAGCTGAGATAAGACAGTCTTGTTTCCTCCAGGTCATGCCCTAAACCTCCAAGACGGACTGGCTAGGACAAGGGTTTGGAGAGACTTGCCTTAACCTGCTCGGTAGCCAATCTGCAGGGAGCAGAGGAACAATTTTATTTTATTTGGAAAGTTAGCCTTATAATTATTACCCAAGAAAATGAGAGGAGCATTTAAATAAGCATGTGGACCAGGTCCAAAGAAGGCAAATAATAAAAGCAGGTGACCGGCATACCTGTGTTTTCAACTTCGATATTATTACAAGGCTTACTTTTCTTAGGCCAGAATGATTCCTCAGCTCTCATGGACTTCAGACCTTATCGCTCTTCTTTTTCACCTCCTGCCTGCCTTCAGACTTTTCTCTCATATAACCCTACACACACACACACACACACACACACACACACACGCTCATCGGCACCCCCTGGGTGAATGACAGCAAGTGGAGTGACCTAGTTTAGCACAGTGTGAGCCGCTGGAAAAATATCTGAGACGGGACAAGTCACAAAATGCAGCCACCGGTCAAGTCTCCTCGAACAGTGGATAATTCCCAACCCACTTTCAGGGGCAGAGGCGCATTTCTCTGTTGGTTCCCTTTCAAGCAGGGAAGGAAAATGAGACGTTCCGACAATTAATATTAACTTCCTAGAAGGAAAGCCAGAAGCCACAACAGATAAACTGAGGCCCACTCACCTGGACTTGCCTTCTTGTGGGCACAATGGAGAGTTACTTCGCTGCTTTACGGTGTAGATGTTCTACAAGGACGAACGTGGCCGGGTTCGCATCTTCAGAATGGGTGGTCTGGGTGCGGTACTCGGATGGATTCCACAAGCATATACACATAAGCACCATTACTCGATGGTCACACGCAGTGTAGCCATTATCGATACACTTTTGTCGTTAAATTGTGAAACCCACCCTGTGCTCTTCAGTCGCGCGCTCTCTCTAATTTGGATTCACAGTCACCTTCCCCTGTAGGTGATTATATAATACATCAGAATGTACGAGCTACGTTGTTAAAATTAATCCTATAATTTTCCACGGGGTAATTAGCGGGCAATTATAGCACATCTTTGGCTACGAACATGTGATTATAGGATTTTCATGTGTGCCCTCTTACAGATCTGTTTCTTAAGAGCCAGTTTTTAAATTGTGCCTTGTTGATAGAAGTTTTATATTAAGGCGAAGCTTTCCATGAAAACGCAAGTTCCCAACTACATGGACCACATTTCTTCAAGTCTCGTCCTAAATAGCTTTCTCTGAGAGTTCAAGGAGAAGGCAGGTTATGCTGACCATCGGGAATTACTCAGCCGGTGGATCTATCCAGGGGTAGAAGCTCTCTTGTCTGGAGCCATACCCCACCCCCGCCCCCGCCTTTGGTTTTTCCAGAAGAGGCTGGTTCTGGCTGTGTCCTACCAATGTGTGTTCTTACAGTTTTCATAGCCAAACCTGGGCTGGGCTAGTCAGAGCTGTGCAGAAACCGGGAGGGTGGAGATTGGGGAGGAGGGGTCCCAGGTCATCCGCATGAATTCATGGCCCAGATGGGCCCCGGAGGCAAGAGTGGCCTGCAGCTCACCTCTCTTCACCAGGCTTTCCCACCTGCCATTCAGTTCTGGTCCTGGGAGCGCTCTCCTCTCCCCTAGGATGATACAAATCTGCTCTCCCTGCAGGTGGGTGCGTGCCGGTACCTTCCTTTACAGATAGCCCACGTCAATGGAATTCTGGTTTTTGATGTTTTCCTAGACTTGTCTCCACACTTCCAAATAGATACGAAAAGTAAAAAGTAGATTTGACTCAAAACAAAACTCCTTGAGAGCCGCCAACTTAATAGGAACAACAACAACCACTAAACCTTCAGGGCTGGTGAGAGTCCAGGCAGAGTGAGGGCTAAGTTAAACCGCGGCCTTGCTCCCTGCCTCCTCCACCCGCGGGAAGAGCCGGGTAGGCGGCAGGCACTGAGTGGCCTCTGTCTTGCTGTCTGTCCTCGGCTCTAAGTGTGAGCACAAGCTCGCCCAGTCTGAGGCACCTTCTGTTTTTTTTGATTTTTTAAAATATATTTTATTATTTTTTTTTACAGAGAGGAAGGGAAAAGGATGGAGTTAGAAACATCAATGAAAGAGAAACATTGATCAGCTGCCTCCTGCACACCTCCTACTGGGGATGTGACTGGAATTGAACCTGGCACCCCTGAGTCCGCAGGCCGACGCTCTATCCACTGAGCCAAATCAGTTAGGGCTTTTTTAATTTTTTAAAATATATTTTTATTGCTTTTTTTACAGAGAGAAAGGGAGAGGGACAGAGAGTCAGAAACATTGATGAGAGAGAGAGACATCCATCTGCTGCCTCCTGCACACCTCCTATTTGGGATGTGCCTGCAACCAAGGTACATGCCCTTGACCGGAATCGAACCCGGCATGCCTGAGTCTGCAGGCCGAAGTTCTATCTACTGAGCCAAACCAGTTAGGGCTTTTTTATTTTTTTAAATATATTCTTATTGATTCTTTGTTACAGGAAATTCCTTTCCGTCTTCAACTTCAGTTAGAAAACATTGAGGTGATAAAAGTACGGTGGGCTGTTAAGGTTATGTATTTTAAAACATAAAATGCAGGAGTTTCTAAAAGTTGAATCTTAGGTCAGGCAGAATATACTAATTTTCACTGTTTGAGTCGTGGTGGGTTTTCAGGTATTACATGCACGTTTCTGTGTGAGTCCCTAGAAGCTCATTTGGTTGAGAACAATAACTTTTTGGGGGGAGGCGGGAATCACTTCCTCCCCGGCAGGTGTGCCTGGGGTGATCGGGGCGTCCTGATAGAATTTTCGGGGCGCTCTGGAAAGGTTCGGGGACAGCGCCATGGTTCACCAACTGCCCATCCGCCCAGGTCCTGACCTTTGCAGACTTCCTTTCAAGCTCTTGCTGGGTCTTCCTCTTTCTTCCACCCTGTTTCTTCAGAGAGGAGCCCCCTTTCTACCCTGCACCCTAACTGTTACTCCTGTCTCAATCCAGGGTAACCTGGTTTTGGTTAAAATTTCTGAATGCCAAATCTAAAGGCCTCTGTTTAACCCTCACCAGATTTTCTAGTTACTTCCCATCTCCCCTTTGTTCCTCATCCGAGGCTCTCCTTGCCTAGAATACCCGCCTCTCCCGCCCCCCACTTTACCTGGTAGATCATTTACCCCTTCAGAACTCGTTCCCCGGGGCCCCCTTGGGGAGATCTTCCTAATCTTCCTGGCAGAAGTATCCACACCCTGCAGGGTTTTGGTTTCCATCTAGGCCAGCGGTTCTCAATCTGTGAGTCAAGACCCCTTTGGGGGTCAAACAACACTTTCACAGGGGTCGCCTAAGACCATTGGAAAACACAGATACGATTCATAACAGTTGCAAAATTACAGTTATGAAGTAGTAACAAAAATAATTTTATGGTTGGGGGTCACCACAACATGAGGAACTGTATTAAAGGGTTGTGGCATTAGGAAGGTTGAGAACCACTGATCTAGGCAGTAGCATTTGGCCATGTTTTAATTGGTTTAACACTTTACATTCTGTCCATTACACTAGATGCTGAGCTTCTTGACTAGAGAGAGGATTTTTATTTATTTTTTTACCTTTGTACACCCAGCACCTGCTGCAGAGCCTGGCACAGAATAGGTGCTCCACCAGTGTTGACTGGCTGATGAATACCGCCTGTGGTTTTGTGTATGTAGGTAGCACTGTGGTGGCAGGCACGTGACTAGCTAGCTGGGAAATCAGGCTGGGTCACGCTCACTTCTGTGCCTTTCTGAAAGAATCAACTTTGGTCCTGGTTTTCTAGATGCTGGGGGCGGGGGGGCGCCGGGGGGACTAAAAATGTATTTAGTCTTTAATTTCTTATATTTAAAATATTTTATTACCCTATAGCCCTTAGGATGAAACTTGTTTAACAACTTGTAAGACTTCATTGCTAGCATAGAAATGCTATACAAACACTAATAAACCAGGGGCTTTAAAAGAATGTATTTTTTATTGATTGATTTTTTTTTTTAGAGAGAAAGGAAGGGAGAGAGAAAAAACATTGATATGAGAGCAAAACATTGATCCCACACTCCCCCTACTGGGAGTCAGGGATCAAACTGCAACCCACGCCTGTGCCTTATCGGAATCAAACCAGTGACCTTTCCATGCACAGGGTGACTGCCCGACTGAGCCACCAGCCAGGGTGAAATTGTTATTGTTTCCCAAACAGTAAGAATTGTTTAAAAGCAAATTATCAAAAAATGTTTTTTTAGCTAGATTTAGAAATTAAATATTACAATGTATGTGGTCATTTATCCTTTTTCTTACTGTTCCTGGGAAGTGTGTTTATCTGGTTCCAGGACATTATCTATATGTATAAAAGCCTAAGTGACTGTCGCAACTGAAACAACTGAATGGACCAACTGAACAGGTTTGTGGGGTGACCAGGCTGGAAGGGGGTTAGCGAGAGACGACCAAATGACTGAGCAGCGGGCTGTGTGGGGTGACAAGACCAGTAGGGGAAGCAGTTGGGGGTGACTAGGCCATCAGGAAGGGCAGTTAGGGTTGATCAGGCAAGCAGACAGGTAAGCAGTTAGGAGCTAGTGGTACTGGATTGTGAGAGGGATGTCTGACTGCCAGTGGGACATCCCCTAAGGGGTCCAGGATTGGAGAGGGGACTGATGGGGTTGAGGGGACTGATCCCTCCTCCCACGTGCACAAATTTCATCCACCGGGCCTCTAGTTAGTTAATCAACCTTTTCTACTAAATGGTTTCCTTTCTGCTGATGATTAAAAAACCCAGAAGGAATGTTCCAGAGAGGATGGTGGGAGGCCCCTGTGAGAATCTGTTTTAATGAGAGGGTGAAATAGTTCCTTAAAGAGATACTGGTTTGGAATATGAGCTTTCAAAATTCACAAACACACACACACACACACACACACACACGTAAAACTACTTCATAGATGCACAGTATTTAATACTGTAAAATGTGTATTCCTGTCTTCCATCCCTTTTTTCACATTTACTGGGCACCACATTCTTTCCCCCCTAATTGGCAGGACTTCTCCGTTATCGTTAGCTCCGTAAGATCATGCTTTCATCTCAAACACATGATCCAGGCTTTCACTTGATTTTCATGTGTTTTGCTTGGGGCCCTGCTATTTTCCTTCTTCGTTGACTCATTTTAATGAAACAACAGATAGCCTGACGATCTCACACTTTTTTAGTATTATTATTCGGTTGGCTTGAAACATTACAAGTGGTACCTGGAGGCAGAGTCTGTTTACCGAACAGAACCGCAGAGTTGGTGGTCTCGGCCGCCCTCCAGCATTCGCCGGAGGCCGCCCGCACCACGCCTTTCAGCAGGAGCAAGCCTGATGTGCTCACAACCCCCCCAAGTGTGAAGACAGGCAGACCTAGAGTTTTCCCTTCTTGTTTACAAAACCTCAGACTTGCCAAGAGAAAGTTTTCCCCACGTTAAATTAAGCCCTTGGAGATGTAGAAGCCAAAATAAGGTGAAGCTGATCTGGAAGAAGTTCTTTGAAGGGGCTCCAGGAATGCGGAGTTTTTCTGAAAAGATGAGGGATGAGCGGCTCCTCATTGTTCAGCCAGCCCCGAGGTGGATGCTGGTCCCATCTCCACCTCTCGGATCGGGACGCACCCCAGCTTAGAGAGGTTCCTGAGATGGCTGCCGATTCGGTTGAACTCACCCTGACAGGTGCTGTGGTCAGTCAACATTGCAAAGGAAAATCCTTTCAGCGGCCACAGCTTCTTCCCTTGAAGGGCCAAATTAACTTCTTTTTTTATCTTGTATTGATTTCAGAGGGAAGGGAGAGGGAAAGAGATAGAACATCAGTGATGAGAGAGGATCACTGATTGGGTGCCTTCTGCACGCCCTACTCTGGGGAATTGAACCCACAGCCCAGGCATGTGTCCTGACCCCGAATGGAACCATGACTTCCTGGTTCATAGGTCCATGCTCAACCACATGATGAGGCACGCCGGCTGGGCCAAAGTTACCTTCTTGAAGAAATCTAAGAAAATTAGAATTTCAATTTTGAAATAATATCGACACCCTCTAATAATGAATGGGAAATCAACAGGAAGTAGCACCATGAATAATTCAAATGGCAGGTATTGCAGAAATCACTCATGTAACAAACTAGAAGAGCCAGTGCAGTCTCCCCTCCCACACCCGCTGCTGTCACTCACATAGCAGACTCTCCGCCTATGTCTGTTCTCCGCGTGGTCTGTGTGCTCGGGTGGCCTGGGGCCATGGAGGCGATGGAACCGGAGGTTAATCTGAATGGAACTTGAGCCGCTGAGGGGCTGAGTCTGTGGTTCACACTCAGTGAAAGGAAACCCGCGTGAGGGTTTACAGTTCCTGTAATATGTCTGTGTCCTGCACCTCCCACTGCCCAAAAGCCATTTCTTTTGCTTAAATCTGTTCGGCCTGCGTCTCAAAAGTCCCATTTTATGTGTTTCAAAGTTATTGCTGACACAGAGGGCTGCCAGACACTAGAATTGGTCTTTGAGAGGCGACGGAGGATTCTTATAGAATGGCAATTTTCAAGACTCTTATGACTAATAAAGTACCATCGTTGGAGAAAGAACTCCATTTTCTTTTATGAATGAGTGTGGCTTTCACTGGGGAGTGTTACAGTTTCTGGAAATAGCATTTGGGGTGGGAAGAGGTTGGGCACTATTGTGCTAAGGGGAGGGAGTCCGTGTGTAGGTCTGAGAGGAGGGCTAATGCCACTTTGGACAGTAACTTCTGTCCTGTGCCTGTCACTTCCTGTCCCCCGCCAGTCCCCGAGGGGGTTACTGTATAACTAGTGAAACGAAGAATGGAAAACTGAAATAAAACACGGCTAGTTCATGCAGTGTACACGAATTAAGTTCATTACCAAAGCACTATCCCTGTCTTCATGCATTCAGCGGACTGTCAGAAAGTACCAGGCATGATTTGTAAGAGACAAAAGAGTTTGAAGAGGCAAAAGGGTCTGAATGAAGTTAAATATCACTGAGTAACATAGACGAATAAAAAGAGCTTAGTTTTAAGCCCATCTCAGTTGATTTAAATTCAGAGTTAGAAGCCACAATGCATATATAGGCACATCAGCATGTGTGCTTGTGTGTTTGCACATAGGAAGTGACCTTTGGTCAGTTTGAAATCAAGTCAGGATCGGAATTCTTTGAAAAATGAATTGAAGTAGAATAAAAATACCAACATACATGGAACACAGTGGTGGGCTACCATGTACAATGCTTACTTACTCTACAATTATGACTAATACAACATTGATGTAACATTGGCCCATACAATTCCTTCTTTAGAAACAGGTGCATCAAACCCAAATAAAATATTAGGTTTAGCCTAAAGGGAATATTCCAAAAAAGGTTGCATCTTAAATGTTATCTGTGAGAATATGATAGTCATTAGCAACAAGATGATCAGCTCCTACTTTAATATCAAGAGTCACTCTTTTTTGCAGTCACACTGTGTGAGTCACAGATTAGGTCTTCATATAATTTCTGCCATCAGTGTTCCGGGTTGTGTCTGGAAAAATGCGCATTTGTAAGATTGTATTATCGTGGAATTCAGAGGGCTCTGGCTTCGTGTGTAGACAGAGCTTATTAGGGTCCACTCCGAGCTGGGCCCCTTCCAACTAAGTGACCATTAGGAGGGAAGGTACGTGTTTCCTTCTCCATAAAGTAGGAATAATTTAAAACAACTGCTGATCAGAATTGTCCAAGCGAATGTTGGTGAAGTATATACATTCGGCACACACTCAGCTCCTAAAAACTGGTGCTGTTCCTGTTATTTGCTCAGGGGCCAGGTCCGAATGATGGAAATACATTTAATGCCTCCAGTGTCAACACGCCTAAGGAAACACAGCGACCTCTGACTTGGGAAAAGCGTTCCAAAGGAAGTAACGCATTAGACTTCTCGTGAGCCATTCAGGTGTTAAGGAGCTGCATTTTTATTTTATTTTTGTGTTTGAAAAACAGAAACCCGTCTCTGAACTTACTTGAACTAAGGTTTATTTTTTCCACCTGTTTCAAGTTCGAGTGAATCCTCCTAGAACGACCCTGCACTGTTTGCTGAGTTGGAGCTGATCCCATGTTACCTTCACCAACAGAAAGGACCAATTGGTTGAGGTCAGGTGTGATGATGAGGTCAGGTGCAAAGTAGGACCGGCATCCACCATGGTACTAGTAGGGTCTGTTGTCTTAGATACTGCATCTCTTGTGGTGATGAAGAAATGCAAGTTCAGAGAGGTTCGTAACTCATGGAAGGTCGCAGGCCTTGGTGAGGAGAGGACAGAAATTAAATTCAGGTCTATTCGTCTTCCCCTCCCGCGTCCTCTCTTCCTGTGCTTCAGAGGCCTTGCATATCCAGTTCCCAAACAGGCAAACCACCCCGAGTTCTTGGCTTGAAAAACATCTTTTTCGGCTTCAGTGTGTGCACACTGACTCGGCAGTAGTGCCCTGAGCTGTTTTCAGCATTCCAGCTTCATTATTTCACCAGTCCAGACAGAATCCACATCTTTCAGGAGAGAAGCAATTTTTATATTAATTACACCGTTCCTTTTAATCTCCAGCAATATATACAAAAATAATTAAAAGGGGGTAGTTATAATTTACCCAGCATGTGAAGCTTAATTAAGGGGAAAGCATTAAAAATCCTTTGACGGCATTCCAGAATCACACACATACACCACTGATCATATGCAAAAAAAATGAAAGATAGCAAAATGATTTACCATCATGCTGCCCGTAACAGTTAAAAAAGAACCCAATCCTATAATTCTGTGTAGAATGTTAACTTGCCAGAAACATACATGAAAGCATTGCGCATTCACCCAGGCTCAGCGCCCTTTGCTGAAAACACCCATTGTTTTTTTTCCCAAAGGGCTGCCTTTTGAACTTTTGGTCTTCGTGGTGCCTGCGGGATATGGAGGTGCTCCCTCTGCTTCTCTCCAGGGCCACACCCCAACCTACTTCTCCTCTGTAAAGAGACTTACAATCACCCCAAAATGTCTCTCTGCCCCATCGAACTTTCCACAGCATTTCTCTACCGACGAGTTGCCGCACTGTGATTTTTTTCTCTATAAGGTGTTAGTCTCTGGGGATGACTTATTGTTTGATTTGCAAGATAAATATAGGCAGTGGTTAGAAGTTTGGCCTTTGGCAGCAAACAGACCCGGATTCAAATCTCGCAGGTTGGCCTGCCACCAGCAGCTTCTCGGCAGGAGGAGGGTGCTAGTACCTACCGCACCGTGGGTTGTGAGGACCAGGTGAGGTCACGGTGGTAAAAGTTTCGACACAGCCTTGACACCCCGTGAGTTCTCCGTTTTCTGCAGTTTTTATTATCCCAAAAATATATGCATTTTGAAGCCAGGCGATGACAATGCCCTTAGGAAAGGAATGCGTGTTTCAGGATGGGACTGGAGGCTTGAGAACAAGCGGACTTCTTGGAGCAGGTGGAACGCAAGCGAACTGCATAGTTAACTGCCTCGACTTCCTAGATGGGGTGATTGTGTCCACCCCCAAAGGAAAGGATGGAGAAGGATAACGTGTCACATAGGCTTCATTGAGGGTTTGTATAGGACCTCAACGACAGACTTAGTGCTTTCTCAGACCATTAGGATGCACCCGAAAGTTTCCGTCATTTCCATGTGCCTTGGAACTGTGCTCCTCCACGTGTGGTCTGACGTCAGACTGGCAGCCTCTGCCCACCCGGGAGCTTGTGAGAAAGGCCAATTCTTGGCCACATCCTGGCCATACCGAATCTCTGGGAATGGGCCCAGACAACTGCGTTTTTCCAAAGCCCTGCAGGTGAATCGGATGCACCCCAACATTTGAGAAGCACCACTCTAGAACATCTACTCAAGCCTATAAGGTACAAGCATCCAGACTCATACTATGTCTTTGGGGGGCACCCTAACAGGCCCTAGAGAATGTACATGGCTGTTCACTTCCTTACCCCTCGCTCTGACATTCCAAGGACACACACAAACCACAGAGGGCTCTGGAAAGTTTAACTCTATCACTCGCAATGTGACTTAACAATGAGATCAACTTCATGTTTATTTCATCAGACAAACTCCCATTTCTTCTTCCCATGGTTTTCTTTTTGATAATTCAAGCTAGTCATGATTGTTGGGTTGTCCCTTTGTGCACAAATTACTAAGATTAGTAAAAACTACCTTTTAACTCAGATTCAATTACATGCATTTTTTTTAGAGACCTATTTCAACCATTTATGATTTTGTACCATTATGCTGGTTTTTACTGTAGAAATATCTCAGCTATTTTCCTACGTATATCGCCATCCTCGCCAAGTAGATGTTAGTATTATATAGATATTTACAAACCAGTGTCCAAAACACATTGCTTTTATATTGTCTCATCACTTGCTTTCCATCCGAAATGTAAGATGGTCACAATTATGTGCTGTGTAATGCTTTTTAAAATGGGGTGATTATTTTTCAGCGATAGTGGCTCTCATGCAAAAAAAAGTCACTTACTAAAATCACACGACTCCCCGATGATTAGAGGGAATCTCAGATGGAGGGGATTGAATGGGGACCCTCAAAAATGATATGTTCATGGCCGAGACCGGTTTGCCTCAGTGGATAGAGGGTCGGCTTGCGGACTTGAAAGGTCCCAGGTTCAATTCCGGTCGGGGGTATGTACCTTGCCTACGGACACATCTCCACTGTGGGGTATGCAGGAGGTGGCTGATCGATATCTCTCTCTCATCGATGTTTCTGACTTTCTCTCTCCCTTCCTCTCTGTAAAAAAAAATCAATAAAAAATATATTAAAAAAACATCTAGAACCTGTACATATGATCTTATTTAGAAAAAAAAAAGGACTTTACAGATGTAATTAAGTTAAAGATCTCAAGATGAGATTATCCTGATGAGGATGGACTTTGAATTCAATGACAAGTTTTCAGAAGAGAAGGGAGAAATAGATCCCCAGGCACAGGAGAGAAGAGCAGGAGGACAGCGGCAGCATTAGGGGGCTCATCTACAAGCCAAGGGACACCACAGACTGCCAGCAGCCACCGGAAGCCAGGAGAGAAGTGGGGGGCCATTACTTTTCAGAGCCTCCAGAAA
The DNA here is from genome assembly GCA_011751065.1 of Lasiurus cinereus. NCBI lineage: Eukaryota > Metazoa > Chordata > Mammalia > Chiroptera > Vespertilionidae > Lasiurus > Lasiurus cinereus. The sequence continues at coordinate 14,838,515 of JAAGEH010000297.1, read as the reverse complement.
GAGCCAGCCCTGCCGACACCTTGATTTGGAACGCCTGGTCTCCAGAACTGAGAGAGAATAAACTTCTATTGTTCTCCACAACTTTTGTGGTAATGTGTTATAGCAACTCTAGGAAACTAAGCTCATTGCACCGGCTCATTAAAAATAGCTTCTGCTGGTTGTAGCTGCCAACATTGACAAAACCTGGGTCTGAGGAACTTTCTTAAGGAACCAAGTTAAGGAAGACTTACCACCAAGTTGCTGAATTTCTATTTTTACCCCATAAGTCATGCACCTTTGAGCAAGCAACACTCATCAGAGGACACATTAACACAGTTTTCAGAGCAGGAGACACATCCATTAGCATTTCATTCATGGGACAAATATGCATGCGGACGAAGCACCATCAGTGAGCGTACGGTGTGTAGTCAGTTGGAAAACCTTGACAGTTACGAAGTAGTAGGTGAATGGCTTAGAGCAGTGGTTTTTCAACCTTTCTCGTCTCATGACACACGTACAGTAGTGACTAAAGTTCTGCGGCGCACACACACAATTATAGTTTTTGTTGATCTGACAAAAAAAAAAATAGGTATAATTTTGGTTCATTCACACCAGATGGCTATTGTTGTGTTGGCTGTTGTCATTTTTTTATTTTTTGACAATCTAAGGGCACAGAGGTCAGTGCCCCTGACTAAATTGCATGTTTTAAAATTCTTGCAGCACACCAGTTGTAAATCCCTGGCTTAGAGACTAAAATCAAAGGATTGAGATGAACAGGCATTTCTTATATTTCATAATTAGAGGAGCATGTGACATCGGTCTTTGTTGTATTTTTTTGTTTAGAATGCCTAGGGATCCACTCATTCACTCATTTACTCATGCTGTACATCTTATTTGTATGATGGTAAACTCTGAGACAGAGCAGTATTTAAGATACACTTCTTGCCCTCATATAGCATACTGGTATATAACTAATATGAAATGCTGGTGATAAGTAAACAAATACATGGAATATTGGCACGTGCTATGAAGGAAAGAAACAAGCTAATGTAACCTCCTGATATGAAGTAGCTTCAACAGTCTTGTCCCTTTGTGTACAAATTAAACTTGACTGGAATCGAACCTGGGACTCTTCAGTCTCTGGGCCAGCTCTCTATCCACTGAGCCAGACTGGCTAGGGCAAAAGTATTTTTCATAAGCTTATTTATTGACATGAAAAGATGCTGAAGATGTATAAAGGGGGGAAAGCAATTTGAAAATGAATTGTTACAATATTGTTTAAAAATATACATTTTGGAGAAAGGAAGACAGAGACTGAGATGAGAAAAATAAAGTGTATACAGATATGTTTTTAGTGGTTGTTTGTCAGTGAGTAGATTGTGGCTACTTTTCAATATTTTTCTTATTTGTTCATGGTCTCTGACTTTCCTATGGGGAACACACAAGATTTTATAATAAAGTGTGTTTGCTTTATTTAAAATGTAAAGATATATACAGTTTTGTTTGCTTCAAAGTTTTCCTTGGGCAACCAATAGAAACACGGGTAAAGGGCATGAAGAGACAGTTTTTATAAGGAGACACTGGTTTGCTACCCTGGAAGTGAAGAAATGCTTGGATTCATAACTGACAACAGAAATGCAAATATAAGATAATTAGGATTTCACTTTGTACTCATGGGATTGGCCCCAAAAGCAGAAGTTTGGTGAAAACGAAGGGAAGTAGAATTCTTGTAGGAGTCTCTACTGACAAGACCCATCCTCAAGAGTTAAGTCTGGAGGCCCATTCTGGAGAGCACATCCAAGTAGGTTTCTCTGTGATTAACCATCAGTCAGGGTCCAGTAATAAGGCGTTTTATTGAAATAAGAACAAAACAAAAAATCAAACTGCCTTTGTCTTCTTCTGGATTATTTTCAGCTTGTTGGTTTTATGGACTTTCTTTTATTACTATTATTTGAATGATGGATATAAATAGGAGCACTACTTTCAACCTAATTCACAAAACAGAATGAGTTGTATTCATAAGAGAAAGTAATTACAGTTTTGGTGAAGGATGGCATGAATTTAGGTTTTGTGACAAATGAGGAGTAAACTGTTAAGATGATTACATATGTGAGCTTTAGGGAAACAGACTACAATATTTTAAAGCATGAACTTAGGGAACCCGGAATACCACTACCCTGGAGTGGGATGAGGAAACGACCATTTGACCAGAAACATGGCAGGTTTTATAGACAGTGAACATTTCGTACATCCTGGAAGTCAGCTGTAGTAACTACCTCCCATCCTAACTCAGAAGGACAATTGTAAGAGGTCTATGTGTTTTATAAATATCATCATAATTGAGTCTTCCTCTGATCCCCTGTGTGGGGTGGGCTGTGACTGCACAGAGTAAGTGCACGGGGTCTAATTGAGAAGGATGTGGTAGGTCAGGGTGGAAGATTTAGCCTCAGGAAAAATCATGAAAAGTGCATGGTCATAGTTTAATTTTAGAAGAGTTATGGTGGAAGCTTAGAGAGGAAGAACATGTGTGATTAGGTGATCAGTTTGTGAATAAACCTGGTCTCAAAGGAAAGCAGAAGGGTTTTATCAGGATGCCAGCCAAGTAGGATGTGACGAATGTTTATTTAGTACCCCAGGGACAGAATTAAGGTAGGGTGTCATATCTAAGGAGGCCAGGAGTAAGGAGAAAAAGAACCTCAGATGGCAGCCATAAGCTAGAAACCTCAGGCAGTCATAAGCAGTAACACTGGGACTATCATGTCCAGACCTGCAGACCAACTGAGGCTGTGGCCATGGAGACAGTGAGCAATGAAGATTTTTATCACAGGAGTGTCTGAGGTACCAGAAAGCTAGACTACCAAAGGGCCCATCTCTGAGGACAGGGAATGAATTGTGACTGATGGTCCCCATGGAATTCTGTGTAGCTGTAGTTAGACTGGAAAGGTCCAGAGTGAGGCTTGCCAGCAAAAATACAGGGTGCTCAGTTAAATTTGAATTTTTGATGAAGAACAAATACTTTTTTTTTTGATAAGTATATCCCAAATACTTGCTAAGTCTGGCAACTCTACCCATAGCTCAGTACAGTTTGTGGGGGGAAAAAAAAAGCTATGTATGCAGGCAAATCAACACAACTTATAAGAATACTAGAGGCCCAGTGCATGAAATTCTTGCACGGGTAGAGTCCCTAGTGGCTGCCGGCCAGGGCCTTCCTTCATTTCATGCCATCCCCTGTTAGCACACATTATAGCGAGCGATTGAACTCCTGGTTGGTTGAACTCCTAAAGGGACACTTTGCAAATTAGGTTTTTATATATATAGATGCCCTGGTCTATGTGGCTCAGTTGGTTGGAGCGTTGTCTGATATACCAAAGGGTGAGGAATTCAGTTGCTGGTCTAGGCAGTTGCAGGAGGTGAGCCATTGATATCTCTCTCTCTCTCTCTCTCTCTCTCTCTCTCCTTCTATCTCTCTCTCTTTTTTCTCTCCCTCTTTCCCTTTAAAAAATCAATTTAAAAAAATTGAAAGAAAAGAATACATTAATAGCTAGTGTTTGTGGGGTGGATAATGGACATTAAGGCAATAAATAAGTACTACATAAATAGTGCGCTGAGTGTGATTCCCTCAGCCTCTCCCAGAATTTCCTCCGGAAATCCTGATGATGCTGCCTGGCTGATGAACAGCATATTCTATATTCTATGAAGCCATTCCTACGTAATACGCTGGCGCTTCCAGCAAACTTAAGTGGCAGGAAAGTGAGTAAGAGAAGGAATGGGTAGGAGACAAGGGACTCAGGAAGGAAAGCATGATTTTATAAACCTAATAAAAAAATGACACTAATGAACAAATCAGTTAGGAACATTGCTTCCCCTAAGATTTAGTGTTTTCATAGAGGAACGTGTTTTACCTCCTTATAAATATTAGTGAAAGAATATCAGCAAGTCTAAATCCATAGCCGTAGAAACAGCTAGAAGAAGAGGCAAAGTTTCAGTTTCCCCATCGGAAAAATGTTTTCTATGTCACTGAGTAACTCTGGTTCTCAAAACCATTTTCTTTTCTGACGTTCCAGCGGACTACAAGGAGAGCTTTAATACGATTGGGAACATTGAAGAGATTGCCTATAACGCCGTTTCCTTCACCTGGGACGTGAACGAGGAGGCCAAGGTGAGTGACAAAGTAGCGCCGATTCATTGCTGAGAACTTTGAAGTCATGTGTCCTTTCTCTGCAGGTGATTTTTTTTTCCTTCTTACAACAGGCTTTATAGGTAGGGAAAGACCTGTTAACTTGAGCCAGAACAAAAAGAAATGAACCCATTATCTTTTCTCCGGAAGTCCCACACATTCAATTCTGTGGAGCAAAATTGCCTTTCTTTGGGGGGGAAAGGAGAAAAGGATGGGTACCTGGGCCCCCGTGGCCTCCTGTAAGATGCCCCAGACCCACGTCCCTCCGGAGCCTCCAGGATCCCTGTTAGCCCTTGGGTCTGGCAAAGAGTGGGCCACAAACCTTCCCAGCCTGCTCTATGGATTTTCCTGAACCCCTGCTCACTGCAGCCTTCTCCGGGGAGACAGGGTTCAGAGCTAATGCTGCATAGATCAGTGCCCGGGAATGTCTCCTGACCCCGTGATTCCTTCCACGTGTAACTGCTGAGGGAGGAGGCAGGAAGCAGGTCCACCGCCTTCTGCACTCGCTCCCCGAGGTTCCCCACCGCTGTGACCTTGAGCCGTTTTCTCCTGGTGGACTGCGGAAGCTTTCTCGATCTCTCTCTGGTGCCAGCATGGTTGAAAAGGCAGGAGGAAGCCCTCCAGCCGTGCCTGGGGGTCCCGCGTGGACAGGGGGAACAAGAGAGATGCGCTGGTTTTCCCTTTTTTTTTTCAGGCCTCGAGTCTCTGAGGGTGAAAACTCCAAACTGTTCTGTCTGCACTCTTGTTTCCTGTGTTGTGTGGCTTCTGACTCTGATCCTTCTTTTGCACTAAAGAGAAGTTTCCAGAGGAAACCTAAGTTTTTTGTTTTGTTTTTTTATTGTGTTACATGTGTACATATCTCCCCATTGCCCCCCCCTCCCCCCTCCCCTAAGTTGGTTTTGTGCTTCAGTTATGCACCATCTAGGAGGGCGTTTCAAAACTTGGGCTTCGAACTAATGAAAAGGTCAGTGTAAACAAACTCCCTTCAATGCCTTATTGTCTGCCAGCGGGGAAGGCTGGGTGAGAGAGGAAGCTGGATTTGAGTTTGCGGGCAGGACTTAGGGGAGAAGATGAATTGCTCAGTGTCTCGTTTCGCTCACGTATAAAACAATGTACATGAAATGGGCGTTCGGCCCAAGACAGGTGACTTAAACTGGGCAAGCAGCAAGTGTGCCAGGGAGCTAGGAGGAAGTGGGCCTCAGAGCCGGAGGCGGGCAGGTCCCACGCAGAACTGTCGGGAAGCTGCTTCTAGGGTCCATTCGCCTCCATTTAAAGCTCCTTGTCCAGGGCCAGCTGGTGTGGCTCAGTGGTTGAGCGATGACTTCAGAACCAGGAGGTCACGGTTTGATTCCTGGGCAGGGCACATGCCCGGGTTGCAGGCCCAGCGTGGGGTATGTGGGAGGCAGTGGATCAGTGATTCTCTCTCATCACTGATATTTCTACCTCTCTCTCCCTCTCCCTTCCTCTCATATCTTTAAAAAGTTTCTTGTTCAAGCCCCAGACTTTCCCTTCATTCTCTTCTCTTAGAGGCTGGGGTACTGGGCTAGACACAGAAAAGGCATCATGCAAGGCACAGCCGGGCTGGGGTTAGAACCCTTAGCAAGCCATCGTACCTCTCTGGGCCTCCCCCAACTCCGTGAATCAAAACAAAATGAAACAAAACAAACTTTCCCAGATAAACCCTGCCCTGCCAGGCCCGGTGTGTGATGTGGGAAGGCCCAGGGCCCTGGGGGAGGGCAGGGGAACCAGTAACCACACAGCGTGTGTGAAGAGCGAGGGGCAGGCCCTTCACAGTCACTGGGGAGACAGCAGGGTCTGATCCTTGTCAGCGTCAAGGAGCTGTAAGCACGAGCTGTGATCGCAGCCCTAGCGTTCATTATCATGTAGTCTGTGCTGACAGGTGCTAGTGGGTTAATGCCTTAATGGTTATGTGTCAGAAGGGACCCTTCAAAGAAAATGCCCAAACCGCAGGGACAGCTTGAGGGATGGGGCGCTGAGGGGCCACAGCGCGGTAGTGAATTTGGGTGGAAGTGACCCTTCTTTCAGCCTCGTGAAGACAGTTCCAGTCTGTACCCAGGGGCAGAAGCTCACGTCCCCTGTTCCAACATGTTGGAGCATGTGTGCTGTTCAATATCACAGGTTTAACTCACAGATGCTCTTGTAGCAAAATTTGCTTGTTTATTATATATATTTTAGTGACTAATACTTCATTTTTGCAATTGTATGCAGTCTGGGTTAACCAATAAATAAATAAAAAATAGTTTCTAATAATTTTCCCCAAAGGAGGACTGGAAAGGCTTTTAAAGAAAAACCATAAAAATCAACTTGGTTTCATTAGTTGAGGCCAAGAGATTTTTTTCTCATCAACTTGCAGAGCCAGAGGCCTTGATGGGCAAACTATGGCTCGTGAGCCACATGCGGCTCTTTGGCCCCTTGAGTGTGGCTCTTCCACAAAATACCACGGCCGGGGTGAGTCTATTTTGAAGAAGTGGCGTTAGAAGAAGTTTAAGTTTAAAAACTTGGGGTCTCAAAAGAAATTTTAATCATTGTCCTGTTGATATTGGGCTCTGTTGACTAATGAGTTTGCCGACCACTGGCCTAAGGTATTTCTTTAAAATGTTACTGATTTTAGCCCCAGATGCCATAACTCAGTTGGTTGGGTGTCATTCTGTGCACCACAGGGTTCCCGGGTTCTGTTCCCTGTCACAGCACATGCCTGGGCTGCAGGCTGGATGGCCTGTAGAGGGCGCTGCAGGAGGCAGCCATTGATGTTTTACTTTCATATCATTGTTTCACCCTTCCTCTCTCTCTACAAGTCAATAAAAAATCTTTAAAAAATAAAATCAAGTATTATTGATCCTATATAATAAAAGAGCAAAATGCAAATTGGCACTAATGGTGGAACGACCCAGAAACAGCCAATCATTATGATGCACACTGACCACCAGGGGGCAGATGCTCAACTCAGGAGCTGCCCCCTGCTGGTCAGTGTGCTCCCACAGGGGGAGTTCCACTCAGACTTAAGCCGGGCTGACAGCGAGGCCCTATCCCCTGTGGGACAGGCCTATGCTGGCAGATGGACATCCCCTGAGGGGTCCCGGACTACGAGAGGGCGCAGGCCAGGCTGAGGGACCCCCCTACCCCCAGAACGCACTAATTTTTGTGCACCGGGCCTCTTGTTTTATAATAAGCAGACTGCATGAAACCAAGCATGTGGTTGAGTAACAAAGTTTTTAACAAAACAAGAAGTAAAGGTGTCTTTCCCACAGTGGAATTGTTGGTGATTTTCATATCATGGACTTCCCGGGAGCAGTTAAATTTGCTTTTGAGTTCCTGTTGGCAGTGTCCGCACAGAAATCTCTTGTAGGCTTCAGGGCTGGGGCCCCATCCAGCGTCATGTGATGCTCTGGCTTATGTGACCAGAGGACACAGCTTTGAGGCCTGCAGCCTTCCCTATGTATATGTGTATATTACATACACATATACAGGATGTGTATGTGTATGTAATATACATTCACCTACTTTATTTCAGAAATCTATTTTATTTTTTCCCCACATGTAATCACCAGGAGGTTTCTTTAATCCAGGTTTCTAGATTCTTTGGGCTGATTCAAGAATGCGGCAACCGTAAGCCCAAGTGTTTGCCAGGCCTCAAGAGGTTCTTGTGAGGTACTGGCTAGTCTCTTTCGTGCTTTCTCTAGCCTTCACCATTCTGGAACTTTCTCTGCCTGGCCCTGGTGGACATTTGAGTTTCCAGGCCCCACTCCTACCCCCTCAGACAGCCAGGTATGCAGTTTGCATCTTCCCTGGGGTTTCCGTGTTGGGGAGTGGAGTGACACACGGAGGTTGACAGAGGGGACCCGAGAGAAATGAAATGGAGCCAGGATCCCCGCCAGCATTCCCCGGTTCCTTGGGCAGCAGGCCAGAGGGTGACTCGGGTTGGCACGCTGGCACTGTGAGAGAGGGTGGCTGTGACATGCTTTTGAATACCCATCATGGCGTCAAATCTTGATCTTTGAAGATGTTTTTTTTTTTAAAAAAAAAAACACACAACAGAATTCACTTGGGTCCAAATATAAATACACATCACCCAGTTGGGCATGACCATCTTAGGGCTAAAAATGAGGTTTCTTGATTTCTTTGTACACTTGAAACTTACACGATCCTCTTGACCCATGTCCACCTAATACATTTAATTTAAAGAATGAGATCACTGTTCTACAAGACCGGCTTTGAAGAAGGCAGTGTCGGGAAGAGACGTGACACATAAAATCTGAGCCACAACAGCGTCCTGGGAGAAACGATGCACCTTCCCCGGATGGCTGTGTTAAACGATAGCTTTTATTTGGATATTTACGTTTTGGAGTATTTATTTAAAACAAACAAACAACAGTCAGTATTTGGTTTTCTTACTTACATACACATCGCCCGGAGCTAATGATAAGGGGATAGATCTTTCCAGAGCCCCTTCCTATGGTTTCCTTTCCTTGCTGCATTTCACTTTCACCTCTCGTTTAGCATGAACAGGAAAAAAAAAAAAAAAAAGAATGTGAGATCCTCATCATTTAGTTTATTTAAGGAAAAAGTTTGACTTGGGAAGGTGTTAAAACTATTAATTAAAACGAGGTTTGGCCGAAACCGGTTTGGCTCAGTGGATAGAGCGTCGGCCTGCGGACTGAAAGGTCCCAGGTTCGATTCCGGTTAAGGGCATGTATCTTGGTTGCGGCCACATCCCCAGTAGGGAGTGTGCAGGAGGCGGCTGATCGATGTCTCTCTCATCATCGATGTTTCTGACTTTCTATCCCTCTCTCTTCCTCTCTGTAAAAATCAATAAAATATATTTTAAAAAACAAACAAAAAAAACCCCACTAGGTTTGGAGCGAACTGATCTCTGGTATCAGTGGCAGCGTGAATCTGGCAGAGCTGTCGCCGAGTTCTTCCACCCAGAACCGGTTCTGCTGGCTGTGCCACCGTCTTCCTGCACAATGCCAGGGGCAGCAGCCACAGTCTGCAACAGGACATTCCCTCCCCCTCTCCCCGCCAGGGTCTGAACGCTGCTGTAGTGTGAACAGGTGTCCCTGGGCCCCTGGCAGTGACTCAGGTGACGTCTAGGTGGGTAAGGTTGGGAGTCCCAGCCCACCCTGTTACAGCTGGGAAATCGATGGGGGAAGGGCAGCAGCAGGTGACAGAGGAAAAAGCACTGAAGTGGGGTTCAGGCACCCGGATGCTCCTCTTGGCACCAGGAAGAGCCGGCTTGGTGACTTCTCCCTGCTGAGCCTCAGTCTCCCCAGCTGGAAGGGGAGTGGGGATTATCAAAATCGATGATTAACACCAGCGGATGGTTAGGGTTCCATCCATATGCTTCCCACAGGAGCTCTGCTGTGATACCTCCCTCCACAGGACCCCCATTCCTGGGGTCATTGCAGATGTGCTTTCTCCCCTCAGCCAAGCACTGGCACCTGCAAAGTGGATGGGTGGGTCGCTAACCCCCAAGTGGAGGAATCCCCACGGAAGACGCTACTGGGCTATTGAAGAGCGGTGAGCTCGGGTTCTGGCCTCGAGGGCCGGTTTTCTCTCTGCGATGACATCATCCCCCAGAGCAGGAGCACCACAGGCTCCCCCTTCTCCCACATTCCGAGGGGATTCTTGAAACCAGGCGCCTTCTCTTTGTCCGGCGCGTTTTCTCTGTTCACGGTGGACTCAGGCTTCAGCCATCCTCGGTGTGTGGCTCCAGCCTCTCTCCAGTGACCACAGAGAATTCCCGGAGCTTTGAGGAACCAGTTGCCTTTCTGTGCCTTTTCCCTGGAACGCCATACCAGTCCCCCCCCCTCCCCCTCTGCCCTTCTCCCTCCCAGGGTTGATGACTGCCCAAGAAGGAGACTTCTTTCCATGAACCCCTTTCTCATCCCTCTGCACTAAGCCTTTTGGGGTGCTCTGGAGTCAGTGAAAATGCTCCTCCTCCTGTATACCACCTCTCCTAGCTCATGAAGCAAAGAAATCCACTACTGACCCATCTCCCTGTCTCTAAGATTTAAAAAAAAATCTATTATAATTCAGTAATAGGAATATTTTTTCTCCTGGGTTATCCTATCCTTGGCTGCCTTCTGGCCTAGCACCTCTGCCTGCAGGAGTAGAACCATTACCTGCTGGGGTGAGGCCTATCCTGCCCTCCTTCCGCCCTCTGTTGAGTTGTAGGAGGGGTTTTGGGGATTGGCTAGTCCAGCCCTCTGCTTTGCAAGCTCAGTGGTAAAAGTTCTTCCTGCATTTGGGGGTTTGGGAGGACTTTCAGACAGGAAGTTGGTGCAGCTTTAGAGAGGGCCAAGGACACAGACAAGGCATATATATTTTTCCATCCCCGTTAACAGATTTTTCTGGTAAGATTGGGGGTGGGCAAGACTAAGACCTGGATGGGATGGGGTGGGGAACAGAGAGGCCGAGAGATGTCGTGAGTCATTTTCCTGTGCATCTCAATTCTCATTCCACTAAGTATCAACTTTCTGCACACCAGGCCCTGTGCGATGGGCAAGTACGAAAGTGGCCTTTGAACCCACGTCCCTCTGAGTCCAGAGGCCATGCTCGTAAGTGTCCCAATAGAGGGTAATCTGCAATTTTTTAGGCCCAAACATGCTATGATGTTCTTTCTCAAAGAAATCTATAGGGTACAGCGTATGTAGTTCCTGAAAGAAAGTGAACGAACAGCCCCGTTTTCTTGAGCAAAGCAGTTCACTCAAGTCACCACCCTGCTTTTGCCACCCTCTGTCTGTCCCCTGCCCACCCAGATGGCCTTGCTGGTCCAACACCTCTAGCACACAGGCCTCTCCCTATCCGTGTCTTTGGTTGCTCTATTACATTACCTGTTGATATCATACTAGTGCATGTTGTTGACCAGAGTGGATTGGGGAGTGAGGACTATTAGGATTCCTTGCCATCTTCAACTGAGTTTGTATATGTGTGTGTGTTGTGTGTATTAGCCTAACATTAATGATCTCATTTGCAGAATTACCGCAGTTAATACTGTCTGTATTAATTCAATATCAGTGCATGCTTTCTCATATTGATACATATCAGTGTTTTTTTCTTCATACTTTTACACATTTATTCTCCATTTCCCCCACTTATCTCTAGCTTTTTTCTCTAGTGTCCAGATTTTTACTTTTAAGTGTATTTTCATATACTTTTATGTTCGTTTTTCCTGCTATGGACAGGGAAGACTATTCCTTACTCTCTCTCTCTCTCTCTCTCTCTCTCTCTCTTTTTTTTTTTTTTTGGCAATACTATGCAGGAAGCACAGCATAAGAAACTTCAAAGCAAGAACAATGATTGTTACCTAAGAAAACCAGTAAACAGAATCCACATTCACCAAGCTGGTAAATTGGAAATAAATATTTACAGACTAGAGGCTCAGAGCACAAAATTTGTGCCCGCATAGAGTCCCTAGGCCTGGCCAAGCAATCAGGGCCCATCGGGGCCTTCCTTATCCCAGCTGCTGGCCAGGGTCTTTCTTCATTCCACACTGCCCCCTGGTGGTTAGTGCACATCATAGCAAGCAGTCGAATTCCCAAGGGGACAATTTGCATATTAGCCTTTTATTTTATAGGATAAGCAATGTTTATATGGAGATGCCTCTAACTTTGGGATCCGTTTAGATGCTTTCAATGAATTAGATTTACAAAGGAGGTTTCATGTAAGTTTTGACATGGTGAGGGGACACATGCTGATATTTCCTCTGGGCCATATTTTCCTTAAATTTTTGCCTTTTTTTATTGTCTTTGGTCTGATTTTGCTCTAGCACTAAGGGAGATAGCATAAACCATCTGAGACCCAGTGTGAGGGATGGTAACATGGATGTGCTAAGAGGAGTCAGCTGGAGGAGCGGGAAGATAAAAGTGGAAGTGGGGACTGAAAAGTTCTCTGTGGAAGCACATTCATCCTGAAGGAAGCAAACGAAGTGGACATGACGCCGCGGCAGTGCCCTGTCACAGGGCGTGGGATGGGCTCACGCCATGACCTGTGCCGGGAGACAGAACTAGGACTATCGTGTAGGATTGCTTACTGTTTCCACATGGAGTCCAGGTTTCTTTATTATTGTTTTTTTAAAATCTTTATTGTTGAAAGTATTAAGTATACCCCTCTTTTTTTCCCCATTGACCCCTTCTATCAGTCCCCTGCCCGCCCCTGGTAGGATTTTCTTTTTTTTCTCACTGTATGGCCAATCCGTCCTTTTCCTAGGGCTGTCTCTTTAAGGTACAATCAGTGGCCAGCAGTCAGATTAGCTTTTCGCTCCATCAGCTGTGAATGAATAGAAAACACAGCCTCTCTGTCCTCATTGCCTCAATTTTAGTCACTCAGAAGACGGGAGGGTGCAATGGCCGTCCTTTGATTATGGCCTATGAAAGGTGGTAAGTTGGAGAAAATGTAGGTATTCTAACCGTCTCGTACACTGTGAACTGTTGAGTCTCTCAGGGTGGAAGATAAGGTTATGCTGATTGAAAGGCTGACTTGAAATTCAGTACCAAATCATGGAAGATCCATTAAATAGTTCCAAATATATTATTTCGTTCCCTCCTTCCTTCTTTCTCTCTCTCTCTCAACTTTTTTTTTTTTTTTTTGTCTAAAATATTTAATCTGTTTTTTTTGGGCTCCCACTGTGACTGAGAAAATGAGTTTTCAGTCTGGAAAATCAGACTGGATGACCAGGGAGAAGAGAAGATGTATGGAAGGTTAGAGGATATTATAGCGCATCTTCGATAGCCTCAAAAGGAAAAAAGTAAAAAAAAAAAAAAAAAAAAGTAAAAGCTGGGGCAGGATCCTGGAAGGGGTCTTAAAAGGTCAGCACACACACTGTGAAGCAGGGCAAATGGCATTTTTATGTGTTTGCTGGGGCGTGGTGTAGGTGATGGAAGCTTTATAAGGGAAAGGCAAACATTTGCTGGAGTCTTTGGTATTGAACTTAAACAAAGCCATGGCTTTGTTTCAGTTTTATAAGGTAATGGACAGCAGAAAAAGCTATAAAGCTGGAGTTAATTCATATATAGAAGGAGTAATCTTTGGAAGGCACCTCACTGAAGATATCAACAGCTTGATCTTCTGTTAGAGTGTAGAGTATCCTTGGTTTCTGACCTGAATCCTGTGTAGGGTACTATAATGTACATGCGTTAATTGTTGTGTGTGTGTAGAGAATTTGATTACATACTTGGATTTCATAGACTGGTGTGTGTGTGTGTGTGCGCGTGTGCGCGCGCGCATGCACCATGGTTAATATTTGTTTAGTGATTACCATATACCAGGCACTCTGCCAGGTGTTTTTCTATACAGTATGTATTTATATTTTTAAGTGGCTATATTTTTAAGTGGATATATTTATACTTTTTCATGGGAATAATGAAGAATGTGAAGCTCAGAGAGGTGAGCAAGCTTACCTAAGGTTGCCAGCCACCGCATAGCATCCTGGGTTGTCGGGGGCACATGCTCTTTTGTATTGGGGGGATCTAACAGTAATGTCTTCTGCATTATCTCTGGAAAAAGGGCAACCATCCTTCAAAGCTTTATGCCTGCTGCATATTATCCTAGGACCAGGCAGTGGGGGATTATGGGCAGATAAGCCAAGCAGAGTATCCGTTGTCCGAACATTTGGGCTAGGCAGAGACTTGAGACATAGCTGTAAATTACCGTATGATGAAATAGAAAATGACAGTGACTCCAAAAGTCAGATTATACATTGTTAGTGATTTACATGTGCACATGTGTATAAAAGCCATGTTGAAGGCATGCACTACATCATTATAAGGTGAAATACCTTGTGAAATATATAAATACAGTGGTACCTTGAGATACGAGTGCCCTAACATACGAGATTTTTGAGATACGAGCCGTCGAGCGAGCGATTTTTGCTTTGAAATACGAGCAGCATTTGAGATACGAGTAATCGAGAGGATCAGCCGGCTGCACACGACCCACCAGTTTACCGAGACTCGAGCATCTCATAGTTTCCCACGCCTCAAGGTTACGGAACGAATTAAACTCATATCTCAAGGTACCACTGTATACATAATACATATGAAAAGACTGTTAAAAACTAATGTTAAAGAAATCATTACTCCATATTTCACAGCTCTTGAAAAAAAGAAAAAGAAAGAGCTATTTTCAAAACTTTCTATCCAAGCAAGATGTAGATCTGTGTGTTCACCATGATACCCTCTATTGAAAGGAGAAAGGACCTGTGTTTAGTACCTGTTTCTCGAAGAATACAAAGGAAACTGAAGGATATTCAAGAAATGTAGGTTGACTGGGGAGCAGTGTGGGGGTAGGAAGTGTTTTCAGTTTACGCTTTTGAATTTTGTGTCGTACAAACTCCAAACCAGCTATAAGTATTAAAGGTGAACAGAAAAGGTTTAAAACAACAACAAACGATCAGAAAGTCGCGTGTGTGAATCCTTCTGTCTATGCTTACATTTTTCCCCTGTGGAAGCTCATTATGAAGCAGCCCCACCCACCCTTATGCAGGGCCCAAATCCCTCCTGAGGTGCTGTTTCGTAGGGTCACGTGACAGAGCGGAATGGCAGAACAGCAATACGGCTCTGCCTGAGACCTTTCTCCCTGGTCCTCCCCTCCATAATGCCTGTGCCCTCACCCCTCTGAAAGTGCTGAGCAGAGATAGATTGTATGTTTTCACCTTAAATATTGGTGTGCTCAAATCAATGTGAAGGATCACTAATCTACTTTTAATTCTTGGGGGATAGTATCACAAAATGCCCCTGGAGAGAATGCAGACAGGAGGCTATTGTAATGGTCCCACTGCAAGGGGGGATTGAACTGGGGGCCCAGGGCCCACAAAGGATGTCAGCCTTGTAGGAGCAGTCAGGAGGTAAAAGGCCGGGGGCTTTGCTGACTGTGCTGTGGGGCTGAGGAAGAGCTGAGAGTCAGAGACTGGGACCAGCTGGATGACAAGATATCTGAGAAGCCCGAGACCATGGAGGAGAGTAAACTCCCTTAGATTTGTCATGGCCCTTTGCAGTTTAAAACGTGACCTCATTTTATTTTATTATTTTATATTTTATTCTAGTTTATTATTTTATTTCACTTCTTTAATCATCACCCAGGGATATGTTTTTGTTGATTTTTAGAGAGAGAGGAAGAGAGAGGGAGAGAGAGAGAAACATTGATCAGTTGCTTCCTGTATGCACCGTGACCTGGGATCAAACCTACAACCTAATTATGTGCCCTGACTGGGAATGAAACCCCAAACCTTGTGGTGTATGGAACGATGCTCCAACCAACGGAGCCACCCAGCCAGGGCAAAAACATGAGCTCATTTTATTTTATTTTATACTTTTATTTTTTAAATGTATTTTATTGATTTTGTACAGAGAGGAAGGGAGAGGGATAGAAAGCTAGAAACATCGATGAGAGAGTGACATCTATCAGCTGCCTCTTGCACACCCACTACTGGAGATGTGCCCGCAACCAAGATACATGCCCTTGACCGGAATTGAACCTGGGACCTTTCAGTCCACAGGCCAACGCTCTGTCCACTGGGCCAAACTGGTTTCGGCACATGAGCTCATTTTAAAGTATCACAATACTAGGGTCAGGATAGCTGTAGCTATTTAAAAAATGAGGACCGGAAAGATTAAATAACTAGTCCCAGGTCCGAGGGCTAGCATTTGCACTGGGTACAGGACTTTTTTGAGCCCCTTGTACATTTATTTTTCTTGTTGTGCTTTCCTCTCATTGTGCCTTCCTGCTTCAGAGAAAACTCTTTCTTCTTACAAAACTATACCTGTGAGCTGATCGCATTTAACCCCTGCCTCTGAAGCTCTGAGCTCCCATAACTCCTCCGATTGGCAGCCTCTTACACTCTGTGTGAGTATCTCTTCCATCTGTGAAGAACATCTCTGCCGGGCCCTGCTCCCACTGTCCGTGTTCCTGTCCATCCCTCCTTCCTCTGCCAACTTCTAGCTGAGATGCTTCCTCTCCATCTTCATGTCCTGTCTCACTTGCCCCAGAAATCTAGTTTCCCATCTTTCCCTTCATTGGCCTTGGCCTTGGGAAGGGCACAGAGCCTTTTTACTTCTGAACTTGGTGGCCTTTTCTCAGCTCTCATTCTCCTCGTCCTCTGTAACTTGCCTGTCGGATAGTGTGGCCATAGTTCTATCTGCTCTTGGCCTCAGTGGTACACACCCGAACTCATCCAATGTCCATTATTTGACAACCATGATATATAAGTATCTTGGTTGGCCTCTTCCCTCACCAGCCTATTTCAGGCTCTTAACTTCCCCAACACAGCTCTCCCCCCCTTCTCCCCCCCTCCTCCAATTAGGCTATCCCTTATTCCAGCTCAGGGCTCCTATAGGACATCTCCCCTGATCGACTCATTGAGCTTTCTCCTTTCATCACGTGCTTACATGTGCACAGTGAGTCTATGCATTATTCAACAGTGCGAACTGTTACATCCCTCCTTTTCTTTAAGGACAGGCTCTATCGTAGACTTCTGTATCTCCCTCAGCATCTCTGTTATAGCAGTGGGTCTCCACCTTTCCAGTGCCGTGACCCTTTAATACAGTTCCTCATGTTGTGGTGACCCCCAGACATAACTTTATTTTCATTGCTACTTCATAGCTGTAATTTTGCTACTGTTAATGAATCGTAATGTAAATAACAGTGGTACCTCGAGATACAAGTGCCCTAACATACGAGATTTTTGAGATATGAGCCGTCGAGCGAGCGATTTTTGCTTTGAAATACGAGCAACATTTGAGATAGGAGTCATCGCGCGGATCGGCCGGCTGCACACGACCCACCAGTTTACCTTGACTCGAGCATCTCATAGTTTCCCACGCCTCAAGATTACGGAACGAATTAAACTCGTATCTCGAGGTACCACTGTATCTGTGTTTTCCGATGGGCTTAGGCGATCCTGCTGTAGAGCGTAAGATCATCAGAAAACACAGATATTTACAGTACAATTCATTAACAGTAGCAAAATTACAGTTTCGAAGTAGCTACAAAAATAATTTTATATTTGGGGGTCACCACAACATGAGGAACTGTATTAAAGGGCCACGGCATTAAAAAGGTTGAGAACCACTGCTCTATAGTATCTTCCATAGCGCACGCACGTGTGTGTGTGTGTGTGTGTGTGTGTGTGTGTGTGTGTGTGTGTTTTGTGTGTGTGTGTATTTGGTGTGCAATTTAGATTTGTTGATACACAGACAAGTAATATTTTTTTTAGTATAAATCTGGTCAGCACAGCTTATTATCTTGACAAATACAGCCACTCCAAGCAATCTCAACTCTTAAGTGGTTTTGTTTAGGAAAGCCAGAGCATAGATAAAGAGGGAAATGTGTATTCAGAAAAGGAATGTTATCTTCCTTCATTGGACCAATGTTTGTTGATCATCTCCTGTGGGCCTGGGACTAGATTGAGTTTGGGGTAGCCCCGGGCCCTCTTCTTATGGGCTTAGAGCCTCATGGAGCAGCCAGATGATTAAGCACTAAACAGATAAACAACAAGCTAAGTCCACATGGTGTTAAGTGCTATGAAGAAAAGGGCAGGTTGACAGAGTGTGCTATTGGTCATGGGCGGCGGTGCGAGGAGGAGGAGGAGGCAGAAGACAGCTCCAGCTAGGGCGGTCCAGGAAGAGCCGAGATTGGACTGAAATCTGAATGAGAAGGAGTGGGACAGCCCTGGAGGCAGAGGGCAGAGCAAATAGCAAAGGCTGTCAATTGGGAACACACTTCGTATGTTCTAGAACTGGAAGAAATTGAGTACTAAAAGAATATAGAAAGCTTGCCGAAACCGGTTTGGCTCAGCGGATAGAGCATTGGCCTGCAGACTGAAGGGTCCCAGGTTCAATTCTGGTCAAGGGCATGTATCTTGGTTGCGGGCACATCCCCAGTAGGAGGTGTTCAGGAGGCGGCTGATTGATGTCTCTCTCTCATCGATGTTTCTAACTCTCTATACCTCTCCCTTCCTCTCTGTAAAAAATCAATAAAATATATTTTAAAAAATGCATCACTTAAAAGAAAAAAAGAATATAGAAAGCTGGTAGGATTTGTGAGTAAGCCAAATGTGTATGCGTGTGTATACAGAGGTGCCCAAAGCGTCTACAGGAGAAAATAAAGAAATACACTATCAGGCTTTAAATCATTTCCTGAAAGTGCCATCTAAATGGAGGTGTCAGGGAATTTAGGAGTTTCTCAGATCCTCAGCAAAATAGCAAGCTCTCTGAGGGCAGGGAATCTAATCTGGCCTGTCATTCTTGTTTCCACCTCCCGGCATACTGTCAGACACTTGATAAACAGTTGGTGAATTAATGCAGGAAGAAAAACGGATGAATGCTCAAGACTGAGATTTCACTTGTTAACATTACCTACCTTTAGCCTGTCTTTCTGTCTTATTTGGCATTGCATCCGCACCCAAATAAAATTGTGTAAAATAGGAGAAAAATGCTGAACATGCAAGAAAACCATCTTGAAGGCCTTTGAGAATGCCAAGAACCAAGGAGAAACCAGAGCAGGGAAATTGGCAAGAGTACACGGATATATTTACATATTGCTTGTGTTTCGGAGTGGAGACGCTGGTTTTACGGCCCTGTAATTTGGAGGCTAATGCACGTGCTACTTCTTGGAAAAGAGTCTCAATCTTAGGAAATAAAGAGCTTTCATAGTCTTTGATCAGAGGGGTCTTCCTGAAAATGCAAGATACACTCGTTTAAAGAGAAAAATACTTTCCATCAACTCATGGATGTTATGATATTTTAAATTTCAAGTTGCTTTGTAAATCAAAGGTCAGCCTATTTCTTGTCACTCAGAAAAATCTTGGGTGTTAATAATCAACTTAATGTAGCAATGCTAACGCCTATCATTGATCTTGTGTTTATTTTAATAAATCTTACTACATGTAGTGCACAACCGAGAGGTATTATAAACTGGGCAAAGACACTTATCTTGTCTTTAGAAACCACCAAATGGGAATTGTCATTCACGTGTAAAAACGATTTTATTTTTAAAATGTCAATTGTCATGAGACTGCCTCTATTTCTGGAAAGGTCTTGGTACATTTTGAAGCAATTTTTCTATCTGACTGAATCCTTGATCCAGTGACAGAATTAAAATTGCATCTGTTATCTGCTTGGATACACCTGTTTTAATGACTGTTTTTCTAAAATATATGTACTGTCAGAATGATAGGAAAACAAGTAACGGAGGCTTTGAAAATATTGTATGAACACATGTAACATTCATAACTCTCGGGTGACAGGCCAATTGTTCATGGCATTTATATATGCTTTACATAACCGGGGCTTCTCTGAAGCTAAACAGAATTTTCTGTGCTTGACATTTGGATGAGTGTTGGGTGGGGGAAAGCATACCTTTCGCTGCGTTTCTGTTATACACATTTACAAACAGTGCTTTGTAGATAAACTGCCAAGAAATTTGATCTCCCCTTTGCCTGCTGTGCCCGGAGCTGGGACATGGTTGGGTTTGCAAGATGAAACAAATGAATGCTTATCAGTTCCCAAGCCAAGGTTTTAGTTTATGTGCTGCTGTGCCTTCCCACCCCCACCCCCTGCCCCAACTGCAGTTAAAGTTCAACTACTATTTGGGTTCTGAGTGCACCACAGCGAGACTACGATTGATACCATCGGGTACTGAAATTGCTTTGCTATTGGGCGAGGCAGCCGGGAAGAGGAAAACGGTGCCCACGCTGTTATACATCCCTGCCTCGAAGGATGACCCTGGGAGGGAGGTCCACACCATTTCGCAAAGGAGATCAAATCTTTGGTTGTTTACTTTTTTTATAGAATCAGGATGGCATGAATCAAAGCAAGCCCATTGGACCTTCTGCTAAGGACCTCTCGCTATTAAGAGGACTTAGTCTAAGTGTCTCCCGGTAAAGTCAAGTGTATTATAGCTCATTTGACCTTTAAAGACCTTCTCTCCTGGGTGGCTGATGGTTATTGCTCCTCCAAGAAGGATTTAGTCTATTTGTTGTAGTATATGGCCAGTAGGCATCTGTTCTTTCAGCGGCTCCGTCCTACCGAAGTGGCCTTTGTAAGTATATACATTCCATCAGCCCAGCTCTTCTAGTTGAGACTTGGAGCTGACAAGGCCGCAATTAATAGTGTTTCCTGCCTATTAATATTTCCTGAGTGTATGCCCACTGTGAGTGACATATGGATAAATCAGTGAGCCAGCCGTGAGTCTGAATAGCTTAGGAAAGATTCATCACACACCTTGCTCCTCTGGCTTCTGCAATACAAGGCAAGCTTTATGAGGAGTGGAAAATAGCCAGTGTGGATCGAGGCCCCTGTGGATTACAACACCAACTGGGAGATTTGTCTATGAAGTACGTGGTCAACATTAGGGACAACATCATTGCTCACGAGAGTGATCATTTGATTTGCTGACATCAAGTTATGTTTACACATTCGGGCCAAGATAACCCCATTGCCAGTAATAATAGTTTCAAAAAAGGCAAGTGTTCCTTGGAAAGTATGCTTTTATTTATTGAGCTAAAGATCAGCATGGGATGAAGTTATAATCTCTGGAGTATCATCGTGTCCCTCTCTCCAGCTAGCCTCTCTCTGACTTACCTGTTTGCCCGGATCATAATCAGTGCATTTGTGCTCGTACTTTGCACAGTCTCAGAGACATGGGTAGATATTTAAAGTTTTTATGCCACGAATGAATGTTCTTCTGCAGTTAGGGCATCTCCAGGAGCAATAGAGAGATGTTTCTGTCTACTTGAGCCAGGGACGTTCAGTAGGAGAATTAGGCATGGCATACATACTCTTTCTTAGTACTAGTCTTTATCACTCAGTCCGAATCACTTGACATCTGCAGTCTTAATCACTGGTTTTCTCTACCATTCCCAAATAAGTATTTGTGCAGTGCCTGGTCTTATCCAAGTGTCTGTGTGGGTTTGTATTTTACTCATGTTCTCAGGTTCTGTGTTCTCAGAGCCTCTATACACTTCTCTCTTTGGAGTGCCTTGACCACCCTTTGAGGTCATAGCTGCATTCCTCACCTGTCTTCCCTCTGGACTGTCAGCTCCATGAGGCAGGGGTCTGGATTGCTTCTCTACGTGCAGTGTCTAACATTGTGTTTGACCCACTGTGGGGGTGTGTTGATGATTTAGGATAAATGAATGAGTGAACCAGTGATAGGAATGAATGAAGTGAAATGAATGTGTAGGTCATCTTTAGGCACTTGTTTTCAGATGTTGGCTAGAAAAGTGAGAGCCTGTGGCACAAGGCACAAGGCTGTTGTAATTAGCATGTTAGTAAGACCTGTCATCTGGCCTTGTCTGCTATTGATATGTGGTGCCTTGCTAATGTGTTTCTCACTGCCAAGTAAGGAGCTTAAAAATAAAATGAAAAATGATCCTTACATAGACACAGCACTAAAAATTAGATACCGGGTTGTATAAGTTTCCAAAAGCCTACAGGCATTGAGCTTTGAAATGAATTAGATCAGACTTGGTAGTTTAAAAGCCATTCAAATCGAAAAATTTTGAATGGCTTTAAAATGCAGTTTGGGCCAGATAATACATTTGATGAAATGACTTTCAGAATAAATAAATGTATAACTTTAAAACAATGAGTGATTTAAAGTTTTATGTTGAGTAAAAATAATACATGTGGTGTTAAATGAAAAACAGCACCAAGAGTATAATACAGCATACGCAGTTTTTCCCAGAGACAAGTCTTAATATTTATATAGTTACCACATAAATCTAGGTACTGTACTCATACCTCTATTCTATGATAAATCAACTTTAAATGATATGTATTGACATCTACCTACACTCTTCTCTCTATTCCTCCCAAAAATTTATAATAAAATTATATTTTTAGTTCTTCTATTGGTCAGTATTGTACTCTTTAATAATTTATTTGAGTTTCCTTTTTTAATTTTTAATTCATATAATTTCTGTTGTATCTCTTGATGCCCTATGTTGTAAGCTGACGGTGCTGGTGCCATTACTACATTTCTTTCTTCCTGTTTCTTGTCTTACCTTCTCCAGCTCCTCTTTTATTTTTTCACTTTTTTTATAATAGTATTTACATTCTGATTTAAAAGGAAAATTGAAAACTGAAGACATTAAGGGACTTGCCTGAGGTCTCTTCGCTGGTTAGAGCCGGGATTAAAACTTGGGATATCGATGCCGAAACCAGTTTGGCTCAGTGGATAGAGAGTTGGCCTGCAGACTGAGGGGTCCCAGTCAACGGCATGTACCTTGGTTGCGGGCACATCCTCAGTAGGGGGCGTGCAGGAGGCAGCTGATCTATGTTTCTCTCTCATTGATATTTCTAACTCTCTGTCCCTCTCCCTTCCTCTCTGTAAAAAATCAATAAAATATATTAAAAAAAACACAAAAAAAACTCGGGGCATTGACTCCCAATCTAGTGGATTTTCTACAGATAAGCTCATCAAATGTTTATTGACTGCCCATTCTCCTCCATGCACTATGTTAGGTACCAGAAATACAAAAATAATAAGAAATGGCCTCAAATCTTATACTTAATAGTCAAGTAGAAAAGCTAGATATTTAAACAAATAATTATGTTTCAGTATAATAATGCTCCAGGGAAGCTGTTATCTAGTTTGGGTTTGGGTTGTGTGCTTTTTTTTTATTCCATTGATCATACGTTAGAGAAATTGATATAACTATTAGAAGTCACAGCCTTAAGGTTTTACCAAGCTAACATATGCACGTTTGAAAAATAAGTAAGATTTTGCTGATATTCTCTAAGGAAAGTAATTTTAATAGTCTGTTTTAAATTAAATATGAAAGCAAAAAATGTTATATATTTATGAATTATGCACTCTATCATGTTTTATATGATCAACCAGTTCTTATATCAGACTATCCAACTATTCTTCAGTTATCCTTACATATGCATTTAGTATTTTGATTTCCAGTCTAAGACTTATGTATTTTTTAATAGACCTTTCTTATGGTGATTTATGAACTTTTTTTTTTCTTTCTTCCTCCCTTAGATCTTCATCACTGTGAATTGCCTGAGTACAGATTTCTCTTCCCAAAAAGGGGTGAAAGGACTTCCTTTGATGATTCAGATCGATACATACAGTTATAATAATCGTAGTAATAAACCCATTCATAGAGCTTATTGCCAGATCAAGGTCTTCTGCGACAAAGTGAGTAAAGATGACAGTTTGTCATAAAGCTATCTTTGTTATTAGATATTACGTTCAATGACATTTCCCCCTTGTCACCTTCTCTTGTCTAGTGGTGTCAGAATAATCACCTTATCAATCACAGTGGGAAAGGTAATCTTTCATTCTCAATTCCGATTAGATATCTAGGGAGTCATCAGTCAACTCTATTTTTAGTCAGTCATTTTTACCACTAATTTAATGACTAATTGACACTATTGTGCTGAGTCCGGTTCACTTAGATAAGTGAAATCCTAGATTAGTAGTTTTTACTGGGTGTAGATCCTGTCCCAGAACATATCAATGTGACCTTGGTTATTCTTTGGGGTTAGTGGGGTCTCATTGAGAGGTTTTTGGGATGGAGATGGCTCCTATAAAATAAGTTCATTAGTAAACATGCACTCAGGAGGAGATACTGTTTTTGAATCTCCCCGAATCCCATAAGAGACAAAGCAATTAGAATAGCTAAGGTTAAAATCCCACGGCTATGTGACAAGAGACCTTTACGCATCCCAAATATGAGTGGCAGGAACAGTCTCAAGCGTGAACAATTTCAAGACTTGTGTGCTATCCGCATCCTTAGGGGAAGCAAAGGGGCCACTCGATTGTCAAAGACCAGGACACCTACAAAACCGACCCGAGCTACTCGCTGGAGAGTGAAGTGGGCCCTCTGAGGTCTACCAGGCCATTAAAGGTCTGAAAGTCCTGGGGTACCGTGATGGAGTGTACGGAGAAGTGGGTTTCTGGGAGCAGAGAGCGGAGATAATCACAGGAAGAGAGGAGAAAACACACGAACTAGAACTGCATAGGTTTGTGGGAGGCAGCACAGTGGTAAATACCAAAAATCTAGTGGCCATATCTAAAACCTAATAGCCTTTCAGGTCAGGGCAATTGTGGTGAGTGCCAATCATCTAGAGCAGCCGGACACTCCCAGGGACAGTGAGTCGCCTCCATGGCACAGAGGCCAGTGAAGTAATAGACACGGTTGTATAGATGAGAAGATGGGGAGCCTGCAGGCATCGTAACGCCCAGAGTCACCCAGGGAAAAATTAGGGGAGCTGGATGCAAATACAGATTCTAAACTCCTGTGATTTAATAAATAAACTTCATACACAAAGTAGCAAACATGACAACTGACAATTCAAAAACTTTAACAGAGGCAAGGTGGACTTTCAACCCAAAATAAGATAATCCACTTACATGTCTAATTCAGCATATAAAACAGTAAGGAAACATTTTTGGTGATGTACGAAATGGAATTTTGAGAGTATTTTAATAACTTGAATTTCCTTAATTTGCTCCATATATTTCAAGGAAGATTGTGGAGTCCCCCTCCCTGAGTCTCCCTTTTGGAAGTGAGGAGAGAAATTAGAGGCAAGGAGAAAGGAGGGAAGGATAGGACGAAAGCACTGGGCAGTCCATTTACCTTTATTTCCATGGTTGGGAATAAAGTAGGAAAAAGAGTGCTAAAAGGGTACTTCTATAGTTATTTTTTTCTGCAATGCTGATGTACTAAACACTATAAATCATGAAATGTTGTATTATTTATTGTTCATATATGCCCTAGAATAAGGACTACACAACACTAAGAGGGTAAATAATGGTCAGTTATACCATTTGTTTGAAAATATTTTTTTTAAATATAACCTGGAAAAGGGAGAGGGTGGAAGAGAGAGGTGTCTGCAGGTTTATTCAAAGCATTTGTTTCTAAAAGTCAAAACAGGGTAATCTGCAGCAAGGAAAAGAAATGGCTAGAGAACAACTTAATTCATGTGTGTGTGTGTGGATGTGTGTAGAGAGACTCGAAAGAATCATGTTCACAGACACTTTGCCAAGCAGAAAATAGGTGGCATTTGCTCTAGTTCCTATTTTATGTATTAAATATATCAGTGCTAACTAGAAGAAAATGATGGGAGGATCTTGGGAAATGTTGACATTTGTTCCAACTTGCTAGAGATGAAGTGTTTCCAGTGAGAGTTTTTAGCTTACATATCCTGATACCGAGGGACAAGAAATTTAGGAATAAAGGAGGAAACCTCAAGGGACAAGCGGGTGTATTACACTTAACCACTCTTCATTTTCCTAATAAGTTAGATACAAAAACCTTCTCCTGAATATTTTTAAATTTTTATACTCACTGGTGAACTTTTAGATGAGGGAAATTATTTTCAAAGGATAAATTTGGTATCTGTATCAAATTATACAAATTACGCTCTTCTGGAAGAACTCAACTTTTTTTTACACTTTCGTAAGAGTGGGAAGGATATTCTCTAGAAGTTTCAAGTCACAAGTCATCAAAGGAAGGAAAGGAATTTTTGGAAGGACATGTTCAAGGAAGCTTTCTCCATCTGAATGGGAATGACCAAAGCTTCCCTGATCATTGTGGAGTTAGAGCTTTATTTTAGAAACGAGAACGATGGTTCTCCAGGAGTGTTTGCACACTTCCAGAACTGTTTTGACATGCTGAGAGCGCGTCATTCTGGCGGGAAATTTTTTCCATAGACCAGGCACCAAGACAAGGCTCTACGGAGATCTATTCTATGTTTTATGTTAATCCTGTATGTCAATTCCTGTAAAATAATTAGTAGGTGACTTTATTTCCTGAAATGTACATTGAACATACATAAGTCTTAAAACAGGTTAATTCCAGACCTTTTCCTTATAGAAATAGTACAAAATAAAACACTAATTTGGAAATAAAATTGCTTGACAAATCTTAGGGGTATGTTTTGGGTGAGTTATAATTTATTTAGGTAAATAAGAGTTTCATATTTATATTTATATTAATCATACAGAGATCAAAATACATAGAAAAATGCCATAAATGGACACAACAAAAATGAATAATAGGAGCCTTTTGCTTATATTTCACACCCATTTGAACAAAGTGATGTCTGTGCATTTAACAGTTAACTAACTTTATAATATTCTGAAAATATGTTATCTAAACATCAAAACTCTATAAAACCTTGATATATCTTGAAGAGACCTCCTAAGCAAATATTTCTATATTTTTAGTCTCCTCTTGCTATAAATATCTGTGGTTTATGTACATCAATGACAACTTAAAACTTAAAAGTAAAGCATTGTAAAATAATTATATTTTATAAGAATGAATAGTAAGTTTTTTAAAATATAAAATGCATATTGGTTATGTATAAAATATCTGGTTAAAATATTATAACTTTTACATTTTAAATCTTATGTACATAGAACTCTTAGAACTCACGTGGCATAGAGTAAGTGCCATGTAAGCATTAGCTCCAAAGCTACTCCCTTATGATCCCTTCATTGACCACAAATTCCAATTGTGTCTTGGCCTTACTTTGGCCAGAACTGGGAATCTGCTTTTTTAAAAGCCTACATGATAAGCAAAAAAACACATCTCCTTGTTTTAATTCAAACCATTTGTGTGTTTTTTGTATGAATTGCCTATGTCATGACCTTTGTCCATTTTTCTTTGTTATGTTAGGGTTTTTTATTTTTATTTTTATTTGAATCATTGTAAATTAAGGATTCAACACTTTATATTACAAGTATTTTCACCAATTTGTCTCTTGGCTTTGAAATAATTTATTTTTGCATAATAGTAGGATAATTTTAATCCTACCAAATCTATCTTTTGGGTGTGATGATTTGGGAGTCAGTTTCTAAAAGGTTAGAGGACGCCGGTCAGTTCACACTTCAGTGCTCCTTAAATACCACATAGGGCAGGAGCTATAAATGTGAATCTGAAATGTAGTTTAGTATGGGAATGTCTATCTGGTTTTCACCTGTTTAAAGTATCATGGAAACATGAGTGCAGATGAATTCTTCTGCATCAAGAATGGAGAAAGAGAAAGGAAAAGGAAACTGTTGAAACATCTGTATTTGAGGTTGAGAAGTGGAAACTGAGTTAGCAAAGCTGACATAGAAAATTGAAAGAGAGGAGACGATAATCAAGGAATCCTCAGAAGCCAAGAAGGAAAGAGAGAGAAGGTGATTTGGAAGAGAAACCAATGAAAAAATCAGGTTACAAGGAACAGAGGAGCAAAAGGAAGAGAATAAACCAACCTTAAAAAAAATTGATCAGAGAGAGAAACATCAATGTGAGAGAGAAACATTGCTTGTCCAGACTGGGGATCGAACCTGCAACCTGGCTATGTTCCCTGACCAGGAATCGAACATACCACCTTTTGGTGTATGGGATGATGCTCCAATCAACTGAGCCATACCAGCCAGGGCTAGACCAATTTTTTTTTCTATTTGGTTGAATGAGCACCATCTCTAAGACCATATGAACATATCAAAACGAAACAAAATAATATTGTATGTACAGAGTAATCTTATAGACTGTCTAGTCTCCTTAGGCCCTCCCTCATTTCCATCACTGTGTGAGTGTAAAAAGTTCCATCCCGGCATGCAAAGGGAAGATTTTATAGGGAGTTCACACTCCACTTGAATGCCCTCTCTGTGTCTAGGAATCATGGTAATGGGCCAACGCTTCATCTTGGGATATTGATTATAATCAGCAAGTTATGTAAGTGGCTTCACGGACAGGGCACTGGGTCTGGTCTTTCTGTAGGGATTCGAAGCTGAAGTTGTGTGGCTGGTCGAGATACCAAAGAAGGGAGAAATCTAGGAGAAGTGAGATTCCTCAGCCTTCAGAACTGAGCCTGACCTCACTGGAATGATGGAAATGGGACTTCTTCCTGCTCTCCTCCTTCCCTTGTTGTGTCTTGTCCCCGTGATTTGCATGCAGCAGCGTTTGTGTGTGCTTTGATAACGTGCCTGGCATTGTCTGCATTTGTTTTCCCCTCTCAGGGAGCAGAAAGGAAAATCCGAGATGAAGAGAGGAAGCAGAACAGGAAGAAGGGGAAAGGCCAGGCCTCCCAAACCCAGTGCAACAATTGTGAGTGTCACTGAAAAGGGACGGGATCCGGGGCGGGGGGAGGGGGTAATGGCAAGATATGTATACATGTAATACATTAATTTAAAAAATTAAAAAAAGGGGGGGGGGAACGGGCTCCTCTGGGTCCACGAGGGAGCAGGTAGGAAGAAGTGGGCTGCAGGCGAAACTACAGACATGCAAAGGATCACTTGCTGTTCGCTAGAGTCAATTGTCCCTGTGAAAAGCAAATAGAATCAACGATCGCAGAGTGTTTGCGCTAGGAGGGACTTTGTAATATCATTGAGGCCAACACTTTCCATTTACAGACAAGAAATCTAGGACACAGAGAGGGATGGGGAGCTGGATGAAAAAGGTGAAGGGATTAAATAAACCAGCAAACAAATAAAAAATTCATAGACACAGACAACAGTATGGTGATTACTAGAGGGGAAAAGGGGAGGGGGTAAAAAGAGAGGGTAGAGGGGCAATACATGGTGATGGAAGGAAACTTGACCTTGGGTGGCGAACACACAATACAATATACAGGGGACGCATTATAGAATTGTACACTTGAGACCTATATAATTTTATTAACCTGTGTCAGCCCAATAAAGTCAATAACAATTTTAAGAAAGAAACCTCGGACTCATAGAGGGACGGGGGGCAGGAGGGGAACAGCAGGCCACCGCAAGAGTGCTCACTCGAAGTTCGAGTTTTATCTGTTGGCTTGGCCGTGGGAAAGGGGGGTCATTTGTGGCATCTGGAAAACTCCATAGGAGAAAGTCATGAAATGGAGCTAAGACCAGAGCTTACATTTGAGAGTTCTTAAGTCATGTGGAACCCGCTGAATTTTGTTTTTTTCCATCGCTTCCAGCCTCTGATGGAAAGTTGGCAGCGCTACCTTTACAAAAGAAGAGTGACATCACCTACTTCAAAACGATGCCTGATCTGCACTCGCAGCCGGTCCTCTTCATCCCCGATGTTCACTTTGCAAACCTGCAGAGGACAGGACAGGTAGGAGCTGCCTGCTGATATCCACTTGCCATCCATCAGCTAGAATCGCTTCAGTCAGCATTGCCCTTAAAAACAAAACAGACACTGGGCATTCGGCAGTCAGTTAATCTCCCCGGAAAATGGATTTTCATACAAAGGACCATCTCAAGGGAGGAAAGCAACTGACTACAGGGAAGAAGAGAATGAGCTGATATTAGTGAAGTGTTGGCAAAACACCCAAAGGAAGAAAGTTAGAAGGCTGATAACCTGTGAGGAGTTTTGTTAGTTTCCTCACATAGGATTGGCCCGATGCAACAGAGCCCCACCTAATGGCGGGAAATTGAACTGTGCCTGTAACATCAAGTTGCAAAATTCTGTATTTAAACAAAGCCCTATCAACAATTTTCCCCTTAGTGAATTAACAGTTCCCATTAAATAGCTAAATCATTTTACATTCAAAGAAAAATATTGTAGACAAGCCTTTTAAAAAACAATTCCTATCTTCTAGGTATATCTACAAGTGAGACAAAAAAACTATTATTAAAATAACATAAACATCTAATAACTAACTCATTATGGTAGTTTAAGTCGATGGAATATTACGTGGTCACTAATATTATGATGTTAGAAACTACGTAGCAAAATGGGAACTAGTTATGCTTAGTGAAAAAAAAAGTAGAACACCTTTTGTTCTTCATAGTGATTCCAAATATATATCTGAACTTAAAGGGAATAAGGACAGTTATAACACTTGATGACAGAGTTATGATATATGGCTGATTTTTCTTTCTGTAATATCTTTACTATTAATTATTTTATGTGATAAATTAAAGATGTGTGAAGAAAATAATTACTTCCCTAGTATTTGCCAGAATTGCCTTTCACGAAACCAACTGTCAGTGAAAGTTGCATTGGTTAGTGTTTTTTAAACCCAAAACCCTTTAAGGAAAGTTCTGTTTTGAGAACTAGGTGATGTTGACGCACTCAAGTGTTTCCTCCATTCTCAGTGTGTAGACCCTCATTGGACTTGACCATAGTCTGGGAGGAGAAGTCATTATTGGTGTCACTTTCTCTTTTTTAAAAATATTTGTCCCTCAGCATTGTTTTTGATATGTAGGAGACAAAGCACCTATCTACACTGTGGGAATAAAATACCCACAGCTTTTCTTAGAACAGATTTCACTGAAAACTAATTTAACATCTTGTCATGTCTTGTTTGAGAAAAACAAGGACACAAAAGGAAAAGGAAGAGTGTTATGATTGATCAAGATTTTATTTTATTTTATTTTACTAGAGGCCCAGTTCCCAAAATTCGTGCACACGGGTGTGTGTGTGTATGTGTGTGTGTGTGTGTGTGTGTCCCTCAGCCCAGCCTGCACCCGCTCCAATCTGAGACATCCCTCTCACAATCTAGGACTGCTGGCTCCCAACCACTTGCCTGCCTGCCAGCCTGATCACCCCCTAACCACTTCCTTGCCAGCCTGATCGATGCCTAACTGCTCCCCTGAAAGCCTGTTCACCCCTAATTCCCCTCCCTTACTGGCCCAGTCACCCCTAACTATCCTACTCTGCAGGCCTGGTTGCCTCCAACTGCCCTCCCCTATTGGCATGGTCACCCCTAATTGCCCTCTTGCCAGCCTGGACACCCCTAACTGTTTTCCTCTGCAGGCCTGATCACCCAAAAAACCCTCCCCTGCAGGCCTGATCAACCTCAACTGCCCTCCCCTGTTTGCCTGATTCCCCCCAACTGCCCTCCCCTCCTGGCCTGGTTGCCCCTACCTGCCCTTCCTTACTGGCCTGGTCTCCCCCAACTGCCCTCCCCTGCAGACCTAATTGCTTTCAACTGCCCTCCCTTTCAGGCCTGGTCGTCCCCAACTGCTCTCCTCTGCTGGCCTGATTGCCCACAACTGCCCTCCCCTGCTGGCCATGTTGTGGTGGCCATCTTGTGTCTACATGGGGTGGCCATCTTTGACAACATGGGGATGGCCATCTTGTGTGTTGGAGTGATGGTCAATTTGCATACTACCTCTTTATTATATAGGATTCCTTAATTCCCAAGAACATGGTGGTGACATGTATTTCCAGTCTTTGCTGCCCGGGATTTTTTGGGGCTATGTTTCCACAGTTTCTAGAAGAGGGAGAATTGAATTAAATTGTTCTTATCGTTTACGGTCATGATTCTGGTTTCAGCTCCATGTCAAAGCTGACAGCCTGACCTATTCTCTTGGCAACATTTCTCTGAAATACGAAAACTGCAAGTCATTCTTAAGAGGAGAAGGGACCAGCCTGGCTTCCCAGGATGCTCAGTCTTCTGGCCTCACTTACCACCTCTGTGTCCCGAGCTGGGCTCCTAGCCTGTGGCTGAGTCCAAAGGAAAGCGTAGCCTCGTACGCTTTGTTGGTTTCAGCAAACAGTGGCCGCCGTGCCATCGGTGGAGTTAAGCCCTGCTGTCTGGGGTACACCTTGCAGAGCGCGCAGGCTTTCCCCCTGCCCTTGGAATGACAGGGAGGGGACCGGTGAGGGAGCCTGCCTGAGCTTGGGGTAACTAAGGAACACCCAGCTGTGCCCCGACACAATGCGTGCATCTTCTGAGGTTGGTCAATTGCTTGGCCAAGGAAAGGAGCGCCCACTGTGGCTGGTTGGGACTCTAAAGGCTGCTTTTTCTTAGACGAGCGAGAAGCCTGGGGTGGGTCCAGAAACAGCAGGGAAGACAGCAGTTCCTTAGGGTTAGAGGCAGATTTTTTAAAAAAAATATTTTGTTAATTTTTTCCAGAGAGGAAGGGAGAGGGATAGAGAGTTAGAAACATCGATGAGAGAGAAACATCGATCAGCTGCCTCCTGCACATCCCCTACTGGGGATGTGCTCACAACCAAGGTATATGCCCTTGACCGGAATCGAACCTGGGACCTTTCAATCCACAGGCTGACGCTCTATCCACTGAGCCAAACCGGTTTCGGCAGAAGCAGATTTTGAAATGCAGAACAAGAGCCCGCAGCAGCAGGTCAAAATACGGGCCAGATTTACCAGATTTACCATGCGCTGTGCGGGGAGGAGGGGAAGGGAGGCGAGCGATAGACAGTGTGCAGCTCAGTAACCACTATGGGCGGGAGCCTTTTAGAACCAGGCACATCGCAGCTCTGCCCACCTGCAGGGTGAGCAGCCCTCTAGTCCAGTCAGTGAGACACTCCTGAGTGACACTTAAAGGCACGTCAACCGTGGTCCAGCGATTCCTGGTCAGAGAGTGGGGCTTTCACTGTCAGCCCACCCGTACCTCCCTCCCTCCTGATCTCCCTGATTCACACATGGGGTGGAATATTTATCAAAAACTGATATGAGGGAAGGAACCCACCGTGTAAGCACGATGGAGATCGCCAGTCTCCCTCTCCTCACGGGAGTGCTGCTATTCGCTGCAGCTTGGGTCTGGAGCGCCTTTAAAAACACATGATAAGGGAGCTTGGGAGCAAGTGTGGGTGCAGGGCATCGCCTTTCTGCATAACGTGTGCTCCGCAGGTATCAGCCTTCCTTGGAGCACTAGCCCCCCAGGAGAGCACTGCGCCCCCCTCCCACCCCCGCTGTGGTTGGGAAGCAGTCTTCCCCCAAACCACAGAAGCTTCGGGTTCCGAAGCTCCCTGCTAGGTCTTTCCAGGTAAACTCTCTGAAGCGGGTTTATAACAAGGTGCCTGGATGGTTTTTTAATGCCCTTTAAAGTTTGAGAGACACCATAAAAATTAAATTAGTGGAGTAAGTCCTACAACCGACATGGGAGACACAGTGGGCCATTCTGCAAGAGGAGAAATGACATTGGCAGGATGGTGACAGGGACAGGGGTCAGGAGGCCAGAACGCAAGAGAAGGCTGCTCCACTCCATCACCAAGTCACCACCCAGCTGTGCAAAGAGCCGTCCATTCCCCTGCCACATAGCCAGGCAGGACGGATGCTTTATGCCACATTGAAAGAAGCCAGCAAAACACAGGTCAATAGCAGGAACTTTTTACAAAAAAAAATCCAGTTGGGTGGTCAGTGCTAGGAAGATCTTAGCTTCATCGCTTTCTGTTTAAGAAGAAACCAAGTTATGCACTACAACAATAGACATGAGAAGTTTAAGAGGGAAAAGGGCCTCCTGGAAATCTGAGCTAATGACTAGATGACTCACTCCAGAAGAGTTCCGGGTAATCAGCTCTGTTATACAACTACACCCGGGTGTGGCAGGTCCCAGGAACTGCCCAGAGCCTCTGAGGAAGTTTGTAGGGAGGGTGTCCTTCCAGGCACAGCTGTTTCTCTCCCAGGCATCTGGGGCCTGGACAGTGACATAAAGGTACTAGCACTAGGGGTGACTTTTGTAGTTAACACGTGTGTCTGATACTCCAGCAAAAATGGTCTTGAAGCACACAGATAAAGCTCAGGAAAGGTCTGCAATGAGTTTGTATAAGTAACTGGGTCAAGGGAACCTATGTACATGGCAGATGCCCTCTGGAGTTGCCCTGTTGCTTCATAGAATGAGAGGGACGCTTCATAATCGCTTTAATTCTGATTCAGCTTACTGCCGTGCTGACCAACTAAATGAATCTTTTCTTTTTCTTTTGTAAATAGATTCTTTTTATTGATTTCAGAGAGGAAGGGAGAAGGAAAGAGATATAGAAGCACCAATGATGAGAGAGAATCATTGATCAGCTGCCTCTGGCATGCCCCCCTACTGGGCATGTGCCCTTGACTGAAGTCAACCCCGGGACCCTTCAGTCTGCAGGCCTATGTTTTATCCACTGAACTAAACCAGCTAGGGCAGTGGTTAGCAAACTGCAGCTCGCTCTTTGGCCCCTTGAGTGTGGCTCTTCCACAAAATACCATGGCCTGGGCAAGTCCATTTTGAAGACGTGGCATTAGAAGAAGTTTAAGTTTAAAAAATTTGGCTCTCCAAAGAAATTTCAATTGTTGTCCTGTTGATATTTGGCTCTGTTGACTAATGAGTTTGCCAGCCACTGGGCTAGGGCGTGAGTCTTTTCTTGAAGATCTCTCTCTGGCCAGAAATGCCATTAAGAGCTAAATGACCTTTTCCAACTTGAAGACAGTTGACGCCTACATTTCTGTGGCTGGAGGATGCCAGGGAACTCGGCCCCTCTGAGGAGCACACAGAGGCCTGAGTTACTGCCGCTCTGCCATGGGACCCTCTTGCTCCCGACACCTAAGCACAGTGTCCAGGTCGGCGCACCCATGGACCAATGGGATTGCTTTCTCACTGGCCCTGCCCTGGGGTCCTTCTAAACAATGCTTCTCAGATTCTGCTAAAACATTTCCTTATTGTCAAAAGCAGTAGGGCTATGGGTAATCTGATCAGATTGTCTTAGCTGGAAATAATCACGTGTCCAATTTTATCTCATTGAAGTATAAGAATTGACCTTATGGAGAACATGAGGTTAAATTTGTGTTTCTTCTGACACATGCATAGCATCATCACACAGATTTGTCTTTTTTTACGAGACAGTGCAACGCCTTAGGAAAGTCTGTGCATGGCATGATATGTTTCCACTTCTGTCTCTGACCTACAGTAAGCCTATTGTTTTGTTCCGCAGGTGTATTACAACGCGGATGATGAGCGAGAAGGGTAAGACACTCACTTCTTTCACTTAAACACCCCAAGTCGGTTCATTTCAGTAGAAATGGCTCTTCAGGCAGTAACTGCGAGCATGGGTGGGACCGTCCTCTCACCTCCAGGCTCAGAGCTGAGAAATGCTTGCTTCTGGGTCCTGAGCGGAAGGCTGGGGAAATACTATTTTCCTTCCAAATCTCTCCCCCTTTCTCCTTCCTCTGATCTGCCTTTGAATAACCAGCTATTTTTCTACATGATATATCTCCTTGATTCCACCTTTCTACCGATAATCCAGTTACTAGAATAATTTTGGGGGGAAGAACAAGCTGAGTTGAGGCAAGTGCCAAGGAGACCGCCTGTCTGCTTTTGGTGTTACCTGGGCCGCCTGCACATACCTCCTGATGCCCTCACTCTGGGGAGTGAGCCGGGTGGGCTAGGATGAGGCTGCTGGGGGGGGGGGGGGGGAGTTGGGAAGGCTGAGAGCCTTTTCATGGTCCTTAGGATGGTAGGGTCACCCAAGGCTCCCCATGTGTTTGTTGCACGTCAAGACTGCCTACTGCTTGTATCCACAACTCACTTCACAGACTCCTAGGATTTCAGAGCTAAAAGGGGTCCTTCAAGGTCATTTAGCTGACCCTCCCTCTAGGCAATGTGATCTCTTATACCACATCCTGAGAAATGATGGGAATATTCTGAATGTTCTCAGCGTGTGTGAGGTAGACCATTACTATTGGGCGACTCCAGTCCTTGGAAAGGTAGTTTGTGGAACTGATGTCTACCTTCTTTTGACTTCTACTCATTGGCTCTAGTTCTTTGTATGATCTGGATGCTATTTTTCTCTTAAAAATACCTACAACTACATCCATTTTTCAGTATCTACGATACATACATATGTGTACCTAAGATCTTGGTTTGCACTACACGGATACAACTAAAAATCTTTACATCACTTATTTTCAAACTGTAGTCAAACCAGGGCTTCCGTATTCTTAATATCACTAACATATTTACTTCTAAAACATTTCAAGGTGAAGTAAGTATAGTAGGTATTGCTGAGCTCACTTCCCAGAGCAGGTTTAGCAAACTACAGCCTGCGGACCCACCACTTGCTTCTGTATTGTTCACAACCATTTTTAAGAGATTGAAAACATCTAGAAAAATACTACCTAACTCTTGAAAATTCTCTGGAATTCAAGTGTCCATACATAAAATTTCACCGGAACACAGCCACATTAATTCCTTTATGTCTTGTGTGTGGCCGCATTGGTGGAACCACAGCTGAGTTCAGTGGTTGCAGCGAAGGCCATGGATCCCAGAAAGCCCAAGTGCTGACTAGTGTGCCCTTCACAGAAGAAGGGTGCCACCTTCTGTCCTGAAGGATAGAGACTCTCAGAGGAGTCAAACACTTCCCCAGCTGGTTAGTAGCAAAACCTTGTCCAGAATCTGACCTCTAAACTCTTGAGTTCTAAATTTTCTAAATGCTTAATTAATTGTTCTTTTTATCTTGGCACATGGATAATTTCCAGAGGCTGGAATGAGCAGACGTGATTAGCGCTATCAATTCTAATTTGTTATTCACATATTTTTACAAGGGACAGTGTGGCGTCATGGAAAGAACGTTGAGTCTTTGCTCCCAGACTGCAGCTCACTAATGGAAAGCCCGGGGCCAGCTCCTTGACCTCTGAGTTTTGGGTCCCTCCATTGTAAATGAGGAGTTTGTAGAATACGATGATCTCTAAGATCCCATCCAGCACTAACATGCTGTTTTCCTGGGAAACCTTCCCACGAGTGAGAAGCACCTGAGACTTGAAGGCAGGCCTCACTTAACCCACTGCAGCCTCAATTGTCCCTCCGTTCAAGTTGGCAGCATTTAGGTGGCCAGTGGACCTAACTCTTTGGGCTTAGCCTCTGTAAGAATTACCCTCTGTTACAATCGTAACGCCCAAGGCCCAAGTCTCTTTCTATACACCTTTTAATTAGAAGTCTTTTGAGAAATATGGGCAGCCTCAGTGATAATCTATAGCAGGCTCTGGGCTCTTGTTATACGCAAAAGGAACAGCATTCATTGGCTACCTTGGCTAGACTCTGTATGAAGTGCTTTATATGCATTATTTCATTGACTTCTCCCAAAATTCTCATGTGTTTTACTGTATACACCGAGTAGCCAGATTATTATGATCTCTGAATGTATAATAATCTGACCACTCAATGTATATCCTATGTGATAAAAGACTAATATGCAAATTGTCCCCTCAACCAGGAGTTTGACCAGCAGGCAGGCTGGCCAACTGCCCTTGTCCCCTCTCCCTGACCAGGATGACCAGACCTCACCAATGCATGAATTCATGCACCAGGTTTCAAATACGTGATTGATATACACGTACTGAGTGGCCAGATTATTATGATCTCTGAACGCATCTGCATTCAGAGATCATAATAATCTGGCTACTCAGTGTATACATAAGGTGATTATAAATATAGGGCAATTTTCCAAGGAGGAGATAAAAAAATATTAAATCTTTTGGGCCAACTTAAATAGATAAATCTTTGTGACTATAGCCTAAAATGTCAATAATCTACTGATATTTGCTTTGTTAATTTAATTATACATATATTTAAAGAATAATATATGATTTAGAAATACCTGTCATTTTATGAAAAACTTCTATTTAGATTATTCACAGTTCATCTTTGACACTGGCTGTCTTATCACTAGAGTTACTTTTTGTCATATCTGTTTATTAGGACAATTCTTCATTACCATCAAAGTTGAGATATAGCACTTTTTAAATTCATATGCATGAGATTGTCATCATAAATTTTATTCCAAGCCACAAATACTGATTCTCATAACATTAGAATAATTATATAAGTGAGCCATAATGTTGCCTCTATTTTAAAATTGTGGAGTTTTCAGTATATATATTTTTATTTCAGAGAGTGAGGGAGAGAGAGATAGAAACGTCAGTGTTGAGAGAGAATCATTCATCAGTTGCCCCCCGTATGCCCACACTGGGGATCAAGCCCCCAACCTGAGCATGAGCCCTAATTGGGAATTGAACCAAAACCTCCTGGTTCATAGCTCAATGCTCAACCACTGAGCCATGCTGGCTGGGCTTAAAATTGTGTTTTTCATTAAACTTTATCCCCAGAGCCACAGAACCCAATATGTCTTCACACAACTCCAGTTTGTTCCCATTTGCCCTCTGCCAGAGTGGCCCTGGATGAGATTTTATGCACTGGTCCTTTAAGAGGGCCCTTGGTTTCTAGCAGACTCCTGCATCTCTCTCCCTGGGAAACAGAATTTCCACTGGTTTTTATAGCTTTTATATGTTTTATCATTTTTATATGTTTTATCATTTTTATATGTTACGTGGACTCCTCTTCCCTGCTCTGGTGCTCTGGGCTGGGGAGCCCAATGTGGGGTTCAAACCTCAGTCTCCTCAGACTAAGATATCCCTCCTGATTCTCAGCTGCAGCACGTGGATGTGGGGTCAGCCCTCTTTCCCCCCCCCCGCCCCCCCCCCCGGTACCGCCTACCAGTCTCACTGTGGCTTCTTCTGGGAATCCTTGGTACAAGACTTCTGTTCAGCTAGTCTAGAGCTGGTTATTCAGGCTGATTGTTCTACAACTTAGTTGTAATTCCAGTTTGGACCTGGAAAGAGGTGATTGTAACTTCTACCTACTCTGCCACCATCTTGGATCCTGTATCGATCAAAGTCATTCTGGGATGATGGGTTCTTTGCCAAAGAGTAATTTTTATTGGAAATAAATTAATCGAGATGAATTTATTTTATTTTATTTTTTAATTAATTTTTATTAATTTTTTATACATATCTCCCCATTGCCCCCCCTCCCTCCCAGGCGTACCCCGACCCCCCAGTGTCTGTGATCATTGGTTATGTTTATAAGCATGCATACAAGTCCTTTGATTGATCACTTATTTACCTCACCTAACTTTAATCTTTCTGCTATAATTTCACAGTCTGTTTGATGCTTTATGATTTTTGTCCTCCTGAGAATTATCAGTCTACTCCCTTTCTGTGCTCCTGATTCTATTATATTCACCAGTTTATTCTGTTCATCAAATTTTTAATTCACTTAATTTTTAGATTCACTTGTTGACAGATGTGTATTTGTTGTTCATAATTTTTTGTCTTTTACCTTTTTCTTCTTCCTCTTCTAAAAGGGTACCTTTCAGCATTTCAATTAATACTGGTTTGGAGTTGATGAACTCCTTTAGCTTTTTCTTCTCTGTGAAGGTCTTTATCTGCCCTTCAATTCTGAATGATAGCTTTGCTGGATAGATTATTCTTGGTTGTAGGTTCTTGTTGTTCATCACGTTGAATATTTCTTGCCACTCCCGTCTGGCCTGCATCGTTTCTGTTGAGAAATCAGCTGACAGTCGTATGGGTGCTCCCTTGTAGGTAATGAACTGTTTTTCTCTTGCTGCTTTTAATATTCTCTCTTTCTCTTTTGCTCTTGGCATTTTAATTATGATGTGTCTTGGTATAGTCCTCTTTGGGTTCCTTTTCTTTGGGGTTCTGTGTGCTTCCTCGACTTGTAAGTCTATTTCTTTTACCAGATGTGGGAAGTTTTCAGTCATTATTTCTTTAAACAGGTTTTCAGTATCTTGCTCTCTCTCTTCTTCTGGCACCCCCACAATTCTGATGTTGGTACGCTTGAAGCTGTCCCAGAGGCTCCTTACATTATCTTCACATTTTTGGATTCTTTTCTCTTCTTGCTTTTCCAGTTGAATGTTTTCTGCTTCTTTATATTTCAAAATTTTGACTTGATCCTTGCCTTTCTCTAGTCTGCTGTTAGTACTCTGCATAATAGTTTTCATTTCAGTCAGTGTATTTATTATCTTCTCTTGGGTCTCACTAAATTTATCCATCTTTTCTAGCATATTTTTGCAAAACCTTATAAGCGTGGTTTTGAACTCTATATCCAGTCGTTTTTTTTCCTCCATTTCTTTTGCTTGTAATCCCTTCCCTTGTCTCGGCATTTTCACTGTGCCTGGAAACTTCTGTGCTGGATTCAGCCGAAGAAGCCTCTGTTGAGCTTGGGAGGGTGGAGTCTCAGGGCTTAAGGGACCGCCTTGCCTTCCAGTCGGCCCCGCCCTCCACGGCCCCTGAGTCTCAGTGACTGGGTAATGGCTGGAGCGGTCCTTGTGCGCGCGCACCCGCAGCGCCTCTAACCGCTGCCTTTCCGGCTCCCCTGCGAACCAGGACCACACGAGTCTAGGTCCCCAGGGTTTCGTCCAAAACAGGGGCCCAGTGGACTCAGAAGTGGCACAGTTGGGAGGGTCTGTCTCCCGCCCACTCGCGAAAGCCAGCGGCACAATCAGCAATCCGTCCTCCGCGTGGTGCCGTGCGCGACCAGACCTCCGATCCTTTGCGGCTCCCCTAAATTTCCGTGCACCTCTCCCTTTTCACAGTCCAAACTCCCCCCGTATGAGTTTCGGCTGGATCTGGGGTTTAGTGTCGTAAGATAAGGGGTTCAATGCCGCTGGGAGTCTCCGTTTCCCTCCCGCCAGAGAAAGCCAGCCAGGTCCTCCGGCACCCGCTCTCTCAGCGCGCGTCTCCGTACCTCAGCTTTTTGCAGCTCCTCTGGGTCTCCGTGAGCCCCTCTCTTTCCCTCTAGCTGTAGAACTTCCACTCCGCCAGCTTTCGTGTGGTTCTGGATGATGTCCGTTCTGTCTTTTAGTTGTAGTTTTGAAATTGTTGTGCGAGGCAGCAGTATAGGTGTTTACCTATGCCGCCATCTTGGATTCTGTTCAAGATGAATTTATTTAGGGCATTCGTGCTAATGAGCCTGCACAGGCCACAAGCCGAGTTGTGAGAGGCATGTTGCCTTCAGCTTCCTTCCTCACTGCACTGGGCATCTCCTCACTATGCACCAATGCAGAGTGCGGTCCAGCCCCACCGGCAGGAGCATTGCCTTTTCCAGACAGGGCCAGAGACCCAGGCTTCAAACCCAAACATCTTCTCATTATTTTTTTTCTAATGAAACTTTGTTTATACTTCCAGTTATAATTTTAAAATATATATTACTGATTTCAGAGAGAAATGAAGAGAGATAGAAACATCAATGATGAGAGAGAATCGTTGATTGGCTGCCTCCTGCATGCCCCCCACTGGGGGAATTGAGTCTGCAACCCGGGCATGTGCCCTTGTTCAGAATCGAACCTAGGACCCTTCAGTCCACAGATTGACGCTCTATCTACTGAGCCAAATGGCTAGGGCTGTAATTCAAGCATTTGCTTCCCCTGAGATAGATCCCTGAGATAGATCCCTCTAGATAGTGGCTTCATGTGCCGCGTGACCTGAAGTCACTCACATCTTCTCACACGTGTCCCAGTGGGATGGAGACTGATGTCAGAGGAAGCACCTTCTCCTCGTTCCCCAGGCCTTTTCTGGGACAATCGAGTATAACTGGGCAGGCATCATGCTCTTTGCCCAGAGTCAAATGGGCAGACCTATCTGCCCCTCCTTTCTTGCCTTGTTTTGAAAATAAATGTAACAGTTGAATTCAGACCACACAAATGTATTGATTCTCTACTGGGTTTGTAGATTTGAACGTGTGAAAAGGTATTTTTTAACTCCCAGGAGAAAAGGGGCTTATCCAAGATGTCAGTTTAATGGCAAAGTTTGTCACGACTCAGAATGGGTCATTATCAACAGTCAGCAGAGCTGGAAAAATACAAACAAATATTGCTTGGCAAGAAAAAGAAAATCACTGGCTTAGGAACCTTCGCACAGCATGACAGTGATATTTCACAGTCTGGTGACATTTCAGGCTCTTTACCCATTATTACCCTCCTGGTCACCGACAGCTGTGCGAACAGATTTTTAACCTTCAGCTCCTGAGGTCATGGCCATGCAGTTCCAAAACGTGACAGAATAACTTGGCCTACTTTTGTGAAAAGGGAGTGAGGGGAAGACAGGGGGAACAGTGAGAAAATGTGAGTGGCTTCAGGTGAGGCGGCTCTAAAACTCATTACCACTTTTGCCTGGGACTTGGGTTTGAGATTTCCTTCTGGCTGTTTCCATAGTTTGACTTAGTGGGGATACAATAAGAGAATGCTGACTCTTATTATCATTTCTTACACCTGCACCCCATCATTTCGGGTTTAGTACCTTTAGCATGAGGTTGTCCCTCAAAGCTGGGTTCTCTGAACAGCGCTTTTCACTTCTCAGCTACATCACCCTGCGTAAGATGTGTAACATGCTAAGTATTAGTTTGATGGTCACTGGAATAGGGACGAGCGTGGTGCTTGCCTTGGCTGGCTCACAGGGTCCATAGCACAATGCCTTCCCTTCAGACGGCCTATTTTTCCAATTTGCATTCCTCCCGGACAGTCCTCACCTTCCTTTGAGTGCTCAGAAAGAGCAGGAATTTTGGCAGGAAATGCAGAGCTACAGGCTGGGGACAGGCAGGGCCACCACACCATGAGCTCTCAGGAAGGGGGACTGAGACCCTCTCCCAAGAGGGAGGAAGAGCTGGGCAGCGAGATCTGGGTCTCTAGGGAACTTCCATCCCTGCAGGCTCGTCTGCTGCAACCAGATGGAGGCATAGAGCAGCAGGAAGTGCGAGAACCAGTGAGGTAGGCCTGCACCATTTCCACAGATCGCCCTGTGCCCTCAAGGGGGCTGGCAGGACAGTGCAGGACCCCCAGGCCCTAGCTAGTTCAGAGTGGGCTCGTGTGACTTGGAGGCCACACAGACACCAGGGCTCACTCTTGCTACTCCCCAGCCCTGATCTGAGCAGGGGTTCAGTGCAGGACAGAGTGAGTGAAACCCAGAGGTCTCACGTTTGCAGATCGATATTCAGCAATGAGAAGTATGTCTCTGGTCCATGTCCTAAAGATAGACGGGGCCGGGGGGCGCCTTCTGCCTCACCCAGGGATGACTTGGGACCTGCAGGGGGGAGAAGGAGGTTGTGGAGAACTAGGGATGGTGTAAACAAAGGGAAAAGATAGGGACTGCACACGTGAACTTGGTGCTCGTACCCGTCTGCTTCACTGAATACCCCCCGCTCATCTTTTCCAGCAGCAGTGTCCTGGTTAAACGGATGTTCAGGCCCCTGGAAGAGGACTTTGGCCCAACGCCTTCCAAGCAGATAAAAGAAGAGGGCATGAAGCGAGGTATGTCTCCCCTTGGGGCCCTCCCCTGGCATTGCGGAAAGTCCCCCCAGGACGAATGGGAGGGGGTATTTGACCAAGAACACACAGCCCATCCGCACCCCTGTGGTTCAGTGCGGGCCTGGGGATTGTTAGGATTGGTATTGACACAGGGAGTTCACAGTCTTCTGTGCTTGAAAGCCTGTTATTAAACCACTGGAAGCACCTGTGTATTCTTTCTGGGCACTGGTTCTTGCCTGTGCTTCGGGAGAAATGTAATGAACATACTGACTCGCCAGGCAGTGAGATGTAAGGTTAAAAAGAAACGCTTGCTGTGTGTGTGAGACAACAGCATAAGCATCAGCCGCGAGAATTGTTCAATGGATGCACGATGAACCTCACACAGTGACTGAGCCTGGTTTCTGGGACATCACCATTCACTCATTGTCTCTCGGTCAAGGGTCTTACTCTCCTTCAACAAGAAAGTAAGGAGTGAAACACAAGCTTGTCAGAGTCTTGCTCAGCATTTGATACAGTTCACGACTCACTGTCCTTCCTCAGAATAAGAGGAAAGTGTGTGGGGGGTGTGTGGGTGGTGAGGGGACAGTCACCCCATATCTTGCTGTAGCTAATTCCATTAGCTTCCAAAGACTTTCAACTTCTAATGTGTCAGATTACCATGTTAAATATATCCACACTCCCCATCCATAAAGGCTTGAATTTTTTAAAAATATATTTTATTGATTTTTTACAGAGAGGAAGGGAGAGGGATAGAGAGCTAGAAACATCGATGAGAGAGAGAGGTCAATCAGCTGCCTC
Source organism: Lasiurus cinereus (assembly GCA_011751065.1). Taxonomy (NCBI): domain Eukaryota; kingdom Metazoa; phylum Chordata; class Mammalia; order Chiroptera; family Vespertilionidae; genus Lasiurus; species Lasiurus cinereus. The sequence continues at coordinate 14,794,782 of JAAGEH010000297.1, read as the reverse complement.
CTGCACACCCCTCTCTGGGGATGTGCCCGCAACCAAGGTACATGCCCTTGACCGAAATCGAACCTGGGACCCTTCAATCTGCAGGCCGATGCTCTATCCACTGAGCCAAACCAGTTTCGGCTATTTTGAGATTTTTGAAGTCAGAGCAAAAATTGCTGCTAGGAATTGTACGGGGCTCCTAGTGTGATGAAAAGCAAGCAGCTGGCCTTTGACACATCAGCATGGGGACACATGGGGGCGCTGCAACCTGCCAGCCGTGGAGCAAGCGTTCTCCAGGAGCAGCTCCCCTTTGGAAAAGGAAGCTGGTGCCACTGAGCCCTCGCCCGCCGGGAGCTCCCAGCCTGAGCCGCCTCTGGCCAGCGCAGGGCATCAGCGGCAGTGCCACTTCCTTTGTTGAATTGTTAGAAGGCCTCCGGGAGAGACAGGAGCATGCGTATCCCCACTGTCACTTTTTGTTGTTCTGCCTTTCTGGCCATTTCTCAGGGTGGCTGTGTCTGGAACTCCTGGGGGGCGCTGCCTTTGCCAGTGTGCGGGATGGGTGCTGGTCGCCATTGCATCGGCAGCAGGGGCTCTTGGAGTGCTTTGCCGGGGACACGCAGCTCAGGGGAGCCAGGTCCCTGGGCACCGCGGGGCGTGCTGAGCCCGGCACTGCCCTTGGAGGGGGGCCCGCAGTCGGTCAACATGCCCCCATACCACCTCTCACCCTTCCCCAAGCCGTCCTATTTCAAGGCCAGTAACTGTAGAAGAAGATCTGTAACCCCATTTGAATGGAACGTGGTTTGGGGTTCCTTAGGCTCAGGCTGGAAATGGCATTTTCCTGCGGGAGGCTGGGGGAAGGAGCTACCGGAGGGTCATTTGGAGCAGCCACCAGTGAGAGCTTTCATTGTTTCTGTTGTGTTTCATTTCATTAGTTATTTTCCCTTTAGTTTTTCTCATCTAGTGGTCGTTGAGGTTGTCCCTCATCGTACTGCTGGCGCTGGGTCCTCTTATGATGCCACTAGGCCACTAGATCATTTTACTTTATTTATTTTTAATTATTTTTAAAAAATATATTTTATTGATTTTTTAGAGAGGAAGGGAGAGGGATAGTTAGAAACATCGATGAGAGAGAGACATCGATCAGCCGCCTCCTGCACGCCCCTTACTGGGGATGTGCCCGCAACCAAGTTATGCGCCCTTGACAAGAATCGAACCTGGGACCTTTCAGTCCACAGGCCGACGCTCTATCCACTGAGCCAGACCGGTTTCGGCTATTTTCTTTTCTTTATTGATTAAGATATGACATAGGTGTCCGTATCCCCCCAGTGCCCCTGCACCCCCACCTCCCGCTCTTGGCCCCTGGCGTCTGTGTCCATTGGTTAGGCCTACACGCGTGCACACAAGTCCTCTGGTTGATCTCTCCCTCCCCTGCTCCCACCTCGTTCCCTCTAAGGTTTAACTGGACTATAAAATATTCCTTCCCAAGGAGGAATTGGGGAGTCTCTGGAGGCGCAGTCACTCTGTTCGCTTACTTGGCGCTTTGTTTTCCTTCTGGGCGGAGACAGAAGCTGCAGGACGTCAGGTGGTTTGTTTTCTTTCCTTTTCTTCATACACAGCTGACATGTGCCGGCTGCAGGCAGCCCCGGCAGAACCCCCCGCCTTTACAAAGCAGCATCTGCAGTGAGGTCCTGGGGCGGGGAGGGGAGAGCTGCGGGAGTCGGGGTTCGAGCTGATTGCATCTCCAGGCCAGCTTCATCCCTTCGGGTTGGCGGTGAGCATAGCTCAGTGGGGAGCTGACTGTAGTGGGGACCCAGGTGGCCGGTGCCCTGGGCTTCAGCCTCGGCCTCTCCCTTCTCTGAGGAGGAAGCAGAAGCCCTGGCCCTGGGGCTGGGGAAAGGCATCTGAATGGCAGTTCCCCGTCCTCTCCGGGGGCTCAGCCCAGCGCAGGGGCGGTAGGAAAGGGAGACAGTGGTGGAGAGTCTCGGCCTCTCTGATGGCACCTGGGGTCCCTGGCAGCTCTCACTTCCTGTGAAGAGAAACGAACAGAAGGCTGCACTCACGCTCCCTGAGGGCATGGCGCCACGACGATGGCTCCGTCACCGCGTTCACGGAGGAGCGGGTGCTGGCTGTGCGCCCAGCGTCCCACCCGGAGGCCATGTCACTTACCCTCACAGCACGTTGTGAGGTGGATACTATGACCGCCCCTGCTTTCCAGGGAAAAACACACACAAAGCCTGGAGAGGTTAACGGCCAGGCCCCCTGCAGGTGGAACGGGGGTCCAAGCCAGACCTGTGGGACGCTTATCCACTTGCTTCTGAAATGCACCGCCTCCCTCCCGGGCCTTTGCACATGCCGCTGTGTCTGCTGGAGTTAGCTCTCATGTTTGCTCTCGTGTCCTCTTTCTCTCCCTACCTCCCCTCCCCCAACAACGCTCACCTGTGTTGATGCCTATACACCCTCCATAACTCAGAACTCCTTCAGGGTAACCTGAAAAGCTCAGGCGCCTGCAAGTGTTTTCTCCCGTCTTTCTCCTTCATGGCTCTGTGGCTCTTCCTAGTTGTCTGCTCCCGAGCCTGGAATGCCCGCCTTTCCAAGTGGACTGCGTCTCCGCTCATTGCCGCCATCTCAGCTCCTTGCGCACAGCCTGGACCTAGGGCCGAGGTGGGACTTCAGTAATAGTGGTTGAATGATCAGACAGATAAATAGAAGCCAGCCGTCTCAGAGAGAGATCTCCTAAGGCGATGATGCACACACTCGTGAGAATCTCACATGGGAATAGTGCGTGACACCCGTTGGGTGTTGGTACCTAATTGTCAGTTGGTGCCCAAATGTCATCTTAACAGTCCCTGGCCTCCTCACCAGGGTAGGGTGTCATTGGCTCTGGGCCCGAGGCTTGAGGTTTATGGGTAGATAACATCCGTGTCCTAGGCCCGGGTGACAGGAAGCAGTCTCCTGTGGGGGGGCTGCAGGGCTGTGTGGGCTCCTCGTTAACCCTTTCCTCCCCCTGCTCTTCCAGTGCTTCTGTACGTGAGGAAGGAGACTGACGATGTGTTCGATGCCTTGATGTTGAAGTCTCCCACCGTGAAGGGCCTGATGGAAGCGGTAAGCCATGAGCCCCCTTCCGGGGAACCTGCTTGTGTTCTCCTGAGCTGGAACACCTTCGTTCAAATGCAGCCTTTGAGGTGGCTCCGGAGCGAGCTTTACAAAGAGGAAGACAGTGTGGAGATTTGCGGAGACACCGGTTTCCATGCTGTCAGGGCTTATTAGCACCTTGAGGAGAAGGAGACGTGGAAAAACTGCCAATTAATTCCCTGTCACTTTAAGGCTGGCTGATCAGAGTAAGGGGCCAGGGAGAGAGGTTCAGCTGTGAGTTCCTCTCTTGTTTGTTTTTAAACTGTGAGTTTCCATTTGTCTCTTTGCATTACACTGAATTAGATCTGTTCAACTCCCAAAGATGCATGGAACAGGGACTATTAAGAAGTGTCTTGCTAGCTGTGATAGTGTAACCCAAAATACAAATATGCTCTCTTTTGGTTAACAAAAAAATATTAGAGCGCTCTGAAGTGAGATTCTAAGTCTCTTCCTCCCTCTTCATCCCCATTGTAGTCTGGCATTACTCTACTTGGGCTCAGGGAAAGTTATATTTTATCCATATGTTATTTATGTGACTATGACTTTAATCGGACTCTACTTTGAACATGACTTCTAACTCCCTCTTACAGTTCTCCCCCTATACAACTGTGCTGTAGATGATTAGGGTTTTTTGTTTGTTTTGGTTTTTCTTCTTTTTGTGTGTGTCTATGTGTTTTTTAGTGATGGAGACAACAGGACTTCCAAGGGACAGTCCAAAATCATGTGTTGGTTGGAAAAACAGCTACATTGGAAGTAGCATTTTGGGTTATGGGGTAAAATGTTGAAATGTATAGGATAGTGCCTTCTTGTGGAATCATCTAATTCATGATCTTTTGTGGCTGGTTTATTTCAGCCACATTTCAGCATGTGTTTGAGGTTTATCCATGTTGTGGTATAATCGGGATTTCTGTTGCCAGAGGATTGGGTTGTTGAGATTTCTCCGTTGCTAGCGGGAATGGGATTCTTACAGTATCTTTAGTAAAGGAATTTTCTGAGAGTCACAGAGGAGAAAGTCGTTTTTATTGGCAGGGGATTATTTTTCTCGGGTTGCAAAGTCCCACATCCCTTAGAAAAAAGTGTAGCTGGGGTTCCAGCAGAGCCAAGAGCAGGGCCAGTGTGCAGAGTTCCCATTCCACAGCGGGGTTCCTGGTGGCATCAGGCTGATCACAGTCCATTATCCATTATGTGGGTCCCACGTGGCCATGAGGCACGTGGGTGAATGCAGGGGAGCACGCCCCCTGCAGCAGGAGTCCCAAGAGAGCAAGAGGGCTACGAATGCATGATTGTGAGAGAGAGCACTTCCTTTTTTCAGGAGTTAAGTATCTCAGATTTCGTGCTCTTCCAGGGGCCACTCCTGTTCTGGCCACTGACTCACTCCCAGGTGTGACTGACAGCTGAGCATCTTCCCAGGTTGCCCAGACCTTACTGGGCATCTTTCTATTGCCGATCCCTTCCCCACAGGGAGATGTGGGCAGCAGATCTAGAAAGTGTTAACTGTAGCTTTCTGGCAAAGCTGCAGTTATGGCATGCCTGTGTATCTAGTCTTCCCTTTACTCCTTTCTGTTATTCAATAACCAGGTTAGTTCTAATGCTATCCCTTCATTCCTTTTTATGGTTGGGTAATATTCCATTATTTGAACATTTTGGTTTCCGTTCATCAGTTGGTAGACATTGGATACTTTCACTGTCTGGCTCTTGTGAGCAGTACTGCGTTAGACATTCCTGAACAAGCCTTCGAGTACTTGTTTTCAGTTCTTTGTCCACCAAGGAGTGGAACTGCTAGCAGACCAGAAAGACCATATTATATGATTCAATTTATAGGAAATATCAAGAATAGGCAAATCCATAGAAATAGAAAGCAGATTAGTGGTTGCCGAGAGCTGATGAGTTTTTTTTCGGGGGCGGGGGGATGATGAAATGTTCTGGAACCAGAAATTCCTGAGGGTTGCACAGCACTGGGAATGTATTAAATGCCACTGAAATAAATGTACATTTTAAAGTGGCAAAAATGGCAAATTAAATGCAGAGGAGTATCACCTATAGATTTTCCCCTGTTAGCAGTCCAATTGCCAGGCATTTCTGAGCAGGGACCGCCCTCTAGGAAACACTGGTGGAGGGCTTGATAGTCTTTTCTTCAGGATTCTGCAAAGGAGCAGAGTTCATTGTCACTGAATCTGCTGAACCTGGAGGAAAACAAAATGGAAATAAACACAACAAAAATGTGATCTCCATCTCTCAAATGAACCAGGATTTTAAAAATGTATTGTCCATTCTTTCAGGGTAGCCACTTAATGACTCGGTGGGTCCTTGAAATGTTTTCTATATACTTACACATATATTTTTTAAAAATACAAATGGCATTACACTATATATAGACTATTTTGCAAATTGTTTTCCCAGCCATAATATGTGAGGACTTTTATATACACACACACACACACACACACACACACACACACACACACTAGAGACCCAGTGCATGAAATTTGTGCATGGCAGGGGGGTGAGGGGGGGGACCTCTCAGCCTAGCCTGCATTCTCTCCAGTCTGGGACCCTTTGGGGGATGTCCGACTGCCAATTTAAAGCAGCAGTGACATCCCTCTCACAATCCGGCTCCTGACTACTCATCTGCTTGCTGGCCTCGTTGCCCCCAACTGCCCCCCTCTGGTGGCCTGGACACCCCTCACAGCCTCCCCTGCTGGCTTGGTTGCCCCTCATGGCCCCCCACAACCCCCAAGCCTGGTTGCTGCCAACTTCTCCTCCTCTCCCCCCGCCTGCCTGGTTGCTCCTCACTTCCCCTCCTGCCAGCCTGGTCACCCCACGCAGCCTGCTGTTCAGCCGTTTGGCGTCCCTCACTAACCCCCCTGCTGGCCTTGTCGCCCCATGCAGTCTGCTATTCGTTCATTACTGTGAGGGCGTCCTGACCAATTTGCATATTACCCTTTTATTAGTATAGCTATTTATAGGCTCAAATTTTTTTTAACGATCTAATGACTGCATGGTTTTCAACTGTGAAAATATAAAAATGTGCTTAATGGATGTTTGTGATCCACAGTGTCTGTATTATGAACAGTGATTCTTTGAAGAGCTTTGCATGTATCTGAGTGTATTTCTGTAGACCAGACGACTAGATGTGAAATATGTGGGTCAAAGGGGATATGCGTTTTTCACTTCAACAATTGCCAAATCTCCCTCTGAAACGATTGAGCTTGTCGCTCTCTCATCTATGGAACATCAGAGTTGCTGTTTCTCATACTCTGACTGACACTATATTATAAGCTTTTGTTAGTTTTTGATAGTCTGGTGGATTAAAAGTAGTATCTTGTTGCTTTAATTTGAACTTTAAATTATGTGTGAGGTGGTGTGTTATTTTCATCTGCCTATGGTCCGATGGTCTTTTTTTCTGCGAATTGCTGCTTCGTGTTATTTTTTTTTCCCTTTTCCCTTGAGTTGTCAGATGTTTTTTGTTTTTGTTTTGATTTGCAGGGATTCTTTCCAACTTAAGGAAATTAGTTCCATGTCTGTCATTCACACTGCCAAAATGTTTCCCAGTGTACTCTTTGGCCTCAGCTTTTTATGGCGGCTTTTGCTCTATCAGTACTTTTAATTCTATGTGGCTTTATCAACCTTTGATCTTAGTTTTCTTCAGGTTTCATATCTGGCATGGAAAGATCTTCCTTACTTGAAGATGATATCCATACAAAGAATTGACCCATTGGTTTCTTCTTGTATGGTTTTATATGCTTTCTTGTATGGAAACCTTTGATCGAATTATTTTGATGTAGGTCTGGAGAAGGGATTCAGTTTAACTTGTTTAGTTTTTTTCTATATAGCCCTCTACTTAATTCACAGCATAAGGGCCCACCTTTCTGACTGATCTGGAATGACACCTTTATCATAGATTATGTTCCCCTGAGGCTGAAAATGTTGATGAATGATGGAAGGTTTGTCCAAAGGGCGAAGAAAGCCTTACAAATGAGGCGTTTTGACAGTTTGACTCGTGAGTGAAGGACACTGTCTCCCAAGGAAAACCTCCAAGAGAATTAAGTCAGGACGCCTCTTGCGCTTCTGCTGGGACTCCCCTCTGCTCACTTGCCTTTCTGTTGTTGGTGTTACAGATATCTGAGAAATACGGGCTGCCTGTAGAGAAGATAACAAAGCTTTACAAGAAAAGCAAAAAAGGGTAAGAAAAAAATTGAACTTAACTTTCAAATCAGATAAGTCAACATAGTGCCTTTAAAAAAAAAGATGGTGCCTCTCTTTTGCTAGGACCTGTTGTCCACCTTTTATAAAATTGGGTGACAATCTTCCAGGTGCAGTGCATTTCAAGGCCCTTAAATGAGAGAGCGAGGGAGGGGCGTGCATTGTCATCCCAGTGATAGGATTAGTGGGTGGAATAGAGGGGCCTGGAAGTGGCGAGAGTGGTCATGTCACTCTGCTGCAGAGTGGAGTTGTAGTGAATGCCACACTGCTCTTGGAATTGACTTCCAGGCTACACAGTAGGAACAAAAAGGATTCTTTTTTCCCGAGTAACTATTAGCAAAATGCTCCAACTGACCGCTGGGCCTGCTGGTTCTCAGTGTTAAGGACAGCCGCTCACATCAGTGGGTGTTTGGTGGGTTCTGCGATGAGTTTGCTATGCGTTGCTCTGTTCCTCCTCACTCTATCAGACAGAGTCTTATCCCTCCTTTCCTGATGAAGAAAGTGAGCCGCATGTAGGTTCAGCATCTTGCCTGAGTCTCGTGTTCAGTAGATTTGAACCCAGGCCCATTATGGCCCCTGAGCTCAAGTGCTCTCTGCCACCTCCAGGCCCCTGGGACTTTCTGTGCGGCTCTAAGAGTAGCAGCTGCAGAGCGGAGTCTAGTGCCAGAGGGTCTTTATGAAGCAGCTTCTGGGGCCATTTTCCTACGAAAAGCAGAAGGTGGGTCTTGAAACTCTTCCCCCGGCCTCTCAGAAAGGAAACTGATTATCTTTCTGGGTAGCTCCACCTTTCTCAGTCGTGGGGTCTCTTGGTTGATGGGGAGTCAAGCAAGAAACACTTTCCACTTGAGCCTCTGTTGGAAAGCTCACGAAAATGCGTTTTGCCATTCTCCCCAAGGCCAGTGCCATAGTCTGGGTTTGCTCCCCGATTGTGAGAAGAGTGGTCCGAGATCTCGCTGCCGAGCACAGACTCTCAGCGCGCAGTCCCTGCCAGTGATGATAACATTTCACTTTCATTGAGCACGGCGTCAGGCCCTGGGCTAAATACTTTAATCCTAACAACAAGCCTTTAGAGCAGGGTTGTTATTCTTGTTCTTGCAGAAGAATAAACCGAAGCTCTGAAAGTCTAAACAACTTGCCTGATGACACATGGCTGTAAAACGAGAGTCAGTTTTTCATTCTCAAAGTGAGATCTGTTTGACTTCCCTGGAGGAGATTGACTCCAGAGCTTCGAAATCATGGACAGGGCCTGACAGTCGTTGACTTTCTTGCAACTCAATCCCCTGGGGATAGTTAACCAAGGAGTAGGTCACACGTGGGAAAGGATGAGCTTCCGAGGCGGGCAAAGCTCGTTTCAAAACCCCACTCAGCCATGAACTTGGGGAATGATTTAGCCTCACGGAGCTCAGTTTTCTCCTTTGCAAAATGGCACCGATCCTACCTCCCTGCAAGGTCGCTGTCAGGATGAAGGGGAAGGTCTCTGCCACCCTGGAACACAGCACATGCTCAGCCGAGGCTAGCTGCTGTTCTGGTTCATTTCCTGTTCCTCCTAAGTGCGGGATACTTTTCACAAAACATTTTCAAGAGGCCATGAAAATGGGGCACCAAACCGTTTTAGGTCCTGCTCTGTCAGTAGATCAATAGCTAAGTCCGTGAGCTTAGCTAACTCTGTTAACTCCTGGGCCTCAGTTTACCCATCTGTATCAAGAGGGTTGAGCTGAATGATCTCTGACGTCCTGTTTAATAAGGAATCAGGTTAGTTCTGAGAAGTGGAGGCTTTGCTTTCCTCCAACTGGCTTCTGGGGAAAGACAGTTGAGTGAGCGTCTTCATCCCTTGCCTTGTCGCCTCTCTCCTCCACCCCTCCTGGCCTCCCTTGCAGAAGAATGAATGGCAGAGGGACCCCCAGCCTGTGGTCCATCCTGTCCCAAGCACATGGTTCATGGCTCTTTTGTCTCTCTCCCCCGCCCCCTTCCAGCATCTTGGTGAACATGGACGACAACATCATTGAGCACTACTCAAACGAGGACACCTTCATCCTCAACATGGAGAGCATGGTGGAAGGTTTCAAGATCACGCTCATGGAGATCTGAGCCTGGTCGGCTGGCCCTCGCAGGAGCCCTCCACGCACTCCTCCTCCCGGGGAAAGGAAGAGGCCCAGCCCCCGAACCCGCAGACCCGCCCCGCCCATCTCACAACTGCTGTTACATGACCGTGCCGGGGACGGGGCAAGGCGTCCGGCCCGTCCACCAGCTCGGCTCTGGAGCCGAGGCCCGAGCCCCTTGGGAAGGGACCTTGTGCCTGTCAGACCCTTATTTATTGACCACCTCTTTCTGGAGCCCAGGCCCAGGCCTACGGGACTCTGCAGGTCACTGCTGGCTCCAGATGACGCCATCAAGAGCCTTCAAGGACAACCCCGCCAACCCATTCATCTCGAAGGAGCCGGAGAAGATCTGGTCCCATCTGTCTCGCCTCTCCACCTCTCCCGAGCTGCTGGACCAAATGAGCTGCTTCTTGGGTGCCGCGGCGAGAGGTGGGGTACGAGGTGGAGGTCCCCTTGCTGGTCAACTCTTCAGGTTGATCGGGGAAGGTCATCTTGCTCGATTCCTCCAGGGGTCCCCAGCAAATGGCCATCGGGCCTTGTGCAGGAAGACATCCAGCCGCCACGTACTCAGTAGGTGACACGGAAGGCATGCTGGCTATCGTGTACATAGTGTTTATAATATCGCAATAATATATTTTGCCTGTGGTATGTGGGCATGTTTACTGCCACTGGACTAGGGGAGGCCCTGCTTTCTGCCAGAGGTTTCTGCCTCTTGGCTGTGCGGAAGCACCCTGGACCAGGGAAGTGGCCTCCAGGGTGTAGGTGACTATGGTGGGTGCCAAGACACGCTCCGGGGGGCACGGCCAGGAACTCGGTCCTGGCCGCAGAGGGAGGCCCGTCCTCTCCCAGGGGCACGCCTGCTCTGGCACCCACTGCTGCCGCCTCTGTCTCACGGTGATGAGCTTTGCTCGAGTCTCCCCCTGAACTGCCGGGTGGGAAAGGTCAGAGAGCCCGCGGCCCCAGCTCCTCCAGCTGTGGCGCTGGCACTGCCTGAGCTCGTCATGAGCACCCCGGCCACTGTGCAGGGCCGCGCAGTTTACGAGCACGTCCTTCATCTCAAGTGGCCCCCTTACAGCCCGACTGCAGTGCCGAGAGCAGCGCCAGCAGCTCGTGTCTGGACAGACGGGCCAGGGCGGCCTCCTGGGCCTCAGCGCTAGAGAGGGAGGGACCAGGTGCCTCTGCTCCTGGCTGCTGGGTTGGGAGGGAGGGAGAGAGAGAGGAAAGGAGGGACAGTACCCCAAGAGCCCTGGCTCTTCTGAAACCAGCCTGAAGAGAACTCCACCCCCGGCTACAGGTCCCCAGAGATGACGAGAACACACACTTCCCTAAACAATCACGAAAGCGTGCGCCGTCCTGGGCCACCTTTCTCTCTGAGGGAACAGGTAGGTGGGCCAGGGGTTTGCATTCACCCTCGTGGGTGGAAGAACCAACTTCTTGGTAGCCAGACACATCCCCCACCCAAGGTCCGAGGTCCAGGGCAGGTCTTCTGTAAGGGCCCCGATTTGTTGGTAAAGCACTTTGATGTCTTCTCCGGGGGCTCCCTGCTCTCCCAGCCACCTGCCCCTGGGGTCCCTAGCAGGATGGACGGGCTGCCTCCAGCCCCGCTGTTTCTCTCTGACGCTGCAGAGGATTTGATGGAAGGGAGGGCAGGTGCCATGCTTAGGAAGACCTCGGGGTGGCGAAAAGGGGGCGCCTTGCTGTGTGTCTTCTGGACAGCTCCTCGCCCACCCTCCCGTGGTGCCAAAGGTTTGCATCCTGGGTTCCGCTCTAATCCTGTCGGTCTCCTCCTCCTCCATTCTGACGGTCATGTCCTGGACTAGCAGCTGGGGGGCCCTCCTGGGTCCTGATGGGGCTCTGTTGTAGGGTGGGCACCCTCAGTGTTGGAAATATCTGACATACTATGCACTTTCCTGGTCTTAGGGGTGGTTTCAAACCTGATTGGTGCACACAATGGCAGATACTGCTGCACTAGGGCATAGGACTCCAGGCTAGGGAAAAGATTTTAAGATATTGGCAATTTGACACAGGCCACCTACCCTTCCTCTAGACCAGCGGTTCTCAACCTGTGGGTCGCGACCCCAAACGACCCTTTCACAGGGGTCGCCTAAGACCATTGGAAAATGCAGATATTTACATCACGATGCATCACAGTAGCAAAATTTCATGGTTGGGGGGGTCACCACCACATGAGGAACTGTATGCAAAGGTCTCGGCCTTAGGAAGGTTGAGAACCACTGCTCTAGAGAGAATGTTCACTGGCCCTGCCCTAGGCAGAGAATGAATCAGACATGCGTTAGCCTTTGTCCTCAGTCCCTGGTCCATCATTGGGGTGACCACTGCCAGAACAAAGAATAGGCGGTCAGTGCCACCAAAGGGTGGTGCAGAGTGCCACCTCCCATCCGATCTGTCCCTCGTGTTTACCAGGTCTTCTCTGCGTTCTCAGAGTGCCCATGGCTTAGCTCTGGTTTGTTCTTCACTATGGAAGGGAGAGCTCTGTCAAGGAGAATTTCCTGAGCAAAAACACTCCAGAAAAATAGGAGATTTTGCCTCCTCTTCTTCTGTTGTCCCTTAAGTCAATCACACTCAAATAAATAAGCTTAAAAAAAAAAATCCATGTACAAGGAGGGACATGTGAAACAAGTGTTGTAAGTACAGACCCAAACTGCTTAGACTTGACGGGTGTTGGGAAATTGGGACCAACAGAAAAATGCAGTCAGATGTCATCTTGGAATTGGACCCTAAAAGACCATGGCCCGTCCCACGCCACAAACATGGGAAGTGTGGAGTGAAGCGAACATTTATTTTCCTTCTTATTTAAAATCATGAAATGCAACTAAAACAGAGGGTTTGTGCCAAATTCTATGAACAGCCCTTTCTTAAAGACAAGCAAGGGAGATTGATAGATGGACAATTTGCTCTTGTGTTTTAAAAAAAAAAAAGGCAAATGTAACTTAATAGTTTTGTAAATGGGAGAGGGGGAATCTATAAACTATAAATACAGTTATTTTATTTTTTGTACATTTTTAAGAAGAAAAAATAAATACTCATAAAGTAAGAGTAAATAACAGTGTCTGCTACTTTTTGTGAGGTGGGTGGGGGGGTTCTTTGATCGGGAAGAAACCTCTGTGAGGTGGGAAGATGCTAGGTTCCCCTTGGCACCTTCCAGTCCTGGGCTTCCCCACTGTGGGCATTTCCTCTGGCCACCTTCTTATGTCCCACCCCAAGGTCACGTGAGAAGAGGGCTGATAAAGCCAGAGGCCTTCAGTGAGACAGAGACAAGCCACCAGGGTAGTTATTACTGACCAGTTCCTCAGGGCAGAGCAGGTTCTGCCCATTCACTTTGACCTTCTCTTCTCCTAGCTCACCCCCTCTTGAATGAGCACAGAGCTTTCTGTTCTTTAATTCATCTGCACCAACCTCTACAGAGAAGCCAAAACCATGTGCTGAAACATCAAATTCATCACGACAATCTTGTCCTGGAACCCACAGGCTTACACAAATGTAAACCCCTCTATCCACTATCCACTATCCCAGTACAGTGGTACCTCGAGATACGAGTGCCCTAACATACAAGATTTTTGAGATACGAGCCGTTGAGCAAGCGATTTTTGCTTTGAAATACAAGCAACATTTGAGATACGAGTAATCGAGTGGATCGGCCGGCTGCACACGAGAGCGGCTCATAGTTTCCCACGCCTCAAGGTTACGGAATGAATTAAACTCGTATCTCGAGGTACCACTCTGCTGAACCACCCACAATCCTTTAGCCGTCATTCCTGATTCTCTCCTGAGAGCCTCTCTTGCCACACAAACAGCACTTCTGTGCTTCCACCTCCTTCCTTCTCTCTATCCTTGTCTACAGCTTCCAAATCTTTGCTAAAAACTTACTTCAGACAGCCTTCTCTGACTTAATCCCAGTGGCATCCTCAGCATCCTCTCTATCTGGACCAGTGGGCAGGGCAGGGGAGGTTCAGAGAAGTGCTTGTTGAGGTTTCTGGAGAGATCGTGGGATTAGAAATGGGCCACAAGGCCTTGTTGCCATGATCCATGTGACATGGTCTAAGTCGGGGGTCTGAATCCATTCCCCACGGGCCTAAGTGGGTCCCGCTGAGGATGCAGCTGGTCTGCACACCTCCCCCGAGGCAGTCCCTCCCTTGGCCCAGGGCAGTCATTGTCCTGCTGTTCAGTCAGCTTTGCAGGCAAGTTCCCACACTAGGCAAGGATGACCACCCCAAGGTCAAGTGAGAAGAGGGCTGAATAAAGCCAGAGGCCTCCAGACAACCACCAGAGTAGTGATTATCGACCAGTTCCTCAGGGCAGGGCAGGTTCTGCCATTTCACTTTGACCTTCCTCTCCCTTGTGTTTTAAAAAAAGGCAAATGTAACTTAATAGTTTTGTAAATGGGAGAGGGGGGATCTATAAATACAGTTATTTTATTTGGCCACAGGGCCCGGTTCCACCTCTTGCCTTCCACTCTACCAATTCAGTTACTGTGGACCAGGTGCGGTGCCCCATTCTGGGGACACAGAGGCTGATGTGCGAAGTGATAACAGCTCTGTCACCTCCTCAGTCCTAAGGCATACACACCCCTCTTATTCTTAGCCTTCCAAAATGTGGGATGTCACCAAATGTGAACCTCACTCCAGGAAGGCTGCCCGCTCAGTGTCTGAGCCCTATGTTTCAGAGGGTCAGTAGCAGTGGTAAGGGGATGGTCCCTGTGTCATCAGTCCAGGTCTTCCAAGAAGCAGAAGCTAAGAGGGGATTAGCTGTTCAGGAGATCGATCAGTGGGAATTCATGTAAAGGATAAAGGGAAAACGAGCAGGAGGGTACAGGGACAGCATGCTGACTGAACCCCTGTGAAGGGGAGGAAAGGAAGGAAGCTTGGCCTGAGCCTCAGACGGCCTCGGTCCTGAGCGGACAGTCCCTGAGAAAAGGTCACTGGTGGGAAGAATCCCATTTGGGGAAAGCTTGGCCTGTTTCTAATAACCCCCTCATGGGCCGTCTTTGACGGGAAGCAGCCTGGGAAGAGTGGCTCAGAGTGAACACAGGTGGCGCCAAAAGTTGCAGCTGGAGCCTGTCAACGAGCTGGGCTACGAGAAGCAGGTTCTTGCAGCAGCAGAACTAAAAGGGGCCCCTGTAGACACCACGGCCAAATCCTTCTAAAAAGTTCTCTAACAGATTCATTGAGCTCTACTTTTACATCTAAACATTCCCCGAGTGGCCCTAGCGGGTTTGGCTCAGTGGATAGAGCATCAGCCTACAAACAGAAGGGTCCCAGGTTCGATTCCAATCAAGGGCATATGCCTGGGTTGTGGGCTCAGTCCAACGGATAGGAGGCAGCCAATCAATGATTCCCTCTCTCTTCCTCTCCCTTCCTCTCTGAAATCAATAAAAATATATTACAAACAAGCAAGCAAAAAACATTCCCTGATGGGGTTTTCTGGTCTACCACATATAATACATCCTTTGTCTATAGGTCCTTCATTTCTGCACTTCTCTGAGCTCTGCTAAATGGGTGTGTGGGTACTTTGGGAACACATTGAGGGACCCATGATCACCCAGAAGTAGCAAAAGAGAGGAAGGGGGTGTTGAAAGGCTACTAATGGCAAATATCACCCAATTGTTTCCGGGGTGGCAAACACTTCTCTCACATACCACTCAAGAACAAACTTGACTTCATTGCCATCAAACATAGGTATAAGATACTTCATCATCATTTTTAAGGTGCTGGACAGAACTTAACAACGAGCTGTGGACTTCTTTGCTAATAACTCCTATCCTCTCCCCAACTCCACACACACACATACAACCCCAAGTCTATAGTGCATGGCTGTGTGTGGGGCCAGCATTGAACACTCCATGTGAGACCAGTAAAGTGATTAAAGACTGATATTGGAAAGGTACATTTTGAGAGAAAGTCTGTCCGTCTGCCTACATGTGTGTGACACACTGCTGGCGGAGCTGAGTATTGAACAGGATTGGCCAGCTGCCTTGTCCAGAATTTTGAAGTAGTTTCACTACCTCTTCTGGAGAATGGTGTAAATGCCACCCATTTCCTGGGATAGTGTGGAGAAAAGAAGTCATAAAATAAGCCTCCCCAAGGCCCTGGCCCCTCTCTGAGCTGCCCCAGAAAGTTAACCACACTCCGTGGAATGTTCTCAGAGTCATCAGTTCGCAACCCCAGGGATGCCTGGGACCAGCGTAGCACATGAACACCCAGGGCAGCAAGTGCCCAGGACTTACCTGCGTCCTGACCCGTGGTCGGTGAACTAGAAGCAAGAGAACTGTTTGAGATGAACATACCGTTGGCTATATCCTTGGCTTGAACATCTTTTCATTCTGCAACAATCTTTCTGTTTCGGGTGGTTTTGACTGGGGTTCTCCTGCCTTAGAAACTCCATGTCCTTCCTCTCGTTTTTTCAGCCACCTTGAAAATGAGAACATTGCGGGAGAGTGCGGAGCATCTTCTGACAAAGACAGGAGAGGCCAATGCAAAGCAGCTCCATTTCTCCCCAAGACATTTTCCTGAGCGCCCCACGTTGACTGCTGTGCTGTGCCAGCACAGCCAAGAATGAAGTTGAGTGGGGCGACTGAAAAGCTTAGAAAAGACGGACCAGAGAATCAAAGCTGGGTCTCGGTGGGACACTCCTTCCCGAGAGACAGGCCGATGCCCACAAGCCAATGCCACGAGGCAAAGAAAGGGCGGGGTCAAGATGTTTACAGCATTCTGGTGGGATTTCAATTTGACTTAACTACATGCACCTGAACTCTATCAAGCCTACGTCACTCAGGCACGTGGGGTCACGTGTTCGGACCACAGGTTCAAGCTGACAACCACAGCTGCTGGCTATCATTGTGCTGGGAGGGCTCTGCCCTCCAGGCTGGGACTTACTTGACCGACGTGGCTTTGCCAAGAGAGGACTGTGCCCTCCCATGAATCCGAGGCTTGAACCTGTCCAAACGCTGTAGCCCCGCCCCACAGACTGGGAACACACCATCTCCTCCTCAATGAAGTGTACACTCCATGCCTGAGCTAGGCTATGAGGGGGTCCAGTTGGATGGGGGTGTGGGGACAATGCCCTGTAAATAGGAGCCTCGGGTTTGGAGATTTGCTGGAAATTTTTGGGTTGGCTCACCATAAGTGTGGGACTTGCAGGTTCCTAATCAGTTGGAGACTCCCACCACCTTCTCCTCATCACTGCCACGGATGGCATGCTGTGAATCATGCTGAATAATCGTGTGCTCCGGGGCCATGGCTGGGCCATAAAGAGAAAATGTATAAAGTGGGAAAATACTCCACTCCCGGCCAACTCAACTCCAACATGAGGTGTAGCTGGCCCAGGGAGCAACTACTGTAGCTGGCACGCAGCCATTGTTCCCTCCATTAATGGCTTTCTGTGCTGGAGGCAGGGCCATTGACATCAACAAAAACCAAGCACACCGTTGATCTGTAGTGTCTTTGAGGGTGTGGGTTCTGCATCTTTTCTATGGACTCTTCTCCAGATGGAGAGGCGAAGAGAGGGGAGCAGAGAACACTAATTTCCACCGAGAAGGACCTTGCCTCAGTTTCTCCTTCCCTTGCACCTCATGTCAGAACTAGGGTTTGCAGCTCCAGCTATGAGCAAGGAGAGAAGGTGAGAAGAAAGTAAAGGCCAGAAGTGGAGGAAAGTACAGAAGCCCAAGGTAGACCAAGATGCTTTTGGATGGCGCTTGGGACTCAGCAGCCTATCTGATCCCCCACACCCCCCAGTTTTATGAACCCAGTTCCTTGTGTCTCTCAAGGGCAGAAACTGTACCCAGAAGGAGAAGGCCAGAGTCGGCACCTGGACCCTCACACAGGCACAGATTCAGCTGGAGCGGTGGTTTAGGCATGGAAACCTCATGACCCAGACAATCATTAAACACTCAACGCGCCTAACTGCCAAGCTAGAGCAACACGTCAACTGACATCCGGTCCATTCCAGATAACGGGCTTTATAAGTATGCCTATGATTACATCCATTTGTGCCCCCCTGGGGCATAGAGATGAGCGAGACAGCACCCTTGTCACCCCTTCCCTACCTTAAACAGGGACATGAAGACTCAACCACGTTGCATCATCCTTCAATTTATAAACCACTTTATTCCAGTCCCTTGAACATCACAGGCTGGCTTGATTTCAGACAGAGCAGAATCCACCCCTCAACACAGCCATGACAATGAACAGCCCAGCGCGGGAGTGACATAAACCTTTAGGCATCCCGCTTTCTGTGTGCCGCGGGGTCCCTTGGCCAAAATGAGTGCACTGCATTCATCCTACAAAGGCCTTCCCAGGAAGGAGGAGAAGAAAAACAACCCCCGAGAAAAGACAGACAGGGTCAACGGCAGGCCAGGAGGAGGGCTCTTTCCGTAGGTCCCCAGCGCGTCGGCCTTCATTAGCCGCACGTCTGACTCTTATTTTCCTTCCTCAACAGCTGGAGACCCTCTCCCCTGCTCCTCATTCCAGCTGCAGGTTCTAGGAAACAGGGTGTTTGGTTCAGCAAGGTATCACCAACCAAGGACGGCGCCCAGGTGGGTTTGCTAGACATAACTCACTCCACGCTCTAAGGCAGTGGTTCTCAACCTTCCTAAGGCCGCGACCCTTGTATACAGTTCCTCATGTGGTGTGACCCCCCAACCATGAAATTTTGCTACTGTTATGCATCGTGATGTAAATATCTGCATTTTCCGATGGTCTTAGGCGACCCCTGTGAAAGGGTCGTTCGACCCCCAAAGGGGTCTCGACCCATAGGTTGAGAACCGCTGCTCTCAGAACTCAAAAGAGAGGATTCAGGTCTTCCATCAAGACGGGGAGGAAATGAGGTGTGCCTCACGGACACTACCGGTAGAGGTGCTTGGTCCCTCTCTCCCTCTGTACTCCATGTCTTCGGTTAATTCCCTATTTTTTAAAACTAGATTTCCCCACCTGGGCCAGGGAGGAACTTGGCAAGTCTCCGGGAGAAACTGACCCTGGGAGGAGGATTCAAATGATTTTACTGAGTCCAGGTCTCAGGTTTCATCCTGCAAAACGGGTTCATGTTGGTCAACCGCCCAAATTTGGATTTTTTGCTGCCCGTTAAAGTGGATTCAAGTCATACACAAGAATCCGGAGGTTAGAATGGGCTCAGCATCATCTTCCTCAGGGTTATGACATCTGCCTTTCTGTGGTCCTTGGTCTACACAGGAAGTAGTGTGGCCGGAGACAGACCCACGAGGGGCCTTCTGCCTTTTCTGGGGGTAGGATCTCCCCATCTAAACCCTCGAGCGTGTGGGTTTCCTCGTGCCTCCTGCTTATTGAAATATGGCTCCCCGGTAACATTTTACTCATAACTTTCAACTCACATTAGTGTGTCCAAGGTCACCGGACCCAACAGCAGCTCAAATCGGTGCTGTCGCTTCTGGAAATGGAAACCTTCATCCAAAGAACACGTGATGGAAAACACCTTTGGGTTCTCCATCGTGGGCCTTGGGAATCACGGATGCACTTGCCCGTGACTTCTCCATGAGGAATCAGATGACTGTCCACCCCGCTGACTCCGGAGGGCCAGTTGGGGCATGGAGAGTCATCTTCCCAGAGGCGACTCCCTAACCACTCATGTGGACCAAACCCTTGGGAAGTCCTGGGAATTGACACTCTATTCCCCCCAGGTCTACGGAATGTCCATCCGCTCAGACACCTCCGATGGGATGCTAGCAACCAGCGGCCTGGCTGGGAGGCCACCCAGCACCTCACATCTCTCAGAAGGTAAACTGCCTGGTGCTCTCCATTTGCCGGTCCCCTCCTCGGCCTGCCTGCTTCTCTTCTCCACACACTGCTGTTCTGAAAAAAACATTCCCCATGAAGTGTGGGCTGGTCGGGCTGCCTGGGGACTGTTCTGGAATATATAAAATAGACCTGCGGATGGGCGCATCTGTGCAAAGACAGATATGACTTTAAAACAAGACATAGACATTCAGTATAGTTGGCTTACTTCACAATAAGCTACCAGAAACAGACTTTTTTGTTATAAGGTTGGATTAGTGCTCACTAAACATGCATTTCAATTTAAACAAGGCGCAACACTTAATTTGGTCTGCAATACCCAATATTTTATATACAGCATTCTTTTTTTTTTTTTTTCGTAAATCACAAGAAGCAACAAGATGGGTCTGGTCTTAGAATATAAGTTACCATGTGTGATTCCTTTCCGAAAGAAACTCCTCTGAGCTCAACTAGTGTAAACCTGTGAAAAAATAGCTGAGCCATCTTTTTCTCTCTGCTATCACTTTCTCTTGAAATGTTCACAGCTTAGAAACTACAGCCTGCTGGGAAGGGGGGCGGGGCAGGCTTGCAGGTGGGTGGGTGGGTGGGTGGGTTGGGTGGTGGGGTGAGGAGGTGGGATTCCCCAGGCCCCTTGAACAGCCTGGCCCTAGAAGGCTCCTCCTTCCCAGGCTGGGGCTCCCCCATCTGGTGCCATCAGCCTTGGGGCATGTGTGACCACAGACCGGGGGTGGGGGAGTGGGTTTTTCAAGCAAGCCCCTCAAAGCTTGCAGCAGCGCCCTGAGCTCCGAGGGGGTTCCCTTCTCCTGCCTCCCCGCGTCTTGGGTTTTAGGACAGAGATTCGGTTAGCATCCAGAGGGAATCATGATAAAAACGACGGAAATCGTCAGAGCCACGAACACCACAAAGTCTGTGCAGGACAGCACGGTCCATGCCCTCCACGAAGCGTCCACGACAAAAGAAGCTGAAGGTGGCGGCGTGGAGTGAGGAGCAGCTGGCTGCGGGGGACAGCATCACCGTCAACATTGTTTGGCAAAAAAAAAAAAATGTTAAGAAGAAAAATCAACAGGGAACAACACAAGCAGCTCTACGATTCGGTTCGAGGGCGCGGGCTCAGAACTGGCCGGCGCTGCTGGGGTCGCACTGCAGGAGGCGCACGATGGACGGGTCGCTCTTGGCCCCTCGGATGAACTCTTCCAGGGACAGTTTGCCTAGAAAAAGCCAGAGGATGGAGCACAGGTGAGCGGCGGCGGCAGGTGGCAGCTGGAGAACGCACCCCCATCCCACCGCGTCTTGGAGGCGGCAATGGGTCCCCGGGGCCCTGCCCCCCAACACCTGCCGGGAGGCCCACACACTCCTCCCTCCCGAGGGGAGGCCCCGGGGGCGGCTCTGGTTGGGGATTGCAGAGCCAGCCCCGCCCCTGGTGGGCACACCCCGTCCTGGGAGCCCCTGTGTGCCTGCCCCGGCAGGTGGCCCTGCCCTGACCCCTGACCTCCCACTGCTCCAGCTGCAGGCGCCCTGGCCTGACTCACTCCGAATTTGGGGAAGGAGTGTCCTCTCAGCTTCTAAGAGACCAAGCTCCTGGGCTCCCCTGAACCAAGGCCGTTTCTTTCCCTCTGGGCCCCTTCAGGCCACCTGGGTTACTTAGGCGTCCTGAGTGAGATGGGGGAGGGGGAGATGCTGCTATCCGAGGGAGGGCCCTTCTAGGACAGCTGCACCCCCACCAAGGTAAGGAAAATAAAGGGGTGTGTGTGCAAGGCAGGGGGTGCCCCTGGAACCCTCCCGTCAATCAGGGTGCTTTCCTCTGGCTGCTCGGAGAGGACTCAGCCCCTGGAGCCCACTCCTACGCGTCCCTTCCAGGAGGGAGGCCAAGCTTCTCCCCTATTCCCCGGGCTTCGGGAGGGGAGGGGGGCTCCTTGGGCGGAGCTGCTGGGCCTGTCACTTAGCTTCGCCCTCTTCTTCCTCTGGGCGGGAGCAGGGAGGGCGCGCTCCTGTCGGCCCTCCAGGGATGGGTGCCCAGCTGCCCGCTTGCTGCTGCTGCGGGTTTGGTCCCCACACCCACAGAGCCGCATCCCTCAATGGAGCTGGGTCCTCTGGCCTCTGTGAGGCTCTATTGTCACCTAATTCCAACTCCTCCAGGCGGGAGGGGTGCCCTCTAGTGGAGCCCGCACCCTCTGCCCCAACAAAATACACATCTTCCGCTTGGCCAGGTCCTAGCTCTGGGTTAACCAAACTCACCTCTCCCACCAAACTCACCTCTCCCACCAAACTCACCTCTCCCACATGAAGGAGAAAGGCAGGGATCTACCTATCTATCTACTATCTTTTTTTAAAAAATATATATTTTATTGATTTTTTACAGAGAGAAAGGGAGAGTGATAGACAGAACCATCGGTGAGAGACATCGATCAGCTGCCTCTTGCATGTGCCCGCAACCAAGGTACATGCCCTTGACTGGAATCGAACCTGGGACCCTTCAGTCCGCAGGCCAAGGCTCTATCCACTGAGCCAAACCAGTTAGGGCAATCTATCTACTTTCAGTCTGTAGAGCAGGCGCCCCAACCTGTGTCTTGGCCCCCTTGTGTGAGCCCCGCCTGGACTGGCGCAGTGGCAGCTGCCTCTGCTCTGGAGCTTGAAACCCAACCTTCCTTTCACTTGGGTTTGCTTGCAGCCCCTTGTGGGGTTTGAATGGGGCGGGTGTCACCTTCAGGGAGGGACCTGATGTCCACCTCACTCCCCTCCCACCTCCACCCTCCTGGCGGCTGTGAGGACCCACTGGGCTCCAGGCAACCCAACACAGAGCATGCACAGGAGGGCCTGCTACCCCCCTGGCCAGCTGAAGAGAAAGCTAGGGGGTCTGGCTAGAAAGCCAAGCCCCTCCCCACTTTCTGAGGAGCCTTCCTGCAAGGACCCAGCCTGCTGCGGCCTGGGCTTGTCCCCACCCTGATCTTCTGGGAACTTCACCGCCAGGGAGCAGGCAGGGTGACTGCCATTACAAAGAAAGGGCCCTGAGCCAGCTCCTCGTGGCCATACCTTGTCCTCCAGCGGCATCTCCCTGCCTGAGCACCCAGACCCTCCCGCAGCCCCACCCTGAGCATAGCCAAGCGGCCCGGGCCTCCTACCATCTCTGTTGGTGTCCATCTGGCGGAAGATCTTTTCCGTCCTTTTCTCTGGGGTGGACTCATCCTCAGGCATCTTCATGACGGAGGAGACCATCTTGTAGATCGCCTGGAGGCAGAAACCACAGAGCGGGAGGTCAGAAACGTGGCTTGGAGGGGCCTTCGGTAGCCCTGTCATTCCACCTCCCAAACGCATGGGTGACTTGAAGAGGATGTCCTCGTTTCACACAAGGGGCTAGCCCTGTCCCCGCTGATCCCCGCTGATGGGAGAGCCAGCACTAAGAGTCTTCAGGAGGGACAGCTGGCAGGGAGACCCCGGGACCCCCGAGTGTTACACCGTGGAGTACGTATTGATGCCCTGGGAATCGGGACCACACGGGATCTGACTCAGGAGGGTGGTCTGGGGGCCTGAGATCCTGCCTCTCTAACAAGCTCCTATGTGATGCTGATGCTGCCTCTGAGGACCGCACTGCTAAGAGCAGGCTGCAGATGGCACCCCCAGGCCAGAGCGATGGGCTGGTGTAAGCTGTGGCCTCCTGCCCTCCGGATGGCCACCACCTGACAGTCTGCAAGTTAAAGCCCGGTCTTCTCCCAGTCTTCTTCCGAAGGCATCCCCCTCCAGCCAATGCTCTCCCCTTTGTATGGCAATCATCCCGCATTCCTTCTCAGTGAGCTCCTGAATACCCCCAAAAGAAAGAATCTGTCATCTAAATTGGGGATTAAATAGTGATGCAGTCTCAGGCTTGAGCTAAACCGGGTGCATCTGAGATCTGCTGAGCAAAGGAGAGCTCTACTGGAAGTTTTGTAAGAAGTCCTGAAGCTCTCTCCCCCACCACTTGGGGACTCCCCTCCTTGGTTCTCAAAGTAGGCTTTGCTCCAGATGGGCACAAAAATCTGGAAAGTTCTGGAACTCCGGGGGCAGTGGAACAGCTGGAGGGAGGAGAGAAAGGAAGGCAGCTGAGGGCAGGAAGCATCCAGATGGGAAATGCGGGAGCAAAATTGACACTAAAGGCTGGACGAATCTTTAGTCTTGTTTAGGATCAATCTGCCCCACGTCCCTCAAATGTTCTGGAGAAAGGAGGGTACAGATTCTAATCCTGGTGGTAAACTAAGAGTGAAAACAGACTCACCCAGTGTGCTGACTCTGGGGCTGATCTCCCCCCACACAGACCCCCAGGCCAGGCTTCCTGAGTCTGTCTGGAACCCATCAAAGCCCTCCCTGAACTCCACAGCGACTCCCTCTGGGGGAAAGATCAGGCTCACAGCTGTGGCTTGTCCGGGATGGTGAGACCATTGGCATGAAATTGGCCACAGTCCGCTTTCCCAGGAAACAGTCACTGAAGTGTGCCCAGGAGCAACCGGTGAGCCAGACACTGCCTTCCTCCTGGACCCCTGCTTGCCAGCCCCCCAGCCCAGGTCTACACCTCCATCTCCTGGGGTTTCAGTGCCACGTGCCTGGATACCGGACTCCTTGGGGGAACTAGGAAAGGCTATGGAGCTACAGCTGTTTTTACAAATGGGAGAAAGCCGCTGAGCGTTCACAGGCCAGGTAGACATTTAGTAACAGAAGTGGGAACAGAAGTCTTTCCCCACCTGGGATGCCTTGAGGTCTAGCGCCCTTTCCTCAGCCTTTAGCTTCATTTCTTCTGGAAGCTTTTCTATAACTCTTTTTTAAAAAAATATTTTTTATTGATTTTTTACAGAGAGAAAGGGAGAGGGATAGAAAGTCAGAAGCATCAATGAGAGAGAAATATCAATCAGCTACCTCCTGCACACCTCCCACTGGGGATGTGCCCACAACCAAGGTACATGCCTTTGACTGGAATTGAACCTGGGACCCCTCAGTCCACGGGCCGACACTCTATCCACTGAACCAAGCTGGTTAGGGCTTTTCTGTAACTCTTGACCCAGTTTGTAGGCAATCAGTGGCACCAACTGAAAAACACACCACACACACACACACACACACACACACACACACCACATACATCTCACAGGAGCTTCAAACTTAACATAATCTAAATGTTTTGTAAATTCACAAGCCCAGAAATCTTAAAACAACAACAAACAGTATCTCGAAACCAGTCTCGCATTAGATCCTGTAAGTACAACCTCTTTAAAAGGGCAATCTGGGATCTGGGAAGAGCATGAATGGGCAAGCTGTAACCTCACTTTCTGCCAGAAGTCGGAAGGATATAGTATTTCACATCCTCAGCTTTCGGGCCTGTGTTTTCCTCCCTGAGTCTGTTCTAGCCTTGGTAAGGCCGTCCTACTTGGTACTTCCAGGTGCCACCTGTGTTGTGTCTGTAACTGGCCAAAGAAGGCATCTCCCCACTCAGATGCTCTGCAAAGGTTGCTGAGCGCCCAGCCACCTGCCCAGCACACATATTGGCTCCCTGCACGGGCAGCTTTGCTTGCGTGCGTCTCTTATCTGAATGCTCACCCTCCCTCTCCTTGAATCCTATCCATGTGCTCAGGGCAGACTGAAATGTTACCCTCTGCCAGGAAGCCTTCCCTGGTCTTCTCTCCCTCTACTGCTGTGCGTGATCTTCCTTCTTCCCAAATGGCTCCTCTCCCGGATCATTTCATCCCACTCACTCTGAATTATTTATCCTTTGACTAGAGGCCTGGTGCATAAAATTTGTGCACGAGGGCGGGGTCCCTCAGCCCGGGCTGCACCCTTTCCAATCGGGGACGCCTCAGGGGATATCTGACTGGCTTTTGCAATCCAGAACTGCTGGCTCCTAACCGCTTGCCTGCCTGCCCGCCTGATTGCCCTAACCTCTCTGCCTACCTGCCTGATTGCCCCTAACTGCTTGCCTACTGGCCTGGTCGCCCCTAACAGCTCCCATGCTAGCCTGATTGCCCCTGACCACCTCTACCTTGCCCCACAACCGGGATCCAGGATTCCCTCCTCTGGCCAGTCACAGGCACCTGGGTCCCAGACTTCCCTCCCTCTGGCTGGCCACAGGCAACCAATACCCAGGCTGGCTTTGCCTGGGCCAGCCCCAGCTGCAGGGGACCGTAGGCGGGTGGCTTCACCTGGGCTGCAGCCGCAGGTGCCCAGAAACATGGGGCAGGTGGCCTGTCTCTTTCCTGGCCCTCAGCCACAAGCACTGGTGCCCAGGATCTTGGGGTGAGCAGCTTGTCTCTCTTCCAGGCCGCAGGCACAGCTACGGATAAAGGAGGAACTTTAAAATGAGAAGCATAATAGAAGAAAATTGATAAAGGAGGAAGAACATGAAGAAAGTGACAGGATGGGATCCTGAAAGAACCCTCTAAACTTTGTGAGCCTATGCCTGTGCAAGACCTGCCTTAGTAACTACCTGGGTTCGATGAAGAGCCAGATCTATTGGCTCCCCCACATCTCACAGAAGAGAGTCCTGGGCAACTATAATTCGGGGTGAGTGGGATGAAATGATCTGGGAGAGGAGCCATTTGGGAGGAAGGAAGATCACACACAGCAGTAGAAGGAGAGAAGACCAGGGAAGGCTTCCTGGCGGAGGGTAACATTTCAGTCTGCCCTTAACACATGGATAGGATTCTTCTGGGCCGCAGCCTGGCTGGTCCCCATACCTCTCTCCCCAGTGTAGAGTGTCTAAGCCCTCACAGCATGATGGCATGAGGGTATGATGACCATTTGCATATTAGCTCTTTATTATATAGGATAATTTTTCCTTATTTTCCCATCTTTTCTTTTTCTTCTCCCTTTCTTTATATAAGTAAATATATTCATGTTAAACACCTTAAAAGTTCTTAGTATGTCAAAAGCGATGCTCTCCCCTTAGAAACCAAGCACATGTGGCTCCTGGATACACACTCACTGCTGCAGGCAACCTCAGGGCTTGTGGGTTCGGGCCCTCGTCCACAGACCCCAGGTTGAGAAAATGCCTGCTCTTCATTTACTCTCCCACCCCATTCTCCGTCATTCACCCATTCCCTTGGTCATACATCTAATATTATGATCAATTATTATATACCAGGCCTTTCATCTACCCCATCCTTGCCATCATGGTTTTACCTTTAAACAAGGCAGACCAACACTACTAAAATAAAGAAATGAATGTAAAAGTATTTTTGAAAGTAGTGTTATAAAGGAAGACATGTGGTTTTATGAGACAATGTACTGGGAATACTGAACCTTGTCAGGAAAATAGGCTGAGCGAAAAGATGTAGATAACACAGATCTTAGAGAGGTAAGGGAAACACAGGTGTAGACACCTGAGGTGGGAGGAATGGTAAGAATGCCGGGAGTGTGTGCGCAGTGTGGCCAGAGATGTTGCTCCAGAGCGGGGAGAGACAGACCACTGGGACCTTGAAGACCATGTTAAGGTCTTTGTATTTCTCCAATGAGCAACACAAAGATGGAACTGCCAATAAATTTGAAATTTTTATCTACACTTACTTCCCAAATCCACCTCTATTCCTTATCTGCAAGCAATAGTATTGGAAGAATTAAAATAGATTATTTATAGTTTAACAATTATTTATTGAGTACCTACCAGGTACTAGGGGATGAGGATTCAATCACCAAAAGATGAGTATGCTCTTCCTTGTTTTACATATCGCCAATCCCCTGGCACAGGGCTTGGGAGGCATCAGATTGAAGACCCAAAGCTTTCCTTTTTTATGACCACCATTGATATGGGTATTGTGATGCTAGTCATGCCTTAACAATTGATATGATAGTCCTCACCTACACTCTGTCTGGGTCCCATGGTGGCCAGTAAAACCCACTGGTCTGAAGCATTTCTTGTAACTCTAAGCCTCTTAGAGTTGGACTCATAAAATTATCATGATGGGATTCTGAGGGGAAGTCAACTGGGTAATAATCTATAGATTATTCCCTAAAACTCTTGGCTGTACAAATGAATGAAAGACCAAGAAAACAAATGGATTTGTATTAGAGAATGAGGCTGTCACACTCAACAGAAAGTCTCCAAGAATTTTAGTCCTTAGCTATTAGGCAAAAGGAGTTGGGTTGGGATAGAGAAATAAGGACAGCTTAATACAAAACAAAACACAGAGAAAGTCAGGATGCCCTTCCATGAATGAATTTGCAAATGGGGCTCTGGAATGGAGCCAGAAGCTAATGTGGGAGTACATGTGGGGCTGAGGAGGAAGTGGGGGCTCCTTTAAGAGGCTCACATTTACAGATGGCTCTCATAGCCCTCAGATTAAGTGCTGCTTGTTTTTGTTTGTTTTTAGTGTGCATCGACTCACATTGAGGAATTACATAAAAGCAGGTCTATGACGTGGGGGGTGGTACCAGAGTAGTGAGCCAAGAGCTGAGGTGACGAGACCCAGTGGTCCCCAGAGTACATAGATGACAGCCTGGCAAAATCACATTTAGGGAATTGTCTGTTCCTTTGCTCCCTTCCCAGGGTATCATCAACCCAGAGCTGATTGCATTAGACCTTCCAAATCCAGGACTCCATAGCACAAGGAGGGAAAAGACACCACTCCAGACAGCAATCTGAAACAAATCATGTCTTTTATTAGCTCCAATTCCACCCACACCCCCAAATTTAATGGGATTAAACCAGAAGAAGCCCAGGCTACTTCCCTACTTTATTTTTAGCAACATCAATGAGAGGCCCAGCAGGGACATCCTGTTTTTAATTAAACTTGAAGAACCCTATTCTTGTCTCTGGGTAAATGCAGAGCTCTGGGGCCCAGCTCTGGCTCTGTCCCTCACAGGCCCTGTGGCCGGGGGTCTTACCAGCTTCTTCATGGCCTGTGTTTTTCTTCCCTTTTCCCTCTTGGGATGTTAGGAAGGAAGGACTCACACCCTAATTCATAAATTCTGTTGGGGGGCAGGTATGACTCAACCCTCTCTCTAAGAAAACCAGGCTGACTTCTCAGGTGCAGGGTCTTCTAACAGGAGGGATATTCAAGGCCCCACAACAACCATCCAAGGGCAAGAGAAGTTAAGCAGTGCAGGGCTGTTCTTGGATTACAGGTGAAGGTCAGCACCCGGCTTCGAAGGCTATTACATACCAGGAAAGAAGGCCATGGGGTCTTTCTTGGAAACACTTTTAAAACTGGGTGAATATCTACATATCTGGAATGGTGTAAGTGCTTTCTTATTTAAACTATAAGAATCTACACTAATAAAAAAGAAATATGTAAATTGACCATAACTCTGCGACACCCACCTGCCAATCAGGAGACAATATATAAATTAGCAGGACAAAGATGGTGGTGGCCCCACCCTCCAGCCATTCCAGGTACAGAGCGGCCAGGTGGGGCAGAACATCTACTATGAGGGGGTGGGTGGAGGGGGTGCGGAGGGAGCTACAGGAGTGGTGCTCCAGCCAGAGCGAAGCAAAGAACCCAGCAGGAGCAAAGTGAAGACTCCAGCCAGGATGAAGTCAGAAGGTGGGTCCTGGGTCCCAGAGTGAAGGCCTGGGTCCTCGGTGCCAGAGGAAAACCAGTTCTGGCAGGCAGGTGAAGAAAGACCTACTGCACAAATCTTCTTGCAACAGGCCTCTAGTATGTTAAATAACTAGCTTTCCTAATATTCTGCCAAGGTGTTTTAGGCATGTTTATAGGTGGGGAGGAAATAAAGAGAAAAATACAGGCCCTCCCCCTTTTCAACCACAGCAGCTTCATTCTTATATTAGGTTTCTTGTAAGGCAAGTATGTCAAATCGGGGGCCGGTGGGCTGCATGAGGTGGCCCACTGGCCGCGAGTTTGACATGCTTGATATGGTTTCTCTTGAAAAAAGCAAACTCATTTTGTCCCTGCCTCTCCAAAAACTTTATTAATTTGTAAATAGCCCTATCATCCATCCTGAAATCAAGACAAAGACAGCCTTCATATTTTCTTAAATCTACTATTCCTCCGGCCACTCTTATTTCAAGTCAGTGTTGGTACCCATCATTTTAGATATGGGCAATTGATATTTATTCAATCTTATATACTAGATGTTAACAATGTGGATTTTTTCCAGTAGATGGAGTTACACATACGCTGATATATATATATATATATATATATATATATATGTATGCAATTTGATATGCTTGCTGTTTTGTTGTATGGACAACAAGCTTCAAAACTTCATATGTGAAATTTTCTGAAGAAAAAAAAATCCGCATTATTTACACCTAGTAAAATGTTACACAAAGGCACCTTCTTTGAACAGCCTCTTCCAAATAACCCTTTCCTCTCCTAAACAGACATTCTGGAGTTGTGCTATAGGCCTTCACATATGGGGGGGAGGCAATGAGTGTTTTTGGAATGTGCACCTTGAAGTACTGGTGTAACATTTTATGATGCCCATTAACAGACACAGTAGAGGTGAAGATTTAGAAAGAATCTGTGTCTTCATTTACAATGGGGCCTGGGTTGTTGGGAGGATGAAATGGTATCATGAATGTGTACTTGGTTGACTAGTGTTCTGCAAAAATCTCTGTCTGCCCAGAACCTGTGACTGTGACCTCATTTGCAAATAGGGTCTCTGAAGATATAATCAGGTTAAAAGAAGATCATACTGGATGAGGGCAGGCCCCAATCAATCCGATGACTGGCATCCTTAGAAGAAGGAAATTTAGACACGGCATACAGAGAGAATGCCACCGATGGTGGAGGCAGAGAGGGGAGGATGCACCTGCAAGCCAAAACCTGCCAAAGAGTGCCAGCCACCAGCAGCAGCTAGGAAAGAGGCATGGCTCAGATATCCCTCAGGACTCTCCAGAAGGGACCAACCTCAACCACACCTTGATGTTGGTCTCTGGCCTCCATGACCGTGACAGAATACATTCCTGCTGTTCTAAGCCACCCAGCTTATTGTCATTTGTCACAACCACCTTGGGAAATGAATCCAGCATGGAGAGCACTTAGGACTATGCCTCGCTCATAACATGCACTGAGAAGATGAGGCTTCCTGGGGGGGAATGAAAGGAAAACAGCGCTGTGGCTGGAACTCGGCTTGGGAATATCCATGTTTCGAGGGAACAGGAAACGGAATAGGAATCCACAGAGGAGACCAGGAGGGAATGGCCACAGGAGTGCCTTTGGGAAGTAGAAAACACTTACATTGCCAGATGGCATAGTCGATGCTAAGAGTTACAAACTCTAGTGTGGCTTGTCAAGACCAGATCGATCCCCTAACAAGAAAAGGAAAAACCAAACACAACAAAGAAGCAAGCCCTACAGTTAGCTCTAAGAGAAAGTCACTAGGATAAGCAATTGCTTACAAGAGTTTCCTACAGGAAAGAAATCTAAGTCGCATTCCAGAGTGACATCTGTGGTCCACGTTCATAACTGAGAATTAGGCAAGAGTGTGGAGCTGAATTCTCAGGGGCATATCACAATGGACTAGAAGCTCTCCCTACCCTAATTTCTTTTCCCAGAATCTGAAGAGCATAGTGTTTCAGGTCCCCAAGGCTTATAGCATCTCTGACACCAATTTAAAAAGATTATGGGGAGAGAAATTCGCATGGCACTCAAAATTGGTTCTAAAAAGGAAATGTAGAATGGTCTGGTTCTCTGTGGCACAAATAGTCACAAGCTGGTTGTCTGAAATGGTCACAGTTGGGGCTCTTGCAACCAGGTGGGGTCTATCGGTGAGTTGGTTTGGTGCTCCTGGAGGCCAAACCTTTGCATGGCACCGCCATCGCCTTGCTTTCTCCTCATCTGGTTGCTGTAATGATATGCCTTCTGCATCACGTGAGTGGATCAGAAGAGTAGTTATTTCCCCTCTACTGCTAAGAGAAACAAAAATGAAATCTTCTGTGATGGGCTGCCAGTGCAGCCCCACCCTCTTTTCTTCAGGTTTCATTCATACCAAAGAGGTAAAGAGGTAAAGAAAAGGTATTCTGAAGTTCACTCTGCCTTCATCAAAAGTGCCAATCAATCCGGAATGACAACTAGGAACAGTTATTGGAACACCAAGTATTTTTTAAAGCAACCAACATCCCAATAATAAGTATGCTAATTAGAAATTATTCTAACACTAGAGGCCCAGTGCATAAAAATTCATGCACTGGAGTGGGTTCCCCCAGCTTGGCCTGCCCCCTCTCACAGTCCAGGAGCCCTCAGGGGCAGGAAGCGACCGGTGATCAGAGGAAGGTGATACCCCCATCAGACCTCTGCTGCTGCCACTGCTGGCAGCAGCAGCACAAGCCTCAGCCGGCCCTGGTTACCAGAGCCTCAGGCAGCCCTGGGTGGCTGGGCAGCCACCATGGGCAGCTTGCCTGCATCTTGGGAGTCAGCTGGGTAGCTGACATCCGAAGCTTGCCTGAGCCTCAGGCTGGCCCTGGGGGGCTGAGGCAACTGGGAGACTCTGGAGGCAGGCACTTGAACTTGAGAACAAATACAGACAGGACATTCCCAAACAGTCCCAATGCATGAAGGACTACTGTGGGCTTAAGTCCACAGTTCAGATTTGGGAAACTTTTGGCTTCAATCACATTCTCTCCCAAAAATGATGATCTTTTATCTGAGTCTGGTGAGCATCAGAGTAGCCCACAAATTTTAGCTGATATTTAGCAGGAAAGAAAACAAGTGCTTAGATGTTCTCCAGGAAAGGAGGATCAGCAGATAGGCTGATATTTAGCAGGAAAGAAAACAAGTGAAGAAGGCCAGGAACCCAAGAACTTCTGTGAGTTCCACCAGTTGGAGGTTTAGTTGGGTTCCCTCCTTTTTCATTGTGAACATACATTTTATGACTAAGTAAATTTAACTTAAAACTTAGTGTGGAAAATTCTCTATTGTCTTGATCTATAAATGAGAAATGAGCTCCTTTTATTTTACAGAAAACATCCTGTAGAAGCTCTGGAAACTTCTATAGAATAATAGCAGCCAACCCTTATTGAGTCACAACCCATGACAGGTACTGTCCTAAGTGCTCTATTTGCAATAACTAATTATCCCTTACGATGACCTGTGAGTCCAGTGCTATAATTAGTTTCAGTTCACAAATTATAAAAACAATGAACAGGAAGATTAAGTTACTTGCCCAAGAAAGTGAAGGAAAGGGAAATTGAAAAAGAAGGAGGCAAGGTAATACTGACCAAGATGCCAATTCTTCTCTTGGTTCTCACTTCCTCTTTGTTTTGGATACGCTGATCATTCCTAACCAATGGCAATCCTATCATTATTTCAAGGGTCTCCGTTACCTTCTGAGAACAGAAGTGGGGGACAGTTGACCTCCATGTTCTTCCTACATCCTCTCCCTGGAAGTGCTGGGATCCCATTGATGGATCCCTAAATTCAGTGTCCCCTCACCTCCAAGATCACGGAGAACATCTAAGCATTCATGGCCCAACTGGCAATGCCACTCCTGTGCTCCTTGGCCCTTCCTCAGACAGAGTCTGCACTGTGATGGGTGGCATACTCAGACCTGCCTCTGGCTGGGCTGGGGGACACAGAACTGTGCAGGGCAGAAAGGAGTCTCCATCCTCTTGCAGCAATGGGCTGACCCCACCAAGAAAGGAGGATCTGCTGTAACATGGGAAAAGGTCAGAGTTGTTATCTGGCTGGACTCCTGAGAGGCGACTTTAATGAAATAATAAAACACGGGGCCTAAATCGTGTTCCTAAATTTGTCACTTAAACAAACACAAGAATGTAAAAATGTTCACTTAAGACTCTAAAAATAAATCTGCATATGGTTTTTCTTATTCATCCAGATGTTCATAAAGCACAAAATTATTTTTTAAAAAGGAACATAACTGTGTTTTGGCATATGTGGTAGACTGAATAATGGCCCCCCAAAATGTGTACAGCCCTAGAACCTATGAATATTCAGTACTTGCATAGTAAAAGGGATTTTGCAGATGTGATTAAATGAATGATCTTGAGATTTAGAGATTATTCTGAATTATCTGGGGGGTCCCAATATATTACTAGCCACCAAACCACTGACCAGGACAGCCAAGAGAACTGAGTGGAAGAGAGAAGCAGAGGAGATACCTATAAAAATGGCAGTGTGAGAAGGACTTAGTCAATCTACTGTTGCTTGCTGTAAGGATGGATGAAAAGGGCCACAAACCAAGGAATATTCCAGAAACTAGGAAAAGCAAAAGAAACAGACTCTCTCCTAAAACCTCCAGAAGGAACACAACCTGTGGACACCTTGAGTTTTAGGCCACTGAAATTGATTTCAGACCTCTGACCTCTGAAACCTGTAAGATAACCACTTTGTGTTGTTTTAAGCAACTAAGTTAATGGTAACTGGTTATAGCAGCAAGTGGAAACTATTAGCAGTTCAGTATGACAGAGTCCACGTTAGAGTCCTTCCTACACTGGGAATAAAGTATGAAGTTTGGGAATATCCTAGGGTAAATTCCAATTCAGAATCACTGGAAACTGGGAATTAACAAAAGAATAGGACCGAATACATGAATTGTGAGTTTGCAAAGTAGCAGGATAGAATAGCACAGCCCTTAATAGGAAAATGGTTCTAAATTTAATTTAATTTTACTGGCAATTTGGAAGTCACTTCACAATGCTGCAATATTATCTCTCTACCATCATGAATATTAATCATCGGGGTGCAGCGCTGTAGAAAGCAATTGAGGAAATTTGAGCTTTCCATTTGCAGGCTTCTTAAAGAGAGTCTGGGTATTTATGCGTTTACTAAGCATCTGTGCCCTCCCAGTTGTGACCCGGAAACTTCCTGCGGGTGCACTGAGCTACTTCACAGAGAGGATGCCTGTCAGGCTGAATGCTCCTTCCGCTCATGATCACCTTTTACATTCCCTGTTGGACCTGGAGGAAGTCAGCTGGGGTTCACTCAGCAAGAGCTTACTGGCCTTTCCTCTGCACACTCGCTGCAGAGTTCCCACTCTCCCTCGCAGCAGGATTCCACAGCCCAGGGAAAGCCAATTTCCCTCCCTCTACTACTGACACCCAGCGCCAGCCACCTAGAAGGTGCTTCATCCCAGGAGCGGAACGGATGTGTGAATGCGTTGCTTTCTAGAAGCCCGCCTGACCTGGAGGGTCTTCCTCTTCATCCGTACTGGCCACCAAACCACTGACCAGGACAGCCGGGAGAACTGGGCAGACATGCTAAACAGAAGATAACCAGTGGTTGCGCCTTGTTCTGAGATCCCATTCAGGAACCAAGGCTCTCCAGGGGGAGGATGTCCTTGTCCCTCTCCCTGCCCCGAGGCAGGGAACCCCAGGGGACGCAGCTCTCCCAGATAAAAAGGAGAGACAGGATGAAGCCCCTAGAATGACTCACCTTGTACATTTTAATTTTTTGTTCAATTAGCAAAGATTAAGAAAAATGGGGAGCCGAAACCGGTTTGGCTCAGTGGATAGAGCGTGGGCCTGCGGACTGAAAGGTCCCAGGTTCGATTCCGGTCAAGGGCATGTATCCTGGTTGCGGGCACATCCCCAGTAGGGGACGTGCAGGAGGCAGCTGATTGATATCTCTCTCTAATCGATGTTTTTAACTCTCTCTATCCTTCTCCCTTCCTCTCTGTAAAAAATCAATAAAATATGTTTAAAAAAAATGGGGAAAGTGAAACCGTACTGGGCACCCTTCCCTCACTTTGGGAGAACATTTGGAAAAACAATCTAGCAGAGGGTATCCAAGCCGAAGAGATAAATGCTCATTCCTTTCGGCCCAGTAATTGCACCTCGGGGAATTTATTCTAAGGGAATAATCCTAAATATAGAAAATGTTTCATGCACAAGAATTATTCGTTATTTTTAAAAGTTGCAATACTATGGGTAATAATAAAAACTGGAAACAACCTAAACATCCAACACTAAGGGAAAATCAAGTATATTATAGCATATGTTTCCTTTGCGCCTTTTAAAATATCTTATGAAAAGTTTTTATAACACGAGAAATGTTTGTGTTATTATGTTAAGTGGAAAGGGCAAGATACAACATTTTATGTGCATGGTAAAATTGACATTTCTAAATGCATGGAAATAGGAGTAGGAGGATATAGTAGAAAATTATTAGCAATGATACTCTCTTATATTTTTCTAGACTGCCCATATTTTTACTGTAGACATTATATTTTTTTATACATTTATCCTTGGAGGAGGGGAGAAATCCTTTATTTTTGTTTAAGATCCCTGTCTCTGAGGGGTCAATTTAACACAATTTATTCAGATAGTTACGGCTGGGGATGAAGGAAGAGCCACTGGTAAACCAAGCAGAAAGGAGACCCAGTGGCAGATGGTGGAGAGTTTCCTAATACAGGGCGACCACCTGGATTCCTGCTCCCACAGCCCCGCACGGTGTCACTCCACCTGCCATGTGGGTTCCGTGCCACTGGCAGGAGCAGACCCCAGGCCTCAGCCACAGGCTCCCTAACAAGCCCGTCTTTCTGGCTCTGCCCTTGGTCTCCGTGTTTCCTGGAAAGCAAGGGCCACACCTCCACCCTCTCCCTCAGCACGGGAGTCTTTCTGTCTCCTCCCCCATTCCTTGCAGAGTCTTTCTGCAGCCCCCCCCACCCGCCCCCCATTATCCCAGGGGCTGCAGCTCTACCTCTGAGCCCAGATGTCCTGGCACGAGGGCTGGCCTCTGTGACGAGCCCTCCCGGAAGCCACATGCCCACTCTCTGGGACCTGCTGTCTGCGGCCAGATGCTTCCCTATTGTGCCCACTCGTCTGCCAAGAGAGTGAGCCACCGCCAGCCCTCCCTGGTGCCACCGCCCACCTGCCCCTGCTGATTGCCTACAGCTGGGGCTCTCCTGATCTTCTCCATGTCCTGGTCACCTCAGGCTGGTCTCTGGGTCCCACTCACTGCTGATCACGTTGAGCTTGCCATGACCAAAGCTTCTTTGTTCCTTTCCCACCCTTCCCACGAGGGTCCCCTCGGTTCTGCACAGGCAGTCTGCTCTGGGTGAGTGACTTGGGAAAAGAAAATGGAGTGCCTCCTGCTGAAATGATGGAGGCCCCATTCTACGGGTGTAGCTCTGACCTGACGGAACTGAGGCTAGAGACCCCTGCATTTACTCAAGAGTCTAATAAATATGTATGTACATGAGCCGAAACTGGTTTGGCTCAGTGAAGAGACTGTTGGCCTGTGGACTAAAAGGTCCCAGGTTCAATTCTGGTCAAGGGCATGTACCTGAATTGCAGGCACATCCCCAGTAGGGGGCGTGCAAGAGGCAGCTGATCAATGTCTCTCACCAGTGTTTCTAACTCTATCCCTCTCCCTTCCTCTCTGTAAAAAATCAATAAAATATTTTTTTAAAAAAGGATGTACATGAATGATGGTGATGACGAGCTTTACCACTGGCGCGTACTGTGCTAAGCACTGACCTGGAGAGTCACATGTAACCTTAAAATAACCCCGCAACATGGGTGGGCTCTGTTGGCAGTTCCATTTTATAGATGAGGACACTGAAGCTCACGTAGGTGAATGAGGTCAAAGTCACGGAGGTAGTGACTGAGAGAGACAGGATGTGAACCCAGGCCACAGTTTGATCATTAAATGACCATGGCAGGCGATATAACCTCAAAAGACAGGTCATTGCAATGCAAGGATGGAGGTGCCATAATGAGCATGACCAACTGCAGACTGAATCT
Organism: Lasiurus cinereus; assembly: GCA_011751065.1. NCBI lineage: Eukaryota > Metazoa > Chordata > Mammalia > Chiroptera > Vespertilionidae > Lasiurus > Lasiurus cinereus. The sequence goes on along the minus strand of JAAGEH010000297.1, from coordinate 14,757,964 downwards.
CCATCTGTAGGGTGGCAGTCACCGCAAAGCCCCAGGTGACTTACGCCAGGTAAGAATGAGGACCCAGAGTTGCCAGACCTCCTGAGTTTTCAAGAGATGCCAAGCAATATGCATTTTCATGTGCAACCTCCCTGTGTAGTAATGTGGGTTCAACCTTCTCAAAAACACTGGGTAGGCCAAATAGGCACTGAGCCGCACTGTACACCTGCCTTCCAATTCTAACTTGTAGTTCATACTCTTCTCTTTGAAAACACACACACACACACACACACACACACACACACATATGAGGGGCCCAGTGCACAAAATTCATGCACGGGGGAGGGTTGTCCCTCAACCCACAGCCTGCACCCTCTCCAATCTGGGACCCCTTCGGTGATGTCCAACCGCTGTTTTAGTTCCGATCCCTACAGGACTAAAACGGCAGTCAGACATCCCTCCCCCAACCTGGACCTCCAGCTCCTAACCACTCTCCTGCTGGCCTGATCACCCCCAATTGCCCTCCCCTGCCGACCTAATCATCCACAACTGTCCTCCACTGCTGGCCTGATGGCCCCCAATTGCCCTCCCCAGCCGGCCTGATTGCCACAACTGTCCTCCCCTGCTGGTCTGATCGTCCACAACTGCCCTCCACTGTCGGCCTGATCGTCCACAACTGCCCTCCCCTGCTGGCCTCCTCCACCAGAATCAGCCTCCTCTGTGTTGCACAGAGCCATGGGACCCCCAGGCCTCACCACACGGAGTGGCTACCAGGCCCTGCTTCCATTGTGCAGGTGGACATCTTGTGGAGGCCATCTTGTGACACTGCGTGAGGGCTTTGTGTGACGTCACCTAGACTTTTATTATATAGGATTATGCCTTTTTAGCGGGCTACATACCTGCACAATCTCCAGCATTTCTGCCTTACTGATGTAACCGTTTCCATCCAGGTCATACATGCTGAAGGCCCATTTCAGCTTCTGCTCCAGCTTGCCTCTCGATGTCACACTCAGGGCGATGATGAATTCTCTAAAGTCTATTGTCCCATCTCCATTGGCATCGAAGGTGCGGAAGACGTGTTCTGCAAACTTGGAAGCATCCCCGTAAGGGAAAAAGTTCCCGTAAATTTTCTTAAACTCCTCCATCGACAAATGTCCGCTGGGGCAGTCTCTCAGGAAGCCCTTGTACCACTCCTGGATCTCGTGCTCCGTGAAGTCCGTGCTCTCCAGCAAGTCCTGCATGACCTCCGGGCGCAGCTTGCTGTTCTGCTTCCCCATCCTGGCAGCAAGGATTCAGCTGGAGCTAGAAGAGAACAGACATCAGCTTTAGGCTTGCTCTTGAGAGGCACATTTGAGAAGCTGTGATTGTTCCTCTGGGGAAAAGAAAGAAACGCTATTTTAGTCTGATAACATTGTCTAGGTTTTCCAACACCGTAGTCAGCCAAACAAAACGATGGAAAGACAGGCAGGCAAATGACGAGGAGCAAAAATATCACTGATCAGACGCTGCCATTTCTTTTATACAGAGCCAACCTGAAAACAAGAGATGCATAATGAAAGGACAGAGTGTGTGTGTGTGTGTGTGTGTGTGTGTGTGTGTGTGTGAGAGAGAGAGAGAGAGAGAGAGAGAGAGAGAGAGAGAGAGAGAGAGATGCAATGGCTACTTAGTTCTGCCTTATCTATTTGCAAAAGGCCATGGCTGGCTTTGAAAAAAAAATAGGTTCTAACACTCAGTCCAAGTATGAGAAGGGAAAATTAAAGAGAGGGAGAGAGCGAGCAAAAGTGATTATGTAATTGCTGAAACATTTACCAATAAAGTGCTGCTTGTACACCTGCTGAATAGTATAAACGCAGACATGAGTAAGGAAAATAGAAACATGCCTAATACCATTAAAGCTACCAGGCCGGGTCAACTGCTGATGAGTAAGTTCCCAAAGGTCACTGTCAACACAGGGCTTAGATGTAAAAGATCACGCTTCCTTATGTTTGTTTTTTGTTTTATGATTGTGGCTCATGGGATAGGACCAACTTTCCTTTCTAAAATACATATTATTTCAAACTGTCTTAGCCTAACAGCAGCACACCGCCCCAGTAAGATAGCAAAAACAATTCAGGGGTGCATGAAGGAGAAGGTCAGCATTATTTCACATCTAAATACTTAGAGGTGACACTGCTGGCATTTGGGGGGTGTCCTTCCAGATTTTTTGAATGCATACTTATTTAAGTATGCTATTAACAAATGTTGTAATGCATTTACATGTTAAAAAACAAGAACATATATATGTGTGTATGTGTGTGTGTGTGTATTACACCTTTTATACATATGCACAAAATCATGGGTTGATCCAGGTCAACTATCAACATCAACTGCAAGGCCAAATCGCTTCGGAAAGAAGACAATGAAAAGATCTTGCCTGGGAAGTATCAATCCACCCACCGTGTTCACCAGACTGTGCTCCTTCAGATTACCACTTGTTCACAAGGAACAACAACAGTGTGTAATTATTGGAATCGAGAGTCTAGTTCAATGGTCAGCAAATTCATTAGTCAACAGAGCGGCAAACCGTAGTTCGCGAGCTGCAGTTTGCCGACCACTGGCCTATGGGATCAGGCTGAAACCGGCTCTCAAACATCCCCTGAAGGGTCCCGGATTGCTGGAGGGCACAGGCCAGGCTGAGAGACCCCACCGGTGCACGATCTGGCTGGGGAGGGACCTTGAGAGGGCTCCAGGGCATGTCCAGCCCATGTTGTTCAGTCCTGATCAGCCGAACTCCAGCAGCAAACTAACCTACCGGTTGGAGTGTCTGCCCCCTGGTGGTCAGTGCACATCATTGCAAGCGGTTGAGCACCTTTAGCATATCATTAGCATATCATTAGCATATCACGCTTTGGTTGTTTGGTTGTTTGGCCCTTTGGTCTATTTGCATATTACCCTTTTATGCCATAGGATTGTTGTCTAACCACTATCTTGTATACCTGAAACCAATACAAAATAACATTAAAAGTAAACTATAATGGAAAAATTAAAATAAAAAACACACTAAAAAATACAAAAAGCTATCTGGTAGTTAAGACTTGGTCTTGAGACCCCTGAAACCAATACAAAATAACATTAAAAGTAAACTATAATGGAAAAATTAAAATAAAAAACACACT
>JAAGEH010000297.1:14661288-14754820 GCA_011751065.1 Lasiurus cinereus | reverse complement strand
ACATTAAAAGTAAACTATAATGGAAAAATTAAAATAAAAAACACACTAAAAAATACAAAAAGCTATCTGGTAGTTAAGACTTGGTCTTGGAACCCCTTCTCCCACCCCAGGTTTATTGAGACATAATGGTGTAAGTTTCAGGCATCTATCTGTATATATAAAACCCTAATATGCAAACAAACTGAATGGCGGAAAACCGGTCACTACGACATGCGATGACAACCAGGAGGTGCATGCAAATATGGCCGTGTCGGGAGCAGGCGGCAGAGCGCGGAACATGGAGGGCATCGGCCGCAGTGGGATGGTGGAGCAGGCGAGCAGGGACACCGGACCAAGGTGGGGCACCGGTCGCTGTCATCATGGTGAGCCACTTGTGGTTACTGAAAATTCTTTGCTCTCACGTGCCACGGTCCTGCCGGGCACTTGCACTGCTGCCGGCGCCTGCACCTGCTGCCAGGGCCGGTCCTGCTCGCATCCACTGCCGGAGTCTGGCACAGTCCCTGATGCCCAACACTGTCAGGGGGTGCAAGTGTGGCTCCTGGCCCCGATTGACCCTCTCAGCTTCTCCACCTCCCTCTGCTCCTCAGGGGCAATTGGGACTGGCAGCCGCTTCTCACACCTGCTTCCAGTGATGGCCCTGCTCGCACCCACTGCTGGCACCTGGCTCTGATCTCAATCACTTGGCACCATCAGCGGGTGCAAGCAGCGGCTGCTGGCCTTGATCACCCTGAGGGCTTCTCCACCTCCCCCTGCTCTCGAGGGGTGATCAGGAGCTCACACCTGCTTATGGCACCAGCCCAAAGGCTCTGCCCTGTCAGCCGGTGTGAGGGGGGCTGGTGCGATCAGCGTGTGGGAACAGCAGCAGCAGAAGTGGGGCTGTCGGCAGACAGGAGACCGGGGGCTGTGGTGGGAGTACCCACTGCAGCCTGATGGCCCACAGTTCCGTTCAAGGTGCACGAATTTGTGCACTGGGCCCTCGTGTATAATAATAGAAACATAATATGCTAATTAGACTGAACATCCTTCCGGACCACCTTCTGGACAAAGCCAGGGCTGCCCGGATCCCATGCCAGAGGGAAGCCGGTGCCAGCAGCCCGGGGAAGGAAGGCCTACTCTTGCACAAATTTCATGCATGGGACCTCTAGTACAACATGATAACCCAATAATATATATACACTGTGATCAGCACAATAGGTTTGGTGAAAAAAATTGTAACCAACTACCACACATAGTTACAATTTTTTCCTTGTGATAGAAACTTTTAAGATCTACTCTCTTAGCAACTTTTAAGAATGCAAGGCAATACTCTGCATTATATCCCAGAACTCGTAACTGGAAGCTTACACCCTTTCACCACCTTCGCCCATTGCCCCCAGCTCCCACCGTTGGGGCCTCTTATATTGAATTGTCGGTGTGCCTGTCCATTGAGCCCTCTAAAATAAATTCCCGGAGGGCAGCACTGGCGTCTCGCACTGCTCAGACTTCTTTCATAATAGCCACAGCTCGGGACATGACAAGCCACCCTTCGTGACTGCCCCGGTGCCTTGGGTTTGCCGAGGTCTGCACGGGAGGACGACCTGGCCCCTCTCCGCTCGCAGGCCGGCTTCTCGGAGGGGCAGGGAGAACAGAGCCGGCACGCCTCTCATTACGCAAGAGTTGGATTTTATTATGCCAAGAGTTGGGTTTTATTATGCATAAAATTCAACTCCAGCTCCACTGGAGCACAAACAGAATTCATAAAAATGCAGCTTCCAATCACAATCACTTTCACTCCCTTCTCATGTTCTTTTTTTTTTTCCTGAAGGAATACAAGCAAAGATAGGCTGGTTTTTATTAGAATTGTCAAACTGTCATTGCTAAGTTGGCAATTTGCCCGAGGCAAGAATTCAGAAACGTGAGGCAATACATAATACATGGGTTTACAGAGCTCTAAAACATTTGCCGGAATTTACAAGCAATTCTGGGTTTTCCTTTTGAGGAGTTCTTCGGAATATAGCTCTTTGGGGTGGTGTTCCATCAAATCAGCATTAATTCATTTTCTTATGATGCTGTGGTTCTGTGCACATCACTGTGTGCCTGACCGGGGGGTGCGGAGTAGGGGGGGCGGGATGTTGTTTCAATATTTAAATCCACTCTCTTTAAGAAATGATTGACTTCCCCAAATATATAAAACCAAACCAAACGCAAGTTCCATTCCCAATGTTTTTAAAAAAGCTCTTCCCATTTATCAGCTGTTTTACACCAGAAACAAATGGCCTCCACATTTGGGCTACGTCTCCCACTGAGACTGATCTATGTGCAGCTCTTTTTCGGTAAACAGTAATTAAACTGCATTTACAAGTTCATTAGCACAGAAAGGCCATCGTGCAGACCAGGGAGAAGAGTGTGCGAGGAGTTCTTTGCAGGTGTTTGCGATTTGGTCGATAACTACAAACACTTTGCGACCCTTGTTGTCTGAACTTTCGAAAACCATCTGGAGTTGGTTAGTCTGAAGGACAGAAACCTCAGGGGACATGCGATGGAGTTTCACTCCGGGGGGAGGAGAGGAAAGATAGAGGCATACCTTTTTCTTTGGAAAGACAGGAATGTGTGTCTGGTTGAGTTGAAGAAGGGGGGAAAAATCATAACAAGGAAATGCCCCCTTAATGATCAGTCCAGAGAAAAACAGTCTTCAGAGAAAAGATGCACCTCAGGTGGAACCTTTCTCATTACTCCATGCAGGCGTTAGAATACGTACTTTGTGCCGGGAGAACAGAATGGGGGGAATCTCAGGCCACTGACTAAAAATGCGTGGGTCCAAAGCCTGGCTCTGTGGTTGCCTAGACTCTTGGGTAATTCTCTTCCTGGTGCACCTCAGTTTTCTCACCTTTACAGTGGGTCCAGCAGTACGACTTCCTATCTCACTGACGTGACATGAGAATTAAATGAGAGCGTCTTGTATGTAAAGCTCCGGCATCCAGCCAGGCCAGACACCAGGCAAGATGAAAACCGCATCTTATTCTGGACGGCCCTTCATGTAGGATTCTCCTGAACCTTCCCAGCAATCCTGAGTGGGAGGCAGGCAGGCTGACCATATTTTATAAGCCAAGAAATGACAACTCAGAGAGGTTAAGTGACTGGTCCCCAGTCCCCCAGCTTGAGACTGAGAGAGCCAAATGGTAAGCTCGAGTTGTACGTGGTTGTCCACTGTTGTTTTTTCCCACTCCGCCAGATGAGCTCCAGGAACGAAGGACACAGAAATGAAGACAGCAGTCCCATAAAATCGTCAGAAAGAAGCAGTGAGGAGAGAGGAGACAGCTTTCCTATTGGCACTCATTTTCATTTATTCCACACGTATGTGCCGAGTGTCTGCTGGCAGGCAGCGAGGCACAGACCTAGGCATAGGGGTTCAGCAGGAAACCAACAGGCAGAAACCCTGTTCTCATGGAGACGGTGCAGGAGACACACAACAAATTGGAGAAATAAGTGAAATGTTAGACAAAGGGGCGCTATGGAGAAAAGTGAAGAAGGAGGGGGGTCGGGGAATACCCAGGTGGGTGGATGGTTGCTGAAATCCTATATAATAAAAGGGTAATATGCAAATTGACCCTAAGGCAGAACAACTAGAATGACTGCTCGACCAGTCACTGTGAGGCGCACTGACCATCTCTCCCCCTGCCTGCAGGCTCCCATCACCTGATGGCGAATGCAGAACTGGGGGTGGGGAACCCGGGAGGTGCCAGACCAAGGCCCCCGCCTCACCGGTCACCCCCACACAGAGGGCAACCTGCAGTGGGGGCAGGGCTGGCGAGTGGGGATAATGGGCGACCTCTTGGTCCCTTCCCCCTGCCCCCTCCTCTGGTTGGCAGGCTCTGATGGCCGGATGGTGAATGGGGGTCAGGGGTGGATGACGGTGGGGGTGGGGCTCTGATGGCAGGCCAGGCCTAGGGACCATACCAGGGGTTGGCACACTGCGGCTTGTGAGCCAAATGCAGCTCTCGAGCCGCGGTTTGCCACTCTGTTGACTAATGAGTTTGCCGACCCCTGGACCATAGCCATGCACAAATTCCGTGCATCGGGCCTCTAGTTTTTCATAAGAAGCCAGGGGAGGCCCCACTAAGAAAGTGATCTTTGAAAAAGACCAGAGGAAGTGAAGGTGGTAGCCATGGAGACAGGCAGGGAGAAACTATTCCAGGCAGAGAACACAGCGGAGGAGAAGGGTCTAGAAGAGGAACATGCTTAGCATGCTCCAGGATACGGGGAGGGGAGGGGAGGGCAGGAGAGAGTGGAGGAGGTGAGAGGAGAATCGTGACGAGCGCCAGAGGAGGTGAGACCTGGAGTGACCGGGAGGACTTGGGCTTTCACGCTGAGTGAGACGGAGTCCCTGCCCGATTTTAGCAGAGAGGTGACGGAGTGATTTATGGTCACCAGGCCCGCTCTGGCTGCGGTGCTGAGAGTACATTAGAGAAGGAGGAGGGCAGAGGTGAGGAGACCCGTTAGGCGGCCAGTGCCGGGATCCAGGCGAGAGATGGAAGTTGCTGGAGCCGGTGGTAGTGGCAGGGAGGTGACCATGGGACAGATCTCTCAGGAGTTCGCAGAATCGGATAAGGCAGGGTGTGAAAAAAGAGAGCAGCCCAGCATCACTCCAAGGCGTTGCCCTAAGCCGGCATCCGGGTGAAGCTGAGACTTGCTGAAGTGGGAAAGGGCAGGAGAAGCAGGGCGAGGGGGCAAGGCAGGGCATGGGTATCCGGGCTCAGTGGTGCACATGTGAATTAATTCTGAGATGCCTACTGTACAGCCCATGTCATGGATGTCGTAGAGAGAACACCATATGCTAATTTTTGCTGAATCTGTGCTCCCTTTAAGCGCAATGCACATCGATTCTGTTGCCACCAGCATTCTGACAAGGGTAATGTGGGGCTGCCCGGCCTGTTCTGGGTCACATCCAGTCTCCCAAACAATAAATCTGGGGTTAATATTGACCACAGATGAAAAAGGAAAATATACAAGCAGGGAAGACCTCAAACCACCAACAGAGAACCATGACCAGGAATCTAAAATATGAAGTTAACTTGCTATTTAAAAAGAAGGAGGAAAAAAAAAACAGCTCCTAAAAGGGATGCCACAGGGACAGGAAATGGCGACTGGCGGGCAGCCTGTGGAATGCGTGTGCGCCCTGCTTTTTTTTTTTGTCTCTGTGGAGAGAAAGATCGCAGCATTTCATTCCTGCAGTTCCTCGTCAGGTTCAGAAAAACTCCAGGAGTTAACTCCTAAAGGCCCAGCGTTAGGTTCTCCGGGGAACAGTGCACAGCTCATCTGGACCTCCTCCTGGTCTGCTGCAAAGGAAGAGTCTCGGTGCCCTCAGTATTTATCGCAAAGAGATTCTTGTTATGGTCTCCAGACCCTCCCTCTCCAAAAAGCCATTTTCCTCTTGAGCCTTTACATCCTAACCATGTATTTTGCAAGAGTTTGCACACCAGCTAAGAGTAACATTGAGCTGGAATTGAAATTGGATTTGGAATTCCACCCTGTCACCCCCTGGCCTGCAAGCTTGCCATTTGCTCCCTCTGGCATCTGGGAGGGTACACCCACCTTGCTCTTTTATTAGGACACTATTGTCAGCACGTGAATGCCCCTCTCCCCTCTCAGCCTCTCCTCCTCCTGAATTTGCATGCCCACACCTTTCCCTGCTACTTCCAGCCTAGCTGATGGCTGACTCTCCCACCAAATCCTCCTACAGTGCCAGCAACTGGAGGTGAGTTTATACCGGATGCTCACACTGTCCCTAAGTGAACATAGGGCCATACCCAACGGCCACCTTCCAGATCTGCAGAAAGAAAAAGCTGTCCCGAAGGAAGAAGTCACTGGAATGTCTCAGGTCAGGGGCTGCAGATGAGGTGCCCATGTCCCCTTGCTATTAGACCACTTGGCCATCAGACCACTGCATACATGCTTGTCTGGCCTTGGGGACAGATGCCAGGTCAGTGCTGGCTGCAGGGAGGGGAAAGACTGGGGGTGGGTTCTCTGGGGCTAAGACCCTACCTAAGTTGGCAGATTCCTGTAAAAATCCAATGGCAATATGTGTCTGTTGAGTTAAAGGTACTAAATATTCTTTTACTGAAAAGCCAGGAATGATCCCTTTGGGTTACGATAAAACCGTAAAGTGGAACAGTGAGCTGTCACAGGCTGAGAAGGACAAACAGATCAGCTGTTGGGCATCCAGGCCTCATCACTGAACTAACAGCTCAAGTCCCCCTTTTTAGACATCCTCTAGGGGCCCCCAAATGCATTCAGTTAATTGATCCAAGCCCCTCCATACGGTCTAAGAATAGTTCATCTTTTTTTTTTTTAATTTATTCAGCAAACATGTGTTTAACATCTACTGCTTCCTGGTTTGGAATGAATATGCTTATAAAAATAGTCTCCCTACACAGGACAGGGGGAGAAGGGAATCTGGGTTCAGAGCATTTGCAATGACATCTTATTCTCATAATTTCACTGTACAGTCAGAAGAGGGATCTTAAATCTTTGTTTTACTCCAACCAAAGGGTTGCCAGTTGGATTCCTGGTCAGGACCCAGGTATCAGGTGTCTGGCTGGATCCCCAGTAGGAGGACATGGAAGGCAGCTGATAGATGTTTTGTTCTCAGATCGACGTTTCTTTCTCCCTCTCCCTGCTTCTCTCTCAAAAAATAAAAAATAAATATATATTTTAAAAGTGGCTGTGCAAGTTCAGGAGAGCGTAAGGAATTTGGTGATTTCGATGCATTTGGGGCGTGACCTTGAAGGGCCCTGATTGCCAGGCTGTAAGGCTTAGCCTTGAATCTGCCATCAGCAGGGAACAGGGAAAATCTCTGAGAAGTAACATGGCAGGATCAGATAGTCTTAAACCTGGGGAGCAGTTAATATTTCTGAGTACAGGTGGGAGATCATGAAGGCCTCGAATAAGGAACGGTGGCAGTAATTAGAAATAGGGTTGATCCAAGACCGATTTGGCTCAGTGGATAGAGCGTCGGCCTGCGGACTGAAAGGTCCCGGGTTCGATTCCGGTCGGAGGCATGTACCTTGCTTGCGGGCACATCTCCAGTGTGGGGTGTGCAGAAGGCGGCTGATGGATGTCTCTCTCTCATCGATGTTTCTGACTTTCTGTCCCTCTCCCTTCCTCTCTGTAAAAAATCAATAAAATATATTAAAAAAAAAGAGAGAGAGAAAGAAATAGGGTTGAGAGACAAGGATTTTTCTATGGTTGTTTTTGTTTTTTTTCCCTACTAATAAATGGAATTTTGTTTTTCTTTTTCATAAAGTTCGTTCCTTTTTTCATTCCTGAACTTCTTATAAAAAGCTGGTTAACAACCAACAAACAATAAAACCAACAATAAGCATCATTCTCAGGATTGGACTTTCAGGCGGGGTAGGGACCCTGTCTCACCTCTGGCTCACCGATGCCCTGCCTTCACTGCCAAGATTAAGCTTAACCAGGAAATAACCCATGAGAACACCCAGGAACTACGTGTTGCCACTGCAGTAGCAACTGCTCCTGGAAGCCTCCCACTCTGCGGGGCCGCTCTGTGCCCAGGCCCGGCGGCCACCCCCACTTCGTCACTGGCCACCGGCCAGCAACGTGCCCAGTGTGTCCCTCACGCTAGCTCACTTCCTCCCTGTAGCAGCCCAGGAGGGAAGCACGGTCCACCCAGTTGGCAGGTGAGGGCGCTGAGGCTCAGGAAGATGAAGTGATTTCTCTGCAACCAGACAGACAGCTCGTGGAGGAGCCAGATTTGAATCCCGCTGCACCAGCCGCCAAGGACCTGCATCATCACGCAGCTTGGCACCATGTAAGCAAAGGGGGCTGAACACGAAGACCCGCTAGTCCAGTGGTCGGCAGACATGCGGCTCGCGAGCCGTGGTGTGCCGCTCTGTTGACTAATGAGTTTGCCGACCATGACGCTAGTCCAACGCTTCACGGTTTTACAAGCACGTTCACACCCATGACCTTACTTAACTTTCCACAGTAACTCTGCCAATGAGGTGTCCCCACTTTGCAGGATGGAAATTGAGGTCCCAAGAGGGAAAGCCATTGAGCAAAGAGTTCAGAGAAACTCCAGGTCCCTGATGTAAGGATGAAATTCAGAAGCACCGACATGCAAGGAGGCAGCACGATGATAAGAAATTAACGTGGCCCTGACCGGTTTGGCTCAGTGGATAGAGCGTCGGCCTGCAGACTGAGGGGTCCCGGGTTCGATTCCTGTCAAGGACATATACCTTGGTTGCGGGCACATCCTCAGTAGGAGGTGTGCAGGAGGCAGCTGATTGATGTTTCTCTCTCATCGATGTTTCTAACTCTCTATCCCTCTCCCTTCCTCTCTGTAAAAACAAACAATAAATCATATTTGTGCTCGCTTCGGCAGCACATATACTAAAATTGGAATGATACAGAGATTAGCATGGCCCCTGCGCATGCTAATTCGTGAACAGCTCCATTAAAAAAAAAATGAACGTGGACTTTGAGGTCAAAGGTTTGAATTTGAGTTCTTGTTCTGTCATTTACTAGTTAAAGGTCCCTGAGCAAGTCATTTCACCTGTCCTGCCTCAGTTTTGCATGTGTAAAATGGGGATGCCAATCAGACCTTGAAAGACATGGATCCATTTAGGCTGCTTCCGTATCTTAGCTATTGTAAACTGTGCTGCTATGAACATAGGGGTGCATATATCCTTTCTGATGGGTGTTTCCGTTTTCTTGGGATATATCCCTAGAGGTGGTATTACTGCGTCAAATGGCAGTTCCATTTTTAGTTTTTTGAGGAAATGCCATACTATTGTGTACAGTGGCTGCACCAGTCTGCCGGGTGGATTAGAAAATGGTGGTACATCTACACAATGGAGTACTGTACTCTGCTGCTGTGAAGAAGAAGGGATTTTTAGCATTTGCAGCAGCATGGATGGACCTGGAGAGCATTATGCTAAGTGAAATAAGCCAGTCGGAGAAAGATACGTATCACATGACCTCACTCATTTTTGGAATACAATGAACATCATAAACGGATGAACAGAAATACAGAGACAAAGAATCATCGGAAAGACAGCCAAACTACAGTGGGAAGTCGTGGAAGGGTTGGGGGAGGGGGTAAGTGATCAACCAAAGGACTTGTCTGCATGCAGAGAAGGATAATCAATGGACACAGACACCAGGGGGTGGCATGTGCTGGGAGGTAGGGGAGGTCAATGGGGGAAAAAAGGAGACATATGTACTACTCTTTTTTAAAAAGGTACGGATCCAGTTAGGTACTGGGTGAGAAAGTACTGTGTCAGTTACCCAGTGCAACACAACGACAGGTTTTTGCTATCTGAAAACTACACTCCCATGAAGCCTTTCACAAGCCGAAATGATGGGAAACCAAGAAGCACCTGCCATTCATTCGCACAGAAACATGTTTAAGCATTCCTAGACCGCCCCCCAAAATAACCCACAAAATCCTGCCAAATCACACACGCAACACACATGACACCCAAAGGTATCAGCACGGAGCCGCTCTCCGCTCAGGCGCTCGCCGTCTGGGAAAGGCTCACTGCAGGGCTGACGCTGGCCAGCCGCCCCTGCCTGCCTCTCTCTGGTCTCTGGCAGCAGCTTCTCCGCAGCTGTGGGTCGGGTCCACCTCTCGGTGCTGTTACGATCCCTTTAGAGAAATGTCAGAGCCACTGCTTTGCTCCCCAACCCTGATTCCTAACCAGACTTGGAAGGTTGATTAGAAAGAAGCCCTTGAAAGAATGACCATATTCTGGAATTAAGGTCATTTTTCTTTTCTTTTTTGGGGGGAAACAATTTTCATATGATAATCACTTCAATTGTTTCTAAATTCAGCCTCAGAAAAGGCTCTGCAGCACGGATGCCTCCACGCTCAGGAATGATCACAAAAGACGCAAAGCATCACTACCGGAAGCCACCGGGCGCTGAATTCCCACTCCACCCGCCGGACAGCATAAGGAGGAGGCTGGCGGGCCAGGGTGCTGAGGCCCCTGGAACTGTTTCTGGCACCGAGTCTGACAAGAGGAATGTTACAGAGTGACCCTCAGATCACAGGCGATGGCGTCCAACAGCTCTGGGTCTAAATCCCGCTCCGCCACGCCCATGCATGCAGGCTACTCGTGTCCACTCTCAGAGTCTCGGTATTGTCCCCTGCAAAACAGGGACACCAGTGTGTGGGATAGGTGGCTGTCAGAGAGAAACATGCCTGAAACCCTGTCCATGGACACAGGAAGGAGGACACTTTGCCCTTCCCTCTGCTGTCCCTGGGTGAGTGTGCAGACTCGTGTGCCAAAGCAAAGATTACACTTTATTCAAGTCTAATACGTTCCCTCTGCCTCTTGCTTTCACCTGGCACCAAACATAAGCAGAAATCTCTGGCACTTTCTCTCATCCCTTCTGTGCATACACACACACACACACACACACACACACACACACACACTAGTGGCCCGGTGCACGAAATTCGTGCACATTAAAAGGGAACTAATTAAAGGAAATATTTTAATATTGCTATTTTCCCTTTCTCTATAATAGAAGAGTCAGAGATGAAAGAAAATTAGTAAAATGTACATAAAAACCTTCCTGTTGTCAGGGTCTGGGGTGCACCATGGGACCCAGAGTCAAGTCCCCATCCACCCACACCTCAAAATCGCTCGAGACCCAGACCTGGCCAGCCCCACCCCATCAAACCTCGCAGGGCAGAGGGTGCAGCCTCAGGTCCTTCGGCCTGGCCTCAGGTTCCCTGCCCCTGGTTCGAATGCACAAGGGCTCAAGGGCGTGACAACCATTTGCATATTTAGCTATTATATAGGATAGAGTACAGTGACTCTGTCCCTCACAGCTTAGCACTAAGTGGTGGAAGCACTGAGATTTGAGGTGAGGATGGAGGAGGCCTCACCTGGGCCGGGAGCCTAACCCATTCCCTCCAACCAATCAGGTCAAGCCTGGATGCCTGGCTAAGGACAGGAGGCACGGGCATGCCAAGGTCTGTGTATGTATAGCTCCAAAGGAACCCCGTGGGAGGAGAAGGGATTGGAGGAATGGGATTTGGACAGTTCCAGGTCTGCGGCTGCCACCCCCACTAACACCACCTCACGGAATAAAATGGCAGCCAGCACACACCGAAAGAAGCCTCATTCTCCTAAGCCAGTGGTCGGCAAACTGCGGCTCACGAGCCAACATTTGCCGCTCTGTTGACTAATGAGTTTGCCGACCATTGACCTACATTCTCGATTCCAATAATCACAGGCTGTTGTTCCTTGTGATTAAGCCCCTACCCCAGTGGTCGAAAAACTCAGTAGTCAACAGAGTGGCAAACCGAGGCTCGAGAGCTGCAGTTTGCTGACCACTGTCCTAAGCAAACACGATTCGCAATCCTGCTCTAAGTCACTTCAATTCTAATGACAGGGTCATTTCCCCTCTCCTTTTTATTATTTGTTTTATCAATCCTCACCGGAGGATACTTTTCCATTGATTTTTAGGGAGAGGGGAAGAGAGGAAAGACAGAGAGAAACATCGATGTGAGAGAAGCAAATCAATTGGTTGCTTCCTACACACACCCCACCCAGGGCCCAGGCCAGGGAGGAGCCTGCAACCAAGGTACATGCCTGGACCGGAAATGAACCCCGGATTCTTTGGTCCGTAGGCTGATGCTCTATCCACTGAGCCAAACCGGTGAGGGCTCCACTCTCCTTCAAAAAATTCCTGTTCCTGCTCTAGCAACCAGACAGCACGTGGCTGGAGCTTTCTGTCAGACCTTCTGAAGTGCCCCCTACCCCAATCCCCACCCCCGGTGCCGAGGACAGGGTGGTGGGCTGTGAGCACCCCTGCACCTCAGCTTTGCAGGGCGAGGAGGCAGGGGCCCCTCCTGCCAGGAGTGTGCAGTTGGCGCTGGGAGTTATGAATTGTAAGGTCTCCACTCGATGGCATCCTTCCACACAGCAGGCTCTCCTTTCAGCAGGGAAGGCAGACCTTTTTTAGGGTGGTAACATCTGGGTTTCTTTTTATTCATCAGACACAGATCCAAATGTAGAAATGACCAGTGTGTCATTACATACCCTGTTTTCCTGAAAGTAAGACATCCCCCGAAAATAAGACCCCCAGTTTTGCCTCTCACTGTAATATAAGGCATCCCCCCGAAAATAAGACCTCCCCGATCATAAGGCCTCCCCTGAACATAAGGCCTCCCCGGAATAGAAGGCCCCCGAAACTGCCGTCAGGCGTCTGACTCCTGATTTAAAGAGACCTCGCCCTGCCTGAACAGCTCCGGCTGCGCTGCGGCCCATCAGTGAGCTGGTTTGTGATGACAACGACTACCGGACCGTAGACAGGTCATACATTTCCTTTTTTTTTTTTTTTTTGTTCAACAATAAAGGTGTACCGTCTTCTTCTTCATGGAAAACTAAGACATCCCCTGAAAATAAGACCTGGCGCATCTTTGGGAGCAAAAATTAATATAAGACACTGTCTTATTTTCGGGGAAACAGGGTACTAGTATTTTTATGCCCTGCTGAAAACCACCCACAGCCACATTAATGCAAATGTCCTGCCACAGATCAATGGGTAAGCAAAAAAAATGGTCTCTAGATTGTTATGTATATTTTACCATAATTTTTTTTTAAAGAGAGCAAGGACTAGCCAGCCATCGTGGGATAAGGACGCCATGAATGGAGAGGGTCCCCGAATTCCAGGGGGCTTCCGGCTTCCACATGTCAGGGGGGGGGCAGAGCTTTTCGGAGGGAGAAAAGATCAAAGCCAAAGGGAACAATGCTCCTCCCCAGACTTGGCAAAGGGCCCGATCGAGAAGCCCCACCGACAAAATAATGGGCTCCACGCTGGTTTCTGTTCACTCAGGGCGACTGCCCAGCGCCGGGAGGGCAGGCAGCGCTCTGCTTGCAAAGGCCGCTGGGCGCTCTGGCCAGCAGGCAGCCAGGCGAGCCTGCTGCAAGTCTCCGGCACATGATTTATGGCCCCGGATATGATTTATTTCCAAATTCAAACTATAATCCTCCAGACACTTCTGCGGGGTGAGGGGGGGGGATGGGAATGATTTCCCTCCAATGGCATTTTTTGGCTACTGTAATCAAACTCAATTCCTTCATGTTCGCTCATGAAATATTAAATGTTTTATTCTATTATGCCATTATAAACAGATTTCCTCCTAACTGTCTTCTACGGTACATAACTAATTCTGGGCCTTCTAAATGATCCTGGCTAAGAATACAATAAATGGCTTTTAAATGTATATATGTAATTATTTTATCCCTGAATAAAAAGAAGTCACTGCCGGCTGTAACTCGTGGAATTGAATAGAAAGAACATAATTTACATCTACTGCTTTTATTCCTCATAGCAATTGTAAAAAAATAACAAAATCCTGGGGGCTGTAGTCATGGAGACACCACTACCTTTGAAGAGTAAAAATATAATTTGTTGAGGAATGTCTGCTAACGCAGAATGAAAACTAACAGAGGTAAGCAAACTTAATCGAAATCTTTAAATTCTAGTTTTTCCCTCTTTCAATTGGGTTATTTCATAACAACTTAGTGCCTGGAAGTCACCACAATGAAGCGTGATTTCCAAAGGTGGCAAACTTAGAAAGAAGCTTAGTTAGAACACTTGGAGGAAAAAGAAAAAGAAACACCAAAAAAAACCTCCCTCCAACTAGTGTTTTGAGTAGGTTCCAACTCTGATGGACGTGAGGCGAGGAAAGGGCGCTACATAGTGAATAATGAACAAATAAGATGCAGCCCCAACTCTGAGTGAGAAACCTTGTGCTCAGACAACAATGTGAGCTACAAATGTGAACTGTGTAGGTAATTTTAAATAGTCATCACATTAATAATTAGAAAGAAAGAAGGGAATGGATTTCAATAATCTATTACATTTAACCAAAATGCATCCAAAACATTATCATTTCAACATATGATCAGTTCTAAAATTATTATTATTTTTTAAATATATTTTATTGATTTTCCACAGAGAGGAAGGGAGAGGGATAGAGAGCTAGAAACATCGAGGAGAGAGAAACATTGGATCAGCTGCCTCCTGCACACCCCGTACTGGGGATGTGCCCGAGACCAAGGTACATGCCCTTGACTGGAATCAAACCTAAAACCTTTCACTCCACAGGCCCATGCTCTATCCACTGAGCCAAACCGGTTTCAGCCAGTTCTAAAATTATTAATGAAAAAATTTAAATGCCTCTTTTTTTGTTGTTGTTATGAATCTTTAAAAGTCAAGGTGTTTTTTTTTTTTTTTTACTTATAACACATCTCAGTTTGGGCCAGCCACGTTGCAGGTGTTCAACAGCCACATGTAGCCAATGTCTCCTTATTCGACCAAGAAGACAGTAGGAGACCTAGCAAATATGCAAATAGCTCAAAAGCAAGACTATCCATTATCAAGGCTATAAAAGAGCCATAGTAAAACATCGGGGCATCTTCAAAGAGGTGGTGGCATCTGAATTGAGTCTTAAGAGTCTTTAATTTAGGACATGGTCTATTCAGGCTTGCATTATATAAAGAGCGGACTGAGGCTGAAGGGAAGACCGGATGGTTGGGATAGAGATAGAAGGAATCAAGAATACAGGCCAGAGATGTGGGGAACCTGGGCAAAGACCAGGGTGAATCTAAGAGATATTTTGGAGGTGGAATTAGGAGATGCACAGACTGGCCAGAGATAGGGTCTATAGAAGACACTGAAGGTGGGTATACAGCTACCATTGACCTTTCCTTCCCTATTAACAGAAACCTGATTTTGTCCAGGTGTCCTGTATCCTCTGCAATGCCTTGATTTCGGGGGGAAATGCAAGATTTCCCAGCCCCAGGAGGGTGGATCTTGGTTACCGTAAGCCAATTATAGTAGCTTTATCTTATCACTGACTGGCTTAGGAAAAGAAATGGAATCCAATTTTGCTCAATGAGACTGACAGGCTAGTGTATGAGGGCAGGGATGAGATTCTGAGCAGGGCTGCTTAGACCCTAAGATCCAAGGAAGAGATGTCTCTGCCTGGGTGTGGTGTGCTGAGGACGTAAAGTCTAGAGCTACTGCGGCCAAGGTCAAGCAACATCTGAGAATGGCAGTGGAAATATGGACTCTTTTAAAAAATATATATATTTTTTTGATTTTTTACAGAGAGGAAGGGAGAGGGATAAAGAGCTAGAAACATTGATGAGAGAGAGACATCGATCAGCCGCCTCCTGAACGCTCCCCACAGGGGATGTGCCCGAAACCAGGATACATGCCCTTGACCGGAATCGAACCTGGGACCTCTCAGTCCGCAGGCCAATGCACTCTCCACTGAGCAAAACCGGTTTCGGCGAAATATGAACTCTTGATGACATCGTTAAAGAATAGAAATAACCAACCCTGGAAACATTGTACCTCTGGAATTCTTGTTTTGTGAGAAAATGCATGTGTGGGTTATTTAAGACACATGGGGTTATCTCTTATTTCCATCCTCACAGGAAAAGGGAAGAATCTAGACAATGCCCCAACCACGGGTAATAGCCTGATAGTCTTTCCTTTGTTCAGCCTGTTATCTGGCATGTGAAGTCCTTTACCTAATGTCCCCAAGGACTCCCCCAACCGTCCAGGGAGGTGTTCAGGGGGACACTATTGTCTGCTTTTGCCCATTCCTCTCCCCGACTCTCCTTTGCATTCCCAGCACCTAGTCTTGTACCCAGAGTAATAATCATTGCTATCATTGCTTAAGCTTTTTCTATGAGTCAGAAACTGTTCAATGTTTTATATACACAATCTCACTTTATTTCCTCATTTATAATAGCTTGCAACCGCTCCATGAGTTGGGCTTTATTATCACTCTTTGACAGACGAGGAAACGGAAGCTCAGAGGGGTTAAATAAATTCAAGGTCTCAAAGTGAGTAACGTAGCTGCAACTTGACCCAGGAATGTGTCTCTGGATAGGGTATAGTCTTTACCATCACAGACACAGTGGCACAGAGCAAGTCCATGTGTTTCCTGAATGGATGCCCGAGTCCAATGAACAAGTAAATGGCAGCTCCAAGAGATGAAGTACCTTGCATAATGTCATCCAGCTGAAGACAGATTCATGACCTGATCCAGGTCTTCTAACCCCAAGGCTACTGCCCTTCCTACCATATTCTATGACATTTTATTGAGGTGTAAGTGACAACCCACGGCTGACAGTTATTTGGCACCTGGTTAGACTCCATCCTGAATGGTTCCTGGCAATTTCTTTGGGTATGCGTCTTTTCTGTACAACCAGATGGTCCTTCCCTTGAGGTGGTACAGCTTTTAGGAGTTCCCACAGCACATCAGAATAATGCGTTTTTCCCAGCTAAGAGCTTCATTTTTAAAATCTAGGATCTTCAAAATACGAGTCTCTCATGGTTTGAATGATCAGAACTTCTGGTTTGCCTGCCATGGACCTGGTTTATTCCTGCTACCCTGGCTTTATTATCGGAGGAGTAATATTCATACTCTCAAAAGTGTTCCTGTCGGAACAGTAAATTACACGGTTCCCTGCATCCTGGGAAACAAGAGCTCCGTTTGGCTGCTCAGCTGTGCCCTGTCAGCCAGCACAGCTGCTGTCAATGAAGATGGATCCAATCACCATCGCGCTTCATGCTCGACGCTGGAACACAGAGAGTTTTCCTGCACAGCGCCTCCCACACCTCACCACCTCCTGTCCACCATCCATCCCCTAGTCTCCTTTCTCTCAAACCCTCTGTATCACGGGTTTCCCTCCCCCTAGCCTCCTTCCAGCCTGCACCTCACATCCAAAGGCTTTCCAGCAAAAATGGGGAAATAGGTTTGGAAAAGCCAGGGAAATACATTATAACACTGGTGGCTGTTCTTGGCTGAAATCCTTTTCAACTAAAGACGACAACACTCCTTTGTACACAGCAACACAGGACAAAGCAGACCTTTCGTGGCTAACCATTCACCTTTTGGCCTCTATGTCGCACACACATATGTGTATGTGCTGGGAATGTGGGCTGCATGGTAGAGCAGACTATTCCTTACCAGCAAAAACATAGAGTGGTGGCAACAAGGGGTTTCCAACAGATTGACACCCCTGGAAGCTCAGCTTGAACTCCCTGGGGTTCTGGAATTACAATGGATTATGAAGAGAGTAAGAAGCAAGGTAATGCCTGAACACACTCACGTATAGAGGTGTCTTAGCATAGGGAACCTACCAGAGATTAAACTTTTGTTCCATACCCTTTTTTTAAAAATTAAGACAAATGACAATAATCCAATCAGAAGGGGCCTAAGGTATAAGTATAAATGTAGGGCTAGTGGTCCTGCTGTCTATGAGGAAAAGTGTTTCAAGATCCTTTGTTGTGAGGATCTAATAGAGAAGCGGGCCGAGTGTTTGGGTGAAGGACCTCGGGCAAAGGATTCCATGAGGAGGCAGATGCTTAAGAGGCCTCGACTCAGCACAACTACGTCTGATCTGTGTCCTGAGAAGTGGCTGCAGAGGTGAATCCTCTTGGCGAGGACAGTCCTTGGCCTGGATGGTCAGCAGGACCAGCTAGGATTCCCGGCAGCAGTGGATAAGCAATGACTGTCAGGCTACAGAGGGCCCGTGTTCAACACCATCCCTGTTGAAGCAAGTACAGGGGGACTAACGGCACCTCAGCAAACTAGGCGAGGCATGTGGAGGCCCAGGACCCCTTTTTAACTGAATAAGCCCTGGCGATTGCTGAACAATTAAGGGGAGGGGTCAGATCACAGGAGATTAGCTTGCCTGCTAATAGGGTGTATGGGAGTTCTAGAGATGTGAAATATCGGAGGATGCTGCCCGGCTGGTGTGGCTCAGTGACTGAGCGTGGACCTGAGAACCAGAAGGTCACGTTTCGACTCCTGGTCAGGGCACATGCCCAGGTGGTGGGCTCAGTCCCCCGTGTGTGGGCATGTGGGATGCAGCTGATCGATGATTCTCTCTCGCCGCCATTGATGTTCCTATCTCTTTCCCTCTCCCTTCTTCTCTGGAATCAATAAAAATCTGTTTTAAAAAATAGGAGGGAGGCAATGTTACTTGCACTCCAGTTTGTGGAATGATTCTCACTGGTGCATCTGATAAAAGCATCTGGCTGGACGAGAGTCTCCTGGTAAGATTCTGGCTCACACACATGCTACACGTCATGTGTTTCCTTTCATGATGATTAAATTTACCCTGTTAGACTCTCTACAATGCAATAGGTAAGTTATGGACTCTCTTCAACCTTGGCAATAAATCATGCCATCTTTCCAAGTTATCAGGGTGTGGCTGATAACTTCTAGAAGAATAAACATAGTCACAGATAGAGTGGCCCCTCCTCGGTCTCCTATATCTCTCTGTCTTTTTAAAACAGTGTTGTTCTTCCCTCATGAATGTCTTTCCAATCAGCAAAACCATCTCAGGCTGCCATCCTTTTTCCTCTCCTTGTTTCCTCCTGGGTTCCACGTCAATATTTACCCATCAGCACTCACTCGACCGTTAAGCGAAGATGGCCTGAGATCCCATCCCCGACCTCGCAGCCAATGGCCTCACATTTTCCATTATTTAACAGCGCCTCTCATAACATTTCCACTTCGACAGGAAAGCAACTTTCCAAAGTCAACTGACATTTCTCTTTTAAAAAAGAAAATTAAAGCTGAGCATTCAAGGGGCCGCGGTGAGCCCTGAGAATATTGTCCCAAGCTGTTTGATTTCTCACCGCTCACTCCATTTTCCTGATCTCTCTGGAAGCTCCTGCAGAGCCCAGCCTGACCTCAGAAGCGGTGGAGCGAATGTTCAGAGAGCTGGCTGTCACCGGCCCCTGAGGGTGCTCTCCCAAGATGGAGGGGGAGGAGAGAGGCAGCCAGAAAAGGAAGCGTCTCTCTTTCCGAGCTCCGATGAAATATGTTGAATTCCAAGGGTGCAAAAGATCTCCTGTCCTCCTAAAATTATTTTTCTCTGCTCCTTCCTCCTCACCCGTTTCCAGAGAGTCTCCAGTTCCGATCAATTAAATCTCAGAGAAACATGTTGTTTTCCCTTCCTCCATCCCTTGTCCACATTCTGTCTTGCTTTGTTCTTAGCAAAACGCCAACAATAGGCCCTCACCACATACCGATGGAGGGAATGGGAACGGAACTTCTTGCTGGCACTAGGCGTACTCCCTTTTTGACTATTCTCTGCTCCAGACAATTTCACACTCGGCTCTGAGAAAGGCTATTTTTTAAAACACATCTCTCTGTGCCGCTTTCTTGCTTGCAAATGCCGATAACTCTCCCACTGTCTTCAATGGCAAGTATCACCTCTCAGTCTGACATTGCAAATTGATTCTCAATCTGGCTTCTGTCTTTTCTAAAGCTCTTGACACCCTTTCCACCCTTTCCACCCTTTCCACCCATTCCCGCCCCAACCCCACGAGGGGCAGGCTCTTCTTAAACAGCCAGGAGCTCTCGCCCCTTCACAGGTGTCCCCTGCTGTGGTCTCAGCCTCCACGACGCTTCCTCGAGCTGCCCAGACTTCTACCAAATAAACCCTGGATCAATCGCTTACTCATCAGGTGCAAATGATCCTCCACTGAGCGCGTTCGAGGTGTCAGACCCTGTCTTGAGCACTTCTTCATCACCCGCAGTATTTCTTTCAATCCCAACTGATAATGGCAGGTCCAGATTTTACCCGACACATCTGCCATCGAAGACCAGGTGCCCTTACTTACCATATAATCCACATCCTACCCCACCCCCACCCTGTGTCTCTAGCATATATCCTTATTACAGTGCTCACTGCATTACAAGAGAGTTGCTTTCGACAGGTAAAAGTTCCCTAGAGGGGCTAGGAACACCTCGATTACAAGGGTGGTTCTTTTTATTCCTTAAATGTTTGCCTTTATTGATTAAGGTATTATATATGCGTCCTTTTCCCCCACCCTCCACATCCTCCTCCCACCCCCCACTCATGCCCTCACCCCCTGTGGTACATCTACACAAAGGCTGGTTCTTATTTACGTATCTCTAGTACTCAGCAAAGCTCTGGCACACAGCATAGGCAGAACGCTTTTATTTTGTAATTAAATTTTAATCTATGCCTCCAATAAGAAGAAAAACTCAATCCCAACTGACTCGGGTAGATGAGCCACACATAGATCTCGAAGCGCTTTCCTAAAGGATAAATCCAGAGACTCAAATGGATAGTGAGGCAACTGAATCTCCACTCCCATCTCCAACGGGCTCCATACATTTACTATTGTTAACTCACCTGCAGGAACCTGGCTTTGTTATAGTCATGGCAACCATCTGCCACTCCACCAGCCAAGCACACAAGCAGGTGCCTCCTGCATTTCCAATAAGAGCATTGCTTCATCTGAAAGGCCTTCTGAAGACAAAGAAGCATTCATGACACGGAACAGTAGTGACTGTTGATAATGAGGAAGTTTTACAGCAAAGTGTCTTGCTGATTTATGCAGCGCCTCCCTGCCAGTGGCTAGAAGAAATGTTTAGAGATTCTCTCTCCTAAATCTAGGCTACATGCCAGAAAGGTCTGCGTCTTTAAAGACAAGAAAACTGAGGGGGAGCGAGGAAGGGAGAGGGGTGCAGGAAGGGAAGAGGGGGAGAGACTGCCTTTAATTCCCTGGGGCAGAGGGGAAATTGCAAGCGGTAAAATGAAGCATCTGAATTCCAGGTAGGTCTTGAGAATATCCTAGGGAACAGCCCACTGTCAGGGCCGGGAGAGCTACGTTTTCCTTCCTCCTCTGACTTCAGTACAAACAACAAAGAGTTCTGGAGAAGACGAAGCAGGGAGCCATACAGCTAGACATTAATCCCCGGATAAGATGAGAGAAAGGCCATCGCAGTGTCAGGTTATCACACTGAATGTTCAGGAGCTGGAGCCACTATTACTTCCTTCCCTTGTAGGGAAAAAAATGGGCAACGTGCAGCGGCCCCCGAAGCTTGCATTGGGCAGCTGAGGGTGGATCGCTGGTAGGGCACGCTGGAGGAGACGCCAGTCTGGTCCCCGATTTAACGATGCCCACTGCTTGCTCCCCGTTAGTGATTCAATAAAAAAAGCGACCGACCCTGCCTTCTGACGCTGTGTTTCCTACGCTGTACCAGACCCCAAAAGCTTAGGCAAGATGGGGTCAGCAAACCAGCTGGCCCAAGGTCATGGTTCCCGTCCATTAGCCTGGTGCTGACAGGATTCTCCAGGTGCTACTGATGGATAAGCCACAGATTAGGCCCGGGGAGAGAGATCTCATCCCTTTTCTCCCAGTGCAACAACTCATACACCGACCATTGGTCGCGCCAAGAATACAGAGCCGGGGCCTGGCTGGCCTGGCTAGCAACGCACTTTATTCTTATAATGCTCATCGCTGCCCCTTTACCTCCGGGCCAGTGCGCCCCGAAGCAGCTGGAGACAGCAGCCACCGGGGGCGCCCCGCTCAGCAGCCAGCTGCTCTGGGGGCCTTCCACACCGAGAACCAGGCTTGGCCCAAGGCCACGCTGCCAAATGTTCACCCTCCAGCAAATGTGAACTGACATCTGGGTGGGGGTAGCCACGTTCCAGCCGAGCGGCTGGCGGTCTTCGCCAGATTCAGCAGACTCCCGGCTCATCCAGACGCATGAGGATTTCCAAACGCACAGCGCGCAGGCTGTTTCTTTCAAGTGCACGGCGCGACTCAGCTTCATCTTCACCTGAGCATCCAAACTGAGGTGCGGCTGTGCCCTCTGCTACCGAACCCGTATCTCACTTGGCACAAGCAGCAGACGTTTAAATTCGGTAGCTCGTGCTGAGACCGGTTTGGCTCAGTGGATAGAGCATCGGCCTGCGGACTGAAAGGTCCCAGGTTCGATTCCGGTCAGAGGCATGTACCTTGCTTGTGGGCACGTCTCCAGTGTGGGGTGTGCAGGAGGCGGCTGATCGATGTCTCTCTCTCATCGATGTTTCTGACTCTCCCTTCCTCTCTGTGAAAAATCAATAAAATATATTTAAAAAAAAATTCAGTAACTCGTGACGCCAGGTTCTGAGAAGAAAGGTTCACGCCCCCCAATCCCACAAACAGCCCTTCTCCTCTTGTGTACCCTGTTTATGGAGCCAGCTTGGCTGTCCCTCAAAGGCATCGGAGAGATAAGCCCAGGGCCGCCTGAGGTCAAAGGATCATAAATTGGCAGTGGGCAGAGAGCCCTGGATGGGGGTTTCCCTTGATAGATCCAAGCCTGCGGCCCGCCCCCTCTCCTGGGAGCTGCGGAAAGTTTGCACAGATGTTCAGATCAGGGCAGGGACGCTTTACTGCTGCTCTATTTACTTCCTCCTGCAGCGTCCGTTTTCGTTTCCCCGTGGACTCGAGACAACAGTCCTACCAGCCTGACTGCCACCTGGGTGGGGGCAGAGGGGAAGGCTGGGCACCCATGGAGCAGGGTGAATTCTGGAAGGACAGCAACCACACGAACCTGTGGAGTTTGATTCCCAGAATGAAGGTCTGCAGGTTGGCCCCAGACGTGGCTTCATCTCTGGGAGCGCAGTGAAGCCGCTGACCCTCTGCCACACAAACCATTTACCCCGAGTCTAACTTTGGCACCTGTTTTACTATGGTGGGCTCCCGAGGTTAGCATGAAGGGGTGGGTAAGTGTGCAGAGAACCCATCAGTGACCACGGGTCCTTTGCCATTTTTAAAAATATATATATATTTTATTGATTTTTTACAGAGAGGAAGGGAGAGGAATAGAGAGCTAGAAATATCGATGAGGGAGAGACATCGATCAGCTGCCTTTTGCACGCCCCACACTGGAGATGTGCCCGCAACTAAGGTACATGCCCTTGACCGGAATCAAACCTGGGACCTTTCAGTCCGCAGGCCGACGCTCTATCCACTGAGCCAAACCGGTTTCGGCCCATTTGTTTTTTTCTAAAGTATTTACCATGGGATTGAATAGTATTTGTTTGAGGCATTATAGTAAAATCCCTGCACAAAATCTCTTGGATGGAAGTACATTCATCGAATCACCCAATCAGCAAATATTTACTGGCCACGCACAATGTGCAAGGTGTTGAGAAGGTGAGGTGCAGCCTTGACCTGGAAGACCTTCCTTGTTGGAGCAGCAGAAATATTTGCAGATGTGGCTGAGCAGGGCCTTCTCTGTGTCTCCCACAGTCAATCACTCCTTCCTTTTATGTATTTATTTATTTATAATATATTTATTGATTTTTTACAGAGAGGAAGGGAGAAGGATAGAGAGGCAAAAACATCGATGAGAGAAAGACATCAATCAGCTGCCTCCTACACGCCCCACATTGGAGATGTGCCCGCAACCAAGGTACATGCCCTTGACTGGAATCGAACCTGGGGCCCTTCCGTCCACAGGCTGACGCTCTATCCACTGAGCCAAACTGGTCTCGACATTCCTTCCTTTTAGTAACACAGCTCCCCAAGCTGGGCATGTGGCTACCCTACACTCTAAGTTTCTTTTTTCTTCTTCCTTCTTTTTCACACTAAGTTTCTTGGCTTGAGTATGGTCATGTGACTAAGTTCTGCCCAAGGGGAAATGAGTATAAGTGAGATGTGCAACTTCTGGATCACCTCCTCCAAAGGAAGCCACCTGTTCACTTTTCCTCCTCCCTCTTCCCAGGAGTGAGAGCCAAATTCTGCCACGATAGGGGATGTTTGGAAGGGAGAGCAAATAGGATCTTCTGACAGGTTGGATGTGAGGTACGAGAGAAAGAGATGAGTTCAGGAAGACTTCAAGGTCTTTGGCTTGAGCCAAACTGGAATAATCCATTGCCAACCAATGACAGGGGAAGTTGTAGGGAGAGTAACTTTTGTCCAAAAGATCTAGAGTCCAATTTTTGGAAGGAGTGGAGTCCCTGAGGACCTTAGGGGACAATCTCCGAGGAAGGAAGGGGAGGAGTGGGGGGCGGGGGGAGAGAGAGAAGAGAGAGGCCTTCTATTTTGTTTAAGCCACTATTATTTAGTCTCTGTTTTAATAGCTGAATTAATATCCTAATTATACACATTTCCCTATTAGACCAGAAGTTTCTGGAAGCCTCTTTATTACCCCCACCCCATCACCAAGCCCACAGAGTAAGTGCTCATCTCATATTTGTGGATGGTTATACAAAGATAGAGTTATTAAAAAATCCCTTTTTCTCTTAAAATGTAATTTAATACCATTATACATATTATAAGATGATCAAAAGATTAACTTATAAGTAAAGCTCAAAGTGATATCTGGTTTGGCTTCTAATGAGCTTAAAAAAAGTCAAGGGGAACATCGCATTAGTCCATTCATTTCTGAAAAGTGAAATTATTTCAAAACCAGGGAATCTTATTAGATGACTGAAAGGCATAGAGATAAGATTAAGAGACTAAGCCTTTTCCTATGGCCAAGCACAACTATGTGAATGAGCACTGGTCTCCACACACTGCTGAGTGGGTAAGGTCTGTTTTTAATTTCAAAAAAGATGGAGAAGAGATGCCCAACAACAGTACTACAGATACCTCATTACATCCGTGCTTCTTGCCTGTGATTGTTAAGCATCACTTTAATATATTTTAAAAAAATATATTTTATTGATTTTTTACAGAGAGGAAGGGAGAGGGATAGAGTTAGAAACATTGATGTGAGAGAAACATCCATCAGCTGCCTCCTAGGGACATGCCCCCAACCAAGGTACATGCGCTTGACCAGAATTGAACCTGGGACCCTTCAGTCCGCAGGCCGACGCTCTATCCACTGAGCCAAACCAGCTAGAGCTGTTAAGCATCACTTTGGAAGAGCTTCACTCTCAATAATGTGTCACCTTGGCACATTGCTTCATGGCTGTATGCCTCTGTTTTCTCATCTCTACAATGGCAATTCTTCCAACAGACATTGATGACTCATACACTACATAGCAGGCCCTGTCCTAGGCATTCTTCCCAAGGCAGACAAAAAAGTGCCAGTCAGGATAAATAAGGAAATTATGCGGTCTATAAAAGGTGAGATGTACTTATGGATAAAATGGAGCAAAGGAGAACAGGAATGCTAGTGGCAGCAATTTTAAATATGTGCACCCAATAGGTCTCCACGGGCAACGATGTGGCTCACGTTAGGGCAGTAGTAATGAAAGTAGCAAGCTAGGGTTGAATTCTGGATGGTTGCAAGGGAGGGTAAACACGATCTTCTGCCAGCTTGTATGTGAGACAGGAGAGGAAGAGATGAGTTGAGGAAGACTTCAAGTCTTTGCCTTGAGCCCAACTGGAAGGATCCATTGCCAGCCAATGTCAGGGGAAGGCAGAGATAGAGTAACTCTTGTCCCAAAGACCAGGAGTCCCATTTTTGGACATGACGTATGGGATGGTTAATTTGTATGTGTCAATGTTTTAAAATATATTTTATTGATTTTTTTTATAGAGAGAAAGGGAGAGGGATAGAGAGTTAGAAACATCGATGAAAGAGAGACATCGATCAGCCGATTCCTGCACGCCCCCTACTGGGGATGTGCCCGCAACCAAGGTACATGCCTTTGACCGGAATCGAACCTGGGACCTTTCAGTCCGCAAACTGACACTCTATCCACTGAGCCAAACCGGTTTCAGCTATATGTGCCAATTTGACTGGGCCACAGGGTGCCCAGGTATTTGGTCAAAGATCATTGTGAGCGTTTGGTGCTTTGGGCTGAGATTAATGGCTGCATGGGTAGACCAGGTGAAACAGATTTCTTTCTATTGCGTGTGGGCCTCACCCAATCAGTTGAAGGCCTGAGACAGCAGAAAGGCTGACTCTCCCCTGAGGAGGAGAGAACTCTTCCTGCTGGACTGCCTTCAAACTGGAGCAGTGCCTGTAGATCAAACCGAAACATGGGCTCTTCTTGGGTCTAGGACCTCTCAGCCTTTAGACAAGAAAGGGACCATCAGCTCTCCTGGTTGGCAAGCCTTTGGACTCAGACGGGAACTACACATCAGGGTTTCCAGTTTGCAGACTCACCCAGCAGATCTTGGGACCTGCCTGTGTCCACAATATTCAAAATAAACATGTACATACATATGTCTATACATACCTCTATCCTATTGCTTCTGTTTCTCTGGCAGACCCTGACGGACTCTTGGTGCTCGAGATGCCCATTGGACATTCAAGTGGAGAGTCCAGTAGGCAGCTGGCTGAGTCTGGAATTTGGGACTCAGTTCAGGGCTGGTAACATATATTTGGGAATCCCTGGCAAAGATGGTATTCTAAAGCCAGAAGACTGGGTAGGATCATTGGGGGAATAAATAAATTGATAGAAACAAGTAACGGTCACCGAGTCCTGGTCCCTGCATTGTCTACATATCAGGGCCTTGAGCCACCGAGACCGAGAAGGAGCAGCCACTGAGTCGGAAGGACACCAAGGAAGCGTGTTGTCCGGAAGCCGAGGGGAAGGAAGGAGGAATCTCGTCTATCAAATTCTGCTGATGGTTGCTGCCACTGGTAAATACCATTGCATTCAGCCCTGCAGTGGCCACTGGCGACCTTGATTTAAAAAAAATAAAAGTAGCATCGGAGAGGTAAGGCCAAAGCCCCTCGGAGTGGGTTTCGAGGCGAAGGCAAAGAGGGAAGCTGGAGACGGGGCGTTTGGGCGCTCGTTAGAAGAGCTCTGTTTAAAAGGGGTGTGAGAGGAAAGGATGGCAGCTGGCAGAGAAAGGGGGGTTTAAAGAAAGAGTTTTCATGCTACCCATTTATGGAGCACCTCCCTGCGGCACTAGGTGCTTTACACATGACGCTCATTGAATCCTCCAAATAGGTTTACAAGGCAGATACTATTACCTCTATCTTTCAGGCAAGGGAACAGATGCTAAGACAGTGGTTCTTAACCTTTCTAATGCCGTGACCCTTTAATACAGTTCCTCATGTTGTGACCCCCAACCATAAAATTATTTTTGTTGCTATTTCATAACTATAATTTTGCAACTGTTATGAATCGTATCTGTCTTTTCCAATGGTCTTAGGCGACCCCTGTGAAAATGTTGTTCGACCCCCAAAGGGGTCACAACCCACAGGTTGAGAACCGCTGTGCTAAGAGATAGTGAGAAACTTGACAAAACCAAACCAGTAAGTGGCTGGGCCAGGATGGACACCCAGATTGTTCTCCATCGGAGGCAGAGACTCCTGACTACAACAGTGTGTTCCTTGCCTCTAACAGAGCCGCTGCCGTGGGGCTGCCGGCCGCAGGGAGCTCAGACTGCGAAGGCCCCGGCAAAAGTTAACCATCAGGCTCCTGGCCCCAGCGAGCAGGGAGCTCCTAATCCTGCCGAGGAGTGTGCACAGGGATCCGCGTCCTTCCCTGGTCCCCACCCCTAGGAAGGATGCAGGATACAGCATCCTTACAAGCACTCTGTGCACAGCACTCCGTGCAGACAGCATTTCCATCACATCCGGGAGCTGAACCAATGGCAGCGTGCAGATTCCAGTTTCAGACTGGCCAGGTCAGTGGAGACAAGTCCTGCCTTTGCTCCCCACCACACTGGTACGGGTCCAAAGGGTTTCATAACTATTTGCTGCTCCTGCACTTGCTACATGAGACTGGCATGGCGGGAGGAGGGAGGGAGCTGGGGTGGGGAGGAGGAGTAGGGTCCATTCTGGAGATGTGCTGCAGTGGGAAGATGCTTGTTAAAATCTTTGAGTGAGTTCCTGGGGTCTCCAGCTATTGTCAAACCCCAACAGGTTCGGGAGCTAATGGCCTGGGGTAGGAAATGACTTCCTTTTCACTGTACATTTATTTCTTGATTTAAAAAAAAATACTAATATGAAAATACATTTAGAAACAAACAAAAAACACCCAACTGGCACAAAAACGAATACACCAGGATTAAATCAGGCTGCAATATTACAGATTCCTTTTTAAAATACATGATTTCTTTTTTTCTTCTCAATGAAAAAAGCAAGTGGGGCCCGGCATCTTGGTTTTCACTCAGAATCCAATTTCATGATAAAGCTGGATGGAAAGTCCCTGGGCAGAGAGACCGGCAGGTATGTATGGGGGAGGGGTGGGAGTGAGCAGAGAAAGTGTCTTCCAGACCCAGCATTGCTCCGTAAAATGAGCATCCTGACATCTTCACCCCGGGGACAGCGAAAGAGAGCAGGTGGGAGCGGAAGGCAGCTCCCTCAGTGAAGAACGGGGTGCCCGGGAAACAGCTATCTCCATCAGCGCCAGGCCGGCTGGAAACGAGGCTCAGAAGCCTTTTAAACAACAGCCCCAGGACCACTGGCTTAGCACACGGACTCAGCTGCAATGGACCCGGCTTTTCCCCTCTGCAATGTAGCATTAACCTGGTTCACGTTCAGTTATTACCGAGCACGTCTGACCTGTCGTAAGGTCTTTTCAGACAAGGTTGGGGAGTTCAGGGTGGTATGGCTATAAACCATAAGGTCTTTTCAGTTCTTACTAAAGAACACCTCTGAAAGTCCCGGGCACACACCGCCCTCACAGCGGAGAACACGGGTAATACTGTCAGAAAATGCTATTTCAGGGCCCTGCAGCCCTCTCTCTAACACGCCTAACTTTCGGTTATCCTTAACTTCTAGGGAAAGTTTCTTTTTCCATAAAACAGCCTCTATGGAGTGCATTCACAAAGGCATTCTTCGCATTTTTTTTCAGAGGGCTATCCATCATCTCTGAGTTGTGACATAAGAAAACACTAGAAGCCTGGTCATCAGGGAAAAAAAAATAAACAGTAAATCCCATTTTAAATTGGAAACACTTGGACTTCACTTATAATCTTACATTTTTCTTAATTACAGAAATAATACATGTTCATTGAAAATAAATTCAGCCCAAACCGGTTTGGCTCAGCGGATAGAACCTCGGCCTGCGGACTGAAAGGTCCTGGATTCGATTCCAGTCTAGGGCATGTACCTTGGTTGCAGGCACATCCCCAGTAGGGGGCGTGCAGGAGGCAGCTGATCAATGTTTCTCTCTCATCGATGTTTCTCTCTATCCCTCTCCCTTCCTCTCTGTAAAAAATCCATAAGATATATTTTTTTAAAAAGAAAATAAATTCAACCAATATAGAATAATATAAAGGATAATGTGAAAAATACCTTACAATCCCATTCCTCAAAGACTGTAATTAACAATTTGCTGTATATCCTTCAAGATTTTTCTGAACATGTAATATATACACTGAGTGGCTAGGTTATGATACGTTCAGAGATCATAATAATCTGGCCACTCCATGTATATGTATTAGAGATCCCTAACATGAACTGCTTGAAGCTGTGTGTGAAGTTTTGTGTGCATGTATGCATATGCATTTCAAAGGAAAATAGAGCCATAACTTTCATCAGTTTTCAAGTTTTAAAATATATACTACTATATATGTAATACAACATAAAGTATAACATATATATAATTATATATAATTCCTATAGTTTACAAAAACCTAATCATAATCTACATGTAATTCTGAAATTCATTTTCTCCAATTTATGGGCATTTTTTCCATTTCAGAAGTAATTTTTGTTATTCCTGATATTTTTCATTATCACTTAGTTTTCCTCCCAGAAGTGCCAAAATCTGGAGCTTGGCGACAGAAAGATCTGGATTGGACTCTGGGCTGAACGACCTACAAGTGCTGTAAGTTTGGCAAGTTACTCAGACTTTTGAAGTCTCAGTTTGTCAACTGAAGAATCAATGAGAATTATAATAGAATGAGTGCAAGGAATAAATAGTAAAATGTATTTCAGGCAGTTGGCAATGACTAGCATAGAGCGAATATTCAATGAACACTAGTGCTTTTGTAGGAAGAATTCACTTGGTCCAACATCACATATATAACATCTGGAGAAGGATTTAAAAATCAGGATTTAGGATGACAGTAAAGTGGATTGTTGAGAAGAAAGCTGAAACCACACCCTGGGATAAAACAGTATTACCCATTACTTAAGAATAAGCCAGCAAACAAATGATTCCTCTAGCTGTACATGTTACAGAGAATCAGGTGTCAGTCTTACCCGGCATGGCTAAGGCAGTTGCCAGGGACTGAACTGACCAGGACTCCTTTCCTCTCTCAGGATATTGAGAAGGTCACATGCTAGACCATTCCATTCTGGGATTGGCCTTCCCCTTCCGGGTCTTTTTACTTAGTTTCGGACTGGGCATGTGCAAACGCTGCAAGTTCAACATAAGCACAGAACCCCATTTCTTATGCACGATGCTGGCCATCTGCCTCATTTATTAACCCAGAGATGGCTTGGGCCTTTAGCTGAACCCCCAGCTCTCTCCACTCCCAGTGCCCCCTGCCCTGCTGTGTCTACTCTTGACCTCTGGCATACTGGGCAGCCCAGAGCCAGAGCATGCCAGGTAGAAGGTCCTGCCATGACCACCACTCAATGGGCATTAACTGACGTCCAGGCATGTGCTAAGCATGTTGCACGCTTTATTTTTGCAATCTCACAGCAATTCTGGACATTCTCTCTGTTTTGCAGATACACAACTAGAGGTTTGATGACATAAGGAACGGGTGCGAGATTACAGACTTAGTAAAGGGCAGGCTGCCAGTCTGAATCTCTTTATTCGGGAGCCCTGGATCTCGTGCATGTTTACCCCCACAGCTCTTGGCTTCTGTGTGGTGGGCCGCAGGTTACACTTGCAAGACTTTGGCGGGAAAGGGAGAAAACATCAACGTGGTGCCCCTGGAAGTTTCCCTGGGAGGAAGGCCTCCTCCTAGGGGGTCCTCCTGCAGATTGGCATGTCCACTTTCACAGTCCCCACCTGCAGGTCAGAGCTGGGATTAGCTCCTTCAGCTTTTCGGGGAGACCAGTGAGAAAACTGACCAGAAAGGGGAAGTGGTGTTATCTGTCCTGGGCAGAATAATGGGCCTCGAAGACGTCCATGCTCTAAAACCTGTGAACATATTACCACGTGTGGCAAATGAGACTTTGCAGCTATAAGGAAGGATCTGGAGACAGAAGACTCCCCTGGATTTTCCAGGGGGGCAGTGTGATCACAGGGATCCCGATAAGAGGGAGGAGGAGCTCAAGCGTCAGGGGAGAAGATGTGACAACAAAAGCAGAGGTCGGTGATGCGGGAACCCAAAAGCTGGAAAAGGCCAGGAAGCAGAGACCTCCCCAGCGTCTACAGATGGAACTCTGTGCTCTGATCCACTCTAGGCCCTGGCCTCCCAAACTGCAGGAGAATCAATCTGCTGTTTCAGGCTCTAAAGGTGTGGCCACCTGATAGAGCAGCCATAGAAACCAAGCCAATGCCCACATCCCACGCATTGTAACCATAAGCCAGTATTATAATTATTCTTTGTCATGGATCTTCTTCCTTACCAACAATCTCTCTTTTAATAGCCCTATTCATGTTAAACTTGAAGTCCTGTGCCCACTTTATCTAAATCCTAAGACTAAGGTTTATTGTGTCTCAGACAGTCCATTAGTGACGTGCTGATGGACCTGGTTCTCTCTCTTCATAAAGAAAATGAATTAAAATGTACCTGTGCGCTTTTAAGTGGACATTGCCCTGAACACTCTGGATCTTTCCAAAACCTAAGACTGACCCACAGCTTTTCAGATCTGAAAGAGGCAGGCCTGATGGGAGGTGAATGCAAATTCTCTTTTTTGCTGGAGAAAAACACGCCTGTTTACGCATATAAATTTAGAAGCATTGTGGAATCTCAAAACAAAACGAGCCACCCTAGAGGGGGGAAAAAATATCAGATAACCTCATTAACCCGGGCGGTGCCACTTACATTCACAGGACTCGGATAACGCCGGCCAGCGGACTGAAGGGGGCGCAGACGAGCACTGATGGAAGACGCAGCAGCCCAGGAAGAGGATTCAAGCCACTGGAGCGACGATCAGGAGCAGATGGACGAGGCCTTTGCCGTTCTTGTCATTGAGCATGCAGAAGAACCCTGCAGTTGGAAGGTTCCCAACATTATCATTGTTATTTGAATAAGCCAGGAAACATCAGATCCCAGAAAGGCATCCCTCGTGGCGTTACATGTCAGAGAGAAAGCGCTGGTTTTCGGGAAACTTGCTTTGCATCCCTGCGCTCTCCAGCTGGACACTGCGATCCCCCGTGTCCCTTGCGCAGATGCTGGACAGCTTTGGAACAGCCAAGGGCCCTCCGTCGTTTCTCTCGTTCTCATCGTCTCTCCAGTCAAGAGCCCCAAACAGCTGGCTGTGCCTGGCTTTCTAGACCAGTGGTTCTCAACCTTCCTAAGGCCGCGACCCTTTAAAAAAGCTCCTCATGTGGTGGTGATCCCCAACCATAAAATTATTTCCGTTGCTACCTCATAACTGTAATTTTGCTACTGTTATGAACTGTAATGTAAATATCTTATAGGCAGGATGTATTTTCATTGTTACAAATTGAACATAATTAAAGCATAGTGATTAACCACAAAAATAATACGTAATTATATATTGTGAAATATTTATGTCTAATGACAAATAAATGAAATTTTGTCTTGAATCGTGGTGTAGCATGGGTAACAGTCTTCATATGACAACAGTAAACTACATTGCTACACTTTGCTACACCGAGGAGTGGTGTGTTGGTTCCTAAGACCATGGGAAATAGGTGTTTTCCAATAGTCTGAGGCGACCCCTGTGAAAGGGTCATTTGACCCCCAAAGGGGTCGTGACCCACAGGTTGAGAACCACTGTTCTAGACTAACTCCCTTAAAAACATTTCATCTAAAGCTGGCATTGTAACCATAAGCTAGAAGTATTATAATTATTCTTTGTTACGGATCTTCTTCCTTACCAAGAATCTCTCTGTAAATAGGCTGTTTCTTATTCTCTGATAGTAACAATTAACATAGGAAAATAAAATAATTTAATGTGCCAGATCCCCACCCAGCCGGTGTGGGGCTCAGAGGTTGAGCATCAACCCATGAACTGGGGAGGAAAGTCGTGGTTCGACACCTGGTCAGGGCACATGCCAGGGTTTCGGGTTTGATCCTCAGTGGGGGGTATGCAGGAGGCACCAGCTTGATGATTCTCTCTCATGATTGATGTTTCTATCTCTCCCTCTCCTTTCATCTCTCAAATCAATAAAAAATATATTTAGGAAAGGAAAAAAAAAAGCCATATTCCCTATGCAAACGCCTTGTTGCCTTGCTGCAAGGAAGGAGGCAAGCAAATAGTTGCTATTTCTTTCCTGGGAAAAAAGAAAGTTCGAGTGAGTGGCTTGTCTGTGTGTGCCAGCTGTCATTGGGGATAACAGGGATTCTCGACCCATTTGGCAAATGGCATGAACTTCCAAGTTTCTTTGTCTCCCCCAGGGCACCGGGCAGTCAGCCATAGTCCAGATTTCCCCTAAAGTCCCGATTTCAAATAATTTTATCTTCAACACAGTGATTTGTTTAATCTAACACTTAAATGCGGCTTAATCCTTATGCTGGTTGAAGGCTGTTCATATCAATGTTTAAAAAGTGGATAAAATCTTTAGGCTGTGTTATAATTCCAGGTGAAGAAAATATGGTCACTAAACATTTACATATCGTCAAGTGTAACTAATAAGGTTTACATTTAATCCCCCAAATCAATCATAAGTTATGATGCAGAGAGTTCAGACAAATGAGCTCTCTTTCTTGATCATTATAGGTGTGGATCTGAGCTAATTTTCTCCTCCTCCTCCTCCTCCTCACCAACGTTGCTGCTTCTCCTTCCACTGACCCCTCCAGGAAATAAAAATATAATGTGAACAGCTGTAGGGTGGGTGCAGATGGATGGAACCCACAGGCAATAACAAGTCCCAGCTGCCATTCAAGGCAGCTCTTTGGTTGAGCAGGGTCTGTGTGACCCTCTGCAGGGACGTAGCAGGGACCATGCTAGCTGGCATCAGGGTACCTCCACATCCACAATTTCAGGAAAGGGAGGCAGAGAGATGGGTGAAACTCTTACTAAAAGGCATCATTCCGCCCAGCCAGCGTGGCTCAGTGTTTGAGCATCAACCTATGAACCAGGAGGTCACAGTTCAATTTCCGGTCAGGGCACATGCCTGGGTTGCGGACTCAATCCCCAGTGTGGGGTGTGCAGGAGGCAGCCAATCAATGATTCTTCCCAACGTTGATGCTTCAATCTCTCACTCCCTCCTCCTTCCTCTCTGAAGTCAATAAAAATGTATATTAAAAAATATAAAATGCATCATTCCAAGAATGCAATAGCATGAAACCAAGAGGAAAGGCTTTAGTTACTTGGGAAATTGCTTAACATAAATATTACCCATGATAAAAGAGTCAAAGAAAATTGCCCATTCTTGTTCCACCTCTCATCTCCACTTAAACTTGCAAAGCCTGTGGTTATAAAACATATCTGGGGCAGTCTTTACTGCTACATGCCAAGATTTGCAGACTAGATACTAACAAGCCTCAGAGAACACCAATAGATGGGTCTAGTTCCTCTCTCTCTCTCTCTCTCCCTCCCTCTCCCTTCCTCTCTGAAATCAATAAAAATATTAAAAAATTAAAAACACACATCACCATATCCTCCTCTCAGACATTTACAAGAAAATTAAAAGCACTGAAAAGTCCTCCAATAGAGAAATGCATTACATTTCAGTTGCTCAGCAAATAAACATGTTAACCATGGAACATCCCATGGACCCACCTTTCTGTGGGTCCCACTGTGCTTCGAGGTCCACCATTTCAGAGCAGAGTCGGGGGGCTCTGATTTAGAAAGAGCATTTCTCTAGCAGCATACAGCTTGTTGGAATTACTGCTAAGATACTCACTTCTGGGACCTCCTTGGCTTAAGCCACTCTCCAAGGAGACAGAGAACAAAGAATACGGCTGGTTGTGAGAGGGAGCTCTAGCAGGCTATTCCTGAAACTAATTCTTTCAACGTTGGGCACCTTTCCTGGTTTCTGGGTCATGGATTTTCTTGGGATGTGTCTCCTCCACAGCGTCTGACTTTGGTAGCTCTCTGTGCTCTTTGAGCCAAGTCTTGTCCCAACTTCATTTAGCTTCCTGGTGCCTGTCCTCATTCTGTGGTCCAAGGGCATCATCTGATCCTGGGCTCCACAGCTTCATCCTACAACTCTGAGGCCAAGGGAGTCCCTTCTAAGGATTTATCTACTCTTGCTTCCGTGTCAACATATGGCTCACCTCCTTAAAGCTAATCTGTATTTCCTTGTGAGAATTAGTTACCTGGGAGAGAGTAATGGTCCATTCCCATTTGAATCAAGAAAACTTAATAGAGATCCAGTGACTCTGGGAAAGTCAGTGCACACTGATGTTTTATATCATACTAGAAGCCCAATGCACGAAGATTCGTGCAAGAACGGGCCTTCCCTCCCCTGGCTGCTGGCACTGCCTTCGCTCAGCCGGAGCTGTCTTTCCACCTTCCCATACTTCCCAGAGGCCCGGAGCGGCTGGTGCGGGGCAGAACGACGCAAGTATCACACCCTGCCCCTGGCCACTTGGTGACTGCACATGCAAATTAAACCTCCATATTTGTTGGGTTCATTTGCATACTCACTCCTGATTGGCTGGTGGGCATCACAAAGATACGGTCAATTTGCATCTTACTTTTTTTTTTATTAATGTAGATAGTATCTTATTTTAGATCCAAACCAAAGAAGAACTGGCTGCAATTTTTACCTGTTTTCCAAATTAGGAAACTGATCATTTAAGAAGTAGTAACCTGCCCAAGGTCACAGTGCTTAAATAATAGTCAGTCTGACCTCAGAGTGCATGCTGCTCTGAACCAATAAGCCTCTCTTGATTCCCTCCCCCAACTCTTACCTGTTCACTTTCTGAAACCACTGCCCAGTGGCCTAGTACTTCTACATGGTCGTGAACCTGGGCAGCTCAGAATTCCCTTCTCTACCCCTCCTTTACCTGTCTGGTCAACACATCATACCCTAGGTTTGTTCTTCTCTCCCTGTCCCTTCATTAGAGTGATGCGTTTCTGCTGGAATTAACTGGTAGACAACTCTGTGCTAATGTGTCCTTTCTGGTAACAATACGCCTTCGCCCGGACTAAATGTATATGTCTCCGCAGGCTCCATAGGCAGGGGCTCTACTGGTGGGATGGTGAAGACCTGTGGGAGGAGACTGTTGAGTCGGGTTTGGAACGTCAGCATTCCATGAACCTCTGCTTACTTAGCCTGCGCCTGCACTCGCAATCCTCCTTGCATCATGGGAGATTATTACCATTAAACAAAAACCCTCTGCCATTGCTGCACCCCAAACTAAAGGACTCAGAATGCCCGGGAAAGAGACCCCACCACTGGCATGCTGTTAAAGCATTTGGCAATTCTCACATGAGAGTAGAGAGGAATACTCAT
The DNA here is from genome assembly GCA_011751065.1 of Lasiurus cinereus. Classification (NCBI taxonomy): domain Eukaryota; kingdom Metazoa; phylum Chordata; class Mammalia; order Chiroptera; family Vespertilionidae; genus Lasiurus; species Lasiurus cinereus. The sequence continues at coordinate 14,718,605 of JAAGEH010000297.1, read as the reverse complement.
TTCCTAAACATAGGACCAGCTATGCAAATAGAAACACCTTTTCTAAGTTTTGGTCTTCGTGCACCCCAAGGAGATGGGTGAAAGATGACAAGCGTGCTTATGCAGAGGAGGAAAGAGGTTTAGTAGTCATGGAATTGACTGATGATCACATGTTCTTGGACCAGAAATCAGCTTCTTGGGAGTTTGGTTTTCTCACCCAGTAATGAAGGATTAATACTAACGTGCCTCAGAGGTGGCTAATGGGAAATGACTAATCCAGACGGCCATGGGGTATTAGTTAGGCGAAGTTAAAATGCTTCCATGACAAGCAAGGGGATTTGAGTGATCGGCCTCTTAAACATTGCCAAGAAAGCCCTAGTAATTATCAGTAATGAGCCAGAGTGCAATGCAATGAAGCAGACACCACAGACGCACTAATTACCAATAGACGGTTGCTGCGCTTTCTTCCCATTAATGTCTTTCCTCTGGATAGCAATTTGGGAAGATAAATAAAAAGAAAAGAACACAACATCTTGAAGATTCTTTGGCACACTCCCACAAAGCCCCTGCTATCTTATTAACAAACCATTTCCTGGAAACAGGTGTGCCCTGACTTTTAAAAAGTGGTGACCTGCAATGAAAGAAACAACCCAAATGTTCGTTCATTTTACAAGCTTCCTTGAAGTAGAAACTTCCCTTGTGCATAATTCATTAACTTATTACCTTTGGGAAGAAAAAAAAAAATCAACCCACATTGGAAATGTAACTCTTGAAATGATCAGGTTAAACAGCAGGGGAATATGATTTAATTAAAAAAAAAACCTTCACAGTAACTCATGATATTTGAAGTGAGGTTGGCACCCATGAAGCTAGGAAGAAGAGAAAGACGGAGCCATGTTGGGAGATACAGTTTCCAGCCCCTGACATCACCATCTATGTCACAGGTGATGGAGATCAGGGGCAGTGAGTCAGCATGGACGACTCAACGCCATGGGTGTGAGGAGGTCTACCCAGGCCATGTCAGTTCTGCTGCCCAGGCTCTTCTCCCTTTCAACTCCCATGTGGCCAGCACCAAGGTTAGTCTCCTTTGAATAAGAACCATGTAATACTGACTCCAACATATCTGCTACAAGCTGAGTGCTGCGCTAGACTTTCGAAGGAAGGTGGGGATAGAAGGCACATCCTCTGCCCTCTATTCTGGTCAATTTATGGTGGCCAGATATCCAAATCTGACAGCCTGGATCTCCTAGAAAGTGTCCACAACTAAGATTAGGGTTAGGGCTGCCAGATGAAATAGAGGACGCCCAGTTAATTTGAATTTTAGTTAAACTACCAACAATGCTTTATGATATGTCCCAAATACTTCATGGGACACACTTATACTAAAAAATAAAAATAGAAAAAAGACACAGCTCTCCCTACAGATATCATCAAGCTACAGTTACAAGGTCACTCACACAGTACGGAGGGCAAAAGAAGAATTCATGTTTTTTAATTTAAAGTTAGGACTTTCCTATGAGAAAAAAAAATAGAAGAAAAGGGAACACAGTAAATATTCAGGACTTTAAAAGTAGATTGTCTAAAGCCAAAGGAAACAGAGTGATTAAAGTATTACTACACTGTTTGATTCATACATCTCTTTTCTTAACTTCCTGCTGTCTATCAGATCAAATCCAGCCTCTCTTAAATTGACAAATTCTAGATCCTCCATAGACCAACCTTGTGGATTGTAAGGATCCCCGTCCTCCCAACCAGTTTCTTGATCTCATATAGGGTGTCTTATTTTTGTTGCCAGAAATAAGATATTTGTTATTCATGGACAATCCTTTTACTTCCGTAGGTCATGCCAAATGTTCTCCATCTCTCACTTCTTCTACACAGTTGTCTCCCTGCCACTTATCCTTCTGCAGTTAATCTATTCATGAATCATTTACCAGAGACTTTAATCAGTGAGTAACACGTGTCTCGCACTACACTAGGCATTACGAGCGATTGTAACCAACAAACAAGACTTAGTTCTGGACCCTCGCTGCCTAGGTTGACCAGCCTCCTCAGCAGGACTATAACTTTTCAAAGACTGGCTGGATCTTCCACCCTTGTAGAATCCTACTTAGCAGAAATATCTTGGATGAGGTGGGCCGTGTGCTGGCCACTGAAAGATCTGGATGACTAGATCACATCTGTCTGGTGTCTACAGGAAGCAAATAAGAGGCAGCTAGAAGAACCCTGCCAGTCCTTGGACACACACACACACAAAACAAACATTTTTTGTAGGTGCTTAATTTCAGGGCTCACTATATGGGTTTAATAAATATTGAAATAATATGTGAATGATCCAACACAGCAATTAGCTTTCCAAAGGGAAGGTGGGAAGCCCATGAGGAGGGGGTGACATTTAAGTAAGTGAGAAGGAAGTCGGGGACATTGATTCCTCTCCTACAGGAGAGACAGAGATGCCTCCTTGAGTGAGGGCGCAAGGACAATATTTCTGAGGATTCCACGTGGTAGGTTTGACCAACATATGGAGCCACAAGCCAGTTGGACAGCTGCCATTTTGGCAGCTTTGTCAAGAGGAAAAAGACTTCGCTGAAGGAGCTAAATCTTACCTGACCGAGAGGAATTCCTTGGCCGTGGAGCATTGGAAATGGGACAGAAGAGTGTGTCAAGGAGATGGCAGGATCTAACAATAGAAAACGAGGCAGCCGATTAGGCAGAGAAGGAGGACTAAGCAGTGACCAAGGGAAAATGGCATAGGAACTGCCATCGACACTGGACTGTCCTACAGAGAGGGTCCCAGGCAGCAGTGGGCAATGAGGGAGTTTCACTGAAGCGTGGAGGCCAGTTTCAATGGAGCCCCAATCTTCTCTTAGACCAACAATAGCATTAATATATTCGACACTGTTCCACATTCACAAACAGGTGTGGAGCGGAGCTGCTTATACTTTGATTGGTAGCTGAACTATCTTTCTTCTTCTTAACTTTACTTGTTCCTTCTTATTTGGCACTGACTCTGGGAGGGGGGCAGTGAGGCCTGAAACAAGGGCTTCTCTAGCCTCCACCCCCCGCAAAGACCCTCCAAACCCTGGTGTGCATTGATTAGGGGCAGGAGTCCCAGAAGGCTCTGTTTCCTTCAGAAATTATTTGAATCAGATTAGCTATTTATGTCAAATCACAGAAAACAATTGGATCTGTATATACTTAAAGTTTAGTCCTCTCTACAGGATTCCAGTCATCTCTAATTTCCCCCTATGGTCTAGCTAGTCTAGTTGCTTAAGAAATAACTCTAAAACTTATGAACTTAAGACAACAACGATTTTTATTTTTGTTCATGAATCTGCAATTTAGGGCTGGTTGGGCAGAGATGGCTCCTCTCTGGTCTCCTGGGCATCCCAAGGGCTTAAGGGGGCTCTGATGGGTGGGGTCTCGAATCCTCTGAGGGATTGCCCACTCATGCGTCTGACCGTTAATGCTGGCTGTTAGCTGAGACCTTCAAGGAGGTGATGGCTTTGACTCCAACATGTGGTCTCTCTACATCAAGCATGTCAAACTCATGGCATGGAGGGCTGCATGCCTCCTTTATGTGGCCCATGTTAGCCTTTGAATTTGACATGCTTGCTCTACATGGTATGGGCTTCCTCATAGTATGGAAGCTGGTTTCCAAGGGCAAGTGTCGTGTGTAAGAGAAGTAGAAAAAGTAGCTGAGAGAAAAAGAAACCGTGTTCTTTCTGTGGAAGTCACCTAGCATTATCCCCAGGGCACTCCAGCTGTTGAACCAATCACAGTGCCTGTGGATTCAAGAGGAGGGCAGTGAACTCCACCTCTCGATGAAGAGCGTCAAGAGTCTAGAGGAGCATGTGGACGTAGATATAATTACGTGGCCATTTTTGTAGAGTACAGTCTGCCACCACATGTGACATTACTTCTAGGGAAAACATGATATATTCCAGCTGGATAGGCAGTATGACACAGTGAAGAAAAGAGCCAGGAGCAGAGAGCCAGACACCTAGAGCCCCATCATGTACCGTGTGACCCTGGGCAATTCGCTTAAGCTCTCTGCGCCTCGGTTCCCTCATTTATAAACACAGATGTTGTGAAGGAGGAAAAGAGTTATGTTCAAAAGAGCTTATAAGACTCTCTAAGTGTTAGCTGTTTTCATAACACCAGAGACAGACCTCCTCCAGCTAGGACAGTATTACCTCCTGATTCCTAGGGGGATGGTGGCAGTGGTGGCAGCCCTGCCAGAGGTAGGAAATTAATGATCACAGGACATTGCCAAGTTAAGTTCATTAAAAATCCCTAAGGCAGATACTATGATCCAGGGAAGAAAACTGTGACCTAGGGAACTTGCCCAAAGGAACACCTGCAGGTGGTTCCTGACAGTTTAACTAGATGGAGGAGCCTGAATCCCTGGATAACCAGGTGGAGCAGAGAGCTTCTCCCAAATTCAATTCGTGGGTGAGCAAGAAGTGAACAGTGCTGTAGTATGCCATGGGGATTTGGGGCTATTTAGTACAGCAGTGAGCCGATCTTGACTGGGATAGGACAGGAAAGATGGTTCTGATATTCTCAGGCACCAATGACTTAAGAATTCCTTTCATAAAATGGAAAGGCTCTCGCTATTTGCACAAGACAGAACATTTCCATTAAAAAAAAATCAGTCGCTAGGTTTGTACCTACAAGTCTCATTTCCTCTGAAGTGAAGGACAGATAGAGAGCCTTTGGCCCAATGGCAGTAAGGCTGGGCATACTGATCTGGAATCCTTGTCACTGATCTGAACAGATTATGTACAAATTAGGCTGGCTGTTCACCAGCTGAAGAAGGTCTCTTCTAAGGCTTGAATCTGGTGTACAATCTAATGGTTCCCAGGTTGTTTGCTTGTCTCTTTTGTTTTGATGTTAGTTAGTTAGTTAGTTAGTTAGTTAGTGTTTTCTTTTAGTGAGGATTCTCTTTTTTATTACACTGGCCAGCACAGTGGTCGGGGAGAAATCTTGGCTGCCGATACACATAGGTCTCTGGGCAGGTTCCCTATAGAGTTAGACTGTAAGGTCCATGGTGGTGAGGGACCTTGTCTGTCTTGTTCATCACAGCATCCTCGGTGTCTGGTGTGTGCTCAAAACTTGTGGAACACATGGAAGACTGAATGTTTGCACCGAAGGACAGGAAAATAATTCTCAGAAGTCCATTGGACTCTTTATGCCAACTAGACCACTCAAGGACCAGCAGAAGGAGGGAACCAAAACACCAATTCTAATGCTGTGGATGCACCAGTCAGTTAGCGCTTGCGGATTGGATGCTGGGACCTCGGGCTGCACCTGATCTGTGGAAAGACGTGGGAAGGCATAGGATGGGGTAATATGTCGGGTGCTATTTTTTATTTCATCCCCCAAGCTGTTGTGAACATGGCCATCACACAATTGGTCGTGGTTTTAGATGTCTGAATCACATGGAAGTCTGTGGGAGGCAGCTGAGCAGACAGCCACATATCAGAACGCTCTTCTTGACATTTATCTCGAATGGGTAAGGTTTAAACATCATCAAAGTAAAGACAGTATAGGATCATCCTTTTAAAAACTCATCTTTCATCACAGCCGCATGCTGCCTTTGGTTTTCCTGCAGTCACTGGGACAGAATTCAGGAAGTACAGACAACCCTCCCATTAGGACAAGCAGCAGCTGGAATGTCTTTCAGACTAGAGATTTCGTTCCTGAAAAATCAAATCTCGAACTGTCATGTTAGCTGAGTATACTATGGTTTACATTAGTGTAAACTACACTGGAAAAGGATGCTGTGTCTCTAATGAAAGGCAGTCGTAGAAAGATGTCCAAAAAAAACTAAAGCTCATACACACTGTCTTTAGTACGGAGAATGTGGCTCCACTGAATTTAAATATTTATATTATAGTTTTTATATCCGAGTCTTAATGAGCACTGACTTGTATGCATCACTTCTGGAAACAATAAAAATACCCTATTTTGGAATGCTAACTAGAGTTAGCATTCCATCACAGGGTGCCATTTAAATAACAGTTGATTTCATGAAAAAAAAAATAATAATGGCATGTTCCTTTCTGAATGTAAATTTTCAAACACCTGCCATCCGAGAAGCAAACAGTGCAGCCACAGAGATGTTTTTAGACCTTTTCCAATTTCTTCATAAAAGCCTCCAAAGCAGGTGTTCTTTTCGAGTCCAAAGAATAAGAAATGTTTGAGAAAATCCTTTTTCGTAATTTCCCAGAGAACACGTGAAAAAAAAAAAAGCGCTAAGCTTTCATTTCAGATGTTAGGGATTTGGATCGAGTTTAAACAACAGCTTGTGCAAAACGTCAGAGCTCCTATTCTCTCACGCTGAGAAAGGATGGCTTTGGACACTCAACACGCAGGTTAGAAAGGCGATGCTGCCGGACGTCAGCCAACCCGCTGCAAAGTAACCTGATTGGCTGGGGAGAAAACAGGCATTATCTTCTCCAAATTCAATGTGACATGGAGAGCGAGACGATGACTTACAAAGTCCCACTAAACAATAATATTAATACTTCTCTTATTGCTCTTTTTTGTTGCTGTTAATCCTCACCTGAGGATATTTTTCCCCATTGATTTTTAGAGAGAGTGAAATGGGGGGGGGAGGAGAGACCCAGAGAAACATAAATGGGAGAGACAGGGGGGGGAGGGGAGAGAGAGAGAGAGAGAGATTGGTTTGCTGGAGCAGGCATTGAGCCTGCAACCAAGGTACATGCTCTTGACTGTCCACAGGCTGATGATCCAACCACTGAGCTATACTGGCTAGGGCTCCTTTCTTATTAATATCCAGTAAGTCGAGTAAGAGTCTGAGTCCAAAGTACGTGGGAAGTGTCTCCATTCCCCACATCATTCTGAATGTGATTGGTCCGGGGCCCTCTGGCAGATAAACCTCCAGACACTGTCCTGACTAACTGAAATTTAACACGACAATTTGTCAATTCACACGTGTGCTTTACACTAAACTTGGAGGTTATATAAGTTCTTTAACGCACGTTTCAAATATTGTGCACCAAGTACCTTCTAGAGTATTCCTTCAGCTATGATCTCACATAGCAATCTGCATTCTTCATCTAAGTCCTTCTGGCTTATTTTCTCTGAGTGGATAAAGGTCCCTTCGTCAATACCTATAGTCTCCTGTGGTCCATGGTTTTAACTTGCATTAACACTATGCATTGTTCCTTTTAACCCCTATCTGACCAGTTAAGGATTTCTCAGTCCATGTCACGTAAGATTACTTATGGATTGCAAGGAGAAAAAATAAGAGAAAGTTACAGCGTGTTGGCTGTATGGACATATAATTCTTTTTCACATAGAAATCCTTTCAGAGCATAAAATCAGATGTGGTGAAAGTGAATGTGGAAATGATGATGTGGCTTTTGTTTGATGCTGTTCTATGACGATGTTGGTGTCACTAGCTCCCATATCATTAAACCCAGGGGTAGAGAGAATGTAAGAGGATCCAGGAACTTGGATGGAAAAAATATTACATCTTCAGTTTCGCTCACCTCAAACTTAAATTGAGTGTTTATTGTCATTAAGATGGATGTCACAAACCACAGTACCTGGGATTTTGTTGCCAAGGATAATGGCAGATATGCTCATATCATATCATTATAGTTATCTCGAAATACCTTTCACCCTCCTCACTCCTTCAAATGGTGGTACTATTTAATAGAGCACAAATTTTTAAAAAATTATGCAACTCTATTGAGACATCATCTCATTTAATTTATCTCATAATTATAACTCAGAGGTCAGAGTCTTAATATCTATAGAAATATGCTAATTGGTTTGCAATTCAAATGAACATGGAGAGGACTAGGCTCTCTGTTATTTAAAAACACTGTCTTTGGTGGGGAGCTTTGATGTTTAGTTTTTGTGGTTTGTTTTTTTTTAAATTCCAAATAAGGATTTCTCATTATACTTTTCCAAGTAGCTTTCTTGATGCTCTTTCTAGGATGTTTTAAATGAAGTACCTTTTACCCTCACTCCTTCAAATGGTGGTACTATTTAATAGAGCACAATTTTTTTTTAAATGGTCAATATGTTTCAATAAGAGTGGTTTCCTTTGTCATCTTGCAGACCTCACCTTATGCATTTAAAAACCAGCACTCTGAGAAGAGTCTATCGGCTTCACCACTCTGCCAAAGAGGTCCACGACACCCTAAAGGTTAAAATCCCTGACACTACACACGAGAGAGTGGATAATGCAACGGCCAGGTTCCTAGAGTCCATCATTCCTTGCTAGTATTTTTTGAGGCTGAAACAAACTTGACCTTGAAGTCACACAGTCTCCGTGCTGTAAATAGAGGATTCTGATGAGAGCCATTTCCCCGCTTGCTCTGCCATAGAACAGACCTGTGGACTCCAAAGCAGCTCTGCTATGGTCATGCGGGTTGTTTTCTCCTAATGATGAACTTGATCGCTGACACTTTGCTGAACTGTTCTCTTACACCGCCTGCTGCTGGACCCCAGTCTATTTTATGAGAGTATTGAATGCGGTCATTTCATAACCTTCATTTAAAACATCCTAGAAAGAGCATCAAAGAAAGCTACTTGGAAAAGCATAATGAGAAATCCTTATTTGGAGTAAACAAACAAAAACTAAACATCAAAGCTCCCCACCGAAGACAGTTCTTTTAAATAACAGAGAGCCTCGTCCTCTCCATGTGCATTTGAATTGCAAACCAATTAGCATATTTCTATGGATATTAAGACTCTGACCTCTGAGTTATAATTATGAGATAAATTAAATGAGATGATGTCTCAACAGAGTTGTCTTGAACAGGCTTTTTAAAAAATGCTCCATGGAGACTCTGACCAAAAATAGTCATTATCTAATGCCAGCAAGTTAAATGAATATTCGCTCATTGAGAGCTATTGAGAAATCATTGATGCACCCGCAATTACTCACTTACCACTGACGTTAAATACTGTTCAAAATGCTCATCTCCAGAGTAAAGTAAATGCAATCAGAATTCAGAAATGAATGAACACCAAAAATAAGAACAATATAGTCTGACACTAACTTGAAATATAGTTCACATATCATAAAACACGATTTTTAATATACATAGTTAAACCATTATTTTCTATTCACCAAAACAGTAGGTGTTATCAAATGCGCTGCTTTTAAACCTGCGCTATTTTTTTCCTGTGAAACTTGTGAGCTTTAGAAACCGATTCTACATCGAGGCTTTGATGAACTTCAGTACCAGAGGTTTTCCTTGAATGATAAGCCACAGGACGATCCAACTAGCTTACAACGATAGAAAATTCAAGATTTCTAAACTTGGGAAGAAAACGAACTACAATAAGGTACACGATGCATTTTATAGCGTTACAGGAATAAAGAAATAAAAGGCCTTCCTAATCAGTTATCAACTTACTCATTCAAGACCGGGAGCAAATTCTCAGAGACGATATCGTGTTTGAGTTGAAGTAGCCCTACCTCCGGCAATTTAGTGTTAGGGCTCCTGTGTTCTTCTAAAAGCATTATTTCCATTTTTAAAACATAAGCATAGATTATATGACCCCTCAGTAAAGGACCACCCCCCCCCAACATGTTCCGAGGAAGATGCTGAAAATGTGCACTTGCTCTAACCACCCAAGAGCCACTGCAGGCACACATGTCAGAGCTGCCAGCCCGACTCCCTGGCACAGTCCCGGTTATTTTGTTCTCAACAGGAAGCTGCTGACCGCTTTCCCCGGGTAGGTTCAGAATACCCTCTTTCCAAGCAAAGCCCCAACTCCTGCGCCCCAGTATGATGTTCTTTCCCGCTGTGCCTATTGTTGCTAAGTGTGCATGCTGCAGACGCGATAGAAACCAAATTCCCAAACTATTCCGGGGTGATTCAGAATAGGGCAGCAATTGTTAAAAAAAAAAAACAACGGCCAAGTTAGCAACATAGTGCAAGCTATGCCGGAGTCCTTAAACCCCAAAACAACCAGGGGAGGATTCCTGCAATTCGATGGGGGCAGATTTGGCTCCAGCTGCAAAAATCCCTCTCTCTCCAACTCACGCCAGGTTAGCATGCCTTGAGCAAGAAAGACGCTGACATGTCAACCTACTTCCAGAGCCGGAATCCAAATCCAGCCAAATTCCAGGGGCTGCACCAAATGAGCAGCCAGGAGCCGCTGTGTGGCTTCCCCGGGCGCGGCAAGAAGTGCTCAGGAAGACCCACTTGTGGGAGGCAGGAGAGAGCAGCGGCCACGGCGATCTCTCAAACAGCTACCGTTCGTGCAGACAGGGAATGCATTACCTCGGGCGGCAGAAGTGCAAGAGTTAACAGTCCATGCTCCACAGCGGGACTCGGCGGCCGCGCAGGCAGTGGGAGCAGCTCGGCTTGGGGAGCAGCAGCGGCAGCGGCGGCCAGCATCCACCAGATTCTCACAGGCCTTTGACTGTGCGGACTCAGCCACAGACTCTGCCTCCAGCTGACGTCAAAGTCCCTGTCACATGGCCAGATGAAAGCCAAGAGAGCATTGGTTGTCGTAGCAACCGCAGAACAGCTCTGAAATTATTTCAATAGGTCATCTGTCACTGTGATGTGTGTGTGTGTGTGTGTGTGTACATACACACTCTCTCTCTCATACACACACTCACACACACACATACACACACACACACACACACACACACACTAACATCCCCTGTAACCATCAGGGACAGCTCCCTCCACCCCCCAAGTGGTGACTCCAGAGTGCCTCCAACTTTCCTCTCTGGGACTCGCCTGTCTGCTCCTCACTGCGGCTTGCAGGACAACGCACGCCCCTCTCGCTCTACCAGCACGAGGCCTGTGTCTCTGCAGAACAGAAGGAAAGAAACTGAAAAAAAAAACAAACCCTGGAGGTGGCTTTCTGAGCTCATGAAATCTGTTTGTAAGCAAACGGGGAAAAACAGCAGCCCGCAGGGGAGTTGGAAGGAGAGCCATTTTCACCGGAGAAGAACCCCAGCGATGCGCTGAGCCGGGCCAGGGACGGAAAGCAAAACAAGAAACGGGCGGCTCTGGCCCGGAGTCAGATGAGGAAACCGAACAGTCCCCACACCATCGAGGACGGGGAAAGCGGGGGAGACGAACTCAGAACTCGTGCGTCGCAAAAATGTCTATGCCAAAGGGTTTCAACCCGTGCTGCCTTAAGACGACCTCGGTAAAAAAATTTTTTTGGACCCTTACTTTTGGGATCACCACACAGGTGCCACATCCTCTCCCCCTAAATGCTCTGGTCCACCCCGCTTGGGGCTCACATCCTCTCCCCCTAAATGCTCTGGTCCACCCCGCTTGGGGCTCAGCGTGCAGTCCATCGGTGAGTGTCCTGCCCAGGCCAAGTTCAGCGAAGCCTCGAGCGGCAGAAATGAAAACAGTGCTGCCCGTTTTCCAACTTCAGCTGCATTTCCTCTAGGACGAGCTAGCTGACTTCCAACACCGCACACACATGCTTCTTCTCCTGTGTATCCGCCCTCTGTATGACAGAGAGCCGATTACACGCAACGAAGTGAGATCTACAGGAAGGCGCTCTGAAAAACACATACCAAAAACCACATATTCCTTCAAAGGGCTCAGGGGAGAAAAGGCAGGGGTGGTGGGAGGAGGGGGGTGGGGAGGGAGACTGCACTGCAAACCCTAAGCTGGCGTTATCAGGATCCCTATTCCGGCATCGTGTTAAATCAACGGGCGGTTCTGGGGTGTTGCAAAACCTCAGGGGAAACTCGGCCAGCTGGGCAGATCGCGTTTTTGTCACTCTAAAAGAATGCCATTTCTCAGTCACTCGCCGCTTCTTGAACAATCAGACTAATGTCCAAGCCGTTTGGCATGGAATCTTCCGATTCCATCTTCCTCTCTCTTGACCTTTGTCCCAGCACCAGTGAGAGAGAGAGAGAGAGAGGGAATTTTCATGTGAAAAGCTATTTTCCTGATGTTATTAGCTGGAGCACGGCTAAAGTAAAAGCACATCACAATGCTTCCCCTTTAATTTCAGGTGAACGACTGCAGGGATTCACCTGTCTGCGCAGAGACATATGGCTCATGGAATCCAGCGCCTGTCTAAATGGGTCAGGACGTGTCTCACTGGTGGCAGATTTAGGTAACAGTCTTAATTCACAAGTTGCAATTTGTCGAGTTCTGGTTCTCTGTTCTGAAATGCAATCCCAGTCATGAGGGGAATGCGAAGAAGAGGGGAGAAAGCATATCCTTCTGGACTTTTAGGAGCCCAGGGTCCTGAGCAGCCCTGCCGGCCTTATCATCTCTCTGACTCCAAATCCCGGGCTGCCTACACTCTTCCTTCTCACGCAGATCCAGCATCGAAGAGTAACACTGCAGTCCCACTCATTGCCAGGAGGGGCTGTCCTCTGAAACCAGGAGCTCTAGGTTCTAAAGATTCCTGAAAGGCATGGCTTTCGTGAGTTTCAAATTCAGCAAAAACTAACACTTCTAAAAAATTTCTATTCCTTTTAAGACTAAATCTATTTAGCTCTGTGTTGACTTGATCTTTTTTGTTTTAAAAGAAGAGTTGATTTTTTTAAAAAATATATTTTATTTATTTTTTTACAGAGAGGAAGGGAGAGAGATAGAAAGTCAGAAACATCGATGAGAGAGAGACATTGATCAGCCACCTCCTGCACGCCCCACAGTTGAGATGTGCCCGCAAGCAAGGTACATGCCTCCGACTGGAATCGAACCTGGGACCTTTCAGTCCGCAAGCCGACGCTCTATCCACTGAGCCAAACTGGTCTCGGCGACTTGATCTTTTTTAAAAAAATATATTTCTTTATTGATTTCAGAGAGGAAGGGAGAAGGAGAGAAGTGATGAGAGAGAAACATTGATTGGCTGCCTCCTGCATGCCCCCACAATGGAGATCAAGCAAGGCAAACCAAGCATGTGCCCTTGGCCGGAATCGAACCCGTGACCCTTCAGTCTGCAGGCCGAAGCTCTATCCACTGAGCCAAGCTGGCTAAGGCTATTGACTTGATCTTAACTCATTATAAGTTAAAGCAATCGGTGGACTGGCCTTCCATATGTACAGTGGACGCATGCTTCCAACCTGCCAGTACTTATTGCCCTTTGCCAACTACAGAGGATCAGCCATGCCTCTTACAGCTAAGGAAGCTACCGGTCCCCCCTGTAGGGTTGAAATCATGATGCGGATCTCTTTGGAGCTCAGAATTATGTCAGTTTGGCTCATTAATCCAAATGTAGCTGCCAAAGATCACAGGAAATACGCACGGGGACCTTTTCCAATAGCAGCCCACACGTTGAAGGAATATGTGTCACTTCACTTTTCTAATTGACAACTCACTTTTTAGGTGAAAGTGACTCACTGAATTTAAAAAATAGCCACTCAAAAATACGTCTGCACGGGAGTTTAGACTTGCCGTCTGAGCATCATGGGTCAAGGCTACATATTATTAGTCTGTGCCGGAGGTAAAGGGTAAACGCCACTGAGCCAGTTTGACATGGGTTCACACACCTGAACGAGCAGGTGGGCATGAGCAGGTGAGAATAACCAGCCTTTGGTTAGACGTTTTTGGGAGAAACGTTGCTGTGTCACTGCCCGGGCATCAGTGGGCAGGACCTGGACATATCTTTTGGAGGCACTGGGTTCAAATCTCATCTGGGCAAATTACTTAAGTCTTCGGAGCTTCAGTGCCTACCTCCCAGGGTGGTTGTGAGGTTTATGAAGTTAAGGTACCTGGTATTCTAGAATTCTCCCACCCTGCCGTAGGGTGGATGGCTCCAGGCGTGTCATTTCTTGCTGATATGTCTGACTCTGATACGTCTACAAAAGACATTCAGGGAAAGAGTGGGGTATGACTCATCTCTACAACTCTACACTCAGTACACGGCCTGAAACATAATATGTGCTCAATAAACGTTGGGTGACTCCAATATTGGGAAATAAATGCTGGGCAAGAGAAAGAAATGGTTCGTGTGTCTTCCCCACTAGCTGAGCATAGAAAGCCTTCCCTCACCCCCCACCCACCCCTGTCCCCTGCAAAACACGTAAAGGAAGAAAAAAGAAAAACAAGACAAACTTTGATTGATCGCAAAATGTCCTAGCAATAGATGGGCTCAGGCCAATTTACCCAGGAAACCAAACTTACCTCTACTAAATCATAAATACTTAGGATGAGTGTGCGTAAGCTACATGCGGATGCATTTTATGGCTACTGGGTCGTCTTTCGCATTAACTGAGCACTTACTATATGTGGGACATTGTCCTATATCCTGCAGGCACATGAAATCATTGACTGGCATACTAAGTAACGTGCCCACCTTGTACTGGGCAGAGTAGGATCTACATCCCAGAAACCTGGCCCCATACATTTTTGGAAGTAATTTACATTTTATAGATGCTTAGAAAGAATTGAATTATTTCTTATGTTTATTTTATACTCGAGTTTTAATTTCTTATGAGGAGGAGAAAGCTGACTTATCTTTTCTGAGTCTGGGAACTGTAATGATCCCTAATCTAGCTTAGGCCTAAGGGGTGGTAGGGCAAGAAAAATTTAATCAGAACGATCTGAATCCAGGGAAATGGGCAAAGTAGAATAGGGAAAATATCCTGAATAGAATGGTGCCCAGATTATGATGGTCTTCCCTGAAGCAAATATTTGGATTGCACAGGCTTTGGGTAACTTTTGTTTCCCACTAGGATGGAGTTTCATGTGTTCAAACCAATACTCTTATTGAAATGATAATACTCGCTGGATTAAAAAAAAAATGGTTGGAAGGCTTCAAAGGGCAGCAAAGGCAGAAAAATCATTAAGTTCCAAGATCTCAGATAAAATAAAAATACTATATTGATGTTAACCCAATACTCCTCACATTACCTCTGCTTTTGTTCTCCAATTAATATATATTTTTATTGATTGCAGAGAGGAAGGGAGAGGGAAAGAGAGATAGAAACATCCATGATGAGAGAGAATCATTGATGGGCTGTCTCCTGCACGCCCCCTACTGGGGATCGAGTCTGCAACCTGGGCAGGTGCCCCCTACTGGAATCGAACCCAGCACCCTTCAGTCTGCAGGCCAACGCTCTACCCACTGAACCAAACCAGCCAGGGCTATTGGATAATTCATAAGTGGTGTTGGCATCTCAGGGACTGGAGAGACAAAAAAAAAAAAATGGAGTGAAAATATTCAAAGCATCCAGGACTGTAGGGATAAAAGTCCTATTTTTAAAAAGGGAATCACAGAGAAGAAGTGAGCCCAACATTCTGAACGGCGTTTCTCTCGGGGCATGTGCCAGCCCCTGAGCGGTGTTATATAAGAGAACAAGAAGTAGAGCATAAAAATACATCTAAGAGGATAAAAGCATAAAGGCAGGGTTGAGCAGTCCCACAGTCCTCGGGAGACAAGAACAGGAGGGCAGGCTCCTCCAAGGAGTCTGAGTCGGTAAACACCCTAAGTCTTCAGGTCTCATCGCTGAAAGGCAAATCCCTGGAAGTAATGGAAAACAAGAACTCGAGACGCCCTCACAAAAGCCAGTTTCCATCCGGGAAGTATTATAATACCGAAGCGGATCAAGGTAATTTGCTCCTGTGGTAACGCCACTCCAGAGAAAATTCAACCCGCTCTAAAAGAAGATGACATCACCCAGAGCCCTGCCTATTTCTCCTACATCACTTCTAACGCAAGCCAAGTTCATTAGTCACGCCGGCAGACAGGTCTACCAGCCCCAAATCTAAGAGGAAAAAAATAGGCAAGAGACATAGACCCACAGGTGATTCATCTTCTGTAGTTCTCATAAGACAGGGATTTTAAAATAACTATCATTAATGTGTTCATGGGATATAGATGGCAAGATAGAGAGTCCCCCGTGTAAAAAAATGATACCTATAAAAAGGAGCATATTAAGATGAAAGAACTGAAAAATACAACAACTTAAATTAAGAACACAAGAGGTGGGTTAAGAACAGCAAAGAGAAAAATCAGTGAAATTAAAAATAGCCAGACGGAAGTATCAGAAGAATGAAAAATACAGAAAAGAACGTTAAGAGACATTTGGGAGATGATGTATTTGGGAAAGAGAGAGAGAATAAAGGGATAGGACAGAAGCCATATTTGAAGGAAGTGGCTGAGAAATTTCCAGAGCTTACCAAAGATTCAAAACAACAGAATTAAGGAGCCCCGTTGACCCCACACAGTAACAAAGAAAATTACACAGAGACACATTAGGACCAATCTGCAGAAAACAAGAGAAAAGGATAAATTTTAAAGCAACAAGACAAAAAAAAATCATATTAACTTTAAAGGAGCAGCAAAAGATTTTTTAACTGTAAAACAAACAAATTAACTATTCCATTAGAAAATAGCAAAATACAGGTGACAAGCACACAAACCATTTTTCCAAAACCGTTAGCCATTAGGGAAATGCACGTTAAAACCATAATGAGATATCACAACATACCTATCAAAATGACTAAAACAGGGAATAGTAACAACACTAAATGCTGGCAAGGATGCAGAGACTGAGTCACTCCCACGTTGCTGGTGGTGATGTAAAATGGTGCAGCCACTATGGAAAACAGTGTGACAGTTTTGTTTTGTTTTATTTTATTTTTTAAAATATATTTTATTGATTTTTTACAGAGAAAAAGAAAGAGGGATAGAAAGTTAGAAACGTCAATGAGAGAGAAATATCAATCAGCTGCCTCTTGCACACCACCTATTGGGGATGTGCCCCCAACCAAGGTACATGCCCTTGACCGGAATCGAACCTGGGACCCTTCAGTCCGCAGGCTGATGATCTATCCACTGAGCCAAACCGGTTAGGGCAGTTTTTTGTTTTGTTTTGTTTTGTTTTGTTTTGTTTTTAAAAAGGAAACATGCAACTATCATATGATTCAACAATTGTTGTCCTGGGTATTGCAGAGAAACGCGAACACAGAAGCTCGTACATAAATGCTCGTAGCCGCTCTCATTGTAATGGCCACTCAATGGAAACAACTTAGATGCTTTCAATGAGGGACTGGGTAAACACATTTTAGTGGGTCCGTACCATGGAATACTGCTCAGAACTAAAACGAAAAAAACTATTTTTTTTATTTTTTAAATTAAATCTTTATTATTCAGATTACGAAAAAAACTATTGATGCCTGAATATCCAAAGAATTCTGCTGAGTGCACAGCTAGTCTTCAAACGGTCACATACTGTACAATTCCATTCATATAACACTAGAGGCCCAGTGCATGAAATTCATGCATGGGTAGGGAACCTAGGCCTGGCCGGTAATCAGGGCTAATCTGTGGGGTGACTGGTGGGTCAATCCAGGGGCTCCACTGGTACCCACCTGGTCTGGCCTGGCACCACCCACTCACCTGCCCTGCCCCCCACTGCTGCCAGTCACCTCCCTCTACTGGCACCCGTCTTGGAGGCGACTGATGGGGTGATCGGAGGTGTAGCACTGCCCACTCACTGTGCCCAGCCCTGCCCTACTAGCGGGGAGATGGGGGGGGACCCCCACTGGCACCTGACTTGGCTGGCCTGGGGCCTGCAGGTGGGAGGAAGCACCTGCCTCACCCAAGAACCATCCTCTCCCAATGTGGGGATGTAAGGGATATGGGAGAGGCAGTT
The DNA here is from genome assembly GCA_011751065.1 of Lasiurus cinereus. NCBI lineage: Eukaryota > Metazoa > Chordata > Mammalia > Chiroptera > Vespertilionidae > Lasiurus > Lasiurus cinereus. The sequence goes on along the minus strand of JAAGEH010000297.1, from coordinate 14,701,030 downwards.
TCAGCCCAATCTCCCCAGGTCAGGCGGAGAGACCCCCCCTGCTGGAGGGACCCTGCTCATACCACAGACACCCTTGGAGCCACGGTGCCACCCCAAGTGCAGCTGGCCAGGGAGGGACTGTGGGAGATGGGCTCCAGGTGTGTCTGGCCCCTCTCACCCAGTTCCCGCCCCACCAGCCACCTTGTAATTAATTTCCTTTCAATGTGCACAAATCTGTGACACTAGTGTTAAATAAGCTCATAGAATTTCATGAAATTCCCAGGAATCCCTGGAGCAGAACATAGAATGTACTGTACTCTCAAAAGCATTGCAGAAGAAACACTAGAGTATTTCTAGTATTTCAGCTCCTCATGCCTCCGAGTAATTAAATGAGTAACTTTTAACTAAGATTTGGTAAACATTCAGAGACTCTTTAAAGCCTTTCTGGACTCTGAGGAGTCACAGGTACAGAAGATAAAGAAAAAGGAGAGAAGAGACAACAAAATCTCTCAAGGAATAAAAATGGCCTCTCCTTTCACCCTGCCTGCCTTTTCATAGATTGAATGAGAGGAATAAATCCATTGCTCAAAGAGAGAGAAATTCCCACATGAATCTAAGGATGTTGCTTTGTAGGGACGTGGACCATGAATCAGCTCTCCCTCTCTATTTAATCTCCCATACAAAAGGAAAGCCGCAAAATGTCACTTTTCCATCAGCAACATCCAGTACAATTAGAGCAGCTTTGGTAACAGGATCTTTGTTTTTTGCTTTTGAGTAAAAGACTGTTTGAGAACTGGAGCTGTCTCTGCTGCCACACCGCCTTTGTTGCATATGTATAAACGCAACTCTTACCGATCTTCAAGGATTCTGCCCCTTCCTCCAGCCCCCGGATAAAGAAAGAGGCCTGGGAAGCAGGAAGAAGCCAGGTGGTTTCCTTGTGACCCTGTCAAAAACTGCAACTCCTGTCAACAGCATACAATCAATCCGATATTTGTCTCCAGCTCAAAGTCAGACACTTGGTTGAGTGTTGGCATTAAAGGTTGGCATCCAAGGTTCTTGCTGTGTTATAATGTAAAGAATATAAACTTCGGGTTTAATGTACACTCAGATTTAAATATGGGCTCCCGCCAAAACCAGTTTGGCTCAGTGGATAGATCGTCGGCCTGCAGACTGAAAGGTCCCAGGTTCGATTCCGGTCAAGGGCATGTATCCTGGTTGCGGGCACATCCCCAGTAGGGGGCGTGCAGGAGGCGGCTAATCGATGTCTCTCTCTCATCGATATTTCTAACTCTCTATCCCTCTCCCTTCCTCTCTGTAAAAAAAAAAATCAATAAAATATATTTTAAATGTGGGCTCCCCAAATAGGACTTTTCATCTCTGTGACATTGGACAGTTTGTTTCATCTCTCTGAGCCTTGATTTTATTACCTTGCAGGGTGGTTATAAAGAGGGATGCTCAATTTAGTGGAGCATCTGGTACAGCTAAAGAGACAAAATTAAGCTTCATAAGTAGGAAGAATAATTCAGAAATGTGCTCATTAGGGTCCAGTTTACCCTAAATGTATGCTTTCAAAAAAATGGATTTATTTGAATGTGGTTTTCTGTTTTCATTGCATCACTTAGTAAATTATAATTGTTCTTTTTCTCAGAACAATAAATTTATATTTCATTGGCTATATTTCCATTTAATAACAGTTAAACACACAGCATAGAATTATATTTAGCCGATTAAATTATTTATTTTTTGTAAAACAGAGAAATAGAACATTAGTTTATTAATTTGCTGATCTAGCTTCTCTTCTAAAAAAAACCATCCCTAAAAAAGCACCACATATTCTATGAACTGCAAATGCCCTGTTATTTTTAAAAATATTTTTATTGATTTTAGAGAGGGAGAGAGAGAGATGGAAACATCAACGATGAGAGGGAATCATCCATCTGCTGCCTCCTACACACCCCATACCGGGGATCGAGCCCGCCATCTGGGCATGTGCCCTGACCAGGAATCAAACTGTGACCTCCTGGTTCATAGGTTGACACTGAACCACTGAGCCATGCCAGCTGAGCAAATGCCTAGTTATTTTTAATGCAAAACCTTTTCCATAATAACCTTTTCACTGATTTATAGAACACATATGTTCTAACACTGTCAAGGATGTACATCTTGCTTTGATAAAATCAAATATATAAAAATCCTAATATAGCAAAAGAAAATTAATTAGGACATTTAAAGCACCACTACCTCCTGTAGTAAATATAAAATAAAATTTAAATTACAAAAAAAAAAAGGTTTATTATAGCTTTTCAGAAAGACATTTGCCAGGAGGAGACAGCCATATTCCTGACAGCAATTTGGAATATAAGGAAGCAAAAAAACCACCAAACAGTATTACATGAAATGTCAAAGGGTCTTCTTTAAGAAGAAGAAGAAAAGGAAGAAAAATATGAACAACAAAATGGCAATAAATGCACATCTCTCAACAGTTCAACCTAAAACATATCCTAATAACTATGTATGGTGTCAGCTGGGGGTGAGATGGATTGCCATGATCCCTGGAGAAGCACAGCAAAGTGGGACAGAGCCCCTGGGAAGAGGGGTGTCCCTCCCCCGCCCCCCCTATCCCTCCCACCCCCTTCTGGCTGGAAGCAAACCCACTATTGAAAAACCTACTGCGGTGTCTTCACAGTAGGCCTTCTAGAAGGCAAGGCGTTGCCCTGATGGACCTCTGGCTGTTCTATCAAGTTCTCTGATCCTGGAATTTCTCTCTACAAATCAATTTCAATGGCAGTAACAGTAATGTCAATGGCCGGATGACAGTCCGGGTCAGAGAACAGGGTGCTCTCTTGCGATCATCTACAGCTGAGATCTGCCCCAGCCCTACAGGACGGGGTGTGTTCCCAGACTGGCCGGAAGGAGGTGGTTCATCGCCACAGGTGTGCTGGCGGGTACTTCCTGCCCCACCGGTCTGGAGGCTTTTTTAATTTCCTGCAATCTTATCTGTGGAGAGCCGCAATATTTTTTTATATGGTTATCAACCAAAGAAACAAAATGTAATTTCTCTCTGAAAAGGCAGCGTGACCACCCAACATCCTATCGATAACTTCTTGTTTTGTCTAACCAGCTTGAGCCGGTTTTCCCTCATCTGAAAGCTAAACGAACTCTCATACGAACACAATCGGCACATCTTCGTGTTGCCCTAAATTAGTGGCATTGATTTCTTAAGACGGAAAAAGACCTTGGAAATGACCTCGCTCAGTTCGTTCGTTCATTCATCCATCTGTTCATTTCATTTATTCACTTAAAACTCCTCAAAGAGCACTTTCTGTGGGTGCCAGGCACTGTGCCAGGCTAGGGGGAAGGGAGGGCTTAGTCAGTAAGAAACATTTAGAGGCAGGCCTCATGAAGTTTACAGTTATTGAAAGGTTACAACATTTTTTAAAAATATATTTTATTGATTTTCCACAGAGAGGAAGGGAGAGAAATAGAGAGCTAGAAACATTGATGAGAGAGGAACATGGATCAGCTGCTTCCTGCATGCCCACAACCAAGGTACGTGCCCTTGACCAGAATCGAACCTGGGACCTTTCAGTCCGCAGGCCTATCCATTGAGCCAAACCGGCTTTGGCGAAAAATTACAACATTTAATAAAGAAGAAGTGATACCGAAGGAGCGCTGCCCGGTGGCAGCCCAGCAGGAGCTATCCCAATCTGAGTGAAGAAGAGAGAGGAGTGAGCGAGCAGAGGGGGTGGGAAATGTGTCGAACAGAGAGAACAGGGGGTTTAAACCCTCGGCGAGGAGCGGCAGCAGGAGGGCACGAGAGAGGAACTGAGGAAGAGGCCAGGATGGCAGAATCCTGAGAAGCATAAGTGGTGATGAAGATTAGGCGAGAGGGGGCCGCTTGGGGAGGGCTCTGTGAACCTGTGTGACAGGGCAGCGAGCCACCTGCTCAAGACCAGCCAGCGAACAGGTGGCAGACTGGCCCCTCGCCCTCTGAGCTCTGACGTCCAGACCAATTCCTAGTTTAAAAAGCAGTGTTCTCTGAGAATTTCTTTTCTGGTTCGAAAGGTCACACAAGCCCATTATAGAGCCAACACCTCTGCTTTGGCACCAAGACAACTATGCCAATGGCCCCCTAGGTGTGCTGTGCGGCATCACGTGATCACCCTCCGCAAATCCATCCTCCCAGCATGCCTTTAATTATGGGATTTGCCCAGATCGGGCCATTAGAAAAGTCTTGGGATTAGGGTTCACAAAAGATCCACCTGTTACAGAGGGCACCCCGCACCCTTCCCCATATGTCCGCTGCTTGCCCGTTTTTTACTGCATGAAACTGTCGGCTCGAAGATCATCTGGTGATGATACTCACAAAAGCATCTCTGAAAAGTCATGTCTGCCCACCCATGGGGCTCTTTTTGGTGTGGTCTTCAGGAAGTTTCCAACCACTTTAAAATCAGAAGGTGGTTTTTGTCATCAACCACAGGAGCGCTGCCTCTCTCCCCACACCGGCAGGTCCGGCCCTCGGTCCAGCCCAGCCTGAGCACCCTGAGCAGGCGGCATGAGCAGAGGGAGGCCCTGCCCTCCCCCTGGGTAGGCGCTGCACCCACCTTCCCCTCCTGGTCAGGCGGTGGCCACCAGACAAGCCTGGGAATCCTGGCAGCAGACACAGCGCCCCATTAAAATGCCATCCTCGCCCTGGCTGGTTTGGCTCAGTGGATAGAGCGTTGACCTGCGGACTCCAGGGTCCCGGGTTCGATTCCAGTGGAGGGCACATGCCCAGGTTGAGGGCTCAATTCCCAGTGGAGGCGTGCAGAAGGCAGCCAATCAATGATTCTCTTCCATTATTGATGTTTCTCTCTCTCCCTCTTCCTTCCTCTCTGAAGTCAATATATATATATATAAAAGGCCATCCTCTTCCCAGTTAATCGGCAGGCCGTGTTTTAAAGAGTTGACACCTTAGAATCTGTTCTTTTTGGATGGTCATTTTGCTTTCCTGCCACCCACATAAAAAAAAAAAAGTCTCCGTGGCCCATCCCTGTGGCTCCCGAGCCTAATCACACTCGCAGTTTCAGCCTCTTCCCTCTGGTTTCTGGCAGCATGAAAAAGGCAGGTGCACAGGAACAAAATGCAGCTCCACTGGCTTCGCTGCTTTAGCCGATTGGCTACGCCACCTCCCACCCCACCACCCCCCACCACCCCCATCCACCCAAAGGGAAGAGGCTGAAGAAAGATGCACTTTACTGTCCAGCTGCCAGGAGGCATCGCCGACAAAGAGGATTTCATAATCACAGCCCTAAAGAGAGGCCGCCAGAGCAGCATCCCATTCACAGCGCAGGCAGCCTGAAAGAGGCATTGTTCCTGGCTGGTCAGGGGGAGACCCCCCGCCCCCAAATGCAGCATTTCTGAGGAAGGGCTAAGCCATCCGGTTTTTTGAAAGAGCCCCTGAAATTTTGAACAGGATGGGGTTCTCAGGGAGCGGTACAGGTGTGAGGTAAGGCAGCATCTGAGAACAGCCGCTTCTCCAAAAAACAGCTGCGGAAAGGATGCAGCTACTACAATTGGTCCATTTAAAATCTGGACCGCGGAGGGACCCTTCCACCTCCCCATTCACGTCTGCATTCTGAGAGCTGTGCTAGGGATGTAGATCGCCCCCCACCCCCGCAGCTGCTCAAAAGGGGAGGGGTTCTGCTAGGAGGCCTTTGCCCTGGGAGCCTTCAGAAATATATTCTTTAAAATGCCCACAGATGAGCTGAAACCGGTTTGGCTCAGTGGATAGAGCATTGGCCTGGGGAGTGAAAGGTCCCAAGTTTGATTCTGGTCAAGGGCGTGTACCTTGGTTGCAGGCACATCCCCAGTAGGGAGTGTGCAGGAGGCGGCTGATCGATGTCTCTCTCTCATCCATGTTTCTGGCTTTTTATCCCTTTCCCTTCCTCTCTGTGAAAAATCAATAAAATATATATTTTTTAAAAACGCCCCCAGATGAAACATCATAAAGTGGAATGCTCAGAAAATCTTCACCCGTTCCCTTATCCTGCACAAAACCTTCTCCCCACTTTTTTTTTTCTCACACTGTCCTCTACATTTTAATTTGAGAGGGAAAAAAAAAACCAATATAGTTACAGTACTAATATTTGATAGGATTCTTTTTTTGGCTTGTTTTGCCCTGGGCCCAGGGCTGACTGCTTTGCTTGAATTATCGCATTTGATCTTCACAATCGCCCCAGATGGTAAATAACATTACTACAGACACGAGAACACGGGGTTCCAGGAGAGAGACCATCACTTGTCTGAGGCGCCTGACTTAATTTGTGAAGCCAGATAGCTCATGCAGGAGCTGGCGTCAAATCAGAAGCCAAAGATTCTCCCTTTTCCCCCTTCATGTGAGCTAATGAATACCTCCTCTGAGTGTTCAAAGCCTCCAAATTGGTTCTTTTCTGTTGCTACATAAGTGCCAATGAACTGCCATGCCCTGGTCTATTTACTATTTACCTGCTCAGAAACTAATAACTTATCAACATTTTTCTGCATTTACTTGTTGTTTGTTAAGTTATTTCCCTGGGGAGAAAGACTAATGAGAGTGATTCATAAATCATAACTACGAAAATTATCGTGCTTGTTGATACTCTTTCTCTTCAGGCTTTTAAATAAACTGAAACTTTTTATTGCCCCGAGCAAGGATTGAATGAATTATTGTCCCCCACGGGCAAATCGGTGCTGCATCAGCGATGTATGTGTATACACATATTTGTAATAATAGCAACCATATGTATTCTTTATTTATTGCTCTTAGTTTAACAAGTGCCAGATAACAACTGTCATCATCTGGCTTTCTATTTCTTGACCTCCTGGAGAGGCTGAACATTGTGTCGTAATTTGTTTGCCTTTTATTTCCTTGTCTGTACATGGGAGTTAGGACCTCCGTTCCTTTATTCGTTGAGACCCCGATTTTGATCCTCACCTGATAAAGCTTCCCACAAGTCCCAGCCTGGTCTCTTTCTCTCCCCGCGTCCCAATCTCCACAGTGAGAGGGTGATGGGGAAGTCACCTCTATGTACACCCCCTTCCCACCCCATGGGCTTTGACAGAAGAGTGTATGGCAGTGCCAGGCCATTCTGACACTTGTTGTTACTCATGCACGTCTGTATATGTTCTTGAAAGGATTTGGGTTCTTATAGTAGGAAGGACCTCATCTGCAGCGTACACTGTCCTAAGGCTTTCCTGAAGTCACACCCGGTGAGGGGAAGAACGCGGTGAACTGTTCACCAAGTGAAGAGGAGAAGAGAGAACCCACGTCCCAGCTGAAAACACGTCACAGTGAGGGAGAAGCTGAATGACCCTGGTGATGTCCCACGAGAATTTCAGGGAAATGGGGCGGAGGCCCCGTGACCTTATAAACCTGTAGGTGGAACGGTATCGAAAGTCACCCCTCCTCTGAACTTTTTGCTTCTGTGAAACTCTTTATTGTCTAGACCATTTTGAATTAGGTTATCTCTTACTAGCCAGCCAAAGCCTTCTAACTGATGTAGAAGGATCCACTTTGTAACTATAAGGATAAACACTCAGGTTTATTCTTATGACTAAGAGGGACGTCAAGTATGAAGTTGAGTGGGCTGCCGGGAAGACAATAGCCATCCTCAGCCCTCTACCCGCTGACCTCAGGGATCGGCCCAGGGATCATGGTAATCCCACTTTCAGAGAAAGATGGCATCAAAACATAAGGTGCTTTGAAGGTATTAAGAATTAGGGATTACCTAGCTTTAACCTTTTTTAAAACCAGGGACTCTGACTATTCTGTGCACTCTGTATTCACGGCATTAAACAGTATCTGGCATATGGTACGAGCTCAAAAGGTATTTGTTCAATGAATGAATGAACAAATAAATGAATGAATTCATTTTTTTTAGGGTAAAAACTCCCTAAAAGAGAGATAGGTAGATAGATTATATAAAGTTAGATAACTAATTCATGTGTGGTTTCTTCAACGTGAACTAGGGCTTAAGAATGTGAAAAATAAAGGAAAACCAGTCATTTAAAATTTTCTGAAAATTGATATGCAGTTTATACACTTTTTGCCAAAGCAATATATGCCCTGGAGAACAAGGAATCTCTGCTGAAGAATGGGATGGGTCCTGAAGGCATTCTGTTGTGTCACGATGCATAAAAGGCTAATGTTAAATTAGCTTTTCCCGGTTAAACCAAAGCTGTAAATGTCAGGATATGCTGACCTTTGACCCTTGACCCTCAACATCTTCAAAACAATACACTTGAAAATAGGCAGCCAATATCTGAGTTATCTACCTTGGTGCCAGCCTTCTAGTGCTTTACAGCAGGAAATGGCAAATCACCAGCAAATGGCAAAGTAACCGAGGAGTAAGACCAAATGGGAACATTGTTATCATGGTGAGGAAATCTGCATGTGAAACTCCAAAGAACAGTTTTGCAGAGGAAGTGAATGCCATGTGTGTAAGTATGTGCACACACACACACACATACACATGATTTCATTTATCCACTACTCTAGGCTGAATGTTTATGGTTCCCCAAAATTCATACTATGTTGAAATTCTCACCTCCAATGTGATGGTCGTTGGAGGTGAGGCCTTTGGTGGGGAATAGGTCACAAGGACAGAGACTTCATGAATAGAACTAGAGCCCTAAGAGAGGGGGTGCCAGAGAGCTCCCTCGCCCCTTCCACCGTGTCAGGGCACAGAAAGAGAACACCGTCTATGAACCAGGAATCGGGCCCTCTCCAGATATTGAATCTGCCCGCACCTTGACCCTGGACTTCCCAGGCTATAAGTCACCCAGCGTGGTACTCTGTTACAGCAGCCTAAATAAAAACACCTGCATTTGCCCTTGAAAAGTCAGATCATTTCAAATTCAACCAGTTGCTTCTCTCCCCCACCTCCCACCCCCAGAAAGCTTCTAGACACCCAACATATAAAAGAGGTAAATCTTGCTGAGACCGGTTTGGCTCAGTGGATAGAGTGTCGGCTTGTGGACTGAAGGGTCCCAGGTTCGATTCCGGCTAGGGGCATGTACCTTGCTTGCGGGCACATCTCCACAGTGGGGTGTGCAGGAGGCGGCTGATCGATGTCTCTCTCTCATCGATGTTTCTGACTTTCTATCTGTCTCCCTTCCTCTCTGTAAAAAATTAATAAAATATATATATATTTTTAAAAAGAGGTAAATCTTGGATATATGTATATGATTTCTTACTTACAGATCTTTCTTAAACCATTTAACATATTGTTTATTGACTCCTGATCAAATTGATTTTTATGTTTGCTATCTTCAGTAAAAATAATATTGATTAAGCACTTAGCATCGTCTAGCTACAGTGCCGAGAACTTAATATACATTAACCAATGTATTTTACAATGACCCTGGAGGGTTAGATATTATCCTCACGTCATGGACTATATTACAGAAAAGTGAATAACTGTCCCAACGTCATGCAGCCAGGAAGTGGTAAAGGTAGCACTTGAGCCAAGTTGTCCCTGAAGATCATGGTTCCGGTGCCCCGGTCCTGTGTGGCCCATGAGGGAGGCAGGGCCTTCCAACACCAGCAATCCACTGACCACACATTTCGTGAGCCCCTCCTAAATGCTAGCCCTCTGCCAGGCCCTGTGCGGGGTCCCGAGATGAACAAGACCCCCACTGCCATCCTCCAAGTACCCACAGTCTATGGGGAAGAAATGACAGAGAAGCCATTGAATGCTATAAAAGACATTCGGAAACCTGTGCTATGAGAAGACTCAAGCTAAGAGCTCTAGAAGTTCAAGATGGGCATCTCTATGCACTACAGTGTACATCATTCCTTTGAGCTCACAGCATTACAATGGGAAAAAAATACCCTGGCAACCTATTCTTATTCTTCCCATATCCAATTATTTCTTGGGTTGCAAGGAAAAAAAAATGCCTTTTTTCCCCCCCAGACTATAAAGCCACTACGTGTTGGCTGGAAAACGTTGAGCAGAGTTTTTGTCCCTGCTCTGGAAATGGAGAGCTAGAAAGGCTTTTCTGAGACACCACTTTCTGGGGAAATAAAAGCATCCCTTACCTTATCAAGTTGCTGTAAGTATTAAATGAGAAATATCTGGACGTTGCCTGCGTCTGTGCAGAAGCATGAGTCCATGTCAGTTGACTGCCTCCAAATCTTTTTAAAAGGAACAAATTACAAAAGATAAACTGGAGAAGGTGTTGCTTGATTTTTTTTGTCAGTCATAATTCATCCTTGAGTATCAAATAAACGGAAGCTACTTCAAACTGAAAATATTTGGGGAAATGGAGAGGAAGCCGCGTGAACATTTACTCATTCGTGAAGCTGGAGAAGGGGTGTGTTGCATTGCATTGTTCCAATCAGGCTCATGGAGAACACATTTCACCGCTGTATGCGGGAGAGAAATGAGCTGGTCATTTGCCTGCTTGCTCTCAATTCCCTTCCTTCCCTTCCAGGCTTAGCTCTGTTTTGCAGGGAGCTGTACCCTGCAAGCTGCCTTCTCCGGAATCCTGCCAACTGACTTGCAATTGGACGCAAGCAGTGGGAGACACTGGCCTGCTTTGGCAGGTGGGAAGAGAGAATCTATTGTTCTTCCTCTCTCCGCTTCCTGCGGTGCATCAGGCAACAGCAACCAGTTCCGGCAGTGGTGGCCACGGGCAACTCTGGGCTCCAGTGGCCTCTGTGGTTCCAGCAGTGGCATTAGGAGGCTGAGAGCTGAGGCAGACTCCGAGGGCTCCGGTGAGTGCACGCCTCGCACTGGGCTTGCCCTGTAGTTCTAGCATCAGCAGCAGCTTTATGGTCTGATCTCTGAGTTATTCCACATTCCCTTTTGTTTCTTAAGTCCTTTGTTTCACATATCTCACCTGTTTTCTGTTTTCCTGATGACACCTTCACTGATACAATAATAATAATAATAATAATAATAAAGAATGACAAGTCCCTTTCTGATGACCAGGATTATATTCAAACTAAACAAAGCCCATAAAATGCAATCTAATTGCTTTTACAAGCTCTTTGAGGATGTAAAACTGCCCTTTGATATTTTGCACCAATGCAGAGTTCAAGAGTTTTCTGATGACAAATGGATGCTCCGCAGAGAATGCCAGAATCGTTTTTGGCAAGTAGTTATCGTTTTAGGAAATTAAAAATATAGTCATCGTGGAGAAGGTGAATTTCCCTTTCTGTGGTTGGCAAAGTCATAAAATTTTCCACTTAATCAAAAGAGAAAACAAAGAAAGATCTTAGAACTGGCTAAAACGCTGGGTCCTGGAACCTCTGTTGAAAAGGCCGCAGTTCTAAGAGGCACACACATGAGAGATAAGGATCCTTGGATGTTTTTCCTCCAGGTCTAAGTTTCCATCTTTAAGGCCTCCCCATTGGTGAACATCACTCCAACCAATAACTTGAGTTTGGCCTACCTTGGAATTTCACAGAGCTCTTTAGGACAAAGGTATTAAAACAATAAATTTGGATAAAAACCTCAAAAAAAGACTACCATTCCACAGGTTTTTTTTAAGTCAACTTCATGGGGAGAAGGAAGATCATTTCTAGAAAGAGGGAAGGAGACAGATCTGATGTATGTCTTTGGTTTTTCATGTTTGAATTATTTTTCATTTTGAATTACAGTTGGCATATATTATTGTGCTAGTTTCAGACGTACATCCCTGTGACTGGACATTACATAATTTACTAAGTAATCATACTGAAAAAAATCTGGTACCCTTCTGGCATCATACATAGTTATTAAAATATTATTGACTATATTCCCTATGCTCTGCTTTATATCCCCATGGCTATTCTGTAACAACCAATTTTTTAAAAATATATTTTATTGATTTTTTAGAGAGGAAGGGAGAGGAATAGAGAGTTAGGAACATTGATGAGAGGGAGACATCGATCAGCTGCCTCCTGCACGCTCCCTACTGGGGATGCGCCCGCAACCAGGATACATGCCCTTGACCGGAATCGAACCTGGGACCTTTCAGTCTGCAGGCCGACGCTCTATCCACTGAGCCAAACCAGCTGGCAACTGTCAAAATGTTCTCTGTATCTGAGTCCGTTGCTATTCTACTTGTTTGTTTTTTAGATTCATTTGTTGATAGGGAATGTATTTATTACCATTTTATTGCTCATATTTTTAATTTTTTTCCTTCTTCTTAAAGGATACCCCTTAAATGATCAAATAGCCTGGTGCTGGGCCTGGGACCACTTATCGAGAGGTAATGGTGCTGCACGCTTGAGAGATTTTAGGATAATCTAGAGACTGAGCCACGAGAGGCCATTTCTATGGAAAAGCCACTGGAAACAGCCTGGCTGAGCCTGAAATTTGGGTGGAGAAGGGGAGGTCTCAGGGAATCATCAGGGTAAAGAGTGTGAGTCAGGTTGATGGAGCCTCAGATATGGCTTTCGCCTACTGGCTCTGTGGGGGTTCCTCAAGTGAATTGATGGGTTCTTGAAACACTAAAATAATTCCATATTTTCCTTAGAAGGTGCTGTTCCTTAACTGGTGTTTAATATCACAATGGAGAAAAGCCCCAGAGAGAAGCTATAAAATCCTCTTAGTTATTTGGAAGATGACAACCCACTGGCTGGTGCCAGTGAAGGAATTATATATGGCAGCACCAACTGAGTCAAGGAAAAAAAAAACACCTCTCAGCTTGCTTTCCAAAGTTCTAAGGAGAAATTAAATGTAGCAGCTTATTATTGATCTGCACGGGGGCAGTTTGCCTTATAAATTTCCATTTCCTTCTGATCCATTATCAAAGGGGAACGATGTCAATCCTACAATTACCCTGCACAAAATGTCATTTAATTGTCATGAAATTTCTACACCCCCGTCAAACGGTTCTTTGTTCTGACCTCAAAGAATAAGGGAAGAGGAAAAAAAAAATGTTTCTGTAAGTAGAGCGTGGAACCAATGCTCTATTCTCACTGTCATCTTGGCCCCGTCCCAAGCTCTGTGTGGAGGCTGGAATATGTTATTATCACTGGCAGTGTGTGTGACTGCACAGTGCCAGCTCCCTATGTATGGAGCCCTCTGTTCCCACTGGCCTTTTGTACCGGGGTCCTGATGGGGCCCAACGCTGTACCCGCAGACAAAACATTATTGTTGCTGTTCTTTCAGGGTGACAACCACTTCCAAATGGCAAATGAGAGCACCGCTCTGGCACGCAAATAGGCACAGGCCCTGCTTCCCCATAACAACCCAGATCCATCTCGTACCTCAAACCCTATAATTTAATTTCTTTTTTGCCCGAACCACTGCTCCTACCACCTCATTAAAGGCAGGACTCACCTGTGAATTTTATTAACTCAACAAGAAGATCAGTTGAAAAGGGCAGAGAAGAGAATGATTGCTATTTGCCCAACAGTACGGAAATCTCTTATGTAAGCTCGTTTACTTAATCCTGACATGAAAGCTGTGCGTCAAAAGAATTATCCCCATCTTACAGGTAATAAAAAGGAAGGTAAACAAACTGACTCAAGTGGAAAAGGTAGAATGAGATGAGCCCAATATATGAACCCAGAAGTTTTTTTTTGAGTGTGCCCAAAACACATGACCATCATCATTCTGCACAAACAAATAATAAATCACAGGACAATGAAGAGGATTCTGCATGTTCTTATCTGCCAGAGTCGTTATATAGTGGACTTTGTGTCTGAAATGCAATAGCGAATTTTTTCCAAGAGGCAATTATATAGGCATCACTTCCTCCCCTCTCCTTTCTTTGTGAAGTATCCCAGCATGGATACGCCCTCAACTGAGCCAGTTTTTGGAAGCTGATAGTCATGTTCTGTCTGCAGGGGTTCGTTCCTCCAGACCTCAAGGTCATCACTGTCTTCCCAAATGTCAAGTTTAAGACCACCTGCATGCATCCATTGTCATCCTTTGAGTGGAAGGCTAGGTCTCCCTATTAAATCAGCACAGTATAGCAGCGATCCTTGTCCTATATCAGTCTAGTTCATCCACACTGAGGGCTTAAGGCGGTGTGAGAGAACCTATACAGACGAAGTGGAGCAGCTTCAACGGAAAGGTCCTTGAGCAATCTCACTGGATCTGGGCCACCTTAGACTCAGATAAATGGAGTCTAAGAGACAATCCTTGGAATATGACTGGTTACCAATCGCTCAGGAAAGTGGCAAAGGTCAATCTGAACCAGACCCAAATCATGCTAGAGCAGTGGTTCTCAACCTTCCTAAGGCCGCTACCCTTGCATACAGTTCCTCATGTGGTGGTGACCCCCAACCATGAAATTTTGCTACTGTTATGTGATGTAAATATCTGCATTTTCCGATGGTCTTAGGTGACCCCTGTGAAAGGGTCATTCGACCCCCAAAGCGGTCGCGACCCACAGGTTAAGAACCACTATGCTAGAGCCTCCAAGCTAATTCAGACTCCCAGGAACCTCTGGAACTAAGTGGCTGTATATCCTGTGGCAGGATAATGTGCCAACTCATTCATTTTGGTTCTGTCCTCTCCACTTTGCCACCTCTGTGAAAAGACAGACTCTGAGTTTCCTTGAGTCTTGGTTTAGAGCAGTGGTCAGCAAACTCATTAGTCAACAGAGCCAAATATCAACGATTGAAATTTCTTTTGAGAACTAAATTTTTAAAACTAAACTTCTTTTAATGCCACTTCTTCAAAATAGATTCGCCCAGGCCATGGTATTTTGTGGAAGAGCCACACTCAAGGGGCCAAAGAGCCGCATGTGGCTCACCGACCACTGGTTTAGAGCATGGGTCTAAAAAATTTTTTCTGTACAGGGCCAGATAGTAATATTTCAGGCTTTGGAGGTTAAGCGATCTCTGTTCCAAATATTTCACTCTATTGTTATGGCAAAACAAATAGAAACAACCCAGCCTTAGACAATAAATAAATAAATGGTCATGGCTAGGTCCCAACTCAATTTTATTTCAAAAACCAACAAACAAGAGGCAGGCTGAAATTGGTAACCAGTCATATTTTTCTGACTCAGAAGATGTAGAGGATTTAGACATCAAGGCTGAAGGATGTTGACTGAAAACTATCTCCCTTATGGCTATTGTTTCCAGAAATGGAAGTTCATTGAAGCTGTTCAGAGATGGAGAGAAAGTTGAGGGCCTTTCGAAGTCAGAGAAAAACACTGAGTTACAATAATAAAATATTCCCAAGATTCAGAGGGTTCCATAAGTAGCTGAGACCAGCCCCCCGCCCCTCAGCATTCAAAATAAATGGGGAGATGGCAGAACCGCAAAGAGAAATTCCTTCATGGTCCACCTAACAAGTTACATGTCTAAATGGGGCATAATGGCTAAGAACCACTGCAGGAGACTGTGGGGGCTTCGATAACAAGTATTTCAGCTAAGACCACTCCATCATCCCATGTTTTGCTCTGCAAAAGGCTTCTGGGATCTTCCCATGATTCCTGGGTTGGAGGGTAGTGAGGGACCGGGATGGAGAAAGCTCCAGTATAACTGAGATTGAAGTCATAGTTAACTAGATATTGTCATCAAGTGTGGTTGGTGTAAAATCATCAGCAAATTACTCCAGATGGAAGCTTTTTTAAAACTGAATTTATTGGGTTACATCGGCTATAAAATTATATAGGTTTTAAGGGTATAATTCTAGAACACATCATTTGCATATTGTATTGTGTGTTCACCATCCAAAGTTAGTCTCCTTCCTTCACCATTTATCCCGTTTACCCTCTTCTGCCTGCTCCCACCCCCTTCTCCTCTGGTAATCACCATACTGTTGCCTGTGTCTATGAGTTTGTTTGTTTGTTTGTTTGTTTGTTTTTAATCCCTTCACCTATTTCACCCAGTCCTTCCCCTCTGAGTTTGTTTCCATTTTTCTCATCAGAATCCACATGTGAGTGAAATCATATGGTGTCTATCTTTTTCTGACTGGTTTATCTCACTTAGAGTAATACCCTCTAGGTCCACCCATGCTGTCATAAAAACTAAGATTTCTCCCTTTTTATGACTGAGAAGTATTCCATCATGTAAATGATTTAAATTCTCTCAAGGGGAAAAAAGTTGGCTATGTGTGTAGCTGCTATAAAATCTTTGGATAGATCAAATTTTAACCCTACTGTAAATAATAATCACAAAGCAAGATGACTCAGTAGTATACTTGTTTCAGCAACTACTGACTATTTACAAAAATGTTAATGATCAAATGAACTTATTCACAGCCTAATTTACAAGGCTCTTGGTTTAACAATTGAGCAGATATATGATACTCTACACCAAAGGGTTCTTTAACCATCTTGCCTCAGCTGTAAAATCACACTTGTGCATGGAGTCATGATGGAAATATTCACAGAGAAATTTAAAGACACAATTCAATTGCTCTTCTGAAGGATAAATGACCATCATAAGAAATAGATGGCTCAATGGTGGGGGTTCAATTCCCGGTCAGGGCACATGCTCAGGTTGGGGGCTCAATCCCCAGTAGGGAGCATTCAGGAGACAGCCAATTGATGATTCTCTCTCATCGATGTTACTAAGTTTCTATTTCCCTCTCCCTTCTCTCTGAAATCTATCTATCTATACACACACACACATATATATGTATGTGTATATATATATATATATATATATATATATATATATATATACACACACATATATATGCATATATATTAAGGAAATAGATGATAGCTTAATTTAATATTAGTGTATTAATTTCTGTGGCTGTTGTAACAATATTACCACAGACTTGGTGGCTTAAAACAACAGAAATGAATTCTTGTGCAGTTCTGGAGGCTGAAAGACTGAAAGATGTATTGTTGGGCCAACATTAAGGTGTTGGCAGGACCACGTTCTTTCCAAAAGCCCCCAGGGAGATTCCATTCCTCACCTCGCCCAGCTCTGGTGGCTGTCAGCATTCCCGTGTCACCTTGCCTCCTCCTCTTCTGTCTCTGTCCAATTTCTCTCTGACTTTTTCCTATAAGGACACGGGCGACCCGGGGCATTCTGGAATAAAGTGACCATCTTGGGATCTTTACCTGCAAAGACCCTTTCCCATATAGCATACAGTAATATTTACAGGTTTCCATATACACTGTACAGTAATATTTACAGTGAGCACCTGACATTTTTAGGAGCCATTATCTAATCTATAATAATAAAAGCATAATGTGCTAATTACACCTGGCTGACAAATGACCTTCCGGTTGTCATTCCGGTCGTCCTTCCAGGCTAAGCCATGGCAACAGGGGCCGAGGCAGAAGTGGTTAGGGACAATTAGGCAGGCAGGCGAGTGGTTAGGGGCTATCAGGCAGGCAGACAGGCCAGCAGGAACCAGTGGTCCCGGATTGCGAGAGAGATAGCCATAGGGATTGGGCCTACACCTGCAGTCAGACATTCCCCACGGGGTTCCCGGATTGTGAGAGGATGCAGGCCAGGCCAGGGGGTCCCCCACACTGCACAAATTTTGTGCACTGAGCCTCTAGTTTACTATAATTAACCAAATAACTAGGTCCCTCGACAAATAGTATTTAAGATGATGGCTTCTGCTTTGTTCCTGTAATTATGTCAAACTATAACACACACATCCCCACAATGGCTAGAGACTTCCCAAAGATATAAATAGCTACACAGCCACACATTATAACCCCACTGGACCTCTGCAAGGGCCTGTGCTGCACGCTGTGGGAAAGGCCCATCCTGGAAATGTGCCTACAGTGGTTCTGAGTATTCTATCAGATCCAAATCGTTTTATGTCTGATCCGAACACTCAGCGCTGTGCTGGAAAAGGAAGGGCTTCCTTAAAAACAGCCTCTCTGACCAAGAAGAACACACTTCCCCAACCACCCTCTTTCTCATAATGGCCCACAATCCACCATCATGTTCCCTTTAAACTTTCAATAACTTACTTTTTCACTTTAACCACCTCTTATCCACAACTCGAGGCAATGAGCTTCTATATATATTCCTTGAAATAAGCACAGTTCATTTCCCCCCCAAAAAGGAGACGGTTCGTGATTGTTGTGAGGGAGGCATTGTGGTAGGTGTTGGGAACACACGATGCAGGTGGAGGAGACGACAAAAGTAGCTGGTTTCAGAATAACTTGGCGATGAATCATTCAACCCCCTCTCACCACCTGCACGGTGGACCAAGCCACCTCAGATGACTCTCACCTTGGTGACTCCAAGGCCTCCTACAAGGTGTCCCCTTCCGCACTGACCCCATGACATGGACTGAACAGGCTTCACGGCCTGAAGCTGATTTGCTGAAACCTCCCGTCTCAGGGGATGGTAAGAGGAGGTGGGGGCTTTGGGACGTGCTGGGATTAGTGTCCTGGCAAGAGTCAAAGAGAGCTTGCTTCTCCCTGCTCTCTGCCCTGTGAGGACACAGCATGGCATGGGCCATCTGCAACCTGGAGAAGGGACTCACCAGCCCTGGACCACGCTGGCGACCGGAGCTAGGATTTCCAGCCCTCAGAACGGTGAGAAATAGCTTACTGTTGTTTATAAGTCACCAGCTCCTGGAACTTTGTTATAGCAGCCTGAACAGATTAAGACGACTCCATTCAGCCTATTCTTCCTAACACAGCCAAAACAATCCCGTGAAAACGTAAGTCGGACTAAGTCGTGTCCTCTGCCCAGAAAACTCCAGGGACTTCCCATCTCCCTGGGACTAAAAGCCAAATCTTTGCAAGGCTCCCAGCACTCTGCACCGTCGGCTAAAGCACTGTCCCTCGGACCCCGCCTCCTCGGCTTCCTCTTCCCCTCACTCCTTCATCTCCAACCAACACAATCCTTCCTCAGGGCCTCTGTCCTCTGCACAGACAGCTGTCCTCTGGGGCTCTACTCAAACATCACATGCTCAGTGGTGCTTTCTCTGATTATTAAATTAAAAATTGCAATGTAGTCCCTGGCACAACCTAATTTTCTTCTCTCCTTTATTTCCCCCACAACATTTATCACCATCTCTAACTTCTTATGGCTATCATTCATTTTTTAAGTGATCTGTGTCTCCTCCTTAAAATTAAATTTCATGAGCATTGGGAATATTGATGGCATTGCTACTGAGATTACCACTGTCTGTTTTGTATATCTACCATCTGGAATCCTGACATCTAGTCAAGGATCAATACTTATTTGTAGGATGGATGGATGAACCCTGGCATCTTTTAAGTGATCGATATGTATTTGTAGGATGGATGGATGGATGGGTGGGTGGGTGGATGGATGGACAGATGAATGGGTAGGTGAACAGACGGGTGGATGGGTGAGATGGTGGAGGGGGTGGATGTGTACACAGGTGGAATAGGAGTGCAGAGAGGACGAGGACTCTGGGCCTAGCCTGACCTGATGGGCTGTGGGAAGGCAAATGGTTTTATTCACCTGCTCACACCTTTCAGGAGTCATTACATAGGTCTCCTTCCCACCTCATCCTTCCTGGCAGTTTATACAGTGCTAATTCCCCCCAAACCCCTGTTTCTTGGAAGCATAACTGTCATCACAGGAAAGAACAGCATATTTAGGTCTCATCTTTTTATAAAAGAAAAATTAATAACTCAAGCTTAACAATTCCTTTAATATTTTGACAGGAGAAAACTTATAAGAGACATCTAGACATCACAAAAATTCTTCAGGGTCCCTAGCCGTCTTGTTTCGCAGTGTTATAAAGACTCCGCTATATTCCAAAGGCCTGGGTTTTTAACGTCAACCCGTAGGGACGACAGCCTGTAACATATTGTGTGCGGCTCTTCTGGCATGAACCACGTTGTTATAAAAGCTTTCCTGCGCATGAGTCGGGGAATGGCTTCCACCTGGCCCTATTCCTGTCTCAGTGGTCATATTTACCTTCGTTTCCCGGAAAACATGTTTCAATTAAACAAGTCGTTTAATTGTCGAAGCTATATCATGTTCTGTACAGTTTCCCAGATGTGGTGCAGGCATGTGCGCACACACACACGTGTGAAGTCATTCCTGAGGTTCTGGATCCCTGAAGCAGACTCCAGCACAGCCTCTGAGCGGGGACATATGGACAACACGCCTGGTTTCCACACAGCCGCACAGCAGGCCTTCTGCACGGCCTCATCTGCTCTCAGCCTCGCTCCAGACGTTCGGCGCTGCTTTCTATTTCTAGTGTGTATTTCCAACAGTATTAGCTAACAAAGAGAGGCATTTTGTTTGTCACTGGGTATTTTTAGGTATTATTTCAATCATTTTTAACAACTCCAGGAAGAGCAAGTATTGACCCAACCATATGTGGGGTTTTTGGTGGCTTTTTTTTTTTCTAAATGAGATTTCTGCATCTGAAAAGAGGCTTTTAAACATCTATCAGCAAATCAGGCCCATTTTTAAAGTACCGCTGGGAATTGCATGTCTTTAGCCATCCCTGCTGGGGGTGACCGGCGAGGTTCCTCTTCCTGTCCTGGATAGTTTGCAGATACATGGCTCAGCATGATGGCTTCCTAACGTCCTGGAGCTTCTATTTCAAGGCACAATGGAGACTTGGGGTACATTCCTCATCCAGGACAGCAACCATAATTCACATCTCAAATCATCTTCTTGGAGAGATTTCGGCAACTTGACCACTTGGGTGAGCCGGTCGTCGTTTGCAGGATCACCCTCTGTCTGACAAGGAGCACACCCCAGGAATAACAGAAGCGCCGGCCCTGCTGTTTTCTGGGTTTGGACTATGCTTGCCCCATGAGTACTACCTGCTTCATGGTTTCTCTGCAAGAATCACGTGAGGTTGCTTGTCCACGCTGTCAGAGGAGAGGAGACAAGGGAATCTATACATTCGCTTCACTAGAGCTGAGTAAAAGGCGACAGGAAGCAATGGGCTGGCAGTGAGCAGGCCAGTGGCGGGGAGGTAGGGGGTGAGGTGGGGGGAAGCTCACTCTGACCCGTGGATTCGGGAAGTCAGTCTCTCCATCCTCAGGAGACCTCCTGGCATTGTGACGTCTGATGGACAAACTCTGTGTATCTGGCTCAGTCAATAATTTCAATTTGGGCAAGGCATAATTTCTTCCTGATTTTTAGGGGGGAAAAATGGAAACTCTAATATCTAGTTTCTTTTTGCAAGCCATGGGTGTTCTGGTTTTACCCTCCGGGCGCGGTGGGCTGTCCGTTTCAGGCCCCCTGGTCTGGAGAGGGAAGTTCCCCCTAAGGTCGCCCTGAGCACCGAATGAGCGCAGTGCATGCACGGCAGAGCCATTACGGTGTGAGGAGGGACGTCACTGCTCAAGAAGCTCCCCCTGTGCCCCGTGGCGTCACCTTGCAGGCACCCACTCTGATTCACCTCCAGGTCCGGGGCAGTCAGAAGGTATCAGACTCTGACAGGTGAGCCCTATCCAAGAGTATTTGAGCGGAAACTGGTTTGGCTCAGTGGATAGAGCGTTGGCCTACAGACTGAAGGGTCCCAGGTTCCATTCCAGCCAAGGGCATGTACCTTGGTGGCGGGCACATCCCCAGTAGGGGGTGTGCAGGAGGCAGCTGATCGATGTCTCTCTCTCATCGATGTTTCTGGCTTTCTATCCCTGTCCCTTCCTCTCTGTAAAAAAATCAATAAAATATATATATTTTTTAAAAAGAGTATTTGAAACAAGAAGTAGATCATTGCCCCTCTGTCCCCAACCCGTGCTTCTACCTACACAGTTTCCCGTAAGGAGGAACGGGTGCCATGGCCAGACTTGCTTTCCCCGTCAGGCTGTTTGCTTTGAGGGCTCATCCCAGCCTTCCCCTGAGCCCTGAGGATGCCTCCTGGGGGCGCTCTGCCTGAGCCCCCAGCACCTTCTGCCCGAGAGCCTCGGCCAGCCGCTGTGGACCCCACAGACCTCAAGTAGAATCTTCCAGACCGAGATGGCCAGCCGCAGAACATCGGAGGCTCCGCGCTCACCGTTTCAAGGTGAACCCACAGGCACCGAGTCCTTGTCAGGAAAGGGCGTTTCCCGGGACCCCAGAGCCTGGGGCTCTGCACCTGCTGCCCCGGTCCTCAGGAAGCAGCCTGATCCTCGAGGGGCTTTCTGAGAACAGGGACACAGGCTCCTTTATGGACACACAGGTACGTCCTCTGGGCACACCCGGCCGCCCTCTGGCGTCCTGTGCATGTCTTCCCCCAGAAAGAGGCAGCAGAGGGAGGAGGGAGCATGCGCTGAATGGCTTCTGCGGGTGGCCTGCACTGAAGGTGTGTTGGCTGCCATTACATGCAGCTGACCTGTGACAAAGGAATGCAAATCCTTTCTCTGCCTTCTCCAGAGGGGGCCCACTCCTCTCCTCCTCTCCTCCTCTCCTCCTCTCTTCCTCTTCTCCCCTCTCCCCAGGCCACAAATCCCCTGAACCTCCTGTTTCAGGCTCTGACCTGTGCCCAAGGCTGAGAGTTTTGACCCATACACGTGACCGGGCACTTTAATTTCCTCCTCTGCCATCAGAAATACATGGCATTTCATTCTTTCCCTCTCGGCTTCTAAAACGATTGTTTTCGTTCTTGCCAGCACATAGCAAGGTTTGACCATCAGAAGTGATTCCTTCTCGATAACAGTAAAATCTCTGCATGGGTGACCAATTCTATCGAATTTATAGTCCTACTTAAAAAGCGGAAATAAAATCTAACATAGCCCCAGAGAACGAGGCTGCCTTAGGCAGTCCTTGCATCCAACCCGAAACATGAGAGACAGGTTATGTTTATTGCTTTAAAGGGACACCTGATTGCAGGCACCTCCTCAATAACAGACATGTTTGGGATGAAGGAGGACATTTCCTCCTATCAACAGTGCAGACGCCAACGTAAATATTGTGGGTTCTGACCTCCAGCTTCCTCGTCGAGCAAACAACTGCGCTCCCGCCACCCCTGAGCTGAGCAGCCGTCCACGGCCGGGGTCTGAAGAGACAGACGGTGTGTCCCTCTTTACCCGCCTGGTCTGAGCCGGCATGTCAGCCGGTCCCTGTCCCAGCGGGGTCAGCCGTTCAGTTACATTTAGATAAGACCCCCCTGCACCCCCTTGGGGAAGCAGCCCTAAGCTTCCTCTCATCTGGTGGTCAGATTCCAGTTTGGCCAGAAGCAGACATCCCCGTTCCAGCACCTGCTGAGCCTGCATCTGGGCAGACCAGAGGGTGAGGTCAAGTTGCCTGTCACTCACGGGCCTTCCTCCTAAGCCAGAGGTCCCCTGGGCCTCTGCTTCCGCTTGTGTCAGAGGAACGAGTCGGACTGGACAAGTGCGTCTCAAATTCTCATGTGTACACATGCACATACACACACACACACACACACACACACACACACGCACGCACGCATGCACATACACGCCCCTAAGCAATCTCTGTCCTGCATCGTTTTTAGGGCCGTGATTATTTTACTCGCTGCCATTTCCCTCTGTGTTATCTTGATCATCCAAAGACCACATTCTAAGGTTCTTGTTTAAGTTTCTTCAATGCTCAACTACAAAGTATTAAAACGCAAAGTATAGAGAAAAATACGAAACGCCCGCGGACGCAGGCTTGGGATTTAACAAGTGTTAACATTTGCCAGAGTAGCTTGCGGGTTTTTTTAAAGTTGCCAGGCCCTGCCCTGTTCTCTGCCACCCTCCCAGCCCTCTCTGACAGCTCGTCGCTGTTTCTCTGCTCGCTGACCTTTCCCTGCTGCTTCCTAACTCTCCGGCTAAGAGACCGCCAGCCTGGGATAAAAGTGCATATCCTCACTGGTGCTCCTCCTGGGTCCCAGTTAACAGCAGTTTTCATCATCTGAAGGTCGTTACCCCTTCACTTAGGTTCTATAGGTTTTTTAAAATGTATTTTTTTGATTTTTTACAGAGAAGAAGGGAGAGGGATAGAGAGTTAGAAACATCAATGAGAGAGAAACATCGATCAGCTGTCTCCTGCACACCTCCTACTGTGCATGTGCCCGCAACCAAGGTACATGCCCTTGACCGGAATCGAACTTGGGACCTTTCAGTCCGCAGGCCAACGCTCTGTCCACTGAGCCAAACCGGGTAGGCCCGATGCTCTATGCTGAGATTGGCTTTATGTTCAGACACCCATGAGGCAGGTGGGGAGGGAACTGAAGTGCCAATATCACATGCCTCTTGTTCAAAATGCAACTGTAAAGTCTTTTCCTCTTCCCAAGTTCAAGGGCGATGTTCTTTCACATGAAACCCAGCACAGGGAGAACAAAGACTGAAGCAAATTCAGCTAACGGCGCGGCTGCTGGGGAGCAGGGAGTCCTGGCTCTGACAATATTGCTCGGCGTGCTTGTTCTTTCTGCATCTTTGACTCCATACACAGAGGAAACTGTGCATACACATTAAGTTCATAAAGTACTTCCAGGCACATGCTTCCCTATTGGATGCTGCCCTTTGATGACAACAATGTCCTCACAGACGGTCCTGGGGCCCACTGTGTCCCCAGCACCCAGCACAGGCATGTCTCCCCTAAAGGCAAGACTATTTGGGCAAGAAAAGGAATAAGCAAATCCGTGGGTTCTTGGAGGGCCTTGGACGTTTTGACAAAGAGTGAAACAAACGGTATCTTGAGCCTTGATAGGATAACAAGATAAGTGGTCAAAAGGCTTAGAACAACCCTTATGTATGTTGTACGTGAGCTTTCTCACCATGTAACCTTCTACCTCCCCATATGTGTGAAGCTGAGGGTAGAAGACATGTCTTCCTCCTTTTATTTTTATTCAATTGACTGGGTGACATCGGTTAATAAGCTTATATAGGCTTCAAATGTACATTTGACATGTTGTCATTTCTCACCTGGATGATTTGATGGCTCATGTGAGATCCTCCAGCTTTATCTTTCCTTGGGAGCGTAGGTTGATAAAAAGGCTCCTGGAAGGCTGACCCAGCCCATGAGTAAGTTACCCTGGGGAGGCAGTTAGACTCATAATGGATTTCATGTGGGTGAGAAATACTGGTCCATTTTCACTGGGCTAAGCCATTGAGATTTAGGGGATTCTTGTGTTTTTTTTTTTTTATGGCAGCTAAATATATAATCTATCCTGACAGATAAGGTCAGCTGTAACTACAGAAATGGATCTACTCAAGAGATGGATGCTCATTTATTTACTTTTTCTTTATAATTTCTTTTTTTTTTTTAGTTTAAAAAGTCTATTTTCTGGTATTATTTCCATCCTTATTCCACATTTGTTTCCAGTCTTTTTTCCTTTTTATTGAATTTATTGGGGTGATACTGGTTAACAAGATGATACGGGTTTCAGGGGCATACTTCTAAAGCACATCATCTGTACACGGTATTGTGTGCTCACCACCCCAAGTCAAGTCTCCCTCCATCACTATTTATCCCCCTCATACTCCACCACCTCTCCCTGCTTCTCCCAGCAATCACCACACTGTTGTCCTGTCCATGCGTTTTTTTCTTATTTTTTCCTTTTTGGCTCAGTCCTTCTACTTGCCCCGCCCCCTCCCCCCATTCCCTTTCCCTGACAGCTGTCTACCTGCTCTCTACCTATAAGTCTGTCTCTATTTTAACTTATAAATAAGCTAAACTGTCCATAAAACAACTGCCTTTTATGAATACACAGATATGTACAGCTCATTCCTGTTCTTGCTGCTGAAAATCTCAGCCACCCTAGGTTTCCCTGGTTAGGTTAAAAAAAAAAGAAAAGAAAATCCACTTCAATAACGTTACACTTTTATCTACTCAGTTATATTATTTTATCTCAAAGCTCTCTCCCAGAAAGCCTTTCCTGTCTATGTGGGCAAAAGTGAAAGATGGTGTAATTTTCAAAGCACTAACATCCTTCCTCTTTTTGAATTATCTATTTCACCAGAATAGGAGTTTATACAATAATAGGACCTGCTTTTACAAAGCATGATTTCAAAAGCACTGTCAGGTGCATCTTTATTTTTTACCAGCTCTATTGAGGCATAATTGACAAATAAAATTGTAATATGTTTAAAATGTGCAATGTAATGATTTGATATACGTATACATTGAGAAAGGATTCCCACCATTAAATTAACATGTCCATCACCTCACTTATTTGTGTGTGTGTGTGTGTGTGTGTGTGTGTGTGTGTGTTTGTATGTGAGAAACACTTAAATTCTACTTCTCTTATCAAATTTTACTACTATAGTACAGGATTAGCATTACTAATGTTCTATATACTCAGGTCCTAAGACCTTATGTATCTGAAAGTTTGTACATTTTAACCAGCCTCTCCCAATTTTCCCCATCCCTCAGCTACTGTTTCCATGTTTGTTTTTATTTTCTTTCTTTCTTTTCTTTAGTTTTTGTAGATTCCACATATATATAAGTGATACTGTATAGTATTTATCTTTCTCTTTTAGGCTTTTTTCATTCCATATTAGGATTGTTTTTTCTCTTTCTCTAAAAAATGCCTTTGAAATTTTGATAGGGTTTGCATTTGTAGATTGCTTTGGATAATATGGACATTTTAACAATATCAATTCTTCCAATCCATGAGCACACAACATGAACCCATTTATTTGTGTCTTTTTCAGTCTCTTTCATCCATGTATTACAGTTTTCAGAGTATAGAAATTTTACCTCCTTGGTTAATTTTATTCCTAAGTATTTTATTGTTTTTGATGCTATTGCAAATTGGATTATTTTCTTAATTTCTCTGTCCAGTAATTGATTGTTAGTGTATAGAGACTAATTTTGGTATATTAATTTTATATCTGGAACTTTATTAAATTCATTTACTAGTTCTAACAGTTTTTTTGGTGAAATCTTTAGGGATATATATATATATATATATATATATATATATATATAAAATCATATCATCTGTAAACAGAGACAAATGTATTCCTTCCTTTCTAATTTGGATGACATTTATTTCTTTTTCCTACCTGATTACTCTGGCTAGAATTTGCAGTGCCACAATGAACAAAAGTGGCAAGAGTGGGCATCATTGTCTTATTCTTGATCTTAGAGGGAAAGCTTTCAGTGAGTCTGATGTTAGCCATGGGTTTGCCATATATGGCCTTAGTATCATTGATCTTTTCTGTTTTTAGTCTCTATATCATTTATTTCCACTCTGATCTTATTTCCTTTCTTCTACTAACTTTGGGCACTATTTGTTCTTTTTATAGGTCCTGGAGAGGTAAAGTTAGGTTGTTTACTTGAGATCTTTCTTGTTTCTTAATGCAATCATTGGTCACTATCAACCCCTCTTAGAACTGCTTTTGCTGTATCCCATAAACTGAGGTATGACCACATCTTAATTCCCTGAACCTATGAATTTATTGGTTGCATGGCAAAGAGGAATTATAATTACACAGGGAACTCAGGTTACTAATTAGCTGACATTAAAATGGGAGATTATTCTGAGTTATTTGAGTGGGGCCGCTGTAACCACCAAGGTCCTTAAGAGCAGAAGAGGAGGCAGAATAAAAATCAGGAAAGAAGAAGTGATGATAGAAGAAAGGTCAGAGTGGTGTGGCACGAGAATGACTCCACTCACTGTTGTTGGCTTTGAAGGTAGTCGAAGGGAGCCAGAAGACACAGAATATGGGTGACCTCCTAGAAGGTCAAGACAACGGAATCCCCTCTAGAGCCTTCTAAGGGAATCAGCCTTGCCTACACCTTGATTTTAGCCCAGTGAGACCCGTGTTGTACTTCCGACCTCTAAGGTAATAAAATTGTATAATTGTAAGTCATTAAGTGGCTTGCAACTTGTTACAGCAGCCAAAGGAAACTAGCACAGGAGGCT
This sequence comes from Lasiurus cinereus, assembly GCA_011751065.1. Classification (NCBI taxonomy): domain Eukaryota; kingdom Metazoa; phylum Chordata; class Mammalia; order Chiroptera; family Vespertilionidae; genus Lasiurus; species Lasiurus cinereus. Next base: position 14,673,407 of record JAAGEH010000297.1, on the reverse strand, counting down.
TTGCACCTCTTGGCCTGCGTTAGTTAGCCAGGCTGGGGACAGGGGGTCCATACTGGGATATCCTTTTCCCCTGGAGAAGTTCACTGTGGAGTGAATGGCGCTCTCTAAACTCTTGCCAGCCCCTGGTCACTGGGTTTTCAGCCCCCACGGTGGTTCTTGCTGTCAAGAGCAGAAATATACAGATGCTAAAGCAGATGCAGGGGAGAAGCAAAGCTAACAGAGCTCATGAAGAAATTCAAAGACTTAGCCTGAACAAACCAAAATAAGGATTTTAAGACCACACATGTGATATTAAAAACAAAAACAAAAAAACAAACAACTAACCAACGTATATGTGATCCACTTCAAGGAAAGTAAACAGATGAAAATTGAACAAATATGTTTAATGGTAATGAATTATGAGGCAATTGTGTGTTAAATATCTGTCATAAACTCAATCTTAGATGCCTATTGTGTTCTCTTATATTTGATTATATTTCCCACATATATGATTCCATTAGAGACTCTGGCGGTGTGGGATAGGAAGGGAGATAAGAAAATTAGTGTTCACCTAAAGTAGGTGTCTTATCCACAGCAAGTTAACTGCCAAGGCTGTTTTGCACACACGTCCTGGCTTTATGTCCAGGCATTATTTATTTATTCCCTGCAGGGTGCTGTGGTAGATAGAAGATATAATCCTTGCCCTCAAAGAATTTATAATCACTTATGATCTAATAATTGTGTGACTGTCATTACAAAAGTGACCCTTAAAATTTGCAAAAGGATTCATGACCAGGCTGTTTTGAAATAGTAAACAAGACTGTTATTTTTCCTGATAACACCCTTAGTCATTTAAAGGTTTCAAACTACCACATTTGACAAAAAGTTGGAAGTAATTTTAAAAGCAAACAGAAACAAAGATGACATGTTATAGATGCTATAATGTAAGTAAATGGAGGAAATTAATCAAATTATAAAAATTTGTTTTAGGACAGTTGGTCAGGAGCACAGTTATTATATAAATTAAAATATATCTCTACCATAATTAAAGTATATCTATAAGTAATTATATACTACCAGAGGCCCATTGCAGGAAGATTCCTGCAAGAATAGGGCTTCCTGCAGTGGTCTCCATTGCCCTGCCTGCTTCCTTCCCTTCTTCACTGCCCCACTTGCTTACTTCTTCTCAGCTTCCCTCCCTTCTGCAGTGCTTGGCTTCCTTCTACACTGTCTTCAGTCTTCGCACTGCACCAGGATATGCAAAGTAACCTCCATCTTGGTTGGGTTAATTTGCATATTCACTCTGGATTGGCTGGTGGGCTTGGTTTGTGGGGGTAGTGGAGGTACGGTCAATTTGCATGTTTCTCTTTTATTAGATAGGACAGTGTATTATTATAAAGCACATTTAATATAGTAATTACAAATTAGAGTATAGCTATACAGTAATTCATTGTGACATTTCCTGGGACTTAGTGGATTTCCCCTAACCAAATTGTCCCTCTGAGGCCACTTGAGAGCTGGTTTCAAATGAATAGAGTTTGTTTTCTTAATTATGGAAGCCCTTTTTAGGTTTGATCTTTCTAAGCCTAAGATAAAAACTTGAAAATGTTTAGCATGTTCTTCACTTTGCTATGCTTTTTCTAAAAGTAAACTATTCAAATTATAAGCAAACCTGAGCTAGTGGCAAATTTCTAATAGCAAAATAAAGAAGGAGCACAATTTTGATTAACATTTTTGAAAAATGACAAATACCCAAGTCCAGCTTTGCACATTTCTCATTAATTTGGTTCCTATCACTTGTTTTTTTTTTAAAATATATATTTTATTGATTTCTTTACAGAAACGAAGAGAGGGGGATAGAGAGTTATAAATATCAATGAGAGAGAAACATCAATCAGCCGCCTCCTGCATACCCACTACTGGAGAAGTACCCACAACCAAGGTACATGGTCTTGACTGGAATCGAACCTGGGACCCTTCAGTCCACAGGCTGACACTCTATCCACTAAGCTTACCCAGTTAGGACCTTATCACTTAGTATTTAATCTAACACTTGGTTTCTCTAACAGGAACAAACAGAAAACCGCTAAGCATTTTGGGAAGAGTCAACCTCTGGTCACACGCCTGGCTCCAGGCTCCCTGAGACCAAGGCCCTATGATTAACGCCAAACGTTTTCTCACGTTCTCTGGCAGTCTGTACTTCAAAGAAGGGATTAAGAATAACAGAGGTTTATTAAGCATTTGCTATGTCTCAGGTACGGACTTCCCCATGCTATTTTCTTTAATCTTCACACAAAGGAGGGAAAGTGAAGGCCCAGGGAGGAAAGCCAAGTCTGCTAGTCCTGCTAGCTGCTAGCTCTGGTCTGAGGTCAAGGCCAAGCAGACCCAGGGGCCTACTTCTCCACCCTCTCATGCCTGCCTCAGAACCCCCACCCAGCTCCGCACCCACCACTCACTCCAGAGCCTTCCAGCAGGGTGGCATGGGAGCAGAACAGAGCGCATTTGTCACTTGTGACTACTTTTTCTCAACGCGCAGGGTTTCTTTGACCCACCAGGCTTATTCGCTCAGTCTGGATAGAGGTTCTGGAACTGCAGAGGGAGGATTCCTTCCGTTTGTCAGCGTGGCCTCTGCCAAAGACTTGCTTTCAGTTTTTAAAAAGATTGGATCTCTTCCCCTCTCTTTTTTGGAATGTCTTTAAAACCATGTTTCTCACTTAAAAGAAAAAAAAAAGAAGAAGAAAAGAAAACCAGGCTTCCTCTGTCATCTGCTGTTTCTCACCAGCCAGGAGGCTAGCATTTCTTCCTGTGGTTGGTATTCGTGAAGTAATAAGGGATTGCAAATCGAGGGATGCTGCCTTGAGAGGATAGATCCCTATTCCCCCAGGGGAAATTCAATTCCCGATCCTTCTGTGTATATTAATATGGCAGGCAGCCAGTCAGTGCTTTGGAAAGCACAAATGCATGCTGAGATGACAGAGGGGAACGCTCAGGTTCACCAGGACAGACAACTGAACTATTTCGATTGCCGCCCTGCCAGTATAATCAGATTATATACTTTAGAAAGCTTATCATCTCGGTTAACTTTAATCAAGTTGATAAAACACACAAGGCAGTCTACTTACTGCCGTGTGGTGATCCTGAAAAGAGCTTCAAGCAGCTTTTTGCTTCAAGTCACCTGTGAAGGCAACTCTAAACTCCTGTCTCTTTCTAGAGGCCGACACAGTGAGTGAAGAGGCATCTTTCTACTATTCATGAATATCAACAACCCACAAGAATCGAAGACTATGACCAAGAAGAGCCCTGTGTATGTCAGGGTGTTGGGATGGCAGTACTGACTAGGGTCAGTGGGATGAGGGTACTGGGAGGGCAGTACTGACTAGGGTCAGTGGGATTAATTACGAACACCTGCATGGAAGATTGGCCTCTCAAACCCGGATGGAGAAGAAGGGGGCCACCAGGTGAGAGGAGTGAGGGAGGCATTTTACGGTGACAGGAAACAGCCCTCTATAGAGGTTTGACCAGAAAAGCAGGGGTAGAGGGTGAGGTTTGAATTAGAGTTCATATAGATGGTACACCTCCCAAAGATGTCCACATGGTACAGGAGTCTTAACAGAAATGAAGTTGAGGATTTTAGGATGAAAAGGTTATCCCAGATTACCTGGGTGGGACCAATGTAATCACAAGAGCTTTCTTTATTAGAGGGAGGCAGGAGGACCAGAGGCAGGAGCAGGAAACGTGATGCTGAAAGCCAGAGGCTGGACTAATGAGAGAAAGGGGCCATGAGCCACGGAACAGAGGCAGCCTCTGGAAGCTAAAAAGGCAAGGGAATGAGTGAGTCATCGCCTTACCCCGTTTCCCCAAAAGTAAGGCATCCCCCGAAAATAAGACCTCCCTGATAATAAGGCCTCCCCGGAATATAAGGCCCCTGAAGCTACTGTAAGGCGTCTGACTCCTGATTTAAAGAGACCTCGCCCTGCCTGAACAGCTCCGGCTGCGCTGCGGTCAATCAGTGAGCTGGTTTGTGATGACAACTACTACCGTACAGTTTACAGGTAATAAATTTCCTTTTTTTGTTTTGTTTTGTTCAATAATAAATGTGTATCATATTCTTCTTCATGGAATCATAAAACATCCCCTGAAAATAAGACCTAGCGCATCTTTGGGAACAAAAATTAATATAAGACACTGTCTTATTTTCGGGGAAACAGGGTAGGGCCTCCAGAGGAACCAGTCCTGCTGAGACCTAGAGTTCACACTCTGACTTTCAGAATGGCAAGACAACAAATGGGCATTGTTCTAAGCCACTGAGTTTGTGATGGTTTGTTACAGCGGCTACAGGAAATGAATTCAACTTGCTTAGACGGGAGGCCTCCCAGGAGGAGCCGGGGACAGGAGGGCAAGAGAGGGTGAGGGGCTGCATTCGAGGGCTCCTATCAATGGGCTTATAAGGGGCAGCCTCAAATATTCATTCATAACAACACAGGCTCAAAAGGTACTGTGTCAATGAGAGACTTAAACCAAAGTTTACACAGGTATTTTAATTTTCATATATCATCTGTGCCCTGGTCAGAAGACCAGGTACTGTTAGCACAACAGTATTTAACACATTGCACACGAGTAGTTTTTTGTTGTTGTTGTTTTATTTTAAATATATTTTTTATTGAATTTTTTTTTTACAGAGAGGAAGGGAGAGTGATAGAAGGTTAGAAACATCCATGAGAGAGAGACATTGATCAGCCGCCTCCTGCATGCCCCCTACTGGGGATGTGCCCTCAACCAAGATACATGTCCTTGACCGGAATCAAACCTGGGACCTTTCTGTCTCCAGGCCGATGCTCTATTCACTGAGCCAAACTGGTTTTGGCACCAGTAGTTTTATGGCTAGCTTTACCCAGTGGCCAGAGGAGTTTCTATTGAATGAGTAAAAAAACACACACAAGTTTGACTAAGTATCATACTTTAAAAAGATATTAGTTTGTAAGAATACATAACAAATAACTTCAAAATGCAATGGGTATTTAATTTTAAGGCACGCCTTTAACATCTATGGAAAACACTGTAATATGAAAACACGAAAATGCTCGTGATCCGCACACAATGTGTTAAGAAATCCACCCACTTAATGTGTTAGTTCCCAAATGATTCGGGAGTGGGCCACAAAAATGGTTTCATCAAATCACGGTAAACCAGATGTGAGGACTGGGGCTCGATGCCATGCTTCTCTTTTGACAAACTTGGAACCGAATTCCCCTGTATCAGATTTCTCAAATATTTACTTGTGTCTTATGTTCACAGGAAACAGACACCACAATACATTATTCTACAATTCAAAACTTGAAGAAATTAAAACCAGAAAATACTCCAGGCTGTTGGTATGGGCACACTGCTAATCCACCAGAATAAGGGAGGACCAATTAAACATCTTGATATTTTCAACTCAGCCTCGCCCTTCACCCCCTAATTCATATATACTTCAAAGAAAATTTCCCCATCAGAAACATGACCGGTTCCATGGTTTAGATCTATAGAACAATGACTCTTCCCAACTAGAAAACAGAGCTGAAACTGAGAGTTTTTGGAGGACAGGCAGAAGACATACCTAATAGGAAAATATTTTCCCATGGTTTCTATTTTACCCTGAGGGATTTTCTTAAAATTTGAGCTGGTTGTATATAAACTTACCACAAGTTAATTTTGTCCATATAAAGTTTACATCAAAAACAACAAACTAGAATGAAAATCACCAGTGAAGGGCGGTGAGCTGATGCACATGAACCCAGCCCTCTCACCATGGCTGCTGCTGACATTCATGGCCTCTGCACAAAGGTCTGACCTGGCCAAAGCCTTGACATTGTCTTGAAAATCCTTAAAAGTCAAGTCATGTGCAAAAGATCTCTCTCTCTCTCCCTCTCTCTCAAGACCTGGAGAAATAAGATTTTGTCCATGGATCTACCTCTAAAGGAAGCTAAAGCAGAGAGGAGAAAATAAATAGACAAAGCGATAAGTTGATCTCCAAGGGACAATGCTCTCTGATCATAAAGGGAAAAAAAAGGAGAGGAAAAAAAGTGTTTTAAAAGTTATCTAAAGAACATCTGGTAGAAATTGACCTGGAAATGTAATTTCAAATGAGTGTTCTCTCCAATCTGGAAAGAAGCTCAAACCTTATTCTAAATATCCTACTTGAGGTTTGGGGAAAAACAGTAGATGATGAGATTGCATTTCATGTGCTGGGAGTGCAATTTAATTCTTGGGATTTTCCTAAATTCGTCTCAGGAAAGGGTAACCAATGGCATTCTGGGCCCATCTTGACAAAGAACTTCTTGTCTTTTGGCTGAATCGATGCTCTTGGATGTATGGGCCATGCCCAGTCTTCTCCGAGCCTCCCAGTACTGTCCTCATTTGGAAAAGATGGAAATCGTACCAGCACTCCCTCTTAGCACTACATTGAAATAAAGAGATCTGGAAAAATACCAAAAGCACATGGAAAATTTTCCTGATTGGCCTTTGTGCAGCTAACTTGGCTCCTAATATCCCCCCATCCCAAACACAATGTGATATTTGGACTCATCAACTTCTATAGAAGCCTAGCGCAATGCATGCAGGGCCATCTGCAGGCCTTCACTTCAGCTGTGTGCCAGGGGAGATGTTTCTAAACAGATATATTTTAATCCTCTGGAATTCAATTTTTCTTAAAAAAATGTGATGACCCTTACACATACGGGGTTTGAATCAATCAGATTTGCGTTATGATAAAGGCTGAAGCCATTCTTTTTCTTTATTAAGTGTGAAAAGATGCTGGAGAGAGTCTAAACTCTTTCCTAACTCCTGTCTGATATTATTAAATCCATCTTTCATGCCAAAGCTGAATGTCATGGAGAAGATAACCTGTTTAGAGCATGCTCCCATGAGCCGGAAGTTTACTGAATACCATCCCTTTGACCCTTGGGTGTATCCAATCAGTTTTCATACCATGAATGAGAGTCCAAAAGTCAAAAAAGAGGAGGAAATGACCTCTATGAAGTCTCTTACTTTTCATTTAATGCTGTTTCTTTGGTCAACTGTGTTTCCCTCCAGAATTTCTCCCTACCACCTCCCTGTTTTCCTGCTACTTTTTATACTAAAGTTGATTGCTCTTTCTTTCCAGCCCTTTCCTCTGCTGTTGACACCTGTCTTTTAAGCCAGCTTTTTCCATCTCCCTTTGAGCTTTCCCTCCGAGGAAGGCTTAGATATTTGTGTACTTCATTCCAAACCAAATGAAGTGAACAATCCCCAATGCCTAAGAATGGAATCCCAGTACTTTCATTGAGAGGAAGGCTTTTTATTTCTTCCCAAGCTCTAAGATCCCTGGATGAAGGACACAGAAGACAGTGAAATAAGCAGGGTGCTGCCCCTGACCTTCAAAGAGGTGTTCCTCAAAGCATGCAGGCACACTGCCGGTGTTCCTGGAGACAAGTTTAGGTAGTGCATAATTATGGTGGTCTTATGGGTTATGTAACCATTGAAATGTGCATTAGAAAAAAATACAGCTGGCACACCAAAATCTGCAATTTCACAGTTAGTACTGCCTGAAGGGAAAATATGAAAAGGGAGTGGTTTAAAGAAAGATAGTAAGTCAAAATAGGAGATGGAATGTGAATATGGTAGAAATTGGGAAGATGGGGCATGAGTGACTAAAGCTTGGGAAACCCCACTTGATGGAAATGACTGGAACTAGGAAGAATGGGACATGAGGTCAGCTTCTGGCCATACTTGCAAAGCCCTGAACTTAGGGCCGAGGGTGGGAATGCAGCTGTCACCCAGGCTGAGATTCACAATTTCACACCAGGGACCAAAATACGTGGAAATGTTTCTCAAGGAATAAATCAAATTCATATCCTGCTATCACCAAGGATAACTTACCATCTGAGTTAGAAGCACTCTGGTAAAACCTAGTTTAGAGGCTAAAAAGCTTCTAATTTGGGTTTGTCTGATACTCTCTCATGATTAGATTGGGATTCAGAAGAATACCACCAAGGTGAATAACCCTTCTCATTGCATCATATCAGGGGATAGATGCTCTCCATTTGACTTATCAGTAGTTATATTAACCTTGATCCCTTGATGAAGGTAGTGTCTGTGAGGGTGATCAACTAAAACGTTCCTTTTTTTTTTTTTCAGACTCTATTTGTTACACACTTGTGAGTCCAGCCTACATTCAAAGAAAAGTAAGCTTTCTCTCCAGGATGAAGAACTGAAATGTGTAGTTAAAAAACTACATATTTGGGAGGTAATCAGTAATTATTTTGGGAGAAATTCTTTGAGATTATGCAAATATCTTTTTTTCTGTTTAAAGGTTGCCCCCTAATCTTAGGACTCACCAGAGGATCTCATCTCATCTGCAGCAATTATTACTGTGATGTTCTGATGATGATATTCCATTGCCCTGTTTCTTCTGCATTTACAGTTTACAAATCTCCTATAATATCTGCCCCTTCTCTCATCTTATTTGCTGATTTATTGTTCTATTATTTATTTACATAAGTATGGACACGTCAATATTTACTTCAGAATTTCGATTGTAGACTAATAATATCATTACTTATTTTGGGGGCTCAAATTGTTCCAACATGGCTATAGAAAACTTCCAGGTTGATCCCCATATCCTTTCGACATGCTCTATCCTTTAAAAACAGTGATTTTAGTGCTTTCAAACTTTCTACCACTCAAGGTGCTCCAAATTCACCTTGTATTTTTCATGCCTCAGTTCTAGAATGAGTGATTCCTCCAAGAGTCCCTGATTTATTTGCTAGGAGGATGGTGTTTAGAAACAAAGCTATTGAAACTGGGTATGTTCATTGATATCTGGTGTCACTGCTTCAAGGTTTTCTCAATGGACAGAGCTAGAAAATCTATGTATTTATATGACCCCATATATGCACACACATCTTTATTAATTCTGTATCTACTTATCTGCACATACATAAATATATATATACATATATATATGTGCATGTGTGTGTGTATAAATGAGTGTCTATAGATGTGTGATAAATATATATATATATACACACACACACATATTTATGTATCTGTAAACACACACACATGTGTTTGTGTGTGTATGTATGTGTGTAAGTAGAAACATAAGATTATACTAATATCATTGGACCTGCTTTTATTTTATTGGCCTAGTACTGATTGCCAGTATTATCTTAGAGGTTCCACCTTGCATTTAAAATCCTATATCAGTAACTCTTATGGCTGATGTCCAAAAAGATATGTTCAAGTCTCAAACCCCAGTATCTCAGAATGATCTTATCTGAAAATACAGTAGTTGAAGATGCACAATAATCAAGATGAGGTCATACTGGAGTAGGGTGGAGCCTTAATCCAATATGACTAGTGTCCTTAAAAGAAGAGAAGACAGAAAAGGAAGACGGACATGTGAGGACAGGAGCAGAGGTTGGAGTTATGCTGCCACAAACCGAGGAACACCTGGGGCCACCGGAAGCTGGAAGAGACAAGGACTCTTCCCAGAGCCTTCAGAGGAGCACGGTCTTGTCGCCCCCCCTTGGGGGCAGACTTCCAGCCCCCAGAAGTGTGAGCCAATAACTTCCTGTTATGTAAATCTCTTTGTTATGATTCTGTACTTCATCATGGTAGCCCTAGGAACTCAATACAGCACCTATATATTTGATACTATTTTCTACTCCGTGAATACCTGATAATGCACCAATGATCCACTTTACTTCAAAGGCTACCTCAGTTAGAACACATGTAAGACTCTCTCCATCCCTCCTAGACCTCTGTCCTTGGTAGCAAAGGCAATCCCTTTTTTTTTTTTTAATGTTTTTAATGATGTTTTTAGAGAGAGAGGAAGGGAGAAAGCTAGAGAGATAGAAACATCAATGAGAGAGGAACATCACTGATAGGCTACCTCCTGCAAGCCCCCCACTGGGGACTGAGCCCACAACCCAAGGCTGTGCCCTGCCTGGGAATCAAACCAGCGACTCCTTGGTTTCTGGGTCAACGCTCAACCGCTGAGCCACCCAGGCTGGGAGATCACTTACTTTCTACTACATCCCTACTACCTGGTGCAGGGCCAGGTACAGAGGGGGTGCTCACTAAATGTCCACGGACTTGAATACCTACAGGCTTCCTCTGTCAACCCATTAGACGACACGGGAGGATCTCCCTTCTAATACATTTATTGATTGATTGATTGATTGATTGCCTCATCCGGTTGGGTAAAGTCCTCCCTCCTTCCATTCCCCTCTCCTTCCCTTACTCTTCCCCTCTCTCTCTTCCTTTCTTCCTTCCTTCCCTCCTTCCTCTAAACTCCACCTCAACCAATATTCACTCACCAGACATATACTATAGGCACAGCATAGTTCTAGAAACTAGAGAATTAGCAGTAAATGAAAGACACAAAAATCCTTGTATCTTGGAGCTTACATTCTAACAGGGAAGAAACATCTAGAATCTGCCATGGCAAATCACCAATGTCCAGATGATAAGTAAGTGGTGGTGCGGGACAATGGGATGCACTTTGGGAATGGTTTCCAGGGTGGGTTTTTTTGTTGCTGTTTGTCGTCTGTTGACCAGCTGTGGTCTTGGGGCCTCCTGCCCATCAACCACAGGCCCCAGCTGAACAGCTGTCCTTTCCTGATCCAACTTTCAAATTCCTCTCCCTTTCCTGTGAGGAAGAGTTATGGGGTGTGGGGGGTGGGCTGGTTGTGGGGGTGGTGGGTGGGGCGAGAAATGAGCCAGGAAAAGAAAGTAGAAAGGAAGGAAGGGGAATAATGATTCTCCCACAGCCCTTCCTGGGCCGTGTCAGGGTAAGTAGCTTGCCTTTGTAATAACTTTATTATTATTATTATTATTATTACGTCATTCAGTTGACAACATAACTGCATCATCGTGACGGCGAGCCAGTACTCAGAGGGTGACCTGCCAGGAAGTGGACGAGACACCACTTGCCCCCCGCTTCTGCTCACCACAGTTCGGGGAGACAAGTCCTCTGGTTTTTCCTTCCACAGGGGAAAAGCTGGGTTCCCACCGAGGCAGGCATGTGCTCCAAGCCCCCCAGTGAGTAAACAGCAGAGTCCAGACCCAGATGTTCGTGGTGTGGACCTCAAAAGACCTGGCCCTTTCCCCCGTTTTCAGGGAATCCCCTTCCCCCAAAGGAGGCACCGGCTGGCTAGGGCTGCCCAGCCCGTGTAGCCTTCAGATAGGATTTCCGCCCACAGCAATAGACCTTCTTGCTGACCCTGTCGCTTTCATCACTTCATTGTATTCTTTCTCAACCCCTGACCCCAGTGGCCTGTATCCCCTGGTTACGAGGGTAAACAGATAGGTGAGCGATATTTCCTGGATTCCCAATGGTCAAAGTCTCTGTGTCTTTCCTAGCACCCCTCCGCCTTTTCATTCGCTCCTCATTAGTTCAGCCAGCATGGCGCAATTTTCCAAAACATGCAATTAGCAAGTGCACCGAGGGGACCAGGTCCATCATTAATTAGTGACCCAGAATGCCACATGCAGCAAAAGCAAAGCCAAGGCTGTGGAAAGACCAGAAAACCGGCCCTGCAGGAGGAAGAGGCGCCCATCCCAGGACCTTCCACGGGAGGGACAAAGAACCCAACACTCCGCTGACTAATCCGGATCCCCAAAGCTCCTCCTCGGTCTTGGGACCGAGCAGACATCCGTCATGGCGTGGGGGTCGCCAGCGGGACATCTCCGGCTCCAGGATGAGCGGCTGCCTTTGTTATGGTGAAGCGATCCGTTCCCCATCGCTTTCATGTGGGGAAGGCTGGCCTCTCGGTCCCTCCACGGCTGCTGGAGCCTTTCAGAGACCGTCTTTCCTGCAAGATGGCCCAGCCCCTGGGATTTCTTGCTTTCCAGGAAAGCAAAGATCATATTAGAACGCCAGGATTTATGAGACCGAGCTAGGGTGACTGTGGAGGCAGAGAGGGGAGATGGCAGGGTGCCAGGATCCCAAGGTGGAGAAGCTAGAAGGGCTTGGGTGGAAGTCCAGCCAATCAAATCCCCCGGCAACATCCACCTGCTCTCCAACGCCCTGGTGAAGTAGACAGGACAGGAGTGAAGTAGACAGGACAGGAGTGAAGTATACAGGGCAGGAGTGAAGTATACAGGGCAGGAGT
>JAAGEH010000297.1:14637556-14661278 GCA_011751065.1 Lasiurus cinereus | reverse complement strand
TGAAGTATACAGGGCAGGAGTGAAGTATACAGGGCAGGAGTGAAGTAGACAGGGCAGGAGTGAAGTAGACAGGGCAGGAGTGAAGTAGACAGGACAGGGGAGTGTGGGCACGGTGATTAGTGCAAGGGTTGCCTTTTCAGTAGGAGGAAATAGCAATGACATTTGCTTTTGGCTACGATGGACTCCAGTCACTGCCCGGAAGGCCAGAGCCAGCAAAACCAGCAGCCTGACCAGGAGGACAGCAAGTTCCCACGTCGCACGGGGCTGACATAACCACCATCACCTGCTGGCCAGGCGTGAAAAAGAAAGCCCTCCATCGAACGTGAGAACCGAAGGACTCTTCCCTGCGTTTCCTCGCCTCCAGCCTCCTTTCCTTTGGGTTCCTGGTTGGATGGAGGCCAGCTCTCGGGACTGGTCTCTGTATGTCAGGGAGCACGACTAAGCCCAGCACCGCAGCCCAGTCGAAGCACCCTGCTTATCGCCCTGGCAAGGGGCAGAAGCAGTGGCAGACGGAAAGGAAAAGGAAGGAACCCACCAGCACATTCCTAAGACTCACTCTCTGCTACGGCTGCTCAGAAGAATAAACCCCGTGATGCGGGTTGCTAAGCGATGCTGCATTTCCAGTCCGTCCGAACTCCATTAGCCACGCAGTGTGGGCCGATCTCCACCGGAGGAGGCTGAGATGCCTTCTTATTTCGGTGAAGCATCAGCCCGGCCACCATGGCTTGCAGCACAAAGCCGAAGCGATTATCCCGTGTGCCCTGGCGGGGATGCACATTAGAACTCGGCGGGGAGCACCCCGTGGGAAGTCCGTGGGCTCTCGGCTAACCCACTCCCCCACAGCGCCCTCGAGTCTTTAAAAAATAATAATAATAAATGAATCCATAAGTAAGCCCACGTTCTCTCCAGGAAGTGTCTCCTCCCCGATCTTGTGTTTGTCTATGTGGCAAGTGCTAGGAAATTGTGCGTTTTAAATACCCTTCAACATTTGGAGTCAAATGATTCTACCCATGTTTATCCTTCCGATCCAAAGATGACCCTGATTTGTGGGGGCTCCTGTGTGAGGGTGGCTTCTCTGCAGGCCAGTCCCAGATCCCACCTGGATGACAACAATCCTTTGGTTTATAGATTCTACAAGTTGCTCAGATTTAGCTGCCCACTAATGGCTTCTTGCCTCTTTTCCCAGCATCCCCTGATTACCCCCAATTCTCAGTTACCCAGAATTCACAGCATCCAGTATTCCCCTACTAACTCAGTATTTCCAAGCTATTAAGTATTACACGTAAGCAATTTGCAATAAATAAATAACCTTGTCAGCAGGATTCTACCAGTGGAACTCCAGAACTTTTCAACTCTTCAGATACGCAGTGCTGCACAGAAGACACTGCTGTGTATCAGTCAGAGCAGAGGGTCTGGAGGGGGTCAAATCACATAGGTGAACACTGTTTCCCATTGAAGTGGCTTGGGGCAAATTAATGTCTCCATGCCTCTGCGTCTCACCTGCTATTGCAATGGTTAAATACGTTGGTTTAAATAAGTTGATACAGCCCAAACTGGCGTGGCTCAGTGGATAGAGCATCCGCCTGTGGACTGAAAGGTCCCAGGTTCGATTCTGGTCAAGGGCACGTATCTTGGTTGCAGGCACATACCCAATAGAAGGTGTGCAGGAGGCAGCTAACTGATGCTTCTCTCTCATCGATGTTTCTCACTCTCTATCCCTCTCTCTTCCTCTCTGTAAAAAAATCAATAAAACGTATTAAAAAAATAAACAAATAAATAAGTTGATACACGTAAAGTGCTTAGAACAGTGATTCCTTCTGGCACCTTCTGGCTCTGGGGCAGAGCTGTAGAAGTATTTGCCAGAGTCTTCAACCACCTCCCCTTTCCATTAAAAGAAGCAAATACCTTGGTCTATGCAGGGAAAAACAGCCAACTCCAGAAGGCACCCAGAGGATCTGTATTCACTGCTTTTTCTCTTTCAGAGGGAGCTGCTGATCTAATGAAGCTAGAAATAGCCAAATTTCCAATTCCTATAACATCAAACTGTTACTAATTATGGTTCTGGTCATATGCCATATGTTTCCCAGAAATAACAAATGTTCCATGGAAAAGTAAGTGGCTAATCAGGGTAGAAAAACATGTATAGTAAATGTCCCTGTTTTTCTTGGCTGCTGACTTTAATACAATGAAATATTCAATGAAAACATACGACCCTTCAACTGAAGCTACTTCTACCCTTCAGAAGGACTCTTGAAGCACTGGAAGCTGGAGAGCTGTGTTCAAACAGCATTGCCAAGTAATTTCTTTTTAACCTGCTACATTTCAAACTTCGAAAAATGTTACTCGGGTCTCAGGTGTTTTTTTCCAGTAGGTATTACAGTGGGAGATGTTAAACTAACACCATGTGATTCTCATTTTCAGAAACACAATTTTGGACTGCTTGCAAGTGACAATGTATCCCCTTGAGTTGCATTAAAAGAAATTTTTTTTTTCTTTTCAGGTTTAAATATAGCCCTTTTGTGTGGGTTGCTTTTTTTTTTTCTTCCCCCTACTAGGAACACATTCTCTGAGACCATTTCTCAATATTGCTATTTAACAGGCTCCATGTTTTAGATTTTTAAAAAAAATCTCCCTTTATATGACTTAAATGTGATTGAAGTGAATTTTTACAACTCTCGAGTGAAAGAAAATCAATTATTGATCAAATGAGTTTTGTTTATAAAGGCCATACCAGCAGGAGGAGGCTAAAGGTACGTGTTTTTTTTTCATTACAGTTTATACTCAAGAGCATGTATTTCAAGAATACATGTTTGATATTCCACTTCATTCCCTATTTTCTGATGCCAATAAAGAATGATGATCGTGAAGGCACTCAAAGGGATCAAGTTCTGATCCAAGCTACTTTGTATACAGCCACTGCCCTCTGTAGTATGATGACACTACATGTAATCAGTGGGCTGAAGCTGCCACAGGCAATGCCAGCTGCTGGGATGATACTGATGAAAACAGCAGACCGAGGTCCTGCTGAGAGTCTGAGAGTCTGGGGGTGGTGCTGGTTAGCGTGGTCTGTGGACAGCACTACCCCATGAACGATTCTTTATCAAAAGGCAACAGGGTAAGTACAGATAGTTCAAGTAATTGGTTCAGCATGGGCACAGTAGTTGGGCATTATTGCAACATCCAACATGTGACCAAGTGGAGTATATGGTCAAGTGGACGCACCTCGCCTCACTGAATGGTTGCCAAACTGGCGAAAGGAAATTTCCCATGGCGGGATCTCAGCACCGGTCATGGGCACAAGGACACTTATTGGTCTCTGATGACATGAAAAAATTTTTTTTAAAAATCTACTCCTTCCAATAGATAGTTTGGGAAGCTTTTGTATCCACTCCTCTACTGAGGGCACTTGGATTGCGTCCAAATCTGAGCTACTGTAAATAACACCGTGATGAACATAGGGGTGTGAATATCCTGCACATATACTAAAATTGGAACAATACAGGGAAGAAGTGATTGTAAGGGTGGATTGGAGTGCAAGGGGTAGAGATAACAGCCTGAGAAGAGGCACGAAGGTGAAAGAGTATAAGGATGTCCTGCCCAATGGAGATGGGGCAAATGGAAGCAAGAAGATTAATGTGAAAAGGTCAATCACAGCTTCAAATGCCATGCAAAAGAATTAGAACTTTACTGACAACTAGAGGCCCATTGCAGGAAGATTCCTGCAAGAATAGGGCTTCCTGTGACTTGAGTGAAGCAGAGAAGGGTGTGAAGCCCACTGAGGCAGGCTTCTCTCCCACCGCTGCTGCCTCTGACACCCCAGCCCTGCACTTTCCCTCCCGCTGACCCCACCCTGCTTTCTGTTTCCCCTCCCTCTTCCGTCTTCCCGCCTGTGTATGCAAATTAACCACCATATTTGTTAGGTTAATTTGTATACTTGCTCTGATTGGCTGGTGAGTGTAGCAGAGTGATGGTCCATTTGCATGTTTCTCTTTTATTAGTGTAGATGGGAAGTTATCAACTATTCCTGAATGTGACGGTGACGTGAAAGAAAGCTCTATTTTACCAAATACTATTGGTCTCATTAGTATATTGGTCTCGATAGGTATCCTTTGAGGCAGGATGTCTCTAAGGGAAGTAAATAATAACAGTAAAAATGGATTTTTAAACAGTTATTGTAATGGTGTCATAGACACAGGACTATCCTACACAATCCAGTATCGTCCTATGTCTAAAGTTGTGGAATCTTAAATCTGCCCGGGCACCACAGCATAGCAAATGCCACCTGAAAAGGTCCAATCCTGGGTGATGACAGCGATTTGGAAATGTCATTTCTTTGCTTAACAGGGGCAGGAGCACACACGTTCTTCCCGTTTTCAGAGACTCTGACTAAATCACAGAGATTACGGAACATTAACGTAACACCCTCTTACAGAAACCTACACTACAATGCCAAGTGCCATCCCCAAAGGACACGTGAGTGGCATTTTTTCTCTCTGTTGTTCTCAGCTCCCTGTAAACTAGACTTGATCTCATTCCACGTGCTTGCTTCATGTTAAGTTCCTGTGTGTCATCAAAAGGCTATTAATTCTTGCAACTGACTGGCTTGGAATGTTCGGCAGCGTTAAGATTCTCATAAATGTACCTTTAAAAAAATAGAGAAGCCACTAAGTAAGTTTTAAATCTTGAGGATCAAATTTTATGTAGTTTTCACAAATAAAATAAGGCTCTCCAGAGGTCTGTTCTCTCCCCCATGGGGAGAGTGGGGCGGGGAGGGGATGTTTATCACGTTAGGATTGCACACATTTTCTCCGTAAAAATCTAATTATTCAGTCTTCTAATTCTGGTTTCATACCTTTTGAAACTGTGATGTAAGAACTAGAGAGTTATAAAGACCCTATCCTATCAAGCTGGAAGCTATGTGTTTAGAATTGGTCGTGTTGGCAATGCTATGACTATAGCACAAAACTAAAGCACGGCGCTGTGAGTCACTTGCTGATGATCGTGATGTGCTAACACGGTGGTTCTCCACAGAGAGTGACTGTGCCTCTCCCAGGAAACAGCGGGCGATGTTTAGTGATGGCTGTGGAGCTACTGCTGGCACTGACCAGCCTGCCCTGCAGAGGACATCTTTCAAAAGCTGCTGTTTTGATGGTGTCATACTGTAGTCAGCCTCACACCGGAATGATCTGGTCCCATGGGGTGCAGTTGAGAAACCCTGTACTCCTGAATCACACTAAAACATTCCCATCATTCCTCTAGGCATATAGGAAAATAACGCTGATTCATCTAATCTGAAAGAAACAAGCAAGTTTCTGGAAGGAATCCTCGTGCACTGCTGGTGGGAATGCAGACTGGTGCAGCCACTGTGGAGAACAGTGTGGAGTTTCCTTAAAACACTAAACATGGAACTCCCATTTGACCCAGTGATCCCACTTCTAGGAATATATCCCAAGGAACTAGAAACACCGATCAGAAAGATATATGCCTCCTTTTAATACAATGAACTCTCCCCCTCCCCCCCCGATTTCTGCAAGTGAGACTTGAAAGGGACCCTCCCAGGAGCCCTGGTTTAACTGCCTCCATGGAAATGCTTTATGGACAGATATGCAAACTCTGTCACCAGGCCATCTTCCAGAAGATCTTCAGGACAGACAGGCACAACTGGAGACTCAAGTGAGGTTCCAGCCATGTCTTATCCTCTGAGTTGTAAGTCCTGGTGATTTTAAGATGCACCACCAATTAAAGAACAGCTTTTGAGAACGTGGCAAAGAAATACTTCCACTTAGATGTGTCCCTGGATTGTAAAATGTGAACCTTTTTTTTTTTTAGAGACAGGAGGTATGCAAAATGTACAAAATATATTAAGTGTGTGAGAAGATATACTAAGCTCTTCTTGTAAAAAGCAATAGGAAGACTGAAATACTATCCCTTAGATCCTGCTCCATCGATGTGAACCTCAGTTATTTCCACTGGCTTTTACATTGTCCCTCAACCTCCCCGCACTGCTCCAGGAAGATGCAGGGTTGGTAGCAATACCACCACTAGATCCTCAGCAACAGGAACAAATACAAACCTCACAGGTCCCCTCTAATGTCCTCTCCGGGGATTCCTCCAGGGCCTGAGACTGGGAACCGGTACTGTGCAGAACTGGTACAGTGCTGAGCATGGTCCTAGCACTGCTGGAGAATATAACTTTGCAGAACTAACTGCTTAGATGCAATGCATATTTAAAGTTATTTTTTAAATTCCATCTAATAACCAACCCATACCACTTACGCATGAACAAAAACTTAACCAGCTATATATTTGCTTATTGCACATTATCTGCTTGCTCCACTGGAAGTGAAGATCCAGGTGAACAAGGGTTTTATCTGTGTTTAAATGAGTGAGTGAGTGAGTGAATGAATGAATGAAATCTTCTCTCACATAGCAGTGTCATTATAAAATTGCAGATGGCTTTTACTTCACACTCATGACAGGAGGAGGCAAGAGGACTCACCGCATGTTATTAACTATATATGTTCATGCAGCCGTTCTCGGCTGAGCCTTTCATGCCTGCCCCTGCCCCCTTTCCAGCTTCCCTCCCATCATGCCCCCTGGCTCCCCACTGAGCTGGCCACAGTTCAGTTCCCAGTATGCTCCACGCTCTCTTCTGTCTCAGAGCCTCTGCCCAGCACACGCCTCTCCACCCGCAGCCCTCCGATTCCTTCAGGAAGGCCTCCTTGATCACCGCTCCACTAAGTACAGTGCCTATATATATGTTTTAAATATATTTTGTTGATTTTTTACAGAGAGAAAGGGAGAGGGACAGAGAGTTAGAAACATCGATGAGAGAGAAACATCGATCAGCTGCCTCCCACCTGCCCCCCACTGGGGATATGCCCACAACCAAGAATCGAACCTGGGACCCTTCAGTCTGCAGGCCAAAGCTCTATCCACGGAGCCAAACCGGTTTGGGCAACAGTGCCTATATTTTATTGTCTCACCGTTTCTCGCATTTGGTTCGATTTTCATCATAGCACTTACTGCCTTTGTGAAATACAATTTGTGTAGTTATTTGATTAATGTCTCTTCCTCCCTCATACCACTCAGCTGTAGGCAGAAGCCATGCCGGCCTCACTTCCCATTAATATATTAATATCCCCTCATCTAGCACCATGCCTGTCAGGTAGCAAGCGCTCAGCCACTATTTATTGAATGAATAAATGAATTATTTTCTAGTAGTATAATCTGCTCCCAAATAGATGAGTCCATGTTCTACTGTATCATTCTTCTTTGGACTCAAGTTGGAGGCTTATAATTGATACTTTTTGGTTCATTGAAATCATCTTTCTCTGAAGTCTATGACACTAAAGGAGCTTGCTGCAAAATGGCTGAAAAATCAACTGCTTTTAATTCTTTTTCTACATACTAATAAAAAAGTAGTGTGCTCCCCTACCCCAAACCCCCACACCCTCTAGCCCCCACTTAATTTATTAGCTGTTTGGGCATTAAGAACATAACTGGGTGGAAAATGGCAGTCAGGAAATCGATGGTTTGGATAATGAGTGTTTCTATGTCTGCATTTGAAAACACCTGGAAGCGTATTTTAATTACCCTCTAGATATTTGATGTCTTCTACCCTCAGCCTCTGAAATAATCTCTTCCCATTACTGTCCCCTCGTGAAAGATACTCTGTTGACAAAAATAGGTGTTTTTGATAGAGGGGATTTTATGGGACATTGAAAAAGGGTAGTGAACGTGGAGGCTAAGAGCAATCAGACAGTATTCTGTTTAAGAGGAGGAGCGAGGAAGAGGCTTCCACATAATGTCACGTCACTAAGAAGCCAGTCACTCAGGACGCCTTGGGGAGGTGTAGGGAATTCTTGGGGACCCAGACGAAAAGATTCTAGCCGAAGGGAGCTAAAGAAAGACAACTAAGCTGCCGGAAATCGGAAATAACTGTAAACCTGGAATTTTAAAGTAGTTCCGTTGCATATATCTTCCCTACCTGTTGCTATGAGGATCTCTGTCGCTGGGCCATGTTTATGTGAGTGTGTGGATAAAACACTCGCATAGACAAGGTTCTAGAACTCCCCGGGAGTGGGGGAGTGTTTGCCAACCCAGGCCACCCCCGTGGAGAGCCCCGCGAGGAGGCTCAGCCTCCTTAAAGCGGTCGCCCTGCCCGCTGCCTTGTTCACTGCTTTCCCAAGCTTTTCTGTCCATTTCTCATCCCCACCATCCTCCTGGGGGCTGGCAGATGCCTCAAACCTGCAGCACGAACTCCTGCAGCCTCTCCTTGTCCCACATACACCAGGGATGAAGGAGAGCTTATTGGGGGCTCACTGGAGAAGGGGGTCGGCCTCCAGTGAGGAATCTCCTGTCTGTGACATCACAGACGCAGAGGAGAGACCTGGATGCCAGAGGAGGAGCAGCAAGGCCCAGAGCAGACGCTGATTCTCTCACCTCCAGGTCCCAGGAAAGGTTCTGAGGCTGAATCATCCTCATGCTCTACTGTCTCCTGGCATTTCCTTATTCTTCTTCAGTGGGATGTTAGAAAGACCCAAGGAACTAAGGCAGTACCTACTACCATATCTAGGTGTATGCTCTCCATACGCACAAACCTAGAATTACAACCAGAGAACTACAAGAAGAAACAGCCGCTCCAGCTGCCAGATCCCTACCCACTGAATGTACAGTTCTCTCTTGGCTTCCAGGAGACCTGCATTGGGCTTGAGACTTACTCCTCAGTGTCACGAGGAGAGAGAAAACAACAACGGAAGTTTAGATGTTGCTTAGCATGCCTTCAGCTATTTCTTTCTTTCTTTTTATTTTTTAATATATTTTTATTGATTTTTTACAGAGAGGAAGGGAGAGAGATAGAAAGTCAGAAACATCAATGAGAGAGACATCGATCAGCTGCCTCCTGCACGCCCCACTGTAGAGATGTGCCCGCAAGCAAGGTACATGCCCCCGACCGGAATCGAACCTGGGACCTTTCAGTCCGCAAGCCGACGCTCTATCCACTGAGCCAAACCGGTCTCGGCTTCAGCTATTTCTTTACTCTCTGTCCCAGAGATGACATGAAGAGGACTGGCCTACCAAATATGGAATAAAGACTCTGTGCTTTCACTTTCTGGTGTCCTTCAGACCAGCCATGCTGCTCCCCTAATATATAAGAATAAAAGCATCATATGCTAATTAGACCAGACCGCCGAACAACCTTCCGGACGACCTTCTGGACGAAGCCAGGGCTGCGAGGGCCGGGCCCCTTGCACGCATTTTGTGCATCGTGTCTCTGGTACTTAATAAACCAGGAGCTTGATGGGGAGACAGGAAGTGGGCCGTGTCAAGTGCACGTATACCTTTCATTTACATCAACGTCTCTCCCTCCCCTCTCCTAGCAGCAAAACACAAAATGAGGTTTGGTTCTTGTCCACATTTCCTCTATTTTTGTCATTTGCTCCTCCTATAAAACTATTGAGCCAAGTAAAGATTCGAGTACTGTCCATGCCTTCTTTATAAGTTTTTAAAAAATATATATTTTATTGATTTTTTTACAGAGAGGAAGGGAGAGGGATAGAGAGTCAGAAACATCAATGAGAGAGAGACATCGATCAGCCACCTCCTGCACGCCCCCCACTGGGGATGTGCCTGCAACCAAAGTACATGCCCGTGACCGGAATCGAACCTGGGACCTTTCAGTCTGCAGGCTGACGCTCTGTCCACTGAGCCAAACCAGTTTCAGCCATGTCTCCTTTACAGACAGCCACAAAACATGCGACCAGGGCCTAAGCCAGACTACCTGGCTTGCATAGCTTGGCCGGTTCGCATCGGCGGCCACGAGCATATTTTGAAAAATATCCACAAAATTCATCTACCAGATTTCCCTCTCTGAAAAGCCAATTTCCTAAATATTCAATGAGCTGGCTGCTGGGACCCACATCCACACATTAGGAAGGTAATAATGTTCTCTTCTTAACAGGAAATTCACCATTGTGGTCGCTGCTTTCCTAATTGGACCAGAGTAGAATTTCAGAAGAATCTTTCCTGAATGAGAAAACAGCCCACCTGCCTGCTGCCCAGGATCCTCTTACATGTCCCCGGCCCACTCAGCACCCTGGGAAAGGAGGGAGGGGTCCATGCAGAGGGCCTTTCTATTTCCCCAGGAAGCAAGACAGGTTTTTACTCCATTATCAGCTCTCCTGTTTTGTTGCTCAGTAAATTTCTTACACTTCCATAACGTTTCCATGTAACCAGAGTCGCCATAGAAGGGAATAGAATTTTAAAAATAAAATTAGAATGGGTACAGTTTTCTTTCCAGTGACATAAATTTATTAAGAGTTTAAACGTATGCCCCATGACGCAGCTTTAACGGCACACATACAAGCTAGCATCTTACTTTTGCCAAATACCAAAACATATAAACGCACAGCAACCCAGCTAGGACGCAATAACTTGGCCTTCTGAATCTTAATGGGCACAGCTGAAATGCACTACTTATAAGACTACCACTCCCTCCCCCCCCATCAATGTTTTCTGCATTCTTATCTTTAACCTTCTTTCAGAGGTTAAAAGAGTAACTCACGGTGCGCAGCCTCGCAGAGCCTGGGTCCCGGAGCCTTCTGGGTTCACGGCTGAGCCTATGACCGGCAGCTTGGTGGCCCTGCAACCCAGATCACGCATAATTAGCGAGTGTCACTTGCAGGCCTCTGACAGCTCGGTAAAGCAGTTTCTGTAAGACTGTTACTTTTCATTCTTCTGAAGCTGCCTTTGCAAACAGGAAACAGGAAACACACCTACAAGAACACTGACATATTTCAGCCTCATGGGTCTTTGTAGCTCCAAGTACTCAGGGGTGAGTCTTGTATCATGGGGGGGTGGTAGGTACAGTCCCCAAAAGAGTAGGACCCAGGTCCTGCCATTTCACGGTCTAAAGTCCTTGAGACAGATGCTGTTTAGGCAACTTTTAATGGGGAGAAACAAGCATTCTTAGTAACATTCAGGCCTATGGCTTTAATCCTGGAAGGACTATGAACTTTAGAACAAATTCATCTATATTTATAAAAGCCTAAGCGGACCTTACAACCAAACGACCAGAACAACTGGTTGGCCAGTTGCTATGATGTGCACTGACCACTAGGGGGCAGGTGCTCAATGCAGGAGCTGGCCCCTGGTGGTCAGTGTGCTCCCACAGCCAACCTCCCATGGCCAGCCAACCTCCCATGGCACCTCCCCCCGACTGGTCGGCCCACCTCCCACCATCCTTCCCCCGGCCCCCTGCCGGCTGCCCCCCCCCCCCATAAGCCCTGATCAGGGGGGTGGCTAGCCATCCTCTCGGGTCCCTCCCCACCACTGGCCAGTTCCCTGATAGGCCTTGATCGCCAGCCAGGCCGAGGGACCCCACCAGTGCACAAATTTATGCACCGGGCCTCTAGTGTGTATATATACATATGTATGTGATCAATATGTAACTATATAATACTAGTAGCCCTGAGCACAAATCTGTGTACCAGTGGCTTGCCAGTAGCTTGCTGCCACCCTCCAGTAGTTCTCTGCCCACTGCCCTGCCCTCCTGTAGCTCCCCCGCCTCCCTCTCATAACTTGCTGCCCTGCCCTCTCCTGTAGCTCTCTGCCACCCGCCCACTTCTAGCTGGCTGCCCCATCCTCCTGATGATCCATGATCTTGTCATTGCACGGTTGGTCATTACACTTCACAGCATAACCACCATTTGCATATTATATCTTATTATATAGGATGTTATTTTAAATATATACATCATTAAAATAGTAAGTAACATGTTAAAATAATATTTACACTAATAAAGAGAAACATGCAAATTAACCATCACTCCGCTACACCCACCAGCCAATCAGTGCAAGTATGCAAATTAACCCAACAAAGACTGAAGACAGTATACAAGGAAGAGGGAGAGAAAGCAGAAAGCGGAAAGCGGAAGAAAATCGTGGGGCAGCAGTGGTAGGGAAAGCGCAGAAGGAAAAGTGCGAGGCAGGGGCAGAGGGAGGGAAGCCCGCCCAAGCAGGCTTCACTTCCTTCTCTGCTTCGCTCAGACTGCAGGAAGCCCTATTCTTGCAGGAATTTTCCTGCAACGGGTCTAATATATATATCTTCCCCCTGCAATATAGATAGAGACTATCCTTCAGCCATCTTTTGGATGTAAATCACAGAAAACCCAACTCAAACGCACTCATACAAATAAGTAACAAAACAATTATTTTGGTTCTTTGAACTGTGGTGGGGGAAACGAGAGTTCATCCTATCATTGGAATCTCTGCCATTCTCCGGGCACAGATGTTCTCTGTAGATTGACTTGAACTTCCGGCTGCCTCCCCTCATGGTACAAAACCAATAGTGGCAGTAGTTGAAGACCACACATCCGCCTTCCAAGGGGGCAGGGTGAGCATGCTGGCTGCCCCAGTTCTGACCGAGGTCACTCAGAGTGCCCTGGCTGAACCTGTCACCATACTTTCCTGAATGACTTTAAATTAAGTTCGGTTTGCTGAAACCAGTTTGGCTCAGTGGATAGAGCGTCGGCCTGCAGACTGAAGGGTCCCAGGTTCGATTCTGGTCGGGGGCATGTGCCTTGATTGCAGGCACATCCCCGGTGGGGGGGCATGCAGGGGGCAGCTGGTCGATGTTTCTCTCTCATCGATGTTTCTGACTCTCTATTCCTCTCCCTTCCTCTCTGTAAAAAATCAATAAAATATATATTTTTTTAAAAATTAAGTTCGGTTTATCCCTGGAAGTGAGGGGAGAATCATTCCAAAGAAAAATCACAGGGAAAGACATTCCAGATACTGTGAGGAAGGGAAAAGAGGGCAGGGAAGACTGGGGAGAAAATCAACAGATGTCCACCACCACAATGTTCAGCAAGAGTCTGAATCTAAAGATTGGTGTTGAGGGGGAAGTGGGGTGTATCCAGGACAACACTAGCTCTGGGGTTATTTGAAGATGTCTGAAAGAGAATGAATGAGCTGAGGTTCACGAGATATTGGTTACGCAAGTCTGTACATTTAGTCAAACTTCTTACTAACATTGGATTTGCCCTCTTGGAAAACAGTTCAGAATATGTCCACCCTGTGTCTGAAATATATTCCCAAGTGTTATAAAGTGGCCTTGCATTTGACCTTCCATTTTGTTATCCGCCACCACCGGGGATCTATTTACAGCAATTCCTTTCACCCAGGACAGCATGTCTGGCTCTCCAGAAAAAATGACCAGGCATACCAAAAGGCGAAAAACACAATTTGAAGAGACAGAGCAAGCATAGACCATACATGGCAGGGAAGCTGGAATTAAAAGACAACAGAACTCCCATGAAGGCTAGAGGAATTTACCGAGCCAAAAATCAATGAGGAGTCATCGCCAAAAATCAATTCCAGAGGGATTAAGGACTTAGTTGTGAAAAGCAGAATGTTAAAACTTGAAGAAGAAAATATGAAACAACTTTTTTTTTTTTGACCTCCAAATGGGAAAGGAATTCTTAAGGCCCAGAAGTGTTAATCATAAAAGGAAAGAGCAATAAATTTTATTACGGTAACATTCAGATCTGTTACAAACGTGCAATAAAGAGAACAAAAGATATGGCAATATCTGAGACGGGTTTGCAACATGCGAAGTCAACAAAAGAGCAATATTCAGATTATATAAAGAAATGTTACAAATCATTAGGAAAAAGACAACACAATAAAAAATGAGCAACAGATGTGACACATTGTCACCGAGGAGAAAAATAGAAATGGTGGATGAGCATATGAAAATATGAACAACCACATTTGTAATCAAGAAAGTGCAAATTAAATGGATAGTGGGGGGAGTATAAATTGATGTAAACACTTGGGAACAACTTAACCTTCTTTTATGAATCTTACCAAGTTGAATGTTTCCATATCCTCCAATTGAACAAATCTACTCCTACCTCTGTTCTCTAGAGAAACTCTTGTATGTTTGCAGAGGGAGATATGCACAAAGTGTTTATAACAGCTTTATTCAAAACAGCAAAAAGCGATATTTAGCACAAATGTCCACCAACAGGAGAGCAAATAAATTGAGTCATATACATACAATGAAATATTCAACAACAGGGGAAATAAGTAAATCACAGCTGCATGTGACACCTTAGGTGAAACTTAGGAAAATAATGAATGAAAAAAAGCAAGTATCAGGTAATTACATGCAAATGATAACATTTTTTGTAATACATAAAGCTCAAGAACAGCAAAAGCTAAGAATAGTTTTGTTTCAGTAAACCCACAGGGAATACATTTTTTTACAGTTTCATAATCATTTTATCACATGTGAAGATTCATGTGGCCACCACTATAATCAACATCCAGAACTGTTCCTCACCACACAAAACTCCTTCCTGCTACTATTTTATAGTCGCACCCATCCCCTCTGCCTCCACCGCTCATCCCCACAATACTGTTCTCCATCTTCACAATTGTCATTTCTGGAATGTTTATCAATTGTTTACCCTATGTGACCTTTTGATATTGGTGGGGGTTCTTTTGTGTTTTTTGTTTTGCTTTGTTTTTACTCAGCATAACGCTCTTGAGATCCATCAGAGTTGTTTCATCCATCAGTTTTATTGCTGAATAGTATTCCAAGGTTTGAATGTACCACAGTTTGTTTGCTCACTCATTGTAGTACATTTTAGTTGTTTTGGGCTATTTATATATATAAAAGTCAAGTGTCTTGACTGTTCAACCATTTGACCAGTCGCTATGATGCACACTGACCACCAGGGGGCAGACCGGTAGGTTAGCTAGCTGCTGGGGCCCGGCCAATCAGGACTGGGTGAATGGGCTGGACACGCCCCACCCCTGCCTCTAAAATATTTCTTCTAATTAATTTCCTTTCAATGTGCACAAATCTGTGCACCAGGCCCCTAGTTACAAATAAAGCTTCTAGGCGAATTGCATATAGGCTTTTGTGGGGATGTAGTTTCTTATTTCTCTGGGATAAATCACAGGAGAATGATTCCTGAGCCGTATTTTAAAACTGCCCAATTACTGCCCAGAGTGGCTGTACCATTTTAACCAGCAAAGTATGAGAGAGTCGGTTTTTCTGCATTCTTGTCAGCATATGGCATTATTGCTATTTTTAATTTTAGTTGTTCTAATGGATATGTAGAGAGAGAGATAGCTCATTGCGATCTTCATTTGCATTTTTCTAATGGCTTGTGGTGTTAAATGTCTTTTCATGTGCTCATTTGACAGCTATATCCTTTTTCAGTAGAATGTTTCTCTTAATTATTTTGCTTATTCTCAAGTAGAATTGTTTCCTTTTTTTAACTGTTGAGTTTTAGGTTCTTTACACAGTGTAGCTATGAGTCCTTTGTCAGGTATGTGCTTTGCAAATATTTTCCATCAGTCTATAACTTATCTTTTCATCCTCTTCACAGATTTCCTTCAGAGAGCAAATATTTTTAATTTGGAACAAGTCCGATTTATTTATTTTTCCTTGTAGAGGTCATGCCTTGGTATTATGTTTTAAGAACTCTTCATGCAGCCACAGGTCCTAAATATTTTCTCCTCAAAGTTTTAATAGTTTTCTGTTTTATATCTAAATCTACAGTCCATTTGGAGTTGTGTAAGGTATTTTTTGTTTGTTTGATTTTGCCTATGGTAACACAATTATTTCAGCACCATTTGCTGGGGGGGAAAACGTCTTTCCTCCATTGAATTGCTTTTAGCTAATTGACCAAAATCAGTTAACTAACTTATATGCAGCTATTTCCAGGCTCTCTGTTTAGTTCCATTGATCTTTTATCTATCCCTCTGCTAATTTCATACAGTCTTGATTACTGTAGCCTCATAGTATATCTTTAAATCAGGTAGAGTGATTCCTCCCAGTTTTTCTTCTTTTTAACTATTGTGTTAGATATTCTAGCTTCTTCCCTATTCATATAAATTTTTACAATAATCTTGTCTAGAACTATAAAATTCTCTGCTGGAATGTTTTTTTTTTTTTAAATTACATTAAACCTGAATATCCATTTGGGGAGAATTGAGGTCTTTACTATATTGAATCTTCCAATTTATGAACATAGTATGTCTTCCCACTTATCTAGATATTCTTTGATTCATTTCATAGGCGCTTTATCATTTTCAATATACAAATCTGTATATGTTTTGCTAGATTTACACATAAGTATTTCATATTTTGTGCAATTATAAGTGATAGTTATTTCAGAGAGAAAGGGAGAGGTAGACAGAAACATCAATGATGAGAGAGAATCATTGATCAAATGCCTCCTGCATGCCCTGTATTGTGGATCTAGCCCACTACCATGGCATGTGCCATTGACCAGAATCAAACCTGGGACCCTTCTGTCTGCAGGCTGATGCTCTATTCACTCAACCTAACTGGGTAATAAGCTATATTTCAATATCCATGTGTACATTACTAGTATATAGAAATACATAGATTTTTCCCATGTTCATTTTATATTTTATATTTTGCAACCTAGCTGAACTCAGTTCTAGGAAAGTGTTTTGTTTTTTGTAAATTCCATTGGATTTTTCTAGTGGATCATCACGTCACTGTGAAGAAGAGCAGTTTTATTTCTTCCTTCCTGATCAGAATGCCTTCTATTTTCTCTTTTTACTTTATTGCACTCTGTAGAATCTCCAGTACTATGCTGAGTACAAGTGGTGAGAGAGGACAGCCTTGTCTTGCTCCTGATCTTATGAGACAATGATTCACTTTTTTCATTCTAAAGTATACTGACAGATGCAAGTGTTTTGTACATATTCTTTATCAATTTTAGGAAGTTTCTATTTCTAGCTTTCTGAGAGTTTTTCTTTTTAACCATGAATGTTTCTGCTTTAATTCGTGCAATCGCAATTTTTTAGTCTTGTTTATATGGTGGATTATACTGATTGCTTTTCATATTGAGCGAGCTTTGAATCGCTAGAATAAATCCCATTTTGTTATAGTACATAATTATTTGTATGTATTCCCAAATGTTTTGTTAAGGAATTTTGCATCTCTCTTCATGAGAATCATTAGTCTCTAGTTATCTCACATAGTACTGTCTTTTTCTTGTTTTGGTGTCAGAATAGCTTTATAAAATGAATTGGGAAGTGTTCTGTCCTCTTCTGTTTTCTGGGAGAGATTTATAAGATTAATGTTAATTCTTAAATATTTGATAGAATTTTCCAATGAAACTCTCTAGGTCTGCAAATTTCTCTTCGGAGAATTTTTAAATTATCAATTCAATTTTCTTAGTTATAAGGCTACCCTCCAAAAAAATCTATTTTATATTGTCTGGGTTGTGGCGTTTCTTTTTGGGAAATAGTTGCATTTCATGTAAGTTGTGAAACTTTGTTGGGTAGAGTTGATTATAAGTATTCCCTTGTTATTTTCTTGATGTCTGCCAGCGTATAGTGATGTTGCATTTCTTATTCCATATATTGGTAATTTGTGTCTTCTTCTTCTTTTTTTTGTCAGTGTTGCTGAACGTTTATTAATTGTTGACCTTTCCAAAGAGCCAGTGTTTTGTTTGATCTTTTTTCTCTATTGCTTTGCTCTTTTCAATTTTATTGGTCTCTGATATTTATTATGTCTTCCTTATATTTGCTTTGTGTTCATTTTGCTCTTTTCCTCTAGATTCTTGAAAAACTAGTTTCTGGAGAAGAAAGCTTAGATTATTGACTTGAGACTTTTCCTCTTTTGTAAATACTTCCTCTAAGTATTTAGTGTTAAAATTTTCTCTCAGTTTCAATTCTTTTAAATTTATTGAGGTTTGGCCTTCACCGAGTGTCTCAGTTGGTGGGAGTGTCATTCCATACACCATAAGGTTGTGCAGATTCAATTCCCGGCCAGAGAACATACCTAGGTTTCCGGGGCACGAGTACAGGGGTAACTGATAAATGTTTTTTCTCTCTCTCTCTCTTCTCTCCTTTCTCTTCTCTCTTCTCTTTTCTCTCCTCTCCTCTCTGTTCCTCTCCTCTCTTCCTCTCTCTCTCCCCTCTCCACACACACACACACACACACACACACACACACACTTCATCTTTCTAAACATATACTCAAGTGAAGAATGTTTTAAAAATTGTGAGGTTTTGTTCATGGTTTATTTTGGCATATCTACCCAAAAAATGTATACACATTAGCAGCTGATAGCTCAATTTTGAAAATGAAATGTCTTTTTTTAATTTTGTGAAATGCTTTTTCTGCATCAATTGATATGACTATGAAATGTCTTTTAAAGAAAACTACATTTATAACTATTCAACATGCTTGTATACATATTTTATGGTGCTTGAAAATACTGTCTTTTCTACTGTTGTTGGGTGGATTCTATAAATTAAATTAGATCAGGTTGGTTGATAGTGTGATTGTGTTTCTGTACTTGTTGGTTTTCTGTCTAGTTGTTGTATTAATTATTGAGAGAGTTTTGTTGACGTTTTCAACTCTAATTGTGAATTAGTCTGTTCCTTCAATTTTATCAGTTTTTGTTCCACATATTTTTCCCTGCTGTGTGGTATATATTTAGGATTTGTGTGCAAAATATGTATATTTGGTATATCATTTCCATGGATTGAGCCTTTTGTCATTATATGATGACTTTCTATGGCCATGGTCATTTTCTTTGCTCTGAAGTCTTTATCAGACTTTAATTTAACCACTCCTGCTTACTTTTGATTAATGTTTATCTTTTTCCATAATTTTACTTTCACTCTCCTATCCTATCTAATAAAAGGGTAATATGCAAATTGACCATCACTCCAATACAAGATAGCTGCCCCCATGTGGACACAAGATGGCCACCCACAAGATGGCCAACAGGGGAAGGCAGTTAGGAGGGACCAGGCCTATAAGGGAGGGCAGTTGTGGGCGATCAGGCCAGCAGGGAAGGGCAGTTAGGGGTGATCAGGTCAGCAGAGGAGGTAAGTTGGGGGCAACCAGGCCTGCAGGGAAGGGCAGTTGGGAGGGGCCCAGGTTTGCATGGAAGAGCAGTTGGAGGGGAGCAGGTCTTCAGGGGAGGGCAGTTAAGGGTAACCAGGCCCTTAGGGAAGGGCAGTTAGGGGTGACCAGGGCCTCAGGGGAGGGGGTTAGGGGCAATCAGACTGGCAGGGAAGCAGTTAGGCATCAATCAGGCTGACAGGGGAGTGGTTAGGGGGTGATCAGGCTGGCAGGCAGAAGCAGTTAGGGGCAATCAGGAACGCAAGCAGATGAGCACTTGGGAGCCAGCAGTCCTGGATCCGTACTGGGATCAGACCTAAACAGGCAGTTGGATATCCTTTGAGGTCCCAGATTGGAGAGGATGCAGGCTGGGCTGAGGGACATAGCCATCTGTGCACGAATTTCATGCACTGGGCCTCTACTATTATTATATTTTAAGGTAGTTTTTTGTAGATAGCATGTGGTTGAATCAGTTTTTTAAATCCACTGTACCAATCTCTGTTTTATATTCAGTAATCTTAGGCCATTTACACTTAATGTAATTGTTGATACATTTGGGCTGAAGCCTGATATTTTACTTTTTATTCCCTGCTTATTCTCTATTTTCTATTTCTTTATTTTCACTTTCTAACCTCATTGAACAGTTTTTAGAATTCCATTTTTATTTATTTAGTGTTTATTATATCTCTTTGTATAACCTTTTTAATGTTTGCTTTCCATATTACCTTAAATATACATGACTTAAAAGAGTGTATTATTGTTGATATTATACCACCTAAAATAAAATCCTTACCTCACTTTAGATCCCTTTACTCTCCCTCATTTATAATTTTCTTAAATATTTTCTCTGCATAAATTACGGTCACATCAGACACTTATAATTTTTGCTGCAATCGTCACACATAATTTAGAAAACAGGAAAAGGAACATTTATTGTATTTACTCCCACTTTTTTAGTCTTTGTACTATTCATTCCTCCTCCTGGAGTCCCAAGATTCGCTCTTTTAACACTTGTTTGATTAGAGAACTTTCTTCAGATATTTCTTTAACATAAGTCTGCTGGTGACACATTTCTTGGTTTCCTTCAGCTGAAAATGTCATGTTTTTCTTTCTCTTTCTGAAAGGTATTTTCACCGGATTTAGGATTCTGGATTGACAGTTCCTTTTTGCGGCATTTAAAAAAATTCTGCCACTTCCTCTGGCTTCCATGCTTTCTGATGAGAAATCCATTCCCATTCTAATGGTTTACCCGAAAAGATAAGGTCTCACTTTTCTCTTGTTACTTTCAAGATCTTTTCTTTAGTTTATAGAAGTTTAACTATTATGTGTCTTAGTGTGGATGTCTTTGGGTTAATCCTGTTTGGGTTTTCACTCAACTTCTTGACACTATAAGTCTGTCAAATTTGTCAAATCTGAAAAACTTTCAGCCATTGTTTCTTCAAAATATTTTTAGCCTCGTTCTCTCTCTCTCTCTCTCTCTCTCTCTCTCTCTCTCTCTCTCTTTCTCTGTCCTTCTAAGATGTTGATGATACACATTCTAGACAATTTTTATATCCCCATAAGTCTCCTGAGGCCCTGTTCTTTTAATATCTTCCCATTTTCAGTTTATTTTCTCTGTTGTTTGAATTGGGCCATTTCTATTATTTTATCCACAAGGTCACTGATTCTTTTCTCTCTTCCTTCCATGGGTTGAGCCCCTTCATTGACATGTCCTTATTTCATTGCCTGCATTTCTCCATTTCTAGGAAACGGAGAAAGATAATAAACCTTAAAAAGAACACAAGTATCAAGCCAAAACTTTTTTTTTTTAAGATCCAAAAGGAAACAACTCACCCTAGCTGATTTGGCTCAGTGGATAGAGGGTCAGCCTGCGGACTGCAGGGTCCTGGGTTTCATTCTGGTCAAGGGCACGTGCCCAGGCTATGGGCTTGATCCCCAGTAGGGGGCGTGCAGGAGGCAGCCAATTCATGATTCTCTCTCATCATTGATGTTTCTCTCTCTCTCCCTTCCTCTGTGAAATCAATAAAAACATCTTTTTTTATTTTTAAAAAAAGGAACAACTCTCTTTTGCTTCTGCATACACGGATACATTCATAAGCAGGCAAGAGGTGCATGCAGCTACCGCCACTCAGTCTGGCCTGGCCTCCTTCCATTCAGCAGTCCCTTGTCAGACCCTGTCCCGGGAGCTTCTCCCCAGAGCACTGTGCTCTGGGCACTGCCTCCAGGGACAGGGCAGGCGGGGGCAGGGGCAGGAAGCAGCAGCATTTGTGGGGTCACTTATTGTGGGGTGCTACGAAGCTTTCCTCCCCTGGCCTTTTCAACCCCACTCACTCCCTTCCTTCAGCCCTTCCCTCTCTCGGATCCCTGAGCTGTGCATGGATTTTTACTCTCTTCTCTCCTCTGCTCTCTGCTCCCTCTGGCTTTCTGCTTCTTTGCTTGGCCTCCCAACCGTTGCACCCACATGCCGACATCTGGATGTGTGGATGTGTGTGGGTTCTCTAACGCAGCTCCTTGGCCAACGAAGCACCCCCGAGGCATTCTGAAGGGCTCACCTTCACCAAGGCGCCTCTTACCCTCCACAGCCCAAGGGACGCTGATCTGAATGTGGGGTGATGGGCTTGCAGGGCCCGCCGCCTCCTCTCTGCAGGAGACGTGCGTGAGGCCACCAGCTGTGTGTTCTACCTGCCCCTTCCATCCCCAGGGCGGCTCACAGAGGCAGGAAGAGCCGTGGGTGGGAGGACACATCATCGCGCAGAAGCTGGGTAAACACTAACAGCGAGGACTAAAAATAACTCCGCAGAAGGAGTCTCCTTTCAGGAATTGCATCTGAGTCTTTGTGTTGGGGGCGAGGAGGAGGGAGAGAGGGGGGGGGACTGTGGAGAAGGGGCAGGGTGTGCTCATGTTCTCTGGAGGTGGAGGCACTCAGAGCTTCCCCAGGTGGATGGCCCCCCCTCCCCCCAAATAACTCTCTTTCCCAGGCGTCTGCTGCTGGGCAAACGGCCCCCTCCCCGTGCCGCAAAGGAGACAAAGCGGCTCAGAGACGGCAGGCTGCTTTGCTCCTCAGCCTCACCCTCTCCCTCTGCAGAACGGTCCTCTGACCGGAGCCCCCGAGAGCCAGAGCGGAGGGTGGCTGGGACCAGCGTGTGTCACCTGCACCTCTCTGTGAGTCCCCGGGATGTGGGTGTGACAGAGCAGAACCATCAACGCCACGTGACACCTGTGGCATGGCACCGACAGGCACTCACCGGCTGGGGGTTCCACATGTCCCCCCACAAATGCCGTCTGCTGGGCGCCCCAGCTGCCCCCCTCTAGGGTTGGAGACACGGATCCATGGCCCTGATCTTTCCGTGGCCTGAGTCTCCCGCTTGAACAAAATGGAGGCGAGTGAGTCGGTTCGATGACGCTTCTGTCATTTTCTCTTCCCTGGGGAGCAATTTAATTATGTGATGAATCGGTGCGATCACGAGGGCTGGAGGAAGACACAACAGAGGGATCCGAGGGTTCCCCCATGGATGGGCTACAGGCAGCCTCTGAGCTCTAGTCAGATCACGCCTGTGCCATCAGCAAACAGAGTGTTTTGAGTCTGGGTCTTCTCCTCCTCCTGCTCCTCCAATGCCCCCTCCACAGATGCACTCGCACTATCATGGTCAGACAACAAGTGAAAAATAAGAAGCCTGCTGAAACCGGTGTGGCTCAGTGGATAGAGCGTCGGCCTGCAGACTGAAGGGTCCCAGGTTCGATTCTGGTCAAGGGCATGTACCTTGGTTGCGGGCACATTCCCAATGGGGGGGGCGTGCAGGGGGCAGCTGATTGATGTTTCTCTCTCATCGATGTTTCTAATTATCTCTCTCCCTTCCTCTCTGTAAAAAAATCAATAAAATATATTTTCAAAAAAAATAAGAAGCCTTCTTTGCTCTCCCTACTGTGAAAGCCTCCACATCTTTATCTTCCCCGCCCCCCTCCTTTCCTTCCTTCCTTAGAGGAGGAGGGAGCATCCTCCAGGCAAAGGTTAAGGCCTCCATGTATGTCCCTATTCTCCCTCCCACCATCACCCATAGCTCCCTGCATCCCCTGTCGCCATCGCTCCTCTTACATCTTCAGGATGCCACTTCTCTAGGCTCCCTCTCCAAAGCTGGAAAATGGGTTTGGTCTCTCCAGTCTTGCAAAACTGCCTTCTGTTTTGTCCCCTTTACCATCCCATCTCTCCTCTTCTCTTCTCCATCATACTTCCCAAGAGAGTCCACACTAATTATTTCCACCTCCCTTACCTTATTCACTCCTTAACCCGTGGGAACCAGACCTCTATCTGCTTTCTCCAAGGTCCCTCATGACTCCCAGGTTGCCAGATGCAATGACCTTGACCTTTCTGCTCGGCCCTCCTGACACCCACTCTGCCCTTTGATTCCATGATGGTACAGAATCCTAGCTTTCCTGGATCCTATCTCTCCAGTCCAGGCTCTTTCCCTCTCTCTCCTTCTGACCATATCATAACGATGAGCAATCCCCACAGTCTGGGGTTGCCCAGATCTAGCAAATAAAAATACAGAGCGCCCAGTGAAATTTAAGTTTCAGATCAACAAAGAATAATTTTTTAGCATAAGGATGTCCTAAATATTATGTGGGACATTCTTAGCCTCAAACCTGATTCTTTGCTGATCTGAAGTTCAATTTCAACTGAGCATCTTGTATTTTATCTATGCCCACAGCTTCAATAATTCTTTTCTCAGATAATTCCTAAATCTTCATCTCTAGCACCAATTTCTCTCTCTCTCTCTCTCTCTCTCTCTCTCTCTCTCTCTCTCTCTC
>JAAGEH010000297.1:14600956-14637546 GCA_011751065.1 Lasiurus cinereus | reverse complement strand
TCTCTCTCTCTCTCTCTCTCTCTCTCTCTCTCTCTCTCTCTCTCTCCCACCCCTCGTTTTCTCCTCCCCCTGGGGATTTTACAGAGTCTTCAATTCATTTCATAGAAAACTGATCTTATTATTTTGAACCCTCAAACCTACTTTCCTACCTGGCTTCTCTTTTTCTAGTAATATTATTAATACCTTCTCCAGCCTCCCAATCACCTCAAGTCCAAATCCAGGAGCCCTTACTAATCCAGTGGCAGAATCTTGGTTGATTTTTATCTTCTCCATCACTTTTAAATGTCTTTTTCCCCATTTCCATGGAAACTGCGAACTCAAGGCCCATGTCATCTCTGTAGGACTACAAACCATTCCAGGCTACTGAGATTGTCTTCTGATTAATCCCTTTACCTCTACTCTCACCCGCCCTCCACGAGCGCACACTCAATTAACATCCCAATTGAAGCACAGGTATGACCTGCCATCTCCTTGACCAAGAAGTTTCCGCCTCGCTCCTGGTAGAACTTCCAGCTCCCTAGACAGCCTGAGGGCCTTCCACGAGCTGGTGCTGCTCCTCTTATCTCCCGTGGTCTCTCCTCTCTGCACCGGAAGCTCAAGGCACATCAGAACACAATGTCCAGGCTCGTGTCACACTCGTGCTCACAAGTACACTAACTTTGAGGGCAACTCTTGCCATTTCTACTAGATGCCCCCGAAACGCCTTCCAAGTTAATGAAGTCAGTGCTAAAGTATCCCCATTAACAGGATTCAGTAATGAAATCCACAAACCATCGACGTGATCATGCAAACGATTGTACTTTTTCACAAACCCGCTGTTTGCTTTCTTCCAGTTATGGGCGAGGTCAAGCTCTCAGATGCAGGCCAGATCCTGTGAGGTCAAGTCCCAGCTGAACTCTGATAGGACTCCGAGGGGCGCAGACACACCCAGACCCCACCCCCTCTCTTCTGCCTCTCCTGATTTACTTTCTGAACCCTGATCTCGCCCCCATTTCTCCCACTTCTCACGCACGGAAGGTTCTAACAGTCTCTGTAAATGTCCTTGGACGCTCTGTTGTACTAGTGTAAGTCTGCAAAGAGCTGTGTATGCTACACTGCAGCCAATCCCACACGCTGATCCAAAAACATCTGAGCGCTTTCATCATCTAAGTCAGGGGTCTGCATCAGGCCAGAGAGGGAGTATTTTTGGCTTTGCAGAACATATGGTCTCTGTTGCAAGCACTCGGTTGTGTCACAAAACATGATACAAAAACAAACAAGTGGGCCGGTGTGCCAATGACACTTTACCTAAGAGACACCCACCTGGCCCGGGGGTCACGTTTTGCCAACTCCCAACCTCAATCCAGGGTCTGGTGAACCATTTAGTTCATGTGTTCTTTCCAAAGTCAACGTCATGATCGTCACTTCACTGGAAACAACACCTGAATTTCATTTGATTCAGTTTCTCTTTTGTCACCAATCATGCGTAAGCCAAACTCGGGATCCAAGAGTGAGTGAGCGGAGACAAGGGGCAGGGACTTGAGGCCCTCCCCAGGCCTTTCCTCCTGGCCCCATGGACATCCTCCCAGGCTGGGGACAGGACCGCCATGGCTGACTTTATCTTTTGCCTTGGGATCCAGTGTGGCTCTGCTCAGCACTGTTATTAATCCCGCCTTTATGTCAAATGCTGGTATTTTGTTCATTAAGAATTTTTTTTGGCATTAATTTTGATGTTTAAAAGGTACTGAAGTAAATATTCCTTGCTTCAATTATGGCGTTGTATTGTACCTTCTTTAATTTTGTGCCAAAGTGAGCACCCTACTCCCCTCGCTCCCTTCGCCTTAGAACCAGGTCAGGTCTCCTCTGCATTGCCAGCCTCCATCCCCATTTCAGAGGTGATGCCATCGATCCCATCCCTGTTACCTTTAGACAGATCATCCCTCCCGGCTGCTGTGAGTCCATTTCAGTTACTGGGCCGCCTCAGACACAGGTAGATCTGCAGCAGGTGGAAGCTCCATATGAGAGCCGCCTGGCACCACACACCGTTATTACAATGCTATTGGTTGGATTCCCTATGCTGTCCTTCACATCCCTGACTATTGGTAACTACCAAGGTGGGTAGCACTTCTCAATCCCTTCACCCTTGGTACCCAATTCCCAATCCCCCTGCCCCCTCTGGCAACCATCAATCTGTTCCCTGTATCTAAGATCTGTTTCTTTTTTGCTTGTTCATGTATATCGTTCTTTAGATTCCACATATAGGTGAAATCACATGGCATTTGTCTTCCTCTGACTGACTTACTTCACTGAGCCTCATACCCACTAGGCCCATCCACGTAGTGGCGAATGGCCAGATTTCCTTCGTTTTATGGCTGAGTAATACTCCATTGTGTGTATGCACCACCACTTTTTATCCGCCTGTGTACTGATGGGCACTTGGGTTGTTCCCATAGCGTGGCAACCCAAGTGCCCATCACTGCAGTGATGTAAATAACACTGCAATGCACATGCGGGTGCGTACATTCTTTTGAGTTAGTGCTTTGGGTTTCTTCAAACACACACTCAGAAATGGAATTGCTGGATCATGAGGCAGTTCCATTTTTAATTTTTGAGGAACCTCCATACTATTTCCTAGTATGGCTAGAAAATGTTTCCCTTAATGCATAAGGATTCTCTTTTCTCTAGAGTCACTTTTTAAGAGACATCTTAAGGTGGGAAGGAACTTAAGGGACTTCATCTTCATCATTTAACATAATGCTCAGTCCCAGGAGTTTGATTATGTGTGTTGTTGTTTTTTGTTTGTTTGTTTGTTTGTTTGTTTTTTGTATGGATGAGCAAATAGAGGCTCACAAACTGAGATTACAGAAAATAGGATTTGGATTTCTTCAAATACATACTCAGAAATGGAATTGCTGGATCATACACCATCAATGTGTATATCACAGTGAGCACCCCAAAGGAATGTTCTCTGGGACTACAAGTTTGTTAGGAGAAATGAGTACCCAAGCGAAGGGGCCTGAAGTGTCTGAGGAAACGGGCACCAGAAGCAGAAATGGATGTTACCAGCAGGTTAGGGGGGGGTGGGAGGGGTTAAGAACCCCTAGAAGGATCAAGCCGTGAAGAGGCCCAGAAGAAAGGCCAATCTTGGCCGCTTTACCACCCTGCCCAGGGCCATTCCTCTAGGTGCCAGGAGCCACTGTAATCATCATTAAAACAACTGTAATTAAAGCAACTGCTGCTCAACACCCCCAACCTTTCTAGGTCCCTTGTTTCAAGAGCTAAGGAACTATTTCCAATGTCCAGTTCCCACTTGTCCCAGGTACCACCACGATTTTGTGATCAGGAGATGCATCACCTGAACACAGGAGGCCATTCAGATGGAAGGAAAGATCAGACCAAAGTGAGGACAGGAGGCAGGAGCTGAACAAGGGAAGGGAGGGTGGGGGGAAGATGGGCGTTGGGATAGGAGGCATTGGGACACCATTTCCAAGCCAGCGCTAGAGAAATACGGCTAGCACTCCCCTTTGTTGCTTTATGTTTTGTTTTGTTTTTTTATATTTAATTTTTTAGATTCCACATTGCAACTCATCTGTGTGTGTGTGTGTGTGTGTCCACTCAGGATATTTTCCATTGATTTTTTAGAGGGAGCGGAAGGGAGGGGGAGATTGAGAGAGAGAGACATCAATTGGTTGCCTTTCTCATGTATCCCGACCAGGACCAGGGATCGAACCTGCAACCAAGGCACTTGCCCTTGACTGGAAATGAACCTGGGACCCTTCAGTCCAGGAGCCAATGCTCCATCCACTTCGGGAAATAATCACATTTCATGTGACTCTAGGCAACTTCCAAGGAGGCATCAGCTCATATGAGAAACCACGCCTGGTGTTATATCTCTGTCATGAGATGCACAGCAGGCACTTTCAAGCACTGAATATACTTGAACGTGCAGTTTCACAGCTGGTCACAAGTTCATAAATGCTCCGTGCCTCTGTCAGTGAAGATGCATGCCACGCTGGGATTCCACAGCCTGCGAGGCTTCGCCGCCTTCAAAACACTGTACATGTATGCCCACACATGGTCTCTGTGGCCCCCAGTTCAAAGACTCTTCCAGCAATTTTAACCAACACAAGACTAGAAACCACCCCAGGCTGAATGTGAGAGGCCAGTCCTGGAAACAGCAGGATGGCAAAGTGTAAACAAGAATAGAAACATGCAGCCTTTTAAATTTTGTTTTTTATTATTATTTAATATTTTTATGGATCTCAGAAAGGAAGGGAGAGGGAGAAAGAGATTGAAACATTGATTGGCTGCCTCCTGCACAGCCAACACTGGGGATCAAGCCTGCAACCGGGTCATATTCTGTGACCGGGAATTGAACCGTGACTCCTGGTTTATAGGTCAATGCTCAACCACTGAGCCATGCCAGCTGGGCATGAAGCCTTTTTTAAATCATTGCTTTGGAGAAGGCCAATACGATGGGAACACATTCATCTCTGAATATCCTGGAACAGCAGCCGCTCAGAGAAGTGTGAAATCACGAGCCAAGTGGATTTGCAGTGAGCCATTCCAGGCCAACTCATCCCTTTCATCAGCAGGCCTGATGTTACAGACTTCTCTTGCAGTGTTGTATGGTTGGGGTTTTTAATTTGTTTGTTTTTCCTTTCATGCACCACAGCCAGTATTTTCAAAGCTGTTGCAACTTTCCTAAGTCACATCTTTTTTTTCCCTCTGTGACCCCACAAACAATGCTGCTCTAGAGAACCACAACCACAATACCTTCATCTTTCATTGGATTGAATCATGTTCTTTCTTTTTTTTAAATATATTTTATTGATTTTTACAGAGAGGAAAGGAGAGAGATAGAGAGTTAGAAACATCGATGAGAGAGAGAGACATCGATCAGCCACTTCCTGCACACCCCTGCTGGGGATGTGCCCACAATCAAGATACATGCCCTTGACCGGAATCGAACCTGAGACCTTTCAGTCTGCAGGCTGATGCTCTATCCACTGAGCCAAACTGGTTTCGGCTGAATCATGTTCTTGAACGGGAACAATGTGTCCATATATTTGTATTGAGTCTTTGTCAATCCTTTACATGATCACTTGTGATGTTAGAAGATGGAATGCAGCAAATCCCAGCATCTTTTACTCTTTCGATCAGTCTACCAGTAATGAAGCACGGAGCATGGACCCTCCACAGTGGTCTGGGATAACGGGAATGAACTGCAGATCCTGGCTTCGAGGACTACACAGTCCACGGGGAAGAGGGAGACTTGGAAACAGTTATGAGAACGGGTGAAGCCACCTTTACCCCCTGCCCTATGGCGAGAAGGTGCAAGCAGGCTGCTTCCACACCAACAATGCTTCCTCAGGGCATGTGATCAGGGGGTTAGGTACCCGTGACTAAGCCAGCACAGACATGGGGCATCATGCATGCTCTCCTATGAGGTGAGGAAGTCTGCTTCTGGCAAGGTCTCCTGTATCCCTGTCCATCTCCATCATCGCCTTGCTCTATGGAACTGCTCTCAGACCTCGAAACTGCCTTGCTTGAATTTATAATCCTTCCTAGCTCTCCTAGTTATTATTAATGGCACCCCTGTCATATATGCTTATGATGTGCCAAGAACGGTCCATGCTTTAATTTAGTAGTCGACGAACTCATTAGTCAACAGAGCCAAATATCAACAGTACCGCGATTGAAATTTCTTTGGAGAGCCGAAAACTGACTTCTGCGCGTGAGCCACGAAGTTTCAATCACACTGTATGTGCGCGCCCACATGTGGTATTTTGTGGAAGAGCCATGCTCAAGGGGCCAAAGAGCCACATGTGG
Organism: Lasiurus cinereus; assembly: GCA_011751065.1. Lineage (NCBI taxonomy): Eukaryota > Metazoa > Chordata > Mammalia > Chiroptera > Vespertilionidae > Lasiurus > Lasiurus cinereus. Next base: position 14,631,735 of record JAAGEH010000297.1, on the reverse strand, counting down.
CTCAAGAGCCACAGTGTACCAACTACTGCATTAGTTCATTGAATTTTTAGAATATCCTTGAAATGGGCTTTGCTATCCTGGTGTTATAAAGGAAGAAAAGGAGCCTCAAAAAAAAAGAATTAGAAATGTGTGCATGGCCACACAGCTGGTAAGTAGGAAAACTGGCACCCCGGATGGGTGATAATAAAGGTTTTTGCACAGTGCATTAGTCCGCCTTTGTAGACGCATGTAGGTGATCTGCACTGTAAGAACAGAGACCAACATTTGCCTTCTTCTCATAACCCGCAGGCAGCGGGGACTGTGAGCAAGCAGAGTAGGCATCTACCAGTGTGGTGCGATTTAAGGAAGGCCGGACAGGATGGGTTAAACCTATCTCCATCACTGCCTGTCACGTGCCTGGAATTTCTTTACTGGGAGTGCAATACTTTGGGGGTATTTCTGGTTGTCAGGGTGCTCCATTGGAACACAACTGCTCTGGGAGGAGTCAGCCTCCGCTAAGACCCCTGCGAGGGCCAGGGCCTTAGCGAATGAGTCCCAGGAGAGGTGCCTGGAAGGAGCCTGGGAGCTCTGGGAATGGGCAGGAGGGGCGCCGAGGAGGGGGGGAGGTTCTGAAAACTGGAGGGAACATTGTGATTGGCTGACCCCACCTCTGTGGCCTCCCAACTCAGGGCGAGGCAAAGGGAAGGTGCATAATTCTCTTGATGTGAGAAAACAGCTGTTTTGATCGGGTGTGTGAGTTGGAGGCATGGAGGGTGGGAGCAAGTGGGCAGCGAGTGCTGAGGGCTGTGAGCACTGTGAGGCCACAGAAGACGGAAGACAGAATCCTTGTCTTCCAAGAGCTTATAGCCTCTCTGGAGAGAGAAGATATCCCGAGCAAACCCGGGAGAATAAGATAAGACAGGCATGACCACACGCAAAAGGAGAAGGAGAGCTCCATGGGGGAGCCAGCAGGTGGTGTCACTTCCCTGGGGGGACAGGACCCCAAGAATAGGACCAAAGAGAGAAGTGGAAGGAGCAGGTGGTGAATGTCTGCCATGCTAAGGGAAGACCCACATGTCTATAACCCACTACAATGGTACCTTGAGATACAAGTTTAATTCGTTCCATAACCTTGAGGCGTGGGAAACTATGAGACGCTCTAGTCGGGGTCAACTGGTGGGTCGTGTGCAGCCGGCCCATCCACACGATTACTCCTATCTCAAATGTTGCTCGTATTTCAAAGCAAAAATCGCTCGCTCGACGGCTCGTATCTCAAAAATCTTGTATGTTAGGGCACTCGTATCTCGAGGTACCACTGTACTACCACAGCACCCCCAAACAAGGAAACCCACACTTGGATTTAATCAGCATGATGCAAAATGATGGGAGGCTGGTGCAGACACAAATTCATGCGGTAATTTCTATGAAGATTGATCTATTAAGACACGTGGCAAGTAGACGTGATGAAGCCAGTGAGGCCAATGTACACCCCTCAGCTATCTCTGTGGGAAAGAGCTCTGATGACCGGGCTGGGCCAGCAACCTTGGAAAAGTCCAAGACTTTCCACTGTCTGTCTTCAGTTCCGATAAAGAAGCGCTTCATCCTGTGACCTTCCAAACCAGAGACAAAGGCTCCTCTTCCGGGCGTTCGCTTAAGACTCCCTTCTCAAGCGGGAAAGGTTATTTCTATTTGCTCTAACTCATTTTGTGTTTTCATAAAAGATCCCTTTATTTAATTCTTACAGAGAAAACAACTGCAAGGAAGAAAGGAAGGAAGCAAGCCGGCTCTGACCTTTATTGGCTAAATGAGTTGTTTCGCAAAGGCTACAGGTGATGATGTTCTCACCAGGCCGAATAACCAGCCTTTGTGCCCGTTGGCACAAGAGAAACCAGCGGCGGCTACATCCTAAGGCTTAGTCATGAGTGAGCAGAAAGGAGAAAATCACAGATAGGAGGAGACTGGCAAGAGGGGTGAAGGGCGAGGGAGGAGGGTCCACAAGAAATCCTCCCTCCTCGTTTCTTAATTGAATTATATTTCCAGCCTATATTTCATTTCAACTTCTGGCTGCTAGTGAGTTACATTGCCACAAGTGTCCTGTTTTCTCCCAGGTGGCTGTGCATCTGAGACCTGAATGGCAAAGGTCTGCGGTTCGGTCTGCTAATAGGTTGTAGTAACCTCCATAGAGACACACAGAGACAGGGATCACATTATTCAAGCCCACAGTTAGGCACAGACTGTGTCTAACAAAGGATGCTTGTGCTTTACTTGCAGATGCGCACAGCAACTTGGCTAACGAAGATCCGACGCCTAAGTGTCAGGATTTCCGGAGCATTCTGGTGTTCCAAGAAGCAATCAGAAAAAAAAAATTTTTTTTTGAACTCAGAAGAATCTGGGAGATGATTCCAGTACTGAAGCAAGATGACAGTGCCAGTATTTTTGCATTTAATGTTTTATAAGAAAGGGATTCAGAATCCATAAAAAGAAATCGGTGAGAATGAATATTTAAAGCACTTAAAATATACAGATTTTTTTCAACATCGTGTAAAATGCAAGAAAAACAACCTAAAGATTATCATCCTAATAATTATTAGCAGACAGAATTTTAAAACGTAAGTACTAAAAACTTCAACAATCTCAAAAATGAAAAAAGATTGTCATGGCAAGCAGACCATTTTATCTGAACTTTGGTAGAGATTTCTTGAAGTGCATAAACTTTGTTGCCATTGAATTGCAAACACATTTCTGTGCAAATTTTTTCACAGCTAAAAAGAAAAGGCCCGAGTCAGGTGATGTATTTATGAGCTATCTCCAAATTATTCTTCTCTGCTTTCTTCATCTTCATATCATCAGAGCTCTTAGCTGATCACTTTGAGGAGGGGTATTTTTAAACTTGGACGGGGTATAATTTTATGTTGGGGGAGGGAGGAAGGAGGGGAAATTAAATCCATTTATTTACCTCGAGCTTTAGTCCGACTGCAAGCAAAGAAGCAAGCACTTTCTTTTTGTCCCCCTCTTCTCCGACACCCAGCTGCCCATATCTGTTTACTAAACCTCTCCTGTTGTCATGGGTACATGCTAAGGGGATCCCCAGTCAGTCACCCCTCATAGGATCCCCTCCCAGGAGGCGGGCATCACCCCTGACTTGTGTCTAGCCACTGGAATACAGCAATGCCACAGGCCGGAGCTCCCTGGACCAGGTTACACTCTGCAAGGCTTCATCTGAGCAGCCGGAGTCGGAAAGTTTCCTGCTGGCTTGACGCTGCCTCGCTGTGGCAGGCCCGTGAGAAGCAAGTGGCCACGTGGAAAGCCAGGTGAACATTCTCTAGTTCAGTGGTTCTCAACCTTCCTAATGCCGCGACCCTTTAAGACAGCTCCTCATGTGATGGTGACCCCCAACCATAAAATTATTTTCATTGCTACTTCATAACTGTCATTTTGCTACTGTTATGAACTGTAATGTAAATATCTGATATGCAGGATGTATTTTCATTGTTACAAATTGGACGTAATTAAAGCATAGGGATTAATCACAAAAACAATATGCAATTATATATTGTGAAATATTTCTTTCTAATTACAAAGAAATGAAATTTGGTCTTGAATCGTGGTGTAGCATGGGTCACAGTCTTCATATGACAACAGTAAACTACATGGCTACATTTGGCTACACCGAGGAGCGGTGTGTTGGTTCCTAAGACCATGGGAAATAGGTGTTTTCCAATAGGCTTAGGCAACCCCTGTGAAAGGGTTGTTTGACCCCCCAAAGGGTCGCGACCCACAGGTTCAGAACCGCTGCTCTAGGAGATGAGAAAGCCCCAGGAGATGGCCAGCAAAAAAGCAGGGCACCTCAGTCCTACAACCCCGCCTTAATTCTGCCAACAGCCACGCGTTCTGGAAGAAAGAAACCCAAGGTCCCAGGAGGAACACAGCCCAGACAAGATCTTGACTACATCTCTTCGAGATCCTAAGGAGAGACTCCAACCAAGTTGCACCCAGATTCCTGGTCCACAGGAACCGCGGGATAATGATTACCTGCTCTTTCAAGCCACTCAATTCATGGCGATTTGTTCTGCTGCGATATGTAATGAATGCACATGTCACCATCCACTCTGAACTCCAATAGCAATTATTCTTGCAAAAAATTTTTGTGCAGAAACCGGTTTGGCTCAGTGGAGAGAGCGTCAGCCTGTGGACTGAAAGGTTACAGGTTCGATTCTGGTCAAGGGCATGTATCCTGGTTGCGGGCACATCCTCTGTAGGGGGCGTGCAGGAGGCAGCTGATCGATGTCTCTCTCTCATCAATGTTTCTAACTCTCTATCCCTCTCCCTTCCGCTCTGTAAAAACTCAATAAAATATTTTAAAAAATTATTTTTGTTTTGCCCTGGTCGGTGTTGCTCCATGGTTAGAGCATGGGCCCGAACACCAGAGGGTCTTGGGTTTGATTCCCTGTCAAGGGCACATACCTAAATTGCAGGTTCAATCTCCATGTTGGGCGTGTGCAGGGAGGCAACCAAAAGATGTTTGTGTCTGCCTCACATCTATGTTGCTCTTCTTCTTCTCTCTCTCTCTCTCTCTCTCTCTCTGTCTCTCTCTCTCTCTTTCTCTCTCTCTCTCTCCCCCAACCCCCCCCCCGTCCAAGTCCCTCTCCCATTTTCACTTAAAAATCAACAGAAAAAATATCCTCAAGGGTAAAAAAATAAGTTTTGGGTTGCCAGTTGTCATATTCTTCCTCCTTTTGAGGACTACAGAAACAGAGCAGAAGGCTTTATCGACATGCACACCTTTATTAAAACTTCAATGCAGAATGTAATTATCCATGCATGAGTTTCACAACAGAAATGAGTTCAACCATTTTCAGGATACTCGTATTTCATTGGTCCTTGAAAACTGGAAAGTGTGCCTCCAAACTAGTTTTTTTTCATGTTTGGGTACTTCATCATTTTTCAACAAACTTTTGCTTTTGAAACAATTTGAGGTGGACAGAATTATTGTGAAGACGGTACCGAGTTCCTGCACCCCCACACCCACTTTCCACTGTGATTAATATCATACGTTAGCATAGCACATTTTTCACAGTTAATGAACCAACAGTGATCATCAACTAAACGCCATACTTTATTCCTCGTTCCCTGTTTTTTTATCTCCTGTTTGTTTGTTTGTTTGTTTTTTTAAATATATTTTATTGATTTTTTTACAGAGAGGAAGGGAGAGGGATAGAAAGTCAGAAACATCGATGAGAGAGACATCCATCAGCCGCCTCCTGCACGCCTCCTACTGGAGTTGTGCCCGCAAGCAAGGTACATGCCCCTGACCTGAATCAAACCTGGGACCTTTCAGTCCGCAGGCCGACGCTCTATCCACCTAGCCAAACCGGTCTCGGCTCTCCTGTTTTTTTCTGTTTCAGTATCTCATCCAGAATACTGTGGAACACTTAGCTATCATGTCACCTGAGCTTCTCTTAATTGTAAATACTTCTTAGAATACGTTTGTTTTTGATGACCTGGACAGTTTTGAGGACTACTGGCCAGATAGGATGGATAGGATGTCCCTCTGTTGGAATTTGTCTTATGTTCTTCTAGGGACGAGACCGGAGTGATGAGTTTTGCTCACTCAGAGAGGGGGTGGGCCTGTAAAGCTCAGAGAGACACCATTCTCAACGCATCACATGAAATGTACCTGCTTTTCATACAAGGTAGCACTATTGATGTTAACCTAGGTCACCTGGTTTGAGGTAGTATTTGTCAGGTTCCCTCCTGTAAGGCACCCTTTCCCCACATATACGATGTGCAGCCCTCTGGGAATCAGGCTTTAACTCTGCTCTCTAGCAGAGCATTCCACACACATGGTTTTGAATTCGGGAGCGTTCTCTAGTCTCCTCCAATACTCTTCCAACGATTTACTGATATCAGTACAGTTACTATGTCATACGTTGGCTTAATCCCAATACTAATTTATTTTGTTGCTCAAGTCGTTCCACCTTTGGCCACTGGGGGCACTTTCTCTCCTTTGGACTCACCTTGCCTCACACCCACCATTGGGAGGTCAGCTGTTCTGTTTTTTTCTTTGAGCACTTCCTTGCTTTCTGGCACGATAAACTGTCCCAGGCTAATTTTGCATATTTCTTGTCATAGTCTTAAGTCAACCATTCCTCCAAAAGGTTCTGGTTCCTTTTCTTAGGAAATAGTCATTGGAAGCCAATATTTGGGTGGTAGGTGTGTTTATTGCTTCTGGAATGTCATTGTTTCTCGGTCAAACCAGTTTTTCAATCTCTTAATATGAGATGCTGGAGTATCCCTGTATGTTTAATTTATTTTCACTTAGTCAACACACATTTTTTACAGACCTCATTATGTGCCAGGTATTTAACATTTTGAAGATATTAACTCATCCAATCCTTGTAATAACCTCCTAGCAACTATTATTAGCCCCATTTTATAGACAGAAAAACAGAGGCACTGAGAGGTTTTGACATGCCCCCACATCACGCAGCTTAGTAAGCGGAAGGCCAGCAATTGGTCCCAAGCATCTCCAGATTTGGGCACTAACCACTATAACACATTGGCTCACAGCAGTGAAGACCTCACAGAGCATAAAACTGATGTCGTTCAAGATACTTCTTGGGCGGTGGCCCAATTTAAAATAAAGGAGGAGGCTGTTGCAATGTGCCTCTTGAGAGGACTCTGGAAGCTGCCCAGGATGACAGATGATGCCTAGAATTAGTGGGGTGCTCACGTTGTAAAGTATAAAAATGTTGAATCCCTATACCATGTACCTGAAACTAATATAACCAATATGTGTACTAAGTATACTTAAATAAAAAGTAAATTAACAAAATTAAAAATAAAAACCATTTCACTCAGTGGCTGCAAATATACTTCGTTATACTCAAGGGTGATGGGCCAGTGCCTTCTTTATTTCATTTCCACCCGTTTTCCTTCCCCCCAAAATCAGAGGGGCTTTCCTATCTTTTCCTACTCATGAAACTCCCATTCATCACGCAAATATTTGAATGAAATTCTCTCTTGCGAAAACCACTGAACGAAACTGCGATTTCCGTTTGCAACTAATCGAAAGAAAAAAAAATAAAATAAAACGTACACTTACTTTTGACTGTCACGAGTGGATGGTTCCGAGAAATCAAAGTTGAGATGATCTAAAAGAAAACAGCAAAACAACCCCACTGAATGCAAATCTGTAAGTGGGCTGTTTGTAAGGCCCTCACCCCCACTTCTTTTCATGGCCGAGCGCCATGTCCTACGACTTGGTTTTAGCTGTCAATAACACCTTAGGGAAAGGGAGTGCAGGGGGGGGGGGTGGAGATGGGGCTCTGTAGAAAGGACTCACCTAGGAAAAGAAGGAAGGCTTTTCTATATTTACTTATGAAACCTGTCTCTATTTACTGACTTCTTACTGGTATTTTTAAACTCCTTGGGAGAGGATACAGATCCCACAGTCAGGAATGTGGACCTTCACGTGTCAGTGCCAAGCAAGCACCAAACGAGCTGCCTTCGAGATGTGCCAAAGCTAAGGGACATGCCACAAAGAATTCCCAGACCAAGTGCCTTAATGCACCAGTAAGAAATCACAGTGACATAGGTCAGCGGGTGGGAAGAGTGTACTGGTTGGATTCATAGGTCAGAAGAAAGAGATGAACCTTTGGTCTGTGAGAAGCCTTGCCCAGCACGTATGATTGAGAAGGCTTCCAGGAAGGAGGTGGGGTGGGGAGGGGAGAGGGGAGTTATCTATCAATGGCAACATCAATGGACGTGGGGAAGGGGATGGTCTTAGATTCGTTTCTGGCATTTATAACCGCTCTTCGAGAGAAGTGCATTTTGGTGCCTCTGGGAGCACCAGTCTAGACAACCTAATCACCTTATCTAATACAGTTTTAAAACTATCAGCAGGGTCAAACCCTTTGGAAACTCTGTTTAAAAAAAAAACAATCTCAACTCATATAATTGAATTCTTAAATATCAGAGTGTCACTTTTATTAGAAATAAAATATCAAGAAATGTGCAATTGTTTAGGTTTTTAAATATCTTCCCTTTTTATTAACAAAAGGCCATTGTAGGAATTTAAGAAGAAAAGGTATTCCAACTGACGTGTTAGAAAGAATGGTAATATTCTACCGATTTCTGGGTACTTGATGATGGGCCAATCACTGCAAAATGCAGCTTAGTCCATACAAAAAGGATTCATCTTCCTCTAAGCATTTCACAGAGAATTGAATAGAACTAGGACCTACTCATAATAATCTGTACATTTTTTAAATACATATTTTTATTGTGTAAAGTATTACAAATAGTAGTACCTATGTCACCTTTTTTCCCCCCATTGACCTCCCCTCAGTCTTCCCTACCCTCCAGTGCATGCCCTTACCTGTCCCCCTGCCCCCAATGTCCTGTATCCATTGGCCATGCTTATATACATGCATACAAGTCCTTCGGTTGATCTCTTACAGGCCTCCCTCCCCCACAACCTCCCCTGTACATTTTTATAGCCACAGATATTTACAAAAGATTTTGGCTTAAGAAAAAGTAATCTTTCCAAGCATGATTTTTAGCTGGGGAATAAAAAAAAAAAAACCTGTGAAAGAAAAGTTACATATTTTCCTTTATCTCCTAGTTACTGTGTGTTGACAAACAAACATATCACAACTTGAAATGTGATATTTTAGGGTTTTTCATTGTTGATACAGGGAATCAAGTCAACGTGAATTCCAAAGTGTCTTACATTTGAAAGTATATTTACCAGTAATTCTGTTTCAGACTTTCAGATCTTATTGGAAAGAATAAAACAAGCAAGCAGGTGCGTGGTTAACATGGCGAGTTGAATAAATGAGCCGTTCCTAGAGCTGACCTGACACAGGACCCCGGAGGCTTTCTCCAGTATCTGAGTGGCCAGGCCACTGGAGACCACGCTCGCTAGATGACACCTAAGGCAGGTGGGTGAGACCAGGAGACATCACATGGGAAGTTGCTAACGCTCTGTCCACTCTCTGTGCCACTGGGCAAGTCTCATTGGGTCTGCTCTCAGAAGTACATTTCATGGATCTGCTCTCAGAAGTACATTTCATGGATCTGCTCTCAGAAGTACATTGAAACACAACCTATCTTACCTGATTTTTTCTCAGCGATTGATTACAAATCGATGGAGGTGGGGTGGGAGAGGCACGGACATGGGGCAGTGCAGATATAAATAATCGGCAGTGTCTATTCTGTTGTTTACTCAGGAGTGGGCAAACGTAAGCTGGTAGTTGTGAGTACACAAGACCCAGAGTGTATTCTTGTCTCACTGTTTACTTATTATTGTATTATTTATTTGTACAACTGGAAGCCTACTTTTGCACACCCCCTATATAATAGCTGCATGCATTGAAACACATGCATCAGATAAATTTTGTAGAGTTTGTTTGTATCTTAATCAATTAAATAATCATTTCCGGGATACAAAGGGTACAGTGGGAAGAACACAGGAGTGAGCTTACGGCCTTCTGGGTCTCATCGGAGGTAGCAGTGGGCGGGCAGTGGGCGGGCATTGGAGCTGTCTCTGTACATCACTAAGTCTCTCCACACAGCATGGGTGAGGCCTCGCCCCCTAAGCCCTTACTTCTCCTTGACAATCTCTACCAGGAAGTTTATGCTTTCTGAACAAATAAATAAATACAGCTGGCCAAATTTGCTTTTGCAGAAGCCAAAAGTGAACCCCCTTTTAAGGGTGACAGTACTTCAAATAGCTGCTATAAATTATTTTGGTTTGCATATTTGGTTTAGTGTATGAAAGTCTAAAAACTTTGGATAAAAACCGCTTTGAAAAGTTCTAAATGTTCTATGGAGACATCGTATCGTTCCCGACACCATTTCACCACTACTTATAATTATTCTATCCTTCAGCCACACCATCCCTTCATGCCCATGAGGAACGAAATGGTTTCTGGGCTCTATTATTTTACCCCAAATTTGGCTTTCTCACTGAGCAGCCCACATTCTGACAAGAACTCTATAGAGCTCTTTAGATTTCATGTCTAATTTAATAAGTCTGGCCATCTGAATTCCAGAATCCAACCCCAACTTCCCTCAGGAAGTGGAAAAGGCTGAATATGTATTCATCTGGTGTTGGGGGGAGGAGGGGACGATGAAGAGGGAGGAGGGGATGTACCATGCTCCAAAACACAAGGAAACTGGAAACAGATGACATGCATCCTCTCAGGGGCGTGTAGCATAAGCTAAATATACGCACAGCTCAGCTGACCACTTATGAACACAGCTCCCTCGGCAAGCATAGCGCTGCACTGAGGGCGGCCCCTTCACTGGTCCGCCGCGAAAGTCATGAATGAAGAAGGTGGGGTGGTGGCCCTGTCTGAACATCGCACAATCGACACTGCTCCGCTCCACACAGATCTTGAACAGAAACGATTAAAAGCCTTCTGTGGTCCTGGGTCCCAGTTTCCGGTTCGGTACTTGAAGGAGGATCCGTCTAGCTCGCTCCGCTTGGCACTTTCACTGAGCAGCACTGTTTGACAAGAGCTCTGTAGCTCAGCGGTTCTCAACCTGTGGGTCTGACCTGTTTTCTGATGGTCTTAGGCTCTACAGCAGTGACCCACAGGTTGAGAACCACTAGCAGGGTCGCCTAAGACCATCAGAAAACACAGATATTTACATTGCGACTCACCACAGCAGGAGGAACTGTATTAAACGGTCGCAGCATTAGAAAGGTTGAGAACCCCTGCTATAGCTCTCTGCGTTTCCTTTTCACTTGATTTAATAAGTAAATAGGGGCAGCAGGTGTGGAGGGAGCAGATGTACTAGTAGGATTCCAGCTTCTCTGAAGGAACCACGGCTATTGCCCCTGTTACTCAGAGCAGAACTTTCTTGGGCTGGGGGCTGTTCAGAGCTTCCCTTCAGATGCTGTGATTCATTCTGTCTGTGGCCATGATTCAAGTGGGGAGGCATGGGTATTTCCCTCATGTCTTTCTCAGAGCTGGTCTTTTTTTTTTTTTAATATATTTTATTGATTTTTTACAGAGAGGAAGGGACAGGGATAGAAAGTCAGAAATATCGATGAGAGAGAGACATCGATCAGCCGCCTCCTGCATGCCCCCTACTGGAGTTGTGCCCGCAAGCAAGGTACATGCCCCCGACTGGAATCGAACCTGGGACCTTTCAGTCCACAGGCCGATGCTCTACCCACTGAGCCAAACCAGTCTCGGCCCAGAGCTGGTCTTAAATGCAGAAAGTACGTTATGACAAAATAAAAACAGGAATAACACACAAAAAAAGAGAAAAAAACAACCTGATTACAGGGAAGCGAAATGGGCTGAATTGGAGTTATATAAATGTCTTACTTAGCCGATTGGTCAGGCAACAACATTGACAGAATCCACAAAGGCAGAGTACACGGAATTCTCCCCTCTGTCCAGGCCACCTGCAATGTCCCATTTGGGAGAACAGCTGCCTGGCTCAGAAGCAGACAGATACAGTCATCCGATGGCCATACAATAAGGGGTGTGTTTACTCATTCATCCAACAAACACTTATTCAGCATCCACCATTGGGCAGGGGGGAGGACCAGAAATGAATGGCACGATTCACCTTGGAGGTGCTCACTCCTGGAGGCGGGAAGGAAGCCAGCTAGGCATTTATGAGAGACAAATAAACAGGTAAAGTAATCAGATGTGAACAGTTTACTCAGGGATGTAATATACAGCACAGGGGAGAGAGTCAATAACATCGTAATAATGATGCTTGGTGACAGATGGTTACTAGACTGAAGGTGGCAGCGACCCCCTTATAAGGCATATCGACAGTAAAACACTATGGTGTATACCTGAAACTAATATAAAATTGTTTTTTCAATTAGAATTAAAATATATGTTTATTGATTTCAGAGAGGAAGGGAGAGATAGAAACATTAATGATGAAAGAGAATCATTGATCAGCTGCCTCCTGCACGCCCCCTACTGGGGATCGAGCCTGCAACCCAGGCATGTGCCCTTGACGGGAATCGAACCTGAAGACCCTTCAGTCCACAGGCCAACGCTCTATCCACTGAGCCAAACCAGTGAGGGCTAAAAGTACACTTTTAAAGGATGGGAACAGAAAGCTAGACTCATGTAACCACAAATACCCAATCTGACCAATACACTCACATCCTGCTTACTCTTTCCTGGTCCCCAGCTCATGGTTTTCCTCATGAGAACTATTGCCACTTGATGTCCCATATTTATTTGTTCATGTTTGGTTGCCTGTCCCTCTCTGTAGAAAGTAAGTGCTTAAAGACAGGGCGTTTCTTTGGTTCATGGAGGTAAACCTCCCTCAGAATAGAACATCACACCTAGTAGCTGCTCAATAAATATTAGCTGACTGAATGTATGAGTCAATAAACATTATAGAAGTCACTTAATAAACAGAATGATTATCTCAAAAGATAGGAGGAAATGATGTTGGGTTATTACAAAAGGCAATTCAATTTTTAAAAAATATATACATAATTTATTGATTTTTTACAGAGAGGAAGGGAGAAGGATAGAGAGCCAGAAACATCGATGAGAGAGAGACACCGATCAGCCGCCTCCCGCACGCCCCCCACTGGGGATGTGCCCACAACCAAGGTACATGCCCTTGACCGGAATCGAACCCTGGACCCTTCAGTCCGAAGACCGACGCTCTATCACTGAGCCAAACCGGTTCTGGTAAGGCAATTCCATTTTGATGAAGTCGTTGAAAAGCCAGTCAAGGGTGATTTGCTTGGCAGGTCCTTTGGTGTACCTAGCGTTAGGTCTGTGAAATACAGGTAGTTTTGTCTGCTTGGCACCCTGTCCTCATGCCACTGGCTCCAGGTGGCTTTGGTGAGGCAGCCAATCCCAGACATCTGCTCCCCTGACCCCAGGGTAGGGCCCAAACCCAAGCTGGGCCAGCTGATTCTCACCCACCACCCCACCACCCTGGCATTTAAACCTGAGCCACTGTGCTATCCGGTTTCAGGTATACACGTTCCTGTCTCTGAGACACCCCCTCCCCATTTGTTCTGATTCCCATCTCCCCCAAGTCCTGTTTGGCCAGCTCTTTCCTCAGTTCTTTAAGCTATTAATATCCTTCCAATAAACATTTGGTTCTGGCTCCAGCAGTCTCTGTTTATTTCTGTTGATTACATCCAAAGCTCTCCGTGACCACAGGGGCTGATTAAAAGATGAATGCACTCACAATAAAAAATCTCTCATTGAACATTATCCATGTGCAGGTACTGAGCTAACCTCTGTATAGGAGTTATCCAATTTAATCATTAGAGCCAGCTCCATGAATGCCTGTCCCAGCAAGGTTTCCGAATGGTAAACAGCATGTCCAAAGCTCCCAACCTCCCAGGGGCAGAGCCATCAGTAGGGATTATTCGTTTTCTATTACCTAGAGTCTGTCAAAGAAGTTTCGAATTAAAGATCCCCAAAAGAAGAAAGAGATCTGGAAGACATAAGCGGGGAGAGAAAAGGAAGCTTAAGACAAAGGAGTGAATTCTACATCAAAGAGGCAAAGGGAATAATAATAATACTGGTAATGAGACAAAATGCTGTGAAAGCTACAAGGTTAAAAAATAGAAGTAGGTAAAGAATTTCAGACAACTAAGATATAATGATGACACAGGAGACAGAACAATGTTATAAAAACATAGTTTCCACAGTAACCCCTAAATTTAGCAAACATTCCCCAAGCACTGACCGAGGGGGACAGGATTACGATGACATAAGAGCATAACTTAATATCAATAAACACAAAAATTAAAACTGAGTTTAAGTATGACACTAAAATGTTCTTTTCATCAAACTAAGCAGCCAGATAATATCTAGTATAAAACGAAACAGTTTGAAGTCCACAAGAGATAATATGTGATTAAAATAGGAAAGGAAAATAAAATACAGGAAGGAATGATTAGTGGTGTCTAATGCTGTTTTTTTAAAAAAAATAACACTCTGCCGAAACCGGTGTGGCTTAGTGGATAGAGCGTCGGCCTGCGTACTGAAAGGTCCCAGGTTCGATTCTGGTCAAGGGCATGTATCCTGGTTGCGGGCACATCCCCAGTAGGGGGCGTGCAGGAGGCGGCTGATCAATGTCTCTCTCTCATTGATGTTTCTAGCTCTCTATCCTTCTCCCTTCCTCTCTGTAAGAAATCAATAAAATATATTTAAAAAATATATTTTAAAAAAACAACCCTCTGATAAATGAGAACTGATCTCTGGAGTTAGCAGCACAAAAGTGACTGGTGAGCGTGGTTTTGGTGGAGTAGTGAGGATGAAATTCGGAGAGGAGGGGAGGAAGTAGAGACATCTCTTTTGAATGGAGAAATTGTCTATAGCTTGTAGAATCACAAGACTCCTCTTCCCTAAAATGCAAGATATTATACAACGTTTGCAAGATGAGGGGAATGATTTAGAAAAGAGAGGAAAATGGATGAAGCAGGAGTGATTAGGGGTCCATTGCAAGAGCCCGGTCTTGAGCAAGAAAGAAAACGGGATGGAGGGCATGGGAACGCCGGCTTTAATCAGGAGCAGGGATAGCTCATTCATCTCAGCTAACAAGAGGGAAGGGAGAGGGTATAGGTCCCGAGTCAAGCAGGTGACGAGATTTTGGAATAGGAATCTATAGATAGTCTTTTCTGATCTCTTGCCTCATCTCAGCGAAGGAAGCAGGATCATCAGTTGCGAGTGCAGAGAGGGTTGTTTTGAGGTTTGAAAGAGAAAAAAGGAGAAGGGGTAAAATATATATGAGAGTGAGAGAGTGAAATGACAAGGATAAGTGGTAGGATGACACTTTCCAGTTGGGTTCTCAGTCATGATTTTCAGCAAGACCACTCAGCATGGTTGCACGGTTTTCTCCAGCCCCAGCCAGTCTCTCAGGCGGAGCCAGGGATGGGCTTTGTGCAGTGAAATATGTGAAGGGTTTAAAGCAGTGGTTCTCAACCTTCCTAAGGCCGCGACCCTTTAATACAGTTCCTCATGTGGTGGTGACCCCCAACCATAAAATTATTTCCGTTGCTACTTCATAACTGTAATTTTGCTACTGTTAATGAATCATAATGTAAATATCTGTTTTCTGATGGGCTTAGGCTCTACAGCAGCGGTTCTCAACTTGTGGGTCGCGACCCACAGGTTGAAAACTGCTAGCAAGGTCGCCTAAGACCATCGGAAAACAGATATGTACATTATGATTCATTAACAGTAGCAAAATTACAGTTATGAAGTAGCAATGAAAATAATTTTAAGATTGGGGGTCACCACAACATGAGGAACTGTATTAAAAGGTCACAGCATTAAAAAAGGTTGAGAACCACTGGTTTAAAGGAACATGCAAAGAAAGTAAAGGTTATGAATGGACGATGGAGGGGATAGAGGAAATGATGGGCATGAGGAGCAGCTGAAAGGTGGTCAAGCCAGTGGATCAGAGGTCTCAGTGAGCAAAAATGTGGCAGTGGGGCTCTCGGGGGATAATTTAGAAACAGAGAAGATAATGGTCAGAAAGTAGAATGCTAGACACAATTACGGAAGATACGTTGTTAGTAGTAAGGACCATCTCCAGAGTAGAGGCTCTTAACCTTGCCTATAAGTGAGAATTGCTTGGGGACAAAAAAACAAAAGCAAAATGAAACAAAACTATACTTAGGTCTTCCTTAAAATAAATTAAATCAAAATCTCTTAAATGTGGCCTGGACATTAGTATGCTTTTATCTGTTTATTTGTTAACCGGTTCCCCAAGAGATTCTAATAGGCAGCTGAGGTTGACAACCATGGTCTAGGGTAGGTTTACCTTAAAAATCTACCATGACATAGTGTTTATGACTCAGATTAGCAACAAAATTCCACATCTCTTTTGTACAGCCTGCCATAGAAACTTGTCTCTATTTCAGTGTTGCTTGCATCTCTGCTGGGAAACTGAATTTATTAATCTAAATTTAAGTATATTAATTTTTTTCTTCTTCATTCATCTTATCTTATTGACTCAGATTTTAGCTTATCAAGATAAATTTTGTTTTGACATATTAGCTACGTCTTCCAACATCTATGATTAATGAGTGTCTGCCTGTAAATTATTAAACTATTAAATGAATGCAACCAAGGCAAGTTCTGTGACAGTCTAATTAGAACTCTAATGCGAGTTCTGTGACATTCTGGATCCTCTAAGAATCCAGTACTCTGAGTCACACCTTTGTAACGGGCCAATAATTCTTTCATTTCTACTCATCCCACCAATGTTTAATGATTGCCTGCTAAGGGCTAGGTCCTGTATCAATTCATGGGGTTGCAAATGTGATCAAGACGAGCAACCTGGACCATTGGGAGCTTACTTTCCTTTGAAGGGACAAAGAATAAGTAAACAGATGAATCGGAAAAATAACGAGGTATGTGGTGTGATAAAGAAAAACAAACAAATGGTGTAATAGCAAATGTTGGGAAAGATAACTGGAGATACAGTCTTCCAAGCAAAGCATCAGCCTCAAAATTCTCAGTTCTCCAGGAGGACATTCTGAAAGACTTAAAGGAAAGTTTCTGAAATCCATGGACCCGAATCCAATGCACCTTCCTGCTTTCACAGTTGACACAACTTGTTATTTATGAATCCCCACTGCTGCTCTACAACTTTTCCTAAAATGCTCATAAACCTTCTGCTTAGTAATCCATCCTAGAGTTCACTGAACTCAATGAGCAGTTGTTTCAAGAATTCATCATTTTCCTGATTGAACATCAGAACAATTGACTTATGAGACTTTGAGCAGTAATGATAAATTGGTACAACTTATTTTGTATTATTTATAGTCACATATAGTCATTTATTATATATGTAACATAGTCATACATATATAGTCACTTATTATATACTAGAGGCCCAGTGCACAAAAATTCATGCACTTGGGGGTGGGGGTTCCCCTCAGCCCAGCCTGCATCCTCTCACAATCCAGAACCCCTCAGGGGATGTCCACCTGCCGGCTTAGGCCTGATCCCCTAGGGATCAGGTCTAAGCTATTAGTCGGACATCCTTAGCACTGCCACAGAGGCAGGAGAGGCTCCTGCCATCACCGCTGCACTGGCCAGCTATGAGCCGGCTTCTGGCTGAGTGGTGCTCCCCCTGTAGAAATGCACTGACCACCAGGAGGCAGCTCCTTTGTTGAGCATCCGCCTCCTGGTGGTCAGTGCACATCATAGCAACTGGTCGTTCTACTGTTATGGTCAACTTGCATATTAACCTTTTATTATATAGGATATTTTGAATATAAATACAAAATCATGTTATTTTGCATAATGTATTCCCTATTTAATAAAAGAGTAATATGCAAATTGACCTTACCTCCACTATAAACACAAGCTACATCCACCAGACAATCAGAGCAAGTATGGAAATTAACCCAACCAAGATGGCTATGGCCACAGAAAGAGCAGGAGGGAGGCTTGGGTTGCTCTTGGTGATGGAGGAAGCCAAGCTTTATTGCAAACCCTGGCCAGCCCAGGCCTCCACTTAAGGCAGTGAAGTTTCAGTTGCTGTTGCAGAAGGCTTGGCTCCGTTCCAAGCTACAAAGTTTCAATTGTTGAAGATAAATAAATCCCAGATACCAGGGCCTCCACTTGGGTCACTGGGGGGAATGGCTGGCCTACAAACCACCACAGGCCCCTTGTCCAGGCCACCCCATGCCCCAAGGGAACACCCACCCTGATCCAGGACACCCTTCAGGGCAAACTAGCTGGCCTCCACCCATGCACCAGGTCTCTATCTTATCTAATAAAAGAGTAATATGCAGATTGATCATCACTCCAACACACAAGATGGCTACCTCCATGTGGTCAAAGATCCTGCCCCTATGTGGACACAAGATGGCCACCACAAGATGGCCAGCAGGAGAGGGCAGTTACAAGGGACCAGGCCTGCAAGGGAGGGCAGTTGGGGGTGATCAAGCCTACAGGAGAGGGCAGTTAGGGGTGACCAGGTCGGCAGAGGAGTAAAGTTGGGGGTGACCAGGCCTGCAGGGAAGGGCAGTTGGTGGGGACCCAGGTCTGCAGGGAGGGCAGATAGAGGTGACCAGGCCTGCAGGGTAAGGTAGTTAGGGGCAAACAGGCTGGCAGGGGAGTGGTTAGGGGGTGATCTGGCTGGCAGGCAGAAGCTATTAGGGGCAATCAGGAAGGCAGGCAGGTGAGTAGTTGGGAGTCAGCAGTCCTGGATTTGAGAGGGATGTTCGACTGATCCTACCTGGATCGGGCCTAAACGGGCAGTCAGACATCCCTCAAGGGGTCCCAGATTGGAAAGGGAGCAGGCTGGGCTGAAGCTGTCCCATTCGCCCACTCTCCCACCCCCCACACAAATTTCATGCACTGGGCCTCTAGTATTCAAATAATACAGATCAACACAATGTATAAATATGTATTTGAAGGCCCATATTAAATATTTTGTTTGCTGCTGCATTTAACCTTTATAATGTATTTCTGAGGTATTAAGAGCAGGGGAGCTCAGAGAGGGGTGAACTCCGCTGTGCTTCAGTGCAGTCATGAGGTTGGAACACAAACAGATGACTCAGAGCCAGAGCTCCTAACAGTTATGTTCTGCTGCGCCTAGTAACAGCCCTGCCATAGCGTTCAGGTTGCACACAGTTCGATAATGTGAAGAAAAGATCAAAATTGTAGCATCCGGACAGGCAGGCAAACAGCATGACCCAACTCACTCTTTAAAAATAAAAAAATAAAAAAATTAATATATTGATTTTTAACAGAGAGGAAAGAAGAGGGAGAGAGAGTTAGAAACATCGATGAGAGAGAAACATCCATCATCTGCTTCCTGCACACTCCCCACTGGATATGTGCCCACAGCCAAGGTACATGCCCTTGACCGGAATCAAACCTGGGACCCTTAAGTCTGCAGGCCGGTGCTCTATCCACTGAGCCACACCAGTTAGGGCCCAATTCACTGTCATTCCTAATCCAATCTTAGTAAATGCTGAACAAGCAAAGAAATAATGGTAAAAATGTGCAAGTGGCAATAAAACATCCAAGTAAGTGTGTCCCTGACAATGTCTTAACCATGGAGGTGGCCTCTGGTATAGCCTCAGGCCTGAAGCAGAGCACAGGCCTATGGCCCCACAGACCCTTGGTCTTTGCTGTGATCGCCAGGGTCTACTGGCCCTGCCACAGGGAGGAGTGTCACCCCCTTGTATTCACTACTGGAAGGCAACGCATCAGCTCTTGCCTTGTCCTTCATGATGTCATGGTTAACAACCGTAGTAAACGGGTGTCTCTCGGTGTAGGGTCTGATCGGGATTCCCACTATCAGGGAAGGGCGGCTTTATCTCAGTTCCTTGATGCCAGAAGGAAACCTCTTCTACCATAACTGAGTGCCAGATCATGGGCCGGCTGTCGATAAATGTTCAATGAATTAATGAAGCGATGGGAACCCTTAGGAGAGTGCAAATTAGTGTAAGTGAATGAAGGTCTTTTTCTGCCGTTTTGGTGATGATCGACAGTACTTGACCTTGATTGCATGTCCCATTTTTTCCAGGGTTAGAGACTCAGGGGTCCGGCTTAATTGAGAGGAAAGCACATTTTAATTAACGAGATGGCTCACATGCAGGCCGGTTTTATGAAGGCACGCCTCTGCACATCACACCGAAACCAACTGCGCCTGGACCAGTGGCAAGACCTGCTAAACGGATTGTCTCCTCCATCCTCTCGGTGATTTAGATAATGACTGCTTTTAATTAATCCTTTCTCTTTATTTGCCGATAGGAGTTTCTAAAAGCTTTAAGTAGCTTGACTTTTTCCTCACCGCCATTCTGGTTGACAGAGATATTTGCTTAGCAAACCCTTTCTTCTCAGTGCAAAAATAAATACTTCACTTCTGCTCAGCCCTGCCTAGACAGCTACAAGTTCTGATTTAATTAATGAGGTCTGTAATAATGAAATGTAACATACTTAGCAACCTAGACCAGTGGTCGGCAAACTGCGGCTCGTGAGCTGCATGCGCCTTGCGAGCCACGGTTTGCGGCTCTGTTGACTAATGAGTTTGCTGACCACTGCTGTAAGGCATGACCCTTACCCAGAAGTTTTGCCTTCAGGTTAAAGACAGTACATTATTAAAATGTATGTGTTTTTTTAAGTGTTTTTCCCTAAGGCAGTGGCTCGGGAGGCAGTTTGCTGACCACTGACCTAGACCTAGACCGTTAACCAACCTGGCAGAGAGAAATTGACATGGTGGGGTGCCCATCGTTTGCGAGGTACTTTCCATTGGATGATGTCACTTGATCCTCGCGATTCCATGAGACAGCCACTATGATCCCCATTTTACTGAAACTCAAACTAAAATTCAGAGAAGTAAATTCATGGTGTTAAGCCCCGACAGCTGGTAAGTGGCAGAAGAAGAACAAGACCTGGTTCTCTGGGAGGAGACAGGCAGTCAGCATGCACTTACAGTGGTACCTCGAGATACGAGTTTAATTCGTCCCGTAACCTTGAGGCGTGGGAAACTATGAGACGCTTGAGTCTTGGTAAACTGGTGGGTCGTGTGCAGCCGGCTGATCCGCGCGATTACTCCTATCTCAAATGTTGCTCGTATTTCAAAGCAAAAATCGCTCGCTCGAGGGCTTGTATCTCAAAAATCTCGTATGTTAGGGCACTCATATCTCGAGGTACCATGTATTGCCATTTTTTATCACTTCATGGTCTTTTCAAGCTCGCCGTTGTGTTGTTTCAACAGGCATCCACATCTCAAACCCGGCAGATTTTGTTCCGTTTGCAATTTTGAGAGGAGGAGAATTCCCTGGACGTGGCACGCTGATGGGCATCTCAGATACTTTCAGGCAATGGATTATGAAGGCGGATACCCAGGGGAAATGGGTTGCCTGGGGTAGTAATAAGAAGGAACTGGGTTAGAGAGCCAGGAGCACTTCCAGATGGTAGGACAAGATAAGCGCTGAGGGGAAGCCAGGAAATTCAGCGGCAAGCTTGGATGAGGATACCTAACCTTCAGTAACCCATCGTCCGTCCGAGGAAATGTGTGTGGAAGGAAAAGTTGGGTTCATTTTACATGGCCCCAACACGTCCCCATCAAACGTTGACACGGGTCAAGTACCCATCATCCTGTGTTCTTCTTCTATGCAATGTCCAGCAGCTGCAGCCAGAGAAGAGGAACCGGTGAACTTCAGGAAAACGAGTTTCTTAGAGAAACAGGAGGCCTGCCACCTCGGGCCATGCAGCTCAAGTGGGAAGCCTCAGCCGGTCTAAGGTGGAAGGCAAGAGCGAGGGAGTGGGTTTTTGTGGGAAAGGCAAAGCCAGACAGAGGAAATACTGTAGCTTTAAGATTGGCTAGTTTAAAAAACCCTGCAATAGAGTGGACTCTAGTTGCCTAGTATGGGTCCTGGGTGGATGGGCAGGGGTGGAGGGCTGGGGACAACAAGGGTTCCATATGAATACGCCAGATGGAGGAGGTATGCCTCATCGGTTCGTTTTCCCATCAAGGCCGGCGACCGCTAAGCCCTCTGCTCTCTCTAAGAATTGGCTAACCCAGGGAGCAGCCATCTCTCCCCAGCCAGAAAGGTCTTTCAGATGTCACAACATCATAACACGTAGACAATAAAAAATATAAAGCTTGCACAGATACACGAAACGGCGCGAGATATCTGAATCTGGACAGAGCCCGGCCTCTGTTTAACCTGCAACGTGACCGGCTTTGCTCCCGCTGAGCCTACAAGCAGCAGGAGGCACAGCTGGGCCGGGGAAATCGGGAGAGCAAACACAGCAAGCACCACGAACACAGCCCGTAAGCCAACCGACCATCCAACCCCCAAATGAGACGAGCTCTGGGTTTGGACAAAGGATATTGTCAAGCTTCACAACATAGTGGTTTGGCTACACAGAACCTAACTGGCCAGCTGCTGAAGGGAAAACAGAGAACCAAGCTGAAAGGCCTTCGAATTAAAGGTAGATCACACACACACCAGCCAAATCCGCCATGGCTACAGAGAACACACCTGGGTGTCCGGACCCAGGGGTTTCTGAACAGAACCCGCCACCAGAACTATACAATATTTTAAAGCCGAAACCGGTTTGGCTCAATGGATAGAGCGTTGGTCTGCAGACTGAAAGGTCCCAGGTTCGATTCTGGTCAAGGGCATGTACCTTGGTTTCGGGCACATCCCCAGTAGGGGGCATGCAGGAGGCGGCTGATTGATCGAACGATGCCTCTCTCTCATCGATGTTTCTAACTATCTCTCTCTCTTCCTCTCTGTAAAAAAATCAATAAAATATATTTTTAAAAAATAAATAAATAAAATATTTTAAGGTAAAATGAAGGGTGTTTTTTTAAGAAGAGGGGAAATACCAACTTTTTGCCAGCAAACAAGGCCAACACATTCCAGACTTGAATCTTTTCTGAAATAAATAGAAAGGAGACATTTGACAAGTTTCTCTCTGTAGTCTAGGTCAGTGGTCAGCAAACTCATTAGTCAATAGAGCAGCAAACCACAGCTCGAGAGCCGCATGTTTGCCCACTGGTCTAGGTTATAATACATGTTAAACCTCAAAAGTAATCTGTGCTCTCTCTCTTTTACTGGAAATCTACCACTCATTCCTTCACTGTCTACATAAACTAAGGTGATGATGATGATGATTCCGATCTATGACATGATCTTACCGAACCAGATTGCAAAGATCTGTGCATCTTTCCAAACTAATATGACAAACCACTGGGCACTTGTGGGGGGCACTTGTCAGGTGTATGCACCTACAAAGATGTTGACAAGGTAGCAGAGATGGAAGGTTGACTAACTCCCCTCTCCGCCTTAACTGCAGCGATTTCTGAAGTAAATCACTGTATGACATCAATTCTTTTACAGTCATTACTATATCACTGACGCCGGCCAAACAGTTTCAAGTTAGAAAGAGACTATATTGCTTTTTGCATAAGGAAAACCCAAAACAGGAAGTGATGAGCCGTTATTTATTTTCTTTTTCTTTTACCTCCCAAACATCTCAGTTGGTGTGTCTGAAGAGGGGATCTAGTTAGCCATCGCTGAATGAGTCACCTCAGCAAACTCTCATGGTGGTAGAATTCCAGTTTGAGTCAAGGGTATGAAGCCTACATTTAAAACCAAGCAAATGTTTTCCCAAAAAGGGGAGCGAAAAGGAGAGGCCTCAAGGGTACCCAACAACCTTCCTTTCAGGCACTGTATGCAGCCGACGGAAAGATGGGAAGAGCCGCATCCTGGGCCCTAGAACTCCTGATCCCACTCTCATTTGGTAAACCCTGGGAGAGGCAGATGGGCCGAGAGCAGAGGTCTTCACTCATCTGCCGCTGGCCCTGTGCTGGACAAAACATTTCCCTGACCGTCTTGAGACAAAAAACAAACAAACGAACAAACAAAAAACCAAAACCAACAACAAAATAAACCCACAAAATTGTGGCAACTTTTCATTTTAACCAAAATCAGACATATATGTGATCCCTACTCTTGCCTGTGAAGACCTCACGGTCCAAAATGGAAGACAGAATTCAAACAATGCCTGTGAGAAATGGCTCTTAGAAGTGTGATAACAGCTGAAACCAAACCGGTTTGGCTCAGTGGATAGAGCGTCGGCCTTCGGACTGAAAGGTCCCAGGTTCTATTCTGGTCAAAAGGCATGTACCTTGGTTGTGGGCACATCCCCAGTGGAGGGTGTGCAGGAGGCAGCTGATCGATGTTTCTCTCTCATCAATGTTTCTAACTTTCTATCCCTCTCCCTTCCTCTCTGTAAAAAGTCAATAAAATATATTTAAAAAATAAAAAAAGAAGTGTGATAACATAAACTAAAAAACATAAGGGACAACCTTTTCCTGAATGCTGAAGAATAACAGGAGAAATGCAATAGAAAGACTGCCGCCCTCATTTATGGAGAACTGACCCAGGGTCAGGCGTGATTCCAATGTTTTACATGTGTCTCCTCGCGTGATCCTTTCAACTCAGTGAGAGAAAACAATGAAACACAACATTCATCATCGAAGGTGACGAAGGGTGAGTCCTTGGGCTAAGGACTTTTTCATTACAGAGTTCCTTTAATCCTTTAATCCTCACCCCAGATCTATGCAGATCCCATCACCTCCATTCTCAGATGGAGAAACCGAGGCACCGAGAAGTTGATTAGCTTTCTCAAGGTCATAGAGCCAGTAGGTCATCAAGCCGGCATTCAACACCAGGCAACCTGGCTCTGAGGCCTACATGCCTGACCACTGTCAGAAGCAGCCCTGCCCACTTACCACCCCATGTTTACAAATGGAGGAGTCCAGGCCCCCACAATGAGAGGATGGACGAGATACAGAGGGCACATGATCTGACTGCAGAGTGCGCGCTCTCTCTCCCTTTCTCTCTCCAACAAATGGAAAAACATATCTTCCAATGAGGATTTAAGAGAGAGAGGAAGAGAGAAGAGCATCCTAGCCATCAATCAAGGCTGTCACCCTGGAACCTTACCAGCAACCAGTTGCTGTCATCTTTTGTAAATCCAACTTTCAACATAAGCCAAATGCCAGAAAACACTCATTTCCTATTTGGTGGAGGCTTTGCAGAGCTGATTATGATAAAAAAAAGCACCGTGCCCTGTTCCTTTTATCAGGAACCTCATTGACAGAGCCATTTACTTTTTATGAAGACAAATGAATATGGTTATTCTGATTAGAAGCAGAACCACATCAGCTCATGAACCAGATTCTGAACACAACATCTGGGGCCCGGCAGTGGGCCCAGCCCTTCCCAGCGCCAGGGAGGACGCTGGAGACGCACCCCACAAGAGGAGGCACCCATGCTGGGCACGCTGAGCGAGGCCACCTGCCAGATGCAACCTGTCCGGTGCTGGCAGGTTCTCATGGTGAACGCTAGCTGGTCCCTGCTGGCAGCCTAACACTGGCATCGTCATCCCGGGGGTAGAAGTGGGATGACAGTGTACTGGGCATGCGAGGTGATTTCTAGTTAGACTGCTTCCCGCCAGGAGTCTGCTCCATGCCCTTCTGAGAGATGTCTCATCAGAGGCCAACAGCTTCGTAGCGAATTGGACCAGAGATAGGTAGGTGGCCCAAAGGCAGTTTTCACAGGCTGCCCTGTGAGTACCCTGTCCCATACTCCAGGGTGACACCATCAGATGGTCTCTGGAAGAGTTGAGATGCAATACATACAAAGAACAGTGGACAGTAGAGTTGCAGAGAAGCAAAACGACAGATCCAGTCAAGAGACGGCAGGTGCCATGATCATGATCGACAAGTCATCTTTTGTAAATGAGGTGGAGGTGGGCAAGATGAAGCAGACAATCAGTCTGTCTCTCTAGTTAAAGAGAGAGAGACACTAACAACAATGGCACACGGCAGCTTTTCCAGCCCCAGGCCACCCCCAGGTTCATCCCCCATCTCTGGGCCCCAGGAGGCTGACTCTACAGATTGCACCACCTGTGAGCCCTTCCTCTCTGGCTTCCCGTTTGGCTGTGCCAATTGGAGAATCAGTCTGAGGTCAAAGGGCGGAAGGAGAGAATAGGGGTATGTCTTCCCCTTCCCCACCCTGCCTTGCACTGTGCTCCTCATAGTGACTATGTCCCTTTCCACGTGTGTCCTTGCGGTGGCCCTTCCCACACGTCCACGTCTCACCAGGCTCCAGCTGCAGGCCCGAGAGTGGTAACGGCTCCCACTCTTGCTGGTCCATGGATGCTTCCAGAGCCCCTTGGAGTTCCCTGCTCCTGCCAGCAACTGCATCAACAACCCCTTCCTTAAATTCTCTCTCAAACCCCCTTCTCTCCATCGGGGTCGATGTGTGGAAGAACGGAAAACAGAGAGCAACTGGGACAAAAATGAATGGAGTGACTAATGGCCGATCCAAGTAATGGCCAAGTTCTTCATGAGTTCTGCGAGGAGGCCATTTTACTCTTCCTTTCTCCTCTGTGACAATCAATCTTTTCACCTGGACTCTCCGGAGTCATCTGTGGGAGAGGTCAGGGAGTCACCTACATGCCATCCTCATTATGATGTTCACTCAACCAGTGTTTTTTTTTGGTTTGCTTGTTTGTTTGCACAAGCATTTATTGAACCCCTACTATGTGCCATGCATCATGCTAGGCTCCAGGGATCAAGTGGCAAACAGAATAAATACAGCCTTTGCCTCATGGATCTTACAATGGTTGGAGGCAGGAGGAGGCAGAGGTTGAAGTAGGGAATAGAGCAGGCAGCAAAGAAATAATCATGTAAATAAGCTTCTACTGTCATTACAAAACAACAAGTGATTTAAATGAAAATTGGAAAGCGCTAAGAGGATAATAGGAGGTCTCACTTATAACATCAACTCTGTTTAACAACTGGCGTTGTTGTTGGCCTAGCTTTGCATCTTATGAATGAAGAGATGGGTAAAAAGGAAATTAAAACCACAGGGAATATAGAGAAGAATATGAGGTAAGCATGTTCAGGTACAAACGCCTGGGCTGATACAGGGAAGCCATGTCACCTACAACAATGCATCTTCTGCTATTGAAGGGAGACAGATTTTTTACAGAGAGGAATAGAGAGCCAGAAACATCGATGAGAGAGACATCGATCAGCTGCCTCCTGCACCCCTCCCACTGGGGATGTGCCTGCAACCAAAGTACATGCCCTTGACCGGAATTGAACCTGGGACCTTCCAGTCCACAGGCCGACGCTCTATCCACTGAGCCAAACCAGTTTCGGCAAAGGGAGACAGATTTTTGACAGCACGTTGTGTGGAGGAGTGTTTTATGATGGCCAAATGGAGTCCAGACATTCTCCTTAATCCCTGCTTTCAAAGCTCGCCATCTCTAAAGAATCTCTCCGGGGAGGCAAGGACTTCAGTGTTTAAGGAGGTGTGACATTCATTACCCATTTCTGAGGATACGAAGCCAGAAACGCCCTCTAGAACCTCTCCCACCTCAGCTCATGACTTCCCTAGGGGTTCAAATGATTCAAATTTATGGGATATCAGAATTTCTGAAGATAAAAAAAAATAAGTGGAAAGTCTTCCTCTTCCTTTCTTTTATTTCCCAATATCTTGAACAACTAGTAGAAAAGATATATCTCCGGTGTATCTTCTTACATGGCAATACATTAGAGACAAAGAGCACTGCCCGGCCCGTGTGGCTCAGTTGGTTGTGTGTCGTCCCATGCACCAAAAGGTAGGCGCCTGGTTTAATCCCCAGTCAGGGCACATGCCCCGGGTTTTGGCTCACTCCCCAGTAGGGGACGTGCAGGAGGCAACCGATTCATATTTCTCTCTCACTGATGTTTCTATTTCTTCTCTCTCATCAATGAGAGCATATTTTTTTTAAAAGAGCATTAAACTTTGGGAGGGCTTATTTTGGAAACAGGGTGATTTACAACTTCTGATGTTTTTTATACAATATTCACTTAATATTCAATGAATAACTGTTGAGTTCCTATTATGCACCAGACATGTGTTAGTCTCTGGGGACACAGTAATGAACTAGATCTTGCTCTTAAGGGATTTCTAGTATAGGAAGAGAGACAAATAAGCAATTGTAATTAATTATAATAAGTGTTACATAGGATACTGATAAGGCATTTAATTAAAGACTAGAAAAAGTCAAGAAAGGCTTCCCACAGAAAGTTCTCAGTTTAAGTTAATACCTGGAGGGTGAATAGGAATTGGAGAGAAAGGTGGAGTAGGAGAGGGATTAAGTCAGTTCTAGGCAAAATAAATAGTTTCATGTGCAAAGGCCCTGAGGTGAGTGAGAGGTGTGTAGATATGCTAAACGGAGTCCATTATGGCTGTGGGAAAGGGTGTCAGAAAAAAGAGAGATGGAAGCTGAGGCTGAAGTTATAGGATTTGGCCAGGCCACTACCTGCCTTGGAAGCCAAACTGTGTAAGATCACTAAGAATCTCTTAAAGAGTTCTAAGCAGGAAAATTCATGATTAGGTTTATGTTTTGGAAAGATCTTATTGGGTGTGATGTGAACTAAGGACTGGAAGATGCAGGAATGGAGGCAGGAAGACTGTCTGGGGAAGATGGTGTAATAATCTAGATGAGAGATTATATTGGCCTGAATAGGGTATTGACCGAACACACAAAGACACAGACATCAGTGAGCTACCCAGGTGGCTGGGCTGGAAGGACACGGGTGGACTTCATGGTCACGGAGGGCGAATAAAGAAGTGAATGGTGCTACCAGACTGAAAAGGGGCCATTTGAGTGGAGATGAAGGAAAAGTCATGAGAAAAAGTTCACGTCTGGAGTTGGAGGTAATTTCAAGGCATCCATGTGAAGACGCATTGTAAGCAGTGAAGTACACCTCCCGGGCACCAGGAGAGAGAGCTGGTGGGACCCAGGGACTGAGGTCTACAGCAGATGGATGGTAGCTGAAGCCAGGGAGACCTAGCAATCATTTAAGGGAAGAGCTGTACGATGACAAAAAGCCTGAAGAGACCCCGGAAGAACATGTATGACCTCCAGAAGAAGCAGAGCCCCAGAAAGGACAGCTGGAGAGGAAGGGAGTGAACCTGAGGGCAGGGCAGCCCTCACCGGCAGACTTGGGGGTCCTGGTGGCTCCACTACTACCTGCGCATGATCGGAAGCAACTTACTTAACTTCTCACATCTCGGTTCCCCTCATTATAACACTGGTTATCGCATCGATAGAACCCACTCCAGAGAGCTGTTCTGAGGTTTAGATGACTTAACATGTACAAAGTGCTTAGAAGAGGGCCTGGCATTTATCAATGCCCATTGGGTGTAAATGATCACTAACTGTACCTCATTCGGCTTCCCAGGATGAATGTGCTCCAAGAAACGGAAGATTTATAGAAATGGATTTCTTTCTTTTTTAAAAATACATTTTATTGATTTTTTACAGAGAGAAAGGGAGAGGGATAGAGAACTAGAAACATTGATGAGAGAGAGACACCGATCAGCCGCCTCCTGCACGCCCCCTACTGGGGATGTGCCCGCAATCAGGATACATGCCCTTGACCAGAATTGAACCTGGGACCTTTCAGTACGCAGGCCGATGCTCTATCCACTAAGCCAAACCGGTTTCGGCAGAAATGGATTTCTTCTCAGCTACCCACCTTGTGTAAACTACTTATGTTCCTAACTACCCCCAAGTAGCCCTTCTGCTTGATGGAACTTGTATCTAACCAAGAGCTTTTATTGTTTTCTTTCATTTCTTTTCCCCAACAACTCTGTGAGGAAGGAGACTTGTTTTCTCATCCGAAAGACCAAGAACATTGCTCAAGGAGTACAGAACACAAGAAGCAGAAGCAGGACTGGAGCTTCAGTTCAAGGTTCACCGATCACTTCCGGCCATTCTCCTTTCTTCCCCTGCTTGGAAATGATGTTTGTGGGTCCCTGTCCAGAGAGAGCGCTCCGCAGGTGTCCATTCCGTTTGGAGGTGGTGTTCTTGGCATTACTCCTCCTGCTGCTGTAGCTGCATGTGCCCAGGGCTGTTGGAAGGGCCGTGGGTCGGATAACACTGTGTTCCCACAGCCAGCCCGACGGAGACGTGAGTCACCACCTTGTCAGGCACTTCATCAGAGCTTCTCCACTTGGTTGTCTCCGGGCAACGGGGGCTCTGAGCATCACGTAATTAAAGCCAGAGGAGCGAGCGAGGGAAAGAAGGCTGCTCATTACCGTGTCAAGAGAAGAGCCAGGTGGGAATGATGATGGGTTGAAAACATGCATTTAGCTTTACGCTCTCCCCAGACCTCATGAAAATGACAGTAAAAGGATGTTATTACAGGCATAAATACACAAGGACAAAGGAAATGTGGAGAGAGACAACAGCAATGAAATCTGGGAGGCTGCAGAGCAGATGGGCAGATGGTAACTAACTCAACAAGCCTGAAAATGTGAATCCCAAGGCGTTAGGAGGAGAGGCAAGGAGCCAATAGATTTCCACCGCATAACCCCACACGGCTCAGGAGTGGGCAGGACCAGGTTAGGAGAAGTGAATGTTGGGGCTAAAAGCAAGAGGATTCAGGGAAAGTCTTCGTAAGAGACGGCCAGGTGCCCAGATAGCCTGCCCATGCCACAAGGGTCACGGCGGAAGCATGCACTGTCTCCTCAATTCTTTTTTTTTTTTTAATATATTTTATTGATTTTTTACAGAGAGAAAGGGAGAGGAATAGAGAGTTAGAAACATCGATGAGAGAGAGACATCGATCAGCTGCCTACTGCATGCCCCCTACGGGGCATGTACCCGCAACCAGGATACATGCCCTTGACCAGGATCGAACCTGGGACCTTTCAGTCCGCAGACAGACGCTCTATCCACTGAGCCAAACCGGTTTCGGCCGTCTCCTCAATTCTTGATCCCTCCCTTTGCCATGTGGTTTTGCCGTTGCTATCACTGGACACAGAATAGACATCCCCTCCTCACTGACACTGGGTTAGGCTGGAGGGTACGGGCTGACACTGTGTGTCTCCACCTGTCTTGCTGCAGCTCTGACCTGGCCGGGAGCCTGCTGGGCCGGGCAGAATGACAGGCAGGCGGAGCAGACCTGACTTAAGACCACGGCCTGATTCCAAGGCCAGCCGAGGCCCGCTGACCTGCAGGCACCTGAGCTGGAGACAAGGGCTTGCTGTTGTTGTGTGCAGTGTTGGTACAGGCCACCGCCATGTTGCAGTTATTTGTTCTACATCATAGGTAGCTGGGATGTCATAGGTTTGCACGAGGGGGATGCTGCTGTAATGAAACGAAGGTATGTAGCACTGGATTTGAGAACAAGTCACAGGTGGTGACACACATATTTTTACATATTGCAATACACACACACACACACACACACACACACACATATATATATAT
>JAAGEH010000297.1:14582829-14600856 GCA_011751065.1 Lasiurus cinereus | reverse complement strand
GAGAGAGAGAGAGAGAGAAAGAGAGGGGGGAGGCTAAAAATTATCAGGAAAATGTTATAGGAGCTGAAAAGATGGTGCAACGTTATTTCCAAAGAGGGGGAGTGTTATGTAATGGCAAATCATTTGGAATAATTGCTACCACCTTGGAAGATAGAAAATATACTTTGGGCAAGGAGGTTTCTAGGCAGCCTGTTCCCAGAGGCGACAGGAGCATCCTCAGCAATCGTAGGCCAAAAGCACATAAAGGGCAAATAGGCAAGAATTCAGAGAGGAGTCTATGCTCTGTGGATGTGCGGGAGACGGCACACAGGGAGGTGGGAGGCTGGACTCTGGGCCTGAGACTGAGCACAGACCCCGACTTCCCACCCCTTCCGCGGGGGCTTTCGTGATGCTTTCCACCTTCATTTGGAGGTGTCTGAGTTTTCAAAGGCTCCTGTGCCTGCCGGTGGGCGTGACCAAAGCTGTGCCTCCTAAAACACTGCTTTCCTATCCTAGCTTAACATTCCTCCCAGTGCTGCCGGAAGCCAGCAAATGCTGCTCGAATAAATAAATAACTGATCGTAAGCCACTTAACCCCCTGCCTTCAGTTGCCTTGGTTCCTTCCATGTGAGGTCTCCACAGTGGGTATTTGTTCTAATTCTCAAGCTATAGGAGAAAAAGAAGAATATCTACTTATGAATTATAAGAGAGTGCTTACCTGCATGACAGTTAAGAAACAATATGGGGAATCAGTTAAACTCTACCCCACTACTTAATCTCACAGGACAAAGAAAGGAAAGTGATCTTAAGAAGAACACGCTCTATAAAGCTAAAAATCCTTTTATCTAACCCTGTGGTCGGCAAACCGCGGCTCTCAAGCCACATGCGGCTCTTTGGCCCCTTCAGTGTGGCTCTTCCCTAAAATACCATGGCCTGGGTGAGTCTATTTTGAAGAAGTGGCGTTAGAAGAAGTTTAAGTTTAAAACATTTGGGTCTCCAAAGAAATGTCAATCGTGGTACTGTTGATATTTGGCTCTGTGGACTAATGAGTTTGCCGACCACTGACCTAACCTATGCCATCATGCCCAGCGGGAAGGATATAATCATGCAACAATTACACTTCACTTTCATTCTCAACGTACCTTGTGCAGCTTAATAAGACACAGAAATACCAACTGGGGAAAAGTTAAATTCTGAACAAGCCACATTTAATAAAAAATGTCTGCCTTCCCCCATCCCCAAAGAAATAAACGAAAACAGGAAAGTTTTCTTCCTTAATGGGTCTCAGAGATAAACACAGACATTATGAGAGTTAACTCACTGGTATTCAAGAAAGTAATTTTGATTCCTGCATGATTGAAAGAGATCTAGTTCTAGTCTAGTCTAAATTCTAGTTGAAGAAAAAAAGTGTAGAAAGAAAGTGTTGTTGTTTTTTTTTGTTTGTTTTTAAATATATTTTATTGATTTTTTACAGAGAGGAAGGGAGAGGGATAGAGTTAGAAACATGGATGGGAGACATTGATTAGCTGCCTCCTGCACGCCTCCTACTGGGGATGTGCCCTCAGCCAAGGTACATGCCCTTAACCGGAATCGAACCTGGGACCTTTCAGTCCACAGGCCCACGCTCTATCCACTGAGCAAAGCCGGTTCCAGCAGAAAAAAAGTTTTTAAGTGAACAATGCAATCAAATATAGACACCCTATTTAGACACAGTCTTTTAGCATAACAAGTGAGTTAAAAGGGGAAAATAACGATTTAAACAGATGGGTGGTGAAAGGAAAAGTGGTTTTTTTTTAATGCACAAAGCCTTAATCTCAAGCCAAGCAGAGATGAAGATAAACAAGAGGTTGCCCTCCACCGCCAAAGAGCATAATACCCAGGAAATCAAATAAAACCAGCCTAAAATACTGGCTGCGGGGAGTATGAACTTAGCATCCTGGTGCCAAGTGGAATATTAAAGCCCGTTCTCTATTTATAGGGCTCGATATCTTGGTGGTTGCACAATGAGTCGGGATGTATCTTGGCAAACTCGCTGGCAGCCTGGAGGATATTTATTTTTGCACCAAAAATAGCCGGAGTCTCCTAAATGGTGGAATGGACACAAAGTGACCGGAGCACTTGAGGAATTTTTCACTCAATCACCGTCAGGAAGATCAGTCAAGAGCTCAAGGCTAGGGCCCTGCCACCTTGTCCTGCTCCACAAACTGCTGGCACACAGTCATGGCAACCAGAAGATTTCAGCAGCGCCTCGTGGCATGTGAGACATACCGATCGTCTGAGAAAAAGGGGGTGGGAGGGGAGCAGTCCAGAGCTGAGAACTCGCCAGGCTAAAATGCAGTAGGTCGGAATACCTCAGAGCAAGAGTCCCCATGTGAAATCTGACAAATTCCTTTACTATTCCCTCCTCCCCCCAAAATGTGCATTTCTCCACCAGGCACACTGTCCTTCTGTCACGAGACCTCAACACTGCCCAAACTGTGTCACCTCTGGGTCAGGATACCCCCAAACGCCAGCGGTAAGATCCTACCTGGGGCATCTGTTACGTTTCTGAGCCTCTGTCTCTTCACCTGTAAAATGAGAGGAGGACTGGACCCTGATCTCCAAGGTCCTTTCTAATTCTAAAACTGGAATGACAAGGAGCGAATTCTGGATTCCCAACTGGAGAAATGAAATTTTGGCCTCCCGCCGTCTTGGCTGTGGGGTGCTAGCAATCCAGATGCTTTTATCTGGCCAAATCTCACAAGTGGGACTAGCTGGCCAAAGATGGACTGATCGCCTCCCCAGCGGCTCTCCAAAGTCTGTAGCCCTGTCACCGTCATCTCAGAAGGCTTATGGGAGTTTACTTTCAGAGCATCATTGGTCATATAAAATGGAGCTTTGAGAGCAGCCCGGGACAGGGAGGGACCTTCTTGGTCATTAAAAGACTGAGGAGGATAGATGACATGAATGTTTTATAAGTTTAAGGGATAATAAAGATAACAGTGAATATTTATTGACTGTTTACCAAATCCTAGGACCCGTTCTAGAGTCTTCGCATAACTATCTCCCTAAATATCTCCTCTCGAGTCTATAAAATGGATTAGTGTCCCTCATGTGCTCAAACGGATGAGGAAGAAGGGCACAGAGCAGATAAATAATTCATCCGAGCCCTTGCTGGTTTGGCTTAGTGGATAGAGCATCGGTCTGTAGACTGAGGGGTCCCAGGTTCGATTCTGGTCAGGGGCACATGCCCGGATTGTAGGAGGCAACCCATCAATGATTCTCTTTCATCATTGCTGTTACTATCTCTCCCTCTCCCTTCCTCTCTGAAATCAATAAAAATATTTAAAATAATAATAATAATTCACCCCAAGGGCAGTCAACTCCCGGCAACCTGGTTTCAGAGTTAGCACGCGTCGAACAGGTTTCATTGTAAACACAGAGGGATGGCCAATGAGAAACAACCAGGCCCTGGACCTTCCAGCCTGCTTTTATTTCATCCTTTTAACTTTTTATTTGGAAGCAGTTTCAAACAGACAGCCAAGTACGTGTGAACCATTTGAAAATAAGTTGCTAGCATTCCGCCTCCTCATCTCCATGAATGCTTCAGTGTATTTATGCTGAAACGGCCAAAGCACCACACCAGCAAGGTCTGAAACTTATCATCAAAGCATGGCTGTCGCCCAAAACCGGTTTGGCTCAGTGGATAGAGCGTTGGCCTGTGGACTGAGAAGTCCCAGGTTCAATTCCTGTCAAGGGCATGTACCTTGGTTGAGGGCACATCTCCACTAAGGGGTGTGCAGGAGGCAGCTGATCAATGTTTCTGTCTCATCAATGTTTCTAACTCTCTATCCCTCTCTCTCCCTTCGTCTCTGTAAAAAAATCAATAAAATATATTTTAAAAAAAAAAAGCATGGCTGTCATCTCCTCCTCAGGCCCCATCTAGGTTCACCTACTCGTCCTCCTACTGTCTCTTCTACAAAAGGAGCCCATTCAGAATCATGGGTTGCATTTGCTTGCCCTCGCTATTTCACCTCCTTCAATCTGCAGCCACTTCCGGATCATTCCTTGTCTTCCATGACCTGGGCATTTTGTGAAAGCTACTGGCTAATTATTTTAAAGAGTGGCTGTCGGCATGAGGTCTCCTTATGATGAGATTCAGGTTTGGCATCTTTGGCAGGAAGATAGCAGAAGTGTCCTTCGCATGCTGGCCTTAGCAGGTGACACCTCATTTTGACGTGTTCCACCTCTGGTGATGTTCACTGACGAAACCTGGCCAACCAGGGGTAGTTACCACCAGTGCATTTACCACTCATTTTTCCTGCGTTATCTGTAAGTATTTCCTAAGAAAATACAGTGGTACCTCGAGATACGAGTGCCCTAACATACAAGATTTTTGAGATACGAGCCATCAAGCGAGCTATTTTTGCTTTGAAATACGAGCAACATTTGAGATAGGAGTAATCATGCGGATCGGCCGGCTGCACACAACCCACCAGTTTACTGCGACTCAAGTGTCTCATCGTTTCCCACGCCTCAAGGTTATGGAACGAATTAAACTCGTATCTCGAGGTACCACTGTATTGTGAGGCTATAAAGGTCCCATTCCCCAAGAAATGTTTAAGTTATTATGTACTTATATTTGTATAAGGTCTCATGGACTCCTTTTTTATTCATTGGGTTTCAATGTTATCATTTTTTAATGCTCCAGATATCCCCGATGTAGCCAGGGGGAGACCCTTCAAACTGGCTTGTAAGTTCACAATCATTCTTTGTATGTCTTCTTACTTTGTTATTTTTGGCACAACATGCTGGTCCATGTTCATGGTGAACGTTCCCTGCTCTAGCTCTCCCAGCCAGTTCTCCAAGGAGCCCTGGTTTCTTTTCATGGAAAATGGTATTTAGAAACCAATGTCCGGACACTAGATGTGCTCATAGCTGTTGCAAACTGTTACCATCGCCCTCCCATCCCCAGGACAGACATTCCTTTCACCCCAGTCTGGCTTCAATGCCCCATGACTATGGACATTACCCCAGTTGGGCTCCAACATCCTTCCTGAGCTATCTAAGCATCCTTCTCCTATTCCCACGATGCCCACCCCCCATGCACAGCAAGTGAACACCTCCCTCGCTCAGCCCTATCTAATGGCTTTGGGACCGGATTGTTTGGGAAGGACAGAGGATGTTTCAGGTTCACAGAAAGGAACACTAAAGAGCTCCCGCATTATTAATTTCCACTTTCTGTACACTTCCGTTTAAGATGCATCATTGGCCACCATACCATTCTCTGCAATAGCTTGGCGCGTGTCCAAAAGATAATGGCAACACTAGACAGAATAAAACTCACTGAAATAGAAGACCTTAAAACGTC
This sequence comes from Lasiurus cinereus, assembly GCA_011751065.1. Classification (NCBI taxonomy): domain Eukaryota; kingdom Metazoa; phylum Chordata; class Mammalia; order Chiroptera; family Vespertilionidae; genus Lasiurus; species Lasiurus cinereus. The sequence goes on along the minus strand of JAAGEH010000297.1, from coordinate 14,595,527 downwards.
AGAATCAGAGCGCCTTCATTCTTTTAAGAGCAGGATGCAATGAAGCGTACTGCTCTTGACCCGTTTTCCAGAGAGAAAATATTAGCTCAAGCATTTAGAGTAAAAAAAAAAATTTTTTTTTTACTAGTATATCTGTTTTACATGTAGGAACAGTGTGAGTACAGAGGGTGGGGAAGAAACAGCACAGCATGGGACCTGGAATTGTTCAATTCACAGCTATTGCCACTTATGCTACTCAGTGGCTGAATTACCTTGGGAAAGTCAGGGACCCTGTGTACCTTGGCTTCTCATTTGGAAACAATCCACCCGAATAATAAAGATAACAGTGAATAATAAAGATAGCAATTCAAATGAGAAAATGATATAAAAGTAACAATAATCATCGTTAATTAGATCTTTTCACTTCCCTGCTTTTAAAACCCCGAGACATTCCACTTTTTCCAAACTCTTCAAGTTGACCTTGAAAATCCTTCCTGACTCAGATCTTATTTCGCTTTCACCCTCACCGCTACAACCTGATCACCCTGATTTTATTCATCGTCTTTGAATATACCAAGCTCCTTCCCTTGGGGAGCTTTGCACTTGCCGTTTCTCTAAAACACCCTTCTTGTCACTCAGGTCTCAGCCCAAATGCCACCTCCTCAATAAAAAGCCATCCCCTCCCATCTCAGGCACCCTCCATTATACCAGCTTGTTTTATTTTAACCACAGTACTCATCTCTGTCTGAAACGATTGTATTGTTGGTTCATTTGGTCACTGTCTATTGTTCCCACTAGAATATCAAAATACAAGTAGAGTGGCTCTGGTTGTATTTCTAGCACCTACAAGAATGGCTGGATACATAGTAGGTATGTAATAAGGATGAATGGCATAAGTGAATGAATAATAGCTTTATATGGATTTGTGAGTAACAAATGAGATAATATAACTAAAACTAGAGGCTCAATGCATGAAATTCGTGCACAGGTAGGGTCCCTAGGCCTGGCCAGTGATCAGAGCTGACCAGGTTCCCCACCTTCCGATGGCCCCGCCTCCTCCTTCCCTCGCTCCCTCAGTGCACCCACCACTACCACCACCACCACCACTGGTGGCCCACCATATTCCGCGCCACCCCCTGGTGGTCAGCACACGTATAGTGAGCGATTGAATTCCCACTTTACCACTGAACTCCAGAAGGGACAATTTGCATATTAGCCTTTTATTAAATAGTATATTTAGCAGAGCATCTGATAGTTGTAAATCAACAATCTGTGGTATAATAAAAAATATCACATGTGATAAATAAAAATATCAGGATACCTGAGTTCTAGTCTTGATTCTTTCTCCAGCTAACAGGGTGATTTGAGGCAAGTCACATATTCTGATGAGAGACCTGAACCTTAGTTTCTCTATAAACCCCCGGGTTGGGTTAGAGCATCTAAGCCAGGATTTAAGTTCAATGGTTTTGCATATCTCATGGTCAAAGTTTCCAGTCTTGCACAATGGTAATTCTTAGTTGGTAAAAACTGAACTTCTGTTGCCTTAACAGCATCTCAAAAAGGCTAATTGTGGTACTGCTTAAGTATTCCAGTTTCCATTGCTAACTATACTCTTAGCTCAAGTTTACAAAGGGGTTTCCAGGCAACTTTGCAGAGTTCTTGCATTTTCCACTGAACCTTCCCTATTTTCCAGACACAAATAGAGGCCGCCTTTAGCTTAATAGTCATCTGGTTTGAGCTACAGTGAAATGCTTATCAAAACAAACCTAGGAAAATTTCAGAAAAAGCAGTAAAGGTTGGCGTTTCACTTAGATATTCTTAGTGGAATTTCTGGGCCCTGAGTAAAAATCTACCATCCTGGATATATCAGTTCATCTCCAAAGAGACAATTCCTAGAAACATTATTAAAATTGAGAACAAATTGGGTATCATTCACTTTATTTCCAAGAAAAAAAATAACAGAAGACCTACACCATCCACATAAAAGCCCAGGACCCCTCTCCTCAGTGACACAGAACTCAGTGGCTTATCAATCATCCACCTCTGAGAACTAATTCCTGGGCAACAGGTTGAAAACAAAACAAAACAATATGTCTCATAGACAGATCTGTGTTGTGGCAGAGTCTGCCAAACTCAAGTTGGCAGCCTGCATTCATCTTCTTACCTTGATAGTCCAAGAGAACATATGATCTACCTACACAATAAATAAATACAGAAGGAGAAACATCTCTTTCCATTCAGCTTGCTCATTCCTTGGTTTGATTGCTCCAATCAAGCCAATTTGCCTGTTGGTCTGCTTGGTAACTAGCTTCAAACAAGTCACTTTTAGTGCTTCCTACAATCTAGTTCCCTGGAAAAATCTCCTTCCATTTAATTAACTTCTTCAGTCAGTTTCCCTAACTGGTCAGACATGAATAGGACAGCTCCCTGTCAACATGGCGAAATGCCCCCAAGAGAAAGGACCCTTGTGATCTAACATTCTGTTGTATGGTAACAGTTTCACCCTCACCCTGTTCTCCTGCAACACATCCTTTAATACTTCATGGAAAGAGAAGATACTTTGGTGTGAAATGAGAAACATCGGAAAAAGAGTACTTCCAAAAGGTTTCCCAAAGCGTGTATTAGGAAAACTCATTTCCTCTAAACATAATAAAAAAGCAATAGTAGGTCAAAAGAAAAAAAAATTTTTTTAGAAAAGATTTTTTTGTTGCCCTAAATTATCTGTAAAAAACAGCAATGCTGCGCTGTTATTCTCGCATTATTATTAATATTTATTTATCTCTAATAATAAAAATGTAATATGCTAATTAGACCAGACATCCTTCTGGACAACCTTCCGGATGAAGCCGGGGCTGCAAAGGAAGCCGGGTCCGGTTGCCTGCCAATGGCTGGAGGGAAGCCCAGGTCCTGGGTGCCAGAGGGAAGCTGGTGTACAGGCAGCCAGGGGAAGGAAGGCCCACTCTTGCATGAATTTCGTGCATCAGGCCTCTAGTTATTTAATAAAATGAAATAGCCCTGGCTGGGTGGCTCAGTTGGTTGGAGGTAGTGGGTTTGATTCCCAGAGTACAGACGTAAGTTGTGGGTTTGATCCCTGGGAGAGATGCTTATGGGAGGCAACCAATCCGTGTGTGTGTGTGTGTGTGTGTGTGTGTGTGTGTATGTGTGTGTGTATTTTCTCTCTCTTTCCAATGAGTGAAAACATATTCTTAAATGAATTAAGTAAATATAAATAAATAAAATGAAAGAGATGATAAAGGGTAAACTGATAAATTAGACTATGGGAAAATTAAAGCTCTTGTATGTCAATAAACTGTATAAAAATCAGGAAAATATTTGCAATTATTCTGACAAAGAGCTAATATCCACAAAATAAAGAATTTTGCAAATAAGCCTATCTAATAAAAGAGTAATATGCAAACTAACTGTCATTCTGTGACAAAAAAATGGTGGCGCCCATAGCCACAAGATGGCGGCACCCGGTGTCTCAGCCCCGCTGGAGTCCCCAGTCTCAGGGAGGGCTGCCGCTGAGAGCCTGCAGAGTAAGAAGCCTGGTTTCCACCAGGCCCTCCTGCCCAAAGGCCCTCCTGCCCCTTTATAACAAACAAAAACAACTTCACTCCCCACAGCATGATCCCCCTTCCCAGCGGCTGCAGCCTGGGCTGTGGTCTCAGCCCAGTAGGGGCGCGCACCCCCACAATGCGATCCCCTTCCAGTGGCGGCAGCCTGGCGTCTCAACCATTGAGTCACACCAGCCAGGCAGATAGTGAGAAATCTTAAATGTTTCTTTTTTAAAATGACATATACAGTGGTATCTCGAGATACGAGTGCCCTAACATACGAGATTTTTGAGATACGAGCCGTGGAGCGAGCGATTTTTGCTTTGAAATACGAGCAACATTTGAGATAGGAGTAATCGCACAGATCGGCTGGCTGCACACAACCCACCAGTTTACCTCGACTGGAGTGTATCTCGAGGTACCACTGTATATATATTTTATTGATTTTTTTACAGAAAGGAAGGGAATGAGATAGAGAGCTAGAAATCTGCCCTTGACCAGAATAGAACCTGGGAACCTTGAGTCTGCAGGCCGATGCTCCATCCTCCTAGCCGAACCAGTTAGGGCTGTCCAATATGTTAAAGAAAAAAAACCTATCTAATAAAGAGGAAATATGCAGGTGAGGGCATTTGGGGATGATCAGGCTGGCAGGGGAGTGGTTAGGGGGTGGTCAGGCTGGCAGGCAGAAGCAGTTAGGGGCAATCAGGCAGTCAGGCAAGCAGTTGGGAGCCAGCAGTCCTGGATTGTGAAAGGGATGTCTGACTGTGTGCTAAACATCCCCCAAGGGGTCCCAGATTGGAGAGGGTGCAGGTTGGGCAGAGGAACACCCCCCCCCCCGAATACATGAATTTCGAGCACCAGGCCTCTAATGGAAAATAAATACTCTGATAGGAAAAATCAAGTGCATGATTAAACAATTCACAAAATACACATTATTAGTATACTAAGGTAGTTTGACTCAATAGCAAACACAGCAAGTTACCCATTGTTTACCAATCAAGTTGGTAAACCTGGAAAAAAAAAGTTAGTATCCATGTTGACAAGAATGTGCCAAACCTAGCTAGCATTCTCATCTAGAACTGTTATAGGTATGAAGAAGCTTAAAATTGCTTTCTGATCCAGAATTTCCATATTTGGAAATCTACCTTAAAGAACTAATCCGAGATCACAGAAATCCCCATGCAAAGCAGCTCATACCAGCTTTATTTTTTAAGGATGAAAATGAAAATAACCAATGTGTCTAAAAGTTGTTTAAGTAAATGATGGTGCATCTATACAAAAGAATAGAAGTCATGCCTTTGAAAAATAATTAGTAACATGAAATCATGTTATGTGGAGATAAAAATTAGGAAATAAAGTAATATATACTGCATGGTCCTAATTCTATGGAACATATGTGTGAGCAGCATATGATAACACATCTATGATAACAGGTAGTTCGAATGCTTGATGAACAAAAGAACCAGAGCTTTCCAGACAGTTGCTGAAAATTCCTGGAGCAAACTAAAGTCTGATTATTTCCACTTCTTACCTATCTGTTGGTGACCACAGCTGGTTACTATGACGTGAACTTAAAATCAGACGCTTTGCATTTGAGCGGTGAACAGTGTAATAAGCCACAGCAGAGGCTGCTAAGGAAGTGCACTGAATTCCCGTTTCTGAAGGAGGAGGGGAGCAGCAAGCACCCAGAAATTCAGAGACGTTCAGCAGAGAACATCTCAGCGCTTCTTCACCACGTTTTGCTGTGAAGACAACAGGACTCCAGGATCTCTTTCTCTCTTGGTGGCCAGGCCTTCCTTCCTGGGGAACTCCTGTCTGGGAGGGACAAGAATCCTAGGGTCTCCTATTGCATCCAAACAGTCAGATGTGGTGACTGTCCCTCTTCCAAAGGAGGCAGAAAGCCAGATCAATTGATGGACATGCCCCTTTACTGCCGCCATAGACAACCCTCAGTGACACTAACAGCAGGATCTCACACTCCAGCAAAAACAAATTCACTCCTCATGGTACGATCCCTTCCCAGCGGCAGCAGCCTGGGCTGGGGTCTCAGCCCAGCAGGGGCGTGCACCCCCATGATGCAATCCCCTCCCAGTGGCGTCTCAACCACTGAGTCACACCAGCCAGGCAGATAGGGAGGAATCTTAAATGTTTCTTTTTTAAAATATATATATATTTTTTATTGATTTTTTTTTACAGAGAGGAAGGGAACAGGATAGAGAGCTAGAAACATCTATGACAGAGAAACATTGATCAGCTGCCTCCTGCACACTCCCCACTGGGTATGTGCCCCCAACCAAGGTACATGCCTTTGACCAGAATCAAACCTGGGAACCTTGAGTCTGCAGGCCGATGCTCTATCCACCAAGCCAAATCAGTTAGGGCTGCCAACTCGTGGGGGTCCCAGAACCCCAGGACCTCAGGGCTTATCCATGCTCCTAGGAACCAGGGGAACTGAGGCCCACCCAGTAAGACCGCTGCGGGTGGGGATTCTTTCCTGGCCCCACTTCTTGGACACTCCACTCCAAAGCAGGCCTGTGTTCCTGTTCCCAGCATTAGAGCTGCTTGCTGATTCAGCTCTAGCAATTCACACACACACACACACACACACACACACACACACACAGCCATCTGCAGGCCAGACCCCTCCGCCAGGACAGGTTCATCAGAGAAGTTCTAGCATATAAACTCCCCTCCCACACCTCTGGAGGAGCATGGAATCCAGATCACCAGCCAGGTGGACAGACCGGAGTTCAGAAAGGAATGGAATAGGGAGCGTTGCCTCTCAGGGCCTTATGCAAACCTGCCCCGTGCTCTGCCCAGGAACCTCTCCGGTCTGTATGGTCGAGAATTTCGGAGAACGAAGCACACCCTGCTCTCCACCTCGGAGCCCTGTGTGTCTCCAAGCCCCAAACTCTCAAGTGACAGTCTCAGAATAGCGGGTGGTGTTTGCTTTCTATCTATCTCACTACTCCTGGGGGTCTTCCCAGAATAAACCAGTTTTCTTCCCAGGTGAGAAAAAAAAATCACAAAAGCTGGAGACAGAAGTAGCCAACAAACAACCTTAAAGGATAATTTATCTTGCTTAAAAGGAAAAGAATAGTAGATTTACATTCCAATTCACCAGGCCACCCCTGTAGCTTAGAGTAACTTTTCTGGCTCCAACAAGATCGATACATAATGGTTGTGACAGAGAGATTTTTCCCAGACCAGTTTTAACCATCTAGGATGAAGTCATGGTAAACAAAGGTCATCTCTTCAAGGTCGGTGGTTGAGACCCGCGCACTGCCTCTAATGCTTTGCTGTGTCTTTTAATCCGCAGGTCATAAAGCTGACTGCCTGGCAGGGGGCTGTGAAGACGGCCTGCTACAATACACGCTCTGTGTCTGCGACACATGATCTAAGGCACTCACGATAATCTGGCCCAAGCAAAGTGTTCTGTTTCCTTCCCCACTCTCTAACTCACCCCCAAACTCTCCACCCCCTTTTTATATAAAACAAACAAGCAACAAACATCGAAAACAAAAGGCTAATCCAAAGGGTACGTGCTTCTGTGCTTCCTACATTGAGCTCTTCAAACTCTAACAGCGATTCTTTGCCCCAGAGGTTTTTCCTTTCTTCCACTATCAATAAAATCTCAGCAACACCCCCAGATGTTAACAGAGAGAAGGGATGAATACGTTTCTGAGGCCGCTTGCTCGAAGCTCACCGCCTGGTGAAAAACACCTGCTACCAAAATACAGCCCGAGCATCTCCGTGGACCCAGGATGCTCTGGAACGCATCCCGTGTGCGCGGAGGTCGCATCCTGCCGTGTGCACAGGAGGAAAGGCAGATTGGAGCTTCCATGGACTCAGTTGTTCCATCTTGAAAGGTGGGGACACGGGCGTTCTCTCCGTGTGAGAAACGCACCCAGGGTGAAGCTGAGCGCACCACCTGTCTCCACCGATCTGGAGACGTACAGAAAGGACCGTTTGTTCCTTGCTGTTCTCAGCACCAGGATATTTTTAATTTCTTAAAAATATAAGGTGTTACCCAAACGATGTCTCCGTTTTCATCTCAACGGAGCTCTGCAGCCGGTGCTCACATTCTGAGGAGCACCCCGCCTGCCTGGGCTGCTGGCTATCCCTCCCCAAAGGGCCGAGAAGTCTGGGGGGGCGTCTCATTCCAGAGTGCGTCCTCCTGTCTGAGCAGTCTCCATAGAATTTGCCCACGCTCAGTCACCAGGATGGTGCTGGGTGACCCAACGTCATCTTTACCTCGTCAGGCCCTTCAACACCTACTGCATCTGCCTACAAGACACAGGTCGGGGGAAGGTATCAATGATGTTATTCATCATCTCTTCAAACATAGACGTAAGGAGAGCCCGACTCCTAGGTGGGCCCATGGGCCCGGAGAGCACTGGACGACTCCGTCTGGTTAAAAACTGAGGCTTCAACCGAAACCGGTTTGTCTCAGTGGATAGAGAGTCGGTCTGCGGACTGAAGGGTCCTGGGTTCGATTCCTGTCAAGGGCATATACCTTGGTTGCGGGCACATCCCCAGTAGGGGGCGTGCAGGAGGCAGCTGATCAATGTCTCTCTCTCATTGATGTTTCTAATTATCTCCCTTCCTCTCTGTAAAGAAAAATCAATAAAAAATATATATTTAAAAAAAACAACAACAACAGAAAACTGAGGCTTCAGGACAAACCCCAGAGGTTTTTCATTTCTTCCAGTATCAAGCCTCATCCTTGACAACTACCACCAGGCAAAGGATGACATTTCATGCATTTTGTGACCCAGCTAGAATTACCGAGACTTTTCACATTTCGATAGAATCATATGAAATTACTGTGAAAGCCGGGCTGGGGTGGCTCAGTGGTTGAGCGTCGACCTATGAACCAGGAGGTCACAGTTCAATTCCCAATTAGGGCACATGCTGGAGTTATGGGCTTCATTCCCAGTGTGGAGTGTGCAGGAGGCAGCCGATCAACGATTCTCTCTCATCATTGATGTTTCTATCTCTCTCCCTCTGTCTTCCTCTCTGAAGTCAATAAAAAAAGATTTTTTTAAGTGAAATTACTGCTTTTTGGCTGGCTCTGACTTATAAAAACAATAATTTCATATGATTCCACCTAATACTTTATAACTTCCAACCTTCGGTAGAATAAATAGGTCCCAGCTCTCAGATTTACTTCAGGTCTGGGAAATGTACAAAGCAGAGGGAAAACAATCTAATTACATGTGTGTGTTTATAGGTAATAAAGCATAAATGGCTTAGCCACTTAGGTACAATCCCCACAGCGCTCTCAGAACAATAAGTAAATAAAGGAGAAGAAAGAAACGGTAAACATTAAGTACCTCGCCTCTAACTTGACTCTCATTAGCTTTATTTTTCCAGCCAGTGGCTGACCTCTGTAGGTAATTGAGCTGACACAAACCAGTTCCAAACTCAGGTCCCTATTTATTTCCTCCTGCACTCTGCAAATAATTACAGCCTCCTGCGTGCCTTTTAGTTCTTATTCTTAACAAGGATTATTGTGGAGGTTTGTTCGTTTATTTGAACTGCTTCTGCTGATTTCTACTTTTCCTTTCAACCTCTTTCCAGCCACGTGGACACTTGAATTGCATTATGTATTGCTCTGTAATAGCAGTGCAGTGATAACAAAATCTTTCCGTGCAAATTTCCCACCGCTGCTACGGCCGGCCCCCTCCTGGAGGGCAGGTGCCGATCACTCAAAGAGATGGGGCGTTTGGCTGAGTCTGTGTAGCCCCAACCAACGAAGCTCTATCTGCCCCCAAATAATTTTACCCGAGGTGGGGGATAAACAGATCCTAGCAACACGTTACTCTGCATAGCTGTTGAGTTTCAGGGCTCAGACTTGGCATGTGGTGCAACAAAAATTAGGCTGTGCTTTCCAAAAGGCATATGACAGCCGAGACCGGTTTGGCTCAGTGGATAGAGCATCGGCCTGCGGACTGAAGGGTCCCAGGTTCGATTCCGGTCAAGGGCATGTACCTTGCTTGCGGGCACATCTCCAGTGTGGGGTGTGTAGGAGGCAGCTGACTGATGTCTCTCATCGATGTTTCTGACTTTCTATCCCTCTCCTTTCCTCTCTGTAAAAAATCAATACAATATATTAAAAAAAAAAGGCATATGACCGAATCCCACTCCTCCTGCTGGTGGATTAAAATGGATTTTACCAGAAACCCACGACCAGTAAGCTGTGTCAGCGGTGCCTGTGACAATGCTGTTTCCATCTCTCCTCCACGGAGGCCCTGTCTCTGGAAGGCCCTAAAGATACCAAGCATAAAGCGCCAGTTTCTATCAACTCAACTGTTTGCAACTTATGTTCTGCTGTCTTTGCGGCATCACTTCTTCCCTGGGGGTTCAAAGATCAAGTGATGGTGCCAAGCGGAACTGGATGCAGGAGGGCCCCCCTCAAAGTCTTCCTTCCCTTATTTACGGAAATGTCTCAGGAAAAGACAGAGCCCCCCACAGGATTGCCCAGGACTCCCTCCTCTTTTCTCTCTTTGGCTGCCCACTCTCCCCCTCATCGCATAACGAGCATTCGAAGAAAGCTGGAGAAAGATGGAATGGCTGAGAAGAAAGCCATGCCCTCTTCTGCCCTGGGGGAGTGGCCCCACAGAGATGTCTTGGGCGGGAAGAGAACCAGACCCAAATACAGTGGTACCTCGAGATACGAGTTTAATTCGTTCTGTAACCTTGAGGCGTGGGAAACTATGAGACGCTCGAGTCGCGGTAAACTGGTGGGTTGTGTGCAGCCGGCCGATCCGCGCGATGACTCCTATCTCAACTGTTGCTCGTATTTCAAAGCAAAAATCGCTCGCTCGATGGCTTGTATCTCAAAAATCTCGTATGTTAGGGCACTCCTATCTCGAGGTACCACTGTATGTGGCCTTTCCATGTACCACTCTCACAAAATCCCTGGCAGGCATCAACGAGGTCCCTAGAGGTATGTGAGGAGGAGGGATAGGAGGAGGAGGATATTGCTGAGGGGGATGAGAACCAATGTACGGATGCCACCTTCTGCCTCCGGAAAGCACTGGCAACACAAAAAAGCAAACGCCACGGACCGAGAGCAAACCGAGTGCGGAGGCAGCCCCAGGAGGCCATTCACCTCCGGCTCCTCCTTTTCCCAAACTGGGACCCAAATATCTAATTCCAAAGGTTGCGGGGATTAGATGAGGTGATCTATGGACAGAGCCAGTCGTGTGTGAATAAACATCTTTTCCCTTTTCTCTCCTCCCCACCTCCCTTCTTTCTCTGAGGATGGTCTGCATAAGAACAACACGGATCAAAACCCACGTGGCAGCCTGCAGAGGCGGGCTGTAGGGGCGAGAACATTTGAAAGCTAACGGGGAACCTTCTACCCCAGACCTCAGCTTCTCTTCGGAGTGCTCATCACAGAGCACCGCATCGCCAGTTGCTTCTTCCACCACCACCACCCCCAACCCCGCTTCCAGGCTTTAGCAGTGTCTCAGTGCTAGCTCTGAGCGGGGGAGAGGAAACTATATCATTAATATTGAGGGGAAAGTCTTAAAACGAGAGCAAGGGGCTCAGGTGGTTGGACATCATCCCATGACACAGAGGTTGCCGGTTTGATTCTCAGTCCGGGCACATGCCTGGGTTGTAGGTTCAATCCCGTGTGTGTGTGTGTGTGTGTGTGTGTGTGTGTGTGTGTGTGTGTTGTGTGTGTGTTTGTGTGTTCATGTGCATGCTGGGGGAGAGGGGAAAGCATGTAGTATAAAGCCTTTGGGAAGACCTTTCTGACTGTATGATTTTTTACATACAAACTAAGAAAAACCATGTGTGCTTGCTTTACAAATGTACCTTCAAGATGAGTAAGTCCCGCCAGAACCAGTTTGGCTCAGTGGATAGAGAGTAGGCCTGCGGACTGAAAGGTCCCAGGTTTGATTCTGGTCATGGGCATGTACCTTAGTTGCAGGCACATCTCCAGTAGGGGGAGTGCAGGAGGCGGCTGATCGATGTCTCTCATCGATGTTTCTAACTCTCTATCCCTCTCCCTTCCTCTCTGTAAGAGATCAATAAAATATATTTAAAAAAAAAAAAGATGAGTAAGTCCCTATCCCATGTCCCACCCCCAGCAACAAGATGACTGGCCCCAACCTTCTTCTACATAGAAACTCTGGAGCCATCACATGTGACACGGTAGGCAATATGTCACTGTGGCTTTCTGACAAGTAAGAAAAGACCAGCACAGAAAGGAGGAGTGGTTGCTTTTGAAGCGATAAGCCAAATACAGGACCAGGTTTGGAACAGCCCGGAGCCTGCCCGCTGGACCATACCGCTCTCCATTTCTAAATGTTTAACAAGCCTCATGCACACGCAAGCAGCTTTAGACACACGAGTCCCTGTGAGCAGAAATGCAGTGACACTTCCTGCCAATTCTTTGTGTTCAAAATGGCCATGGGAGGCAAAACATGCTGCCAAGGAGTAGCCCCGTGGTGGGAATCACACATGCATGGAGGCGCATGGGCACATGAAGGACAGGAAATGGCAAAGGGCACCTCTGGGCGAAGGCAGTGCTAAGATTTGTAAATAAAACCAAACATGCACCTGTGTAAGCCACAAATACAGATTCCACACATGCTGAGCCAGCCCAACTGGCACCTGTGCACGGCACCCTGGGACATTTGAACAAGAGGGAGCCGGGTCAGCTCAGACAGGGGCTTTCGATGCATGTTAAGCTGTGGAGGCTGTGGTCACATGAAATGTTTCGAAGATGCATTTATTGTGTTAGATGAGTGGGTCAGCCCAGTGACTTCCTTCGCTCGGACGAGGATCAGATAAACACTGCTTGAAAACCACTTCTTTAATCCAATTTCCTTATTTTAGAGAGCTATTTGAAAATACGCCAAGACTAAGATAAGATTGAGTGAACTGCATAGTGTCATGTGTGTGTGAGTGTGTGTGTATGTGTGAGAGAGAGAGAGAGAGAGTGTGTGTGTATGTGTGTGTGTGAGTGTATGAGAGTGTTTGTGTGTGTGTGTGAGTGTGTGAGAGTGTTTGTGTGTGTGTGTGTGTGTGTGTGTGTGTGGGAGAGAGAGAGAGAGAGAGAGAGAGAGTGTGTGTGTGTGTGTGTGTTTGTGTGTGTGAGAGAGAGAGAGAGAGAGAGAGAGAGAGAGAGAGAGAGAGAGAGAG
>JAAGEH010000297.1:14488085-14580984 GCA_011751065.1 Lasiurus cinereus | reverse complement strand
GGGCAGTGGAGTAGGGGGCGGGACAGAGGAGGTGAAAGGGTAGAGTGCTGGGACGTTGGGGGAGAGCAGCTTGACCAAGCAGAGGTAATGGGTTTACATGAGCTTACTTCATCTCACTATGGTCTTTTCTGAACCTTTTCCAAATGGAAATTCAAATTTAAAGAAACAGAGACACATAGAAATAGAAGTTCTGTGAGAAAATCGAAGGAAGGAATTCTAGATAATGGACAGGAGAAACAACCCATTTGCCCAGCATGAGACATTATTAAGAAATGATAAAAAAAAAAAAGAAAGAAAAATATCATGATTGTTACACGTTTTCATGCCAAGAGAACAAGTCCTATTTTCTATTTTTGTCCTAAGCTATTTTTATTCAATATTCACACTCTGCTAAGTTGGGATGGTTCTGCTGAAAAATAAAAAAAATATTCTAAAAGAATTAGAGACTGTTTTCTTCCCATTAGGCCATTTTTGCTGGAATTGTTGTTAAGTTTCCCAAAGAGTCGTTTTAAGTGCTCCAATTGCTTAAAAGGCATTAAAAATGAACTAATTTTCAAATAAGCTGAGTTTTTCATGCAGCGAATTTGGTGTGAATGAGGGGATTTCAGTGCGACCGCTTAGACATGTAACTGCTCAGTTAGCTGTTTCAAAAGGACGCCCCATTCAGGGCCTCACCCGTGAGCACGCACAGGCAGCAAGCCCTGCCCTTCCAGGTGCAGTATCTGCCCTCTGTGGGTCTTACCCCACGCAGACCCCGACTCCAGGGCACACAGGTGCCTGCCCTCCCATTCCAGCCATGACCTCCCTCTCCATGTCACCCAGCAGTCCTCCCAGAGGGTGACCCACGGGATGTTCATCCCAGGTCAACATGGGGCATTAGGGCATATGGCTCACTTCCATGTCATTTATGGAAGGTCCTGGTATCTAAGATGTCTTCGGTTTTTTAAAGACAGGCTTAGACATGTCAGCTCATTGCTCAACAGAAACTACGCAGGCCAGAAGGGAGTGGCAAGAAACAGTCAAAGTGATGGATAGCAAGAACCTACAACCAAGATTACTCTACCCAGCAAAGCCATCATTCAGAATTGAAGGGCAGATAAAGAGCTTCACAGAGAAGAAAAAGCTAAAGGAGTTCATCAACTCCAAACCAGTATTAGATGAAATGCTGAAAGGTATTCTTTAAGAAGAGGAAGAAGAAGAAAACAGTAAAGGTAAAAATGATGAACAACAAATACATAGCTATCAACAAGTGAATCTAATAGAATCAGGGGCATAGAAAGGGAGGGGACTGACGATTCTCAGGGGAAAGGGGTGAGTGGGGGTGCAGGGAGAGACTGGACAAAAATCATACACCTATGGATGAGGACAATGCAGGGGGAGGTAAGGATAGAAGGTGGGGTGGGAGCCAGGTGGAGGGGAGCTATGGGGGGAAAAAAGAGGAACAATTGTAATAATCTGAACAATAAAGATTTATTAAAATTAAAAAAAAGGATAAAGACAGGCTTAGAAAAGCTAGAAGCAAGCCGTGGTCAACAGAGCAGGGGATGAGAAAGCCCAGGGGCTTTGTCTTTTCTCTTCGTCCTCCCCCCACCACCCCCCACCCCCTCACCCCCATGCCTCCCCGCTCCAAGCAAGCCCTTTGTCTCCTCTCAGTCGCCTTTCTGTTACAGGAGCTGTGGGGCCCACATACACAGCGACCAGTGGTCCCGGTAAGTGCATGTGCATGCTTGTCGTACTCCACAGGCTGATGTTTCAAGTTCAGGAAATATGGAGCTGTACCCATGTTTATGGCAATACATTGACCTCTTTCTCCCCACTTTATTCATTTAAATAGGTTCTATTATTCTGTGGTCAAGCAAACAGAGATAAAGAGCACATATATTACAACCGAGGCCACATAATTTCTAAACACTCCATCCATGCTCCCAGCTAGTATCACCACGATCATTCTCATCACCAGCATTTGTTAGAAGTCAGCTCCTTGAGGACGTGGAGAAAAGGGAACCCCCATGCACTGCGGGTGGGGGTGCAGACTGGTACAGCCACTGTGGAAAGCAGTATAGAGTTTCCTCAAAAGATTAAAAATGGAACTGCTTTATGACCCAGTGATTCTACTTCTGGGAATATATCCAACAAAACCCAAAACACTAATTCAAAAGAATGCCCGCTCCCCGATGCTCACTGCAGTGTTATTTATAACAGCCAAGATTGGGAAGCAGCCCAAGTGCCCATCAGTAGATGAGTGGATAAAAAAGCTGTGGTACAGTTACCAGTGGAATACTACTCAGCCATAGAAAAGAAGGAAATCTTACCTTTGGGGCCTGCAAAGTATTATACTAAGTGAAATAAGCCAGTCAGAGAAAGACAAGCACCATATCATTTCACTTATATGTGGAATCTAATGAACAAAATAAACTAAAAAAACAGAAACAGACTCAAAGATACAGAGAACAGACTGACAGCTGTCAGAGGGAAGATGGTTGGGGGACTGGATAAAGAAGGTGAAGGGATTAAGCAAAAAACAGAGAGGGGGGGTGGGAGGAAAAGAAAAGAAAGAAAAACACAAAAAAAAATTCACAGGTAACAGTATGGTGATCACCAGAGGAAGGGGGGTGAGGAGAGGTAGGTGAGGGTAAAGTCTCTACCAAAATAGTATTTGTTCAAATAAAACTCAACCCTTCCACTGAAGCATGTATGGGGGGATGGGGAGAGGCACTGTTTTATAACAGTCTCTAATAAACATTCACACTTGTAAGCTCTGAGAGGGTTGGCATCCTGCTTAAGTTATTCACCATGGTATCCCCAGAACTTAGCATGGGACTTGGCGCATAGTAGGTGTTCAACAAATGCCTGTTGTAGAAAAGAAGGGAAGGACAGAGGGAGGGAGGGAGGGAGGGAGGGAGGAGGATGGCTTTCAAAAGAACACAGTGAGTTAGGTAAAGAAGCAGACAGAGATGTATAACTGTCTGAAGCTCAATTCCTAGATGTGAATGCTGTGCCCTTTTAAGAGATGCGGAGGCCCCGACTTTTTTCAGTTGTCCAGGGAAACAAAGGAGCAATGAACAAGACTGAGAGCAAGTATGTGTCATGTGGTTAAAAGGGTCCTCGGACCAGTCTGTTCAAGACACACATAAACAGCAAAAAACACTCAAGAGAGCAAAACGCCAGGGAAGAATATAATGCAGTGGGCAGTTTTTCATCCCAGAAGATTCTAGCAGAGGCGGGGGTGGGGGGATAAGGGGGTGGGCGGTGGGGGGCAGTGACCAATGGTAGTGGGACACTGGAAGCAACCATAAGGGACTAGTGAGCACCCAGGAGGGCATCTTTCAGAGAGCACTAATTCTGGATTTTATTTTATTTTTTCTAAAACCAAGCAGGGCTCAGAAGGCCACCCAGATCCAGGATGGGGAGAAGAGAGAAGAACACTCGCACACAGGACTGGCGTCCCACTCGCTGCACGGCTACCACGTGCCGGATGTGAGGGATGGAGTAATGAGCCAAGACAGTGTTTCCCCTCTCCTGCCCTTTACAACACATCAGCAAGCCATCCAGAGGGACGCCAGGAAGTGAGAAGGCTAGGCAGAGAGCTCGCATGGCTCCTACAGTAAATCAACAACTAAATCTGAGCAATATTAGAGGGGGGAAGGGCTGGGCAGAGACCCCAGGCTACCAACTTCTGAAATGATGCGGAATGAAAACTACAAGTCATTCTGCGTTTCCCCGGTAAAGCCAAAAGCTGCCGTCTAGTCTCCCTCCCTGAACCGAGAGCCCGCCCTTCCCGAGGGCCGGGACCAGCGTGCTGGGTGGGTTATAGCAGCTCCAACCCTGGGGAGACAGAGGCGGTCCGCAGCAGAAACACGCGGCTGGGACTCTGTCTAGCGCTCAGGATGGATTCCCGAGGCCCTGGCCATCGATCTTTCTGGGAACGAATCTATTTTCCCAGACAGTCTAGGTGCTCAGAAGACCCTGTTAGCTTCAAACAAGTGGTAAAAACCAGCAACTCAGCCAGCCTCGCCCTTGTGTCATATCAAGGCCTGAGGCCCCGGGAGCTCACCCTCAGGGCAGGGTTGGCACGGCCTTGGTCAAAGGCTTGGCAGCTGTGAGGAGCAAGAGACAGCAGTAGGCTGCGGCCAGCGCAGGGGGGAGACTGGCAACTCCAATGTCAGCCCCGGCGTCGAGGAAAGCCACCACTCAGGGGCCCTGCTTCCTCACCAAATAGCACATTCACAACCCGCTCGCCCCACCCCCCGCCCCTGCCCCTTCCTTCCCCAAGAACCCGGGTCTGGCTGAGCCAGATTCCCTCCCAGGAAAAGGGAAGGCAGAGACACATCAGATGCCGCATCAGGACGATACGGTGTCTTCTGCTTCAGGTGGCATTTCACAGAAGCGGGGAGACAGGGTGTGAACATTTTGGTGCCCAGTAGGGAACTCTGTCACAGCTGCTGGGTAAACCAGGGGCTGCGTTCCTTCTGTGGGCACCGGAGAGCTGCTGAAGGTCTTCAAACGTCAACCGATCAGACCCACGTTTTACAAGAGAAAGATGTACTGGACGGGTCTTGACATGCTTAGAGAAAAACCACCTCGGTGGCGAAGTATCTGGAAATGATGAAAAGTGAGGAACAGAAGAAAGAAGTGGGGGCACGGGTGTGGGAACCTCTTTCATGTCCCGCGTGGTTCAGGGTTCGGGTTCTGGAGGAGACCGCACTCAAATGAAGAGAGAGACTAGAAAAGCATTAATTTGGCAATATTGGGGGGCCAGGAGGGAGACTTCCTCTAGTGCAGTGGTTCTCAACCTTCCTAATGCCGCGACCCTTTAAGACAGCTCCTCCTGTGGTGGTGACCCCCAACCATAAAATTATTTCCATTGCTATTTCATAACTGTAATTTTGCTACTGTTATGAACTGTAATGTAAATATCTGATATGCAGGATGTATTTTCATTGTTACAAATGCAACATAATTAAAGCATACTGATTAATCACAAAAACAATATGTAATTATATATTGTGAAATATTTATTTCTAATTACAAATAAATGAAATTTTGAATCGTGGTGTAGCATGGGTAACAGTCTTCATATGACAACAGTAAACTACATTGCAACACTTTGCTACACTGAGGAGCGGTCTGTTGGTTCCTAAGACCATGGGAAATAGGTGTTTTCCGATGGTGTTAGGCGACCCCTGTGAAAGGGTCGTTCGACCCCCAAAGGGGTCGAGACCCACAGGTTGAGAACTGCTGCTCTAGGGGGAAGACTACCCCTTTCCTTCGGCCTTGCCATCGCTTTTATTCAGGTTTGGGATACACCCTTTGCCCTGAAGCAGGCAATTCCAGTAACAAGTAGATTATTTTATCAGTCAGAATTGACATGATTATTTGATGGGGAAGTTCATTGTCTCAATTAGATAGGGGGTGGCTGGCTTTGACCTTTCAGAGCTTCAAGGTTGACCAGCCTTCCGGGTTCCCTGTCCACACTTTCTATTAGTGAGACAATGATTGGTTTCTGGCACATGGGAGGACTTAGAGGAATAAAATAATCCTCTTCAAATACTTTCTGGGCTCACAGATCACAGAGGGAGGCGGGATTCAAATCCCCCTACAAGGGGAGAACTGGAATGGCAGTTAAAGGGGTGCCATGGGGAAAGAAGATAGACTTCACCTGGAGACCAAACAAAAGAACTTTCTAATGACTAATGCTGAGCAAAAATAGAGCAGGTGACTTGGGAAGGCGGTGACTCATCGGTGGTATTCAAGTTAGTGTCCAGATTACGTGACCATGAAGATCCTTGTCCAAGCTCTCTTCTTCCTTTATTTCCTCCTGCAATGCCCAAGGCCCTTCCCAGTCTATCCGGGGGCTCACCCCTTCTGAAAAACCCAACCCAGGTTCTCTCTCCAAGTCGATCCAGGGCCTTCCATAATCCTCTCCCTCTCTCTCTCTCTCTCTCTCTCTCTCTCTCTCTCTCTCTCTCTCTCTAAATGAAGCATCTAGTTGCCTGTACCATCTCTCTGAAAAGTAAGCATGCCCAGCTATGTGGCACTGTTTCCATTGAATGGTTACTTATTTCTTGTCTATCAATTACTTTTCAGACAATGGCTTCTGGAAGGCAAGAACTTCATCGCATAATTCTTCAAACGAGCCCTGTGCATTGTACAGAGCAAATGCCTAACGTGTTGGTCTCTCTCTAAGACTCCTTAGGGCCTGCTCTGTAAAACCATAGGTCTCCGTCTATACTTCTTTTTTTTTTTTTAATATATTTTATTGATTATTTACAGAGAGGAAGGGAGAGGGATAGAAAGTCAGAAACATCGATGAGAGAGAGACATCGATTAGCCGCCTCCTGCACGCCCCGCACTGGAGATGTGCCCGCAAGCAAGGTACATGCCCCCGACCGGAATCGAACCCGGGACCTTTCAGTCCACAGGCCGACGCTCTATCCACTGAGCCAAACCGGTCTCGGCTGTCTATAGTTCTTGGGCACAGGCATCCAAGGAACCTCGTGGGCTCTTTCAGACGTCTGATCCTGATTATTTCATCTCCTGATTATACTCAGTTATATTCCAGTGTTATTGTGCTAAACATCTCTTCCAATTAAAATAGCATTCTTCCACAGCATATTTTTAGAATAGGGAGGGGAGAGGTTGAAACTCTTTATTAAAAAAACACTTTTAACCTTTCTTCCCATCCCCAAATAAAAAAGGAATGGTTCAGCAGCGGAAAATGTCATCCGGAAAGGCAACCGTTTGTGAAAGGATTAATTTTTCTCACGGTGGAATTAAACACGTGCAATTAACACTACTGATTTATTCTCCCGCACAGAGGCTGCCTTTGCGAATATTTGAATTCGAGACCAATGACAAATCAAGGTAATTTTCAAACTGAATGACCGTAGGGAACTTTTCAGCTCCTTGTGGGTCTTTCCATGGGTTACACTGGCACAACACAATTCCTTCAGCGACCATAACCTGTTTATGCAAACACTTATTTTTCTAAACACAGCATTTGATGGGTATGTATTACCAGTAAACATCTTTTTTTTTTTTTTTTTTTGGAGAAGAAGCCAACTTCATTCCAAAGCCTAGGAACCTGGCATTGCCCAAAGGCACTGCTTTTGAACTGGCACCAGGACCTCACCATATAGCAAGTCCTCTTGGTACTTTGAGATTGAGGCAGGCTGGATGGCAAATAACAGACCCACTTTTTATGTTGAAAGCCACTGAGGCTTCTTGTAACAGGTTAGAGCTTTGAAAATCCCTGTGGTTTCTTATCCATAAAAAATGTCACATGCTGCCCTCGCTGGTTTGGCTCAGTGGATAGAGCCTGGGTTGTGAGTTTGATCCCGGGCCCAGCCTGGAAACAGCCAATCAATGATTCTCTCTCATCATTGATGTTTCGATCTCTCTCTCTCTCCCTACCTCTCTGAGATCAATAAAAATATTTTTTTAAAAAAATGTCACATGCTGTTTCCATGAAATGTGTTTCTCATGGCATCGCATAAATTAGCTTACACTGGGAACTGTAAAGGGCTCAGTAGACACATGCTCTTCCCGTCTCTCTTGGGTTGCTTCCTCACTAACAGGCAGTCTGTGTGGCCCCACCCACTGGGTATGTAGAGCACAGACGGTTTTGTTTGTAAAGGAGAAATAAACCCTGGTGGAAACAGTTCTAAACCTTCCGTATGCAGACTCCACCAGATAGCTATCCTCCTGAGATACAGGGTGAATCCATTTCAAATGTGTTCTCCCTTTGGGGCACATTTATTCCTTTTCTGGCCTATATGGCCCACCTATACCTCTGAGGTTCTGTCCCTCTGCCCCAGGCACTGAGGGTGCTGCAATCTGGTCGATGGGCATGTTTCTGCCTCATCTCCATCTCTGGCTCCCTCTCCAGTGCTCTGATCAGGGTGTGTTGCTTGTTTTTTTCCTGGTACAGGACCTTCTTTTCTTTAGGACAGGTTAGTTCCAACTGCCTCCGCTATCTAACCTCAGAATTCTGTCCCCACACGATGGCTTGAAGAAAGCCAGAAATATGAAGTCTTCTATTCCCTCTGTCATGAGCTAATGAAATTGGGGGAGGAAAGGGGGAAAGGTTTTCTGCAATCTGAGTTTTTATCCTTATCCTATGAGAGAGAAATTTACATTAAATTCATCGTGCAATTAGGCCCCCTCCAATGAGCTCGTCTTTGTGAAAAAAAAACAACTAACTAACTAAAACCAAAACTGTAGGGTTGTGTTTATCTGCTGTGACAGCTATTTCCCATTGGCTCCTTCAAATTCACCCTGCTGGGTAAGCCAGAACACCAGCTTCTATGTAGCAACTAGTGGCCCAGTGCACAAAATTCATGCACATTTTAAAAGGGGATTCATTAGAGAAAATAATTTAATATTGCTATTTGTCCTTTCTCTATAATAGAAGTGTCAGAGACTAAAGAAAATTAATAAAAGGTATATGAAAACCTTCCTCCTGTCAGAGTCTGGGGCACACCATGGAACCCAGAGTCAAGTCCCCACCCACCCACATGTATCTCAAAATTGTGTGATACCCAGACATGGCCAGGCCCCTACCCCATTGGGCTAGATCCAGACTCAGCCTCAGATGCCCTGGCCTGGCACCAGGACAGGGGTGCAGCCTAAGTTACCCCAACCCAGCACTGAGGGTGCACCCTGAGGTCCCCCATCAAGCCCCACTGGGTGGGGAGTACAGCCTGAGGTCTCCTGTCAAGCCCTGCCAGGTGGAGGGCTCAGCCTGAGGTCTCCTGGCCTGGTGCCAAGGCAGGAGGCAGGGTCTAAGGTCCCCCAGCCTGATGCCAGGGTGGGAGGCGTGGCCTGGAAGTCCCCTGTTAAGCCCTTTTGGGTTGGGGGGGAGGGGCGCACAGCCTGATGTTCCCTGTCAAGCCCCATGGGGGAAGGGGAGGGGGAGGGAGAGGGGAAGGGCCAGGGCATAGCCTCAGGTCCCTGCTGATTGCTCATTAAGGCTTCTTAAGGGAATTTGGCCTCAGCTGTGGGTGCAGCCATCTTTGTGATGGAGTGATGGTCAATTAGCATATTCCCTCCATTAGATAAAGTGGGTGATGGTCAATTAGCATATTCTCTCTTTATTAGATAGGACTGGTTTCTTGCCCTCTGTCTGGGTTTAGGTTAGGGTGGGCCAGTGGAAGACTTCAGCAGGTGATGAGAAGGAAGGGGAAGAGGGTTGCCTCTCTCAGCCTTCGTCCTAGTAGATGGATAACGTCTTCTGCCAAAAGCACCGACCCCATCCAGTGTCCTCTCCTGCTTCCACATCTGGCTCCTCCCCTTGCCTCTTTAGGACCAGGGATAGGAATGGACTTCCCTCCAACCCCCCACAGTCCCCACAGTGTTTTGTTGTCCTTTGTTGGTTTCCCTTTAACCATGCCTACACATTTGTAAATAGGTCGCTCCTTAAACTCTCCTGAGCATGCCTTCCGTTTTCAGCCTAGACTTGGCAATATTACTTTAATCTAGCATTCTCCAGAAATGCCTCCACCTGAGGTTTCTACAGACTGTGAACCAGATGAAAGGAAAGAACCCAACTAGTTATGCAATGCTTATAAAAATGACTCATTCTCAGTTCCTTGGACAGTTCTCTGCTTCTACTTCTTTAACCTTTCTAAAGTTTTAATGCAGAAAAAAAAAAGAAATCTCTGCTTAATTAAAACATTATATAAAACAGGGCCAGGTTCTGCATCCAATAGAACAATCTCCTGCTTCCAAGACCAATGTAGAGATGTAGCCTCCATCCGGGGTGTGGTTTCATGACACAGTTTTAATAATAAATATCAGTGTAATTATATATATATCATCCTAACATTAGATAGAATCATTTCTAGAAAAAATAGCCTAAGCCTTTAAGAATGAAGTAAAACACCTCCTTGATAAGACAGCTGACTAATAAATGTTGACGCTCTGAAGTGAAAGAAGTTTGGAATTTACTGCAGAAATCATGCAGCTCTTTCTAAGTGACTCAAAAGCAACTCTCAGAAACCGGGGAAACCAGCAAACACTGAAGCATGTTCTTCCCATCAGTGCAAAGGGCTTAACGGACTCTCCAAATCACATCCTCTCTCCCTTGTACTTGGAGTTAAAGATGAGCCAGGAGCTATCCAGGGTAACTGCAGCCATGCAGAACCCATCAGAAGAAAACAGAGTACAGTAACATTCTCTTGATTAAGCTTTTCTCAGAGCAAGGTTAAAGAAGAGCTGGGAAACCGGCACTTGCCTTTGAAATCACAGAGAAGGTCTTTTATGATTGACTCTGCGACTCTGAGACGGGTCTACCCAGGGAACTTCTGCCGTCATCTCAGATCATATCTTTGCAGCTCAGCTTCTCATCTCTGCTCGGAGCTCAGGCATCCCACATGATTTGGGGGCTAGAATACCGCTTATAGACCCACCCTCTGAGAAACCGCTGACATCAGACACCAGAGTCAGAGACATGGATGTTATGGAACTATGTAGCTGAAGGGCTTATCCAGAGATTATCTACTTTATTCGAGTATAGAGTACCTGTAAAGAATATCCCATGCTGCCCCTAGTCCAACTGCCATTTCAACGCCAGCCTCAAAGATAAAGGCCATCCTCTGAAAGCATTTTTCCTTTTCTGGCCTATAAGGATTATTTCATCAGCTCTCCTACCCTTAAAAAATAGTCAAGGAGACGAACTGGATAACAACAAAAGGAGTCTAATGGGGCAGTGATGACATTGCCTCTTGCTTCTCCATCCCGCCAGAAGGTCCAGCCTGGCGTCTTGGGAGGCTGGATATACTGCTTTGTGGGGAGGCAAGTTCTCTCCTTTATGTCACTGTCCCCCAAAATCCAGCCTCTCTCAGCTACATGTGACCTTATACTAGATGACATTCTAGGTTCACTCCTATGAACATTTAAAGATCCAATTAAAGAGAGGGAAAGAGGAGCTGGGAGGGGAAGAGAGAATCCTATGGATGCTGTGGTGGCTTTAAAACGTGTTGGCAAATTCTGTGGTATTTCTCACATCTAGGGGTGGAGTTGAATTCCCCTCCTCTTCAATAGCAGAGGACTTAAGTTATTCACTTCTACCTGTGGTTGAAGTTAGTCTGGTGACCTGCAAATTTAGGCCAAAAGAGCAATATAGCTTCTGCCTGGCTTGTTTGCTTGTTCTTTCTCTTCCTCTCTCTTATTCTCGCTCGGGATGTTCATTTTGGGAACCCATCCATCAGGCCACATGGAAGCCCAGCCGTGTGAAGAAGAACCAGAGTCCCTCGCCCAACCTTCTAGCAATTCCCCCACCCTGAGCTCCCAGCTAACAACAGCTATGGGGGTGCACCATCTTGGCAATGGGCCTTCCAGCTTCCTGCTAACGCCCTGGGGAGCAGAGATGAGCCTTCCCGCCAAACCAGCTCAGATTGGAGATGCATGAGGCAAATAAATGATAGTTGTGTTAATCCCCTAAGCTTCGGGGTGATTGCGTATGCAGCAATAGATAGCCAGACTCAGAAACTTGGGCCATAATTCCAATATGTAACCTGTTAAGAATGTCCTCATCTAATGAAATGAGGAATAAGGCAGATTCTATAGCTTTCATCTTTTTTTAAATTATGAGAACCTAAGTATAACCCCCATCCCCCCAAACCCTGTGACCTTTTACAGTTTGACATTTTTCTCATTTTTAAGGGCTAGAACAGTGGTCGGCAAACTGTGGCTCACGAGCCACATGTGCTTCTTGGCCCCTGGAGTGTGGCTCTCAATGTGTGGGCGCGCATGTACAGTGAGATTGAAACTTCGTGGCTCATGCGCAGAAGTCGGTTTTCGGCTCTCAAAAGAAATTTCAGTGATTGTACTGTTGATATTCGGCTCTGTTGACTAATGAGTTTGCCGACCATTAGGCTAGAATCATTGGAGGAGGAAAGGGGGTGAATGCTGATGGTGGGCAGCATGTCAAACTCAAAGACTAACACGATCTAAATAAACAAGACACGAGGCCCATGGGCTGCGAGTTTGCCTGGAGTCCAATATCCCAATCTTTATCCCTGCACTTAAGATCCCTTAAATATTTCCCTTTTCCTCCCAAGTTGCTTATTTTTGCTGACGAGATTATTTATAGTGAACACTTCTTCCTAGAAGGACATCCGATCAAATCCCAAAAACGTTCAATAACACTCAAGTGGTGAGGATTGAAGCTCTGAAGACATAGGGCTGCAAACTATGCTACCCACCCCACCAGGCGAAGTTCCCCATATTCACCATCGGCATCTCTCTCTCCTGTTCAAGAATGAATGCTCACTCCCTTTAACTTACTGCATTCAGTTCCATTTTCTTTGTCTGCCTTTTACAGTACCATGGCTTCATCTTATATATTGAACTGTATTTCCCCACCTGCCCTGGAAATCCCCACCTCTCAGCTTTGATTCGTGCCAACTCATTGCCCTTCATCTTTCAAAGCCATATTCGAACTTGGATTCTAATAAGAAAAAAAATTTTCCCAACCACTGCAGCTGACAGCGATCCTGCTCTTTATTTGAATTCTTATCTACAGCACTCGTAGTGGGCAGGGCGCCTCTGACATTGATGATACAGATGTGCCCGTTCTCCACCTCATTACAGACCCTTCAAGTGCAGGCCCACATCTGCCTCATCTTCCCATTCCTCCGCAGCACTCCAATCACGCCCAGAGGCCCACTCAGTATCTTAAATATTTTATGTGCTAAATGACTGCTTATTGGATTAGTTAAACGAACTAAAAAATATGGCAAATAGCTTACAAAGTTTATTCTAGCAACATCTTTACTTTAAAGCACTGCCTCATCTTAAGACGTGAATCTTTCACGGGGCGATTTTGGGCCCGAGCTAGGCAATTGGAATTAGTAAGTAATGGGGTTGGGGGGAGTGAGGGATATGCCAAACAGGGGGCGAGCCACCTATGCCTTACTAGATATTCTCAAGAACCCCTCGACTCCTGCCATCCCAGAATAGGCAGGATCTTGAAGATTACCTAGCAAAGAAATTCCTCTAGTGCTTATTACATATGAAGAAAGGCAGAGAAACTTTCTTTTTGTAGATGAAGATAGTAAAACTCGGAGAGGATGAGTAATGAGCCCAAAGCAGCTGGTTATCAGCAGAAATGACCTTGACCTCAGGTCTCGGGACTCCTTTCCCGGCATTCTTTCCACAACAACAAAAGTCTGGAGGCCTGTTGCCATTCCCCAGTCAGCACCCCTCTTTGAAGAGCGGACGATGGGCAGGGTTTCCAGCTGAACCTGAATGATGTTTTTAAAGTAAGTTTATCCTGTGAAGAGGGAGCTAAATGGCTAGACATTTTCTTCTCGGGCAACACAAACAAACAAGAATCCTTTGTTTGCCTCGGACCAGGCAAGATGTGCTCACGAGTCTGGCTTGCAAGCAATTTTTCCAGAGGAGAAGGGGATGCTTATCAGAGCATTGCATCGCACACCGTCTCTGGGCTGAAAGCAATGAGCCAGCCCAAGTAATTGGCATTATCTGAGAGAAAAACTTCAAAGATGAAAGCCAGTGCATTAAAAACAAACCCAGCACATAGGCGAGACGCATGCATTTACTTGAGAAATGGATAAAAAGCTATTTACATGTCCAACCCTTTTCTTTTCAGAGGCTCTGCGACCGCTCCCTGTCAGTGGACTAGCAATTCAATCCTCTTTCGCTAGAGTTCTGTTCCAGATTTTAGGATGGTTTCTCTTTTTCCACTGACCTTATCAAAACAGGCCTTCCTCGTAACAAGAAGGAATAAAAGCAGCTCCGTGGCAAGAAGACTGACACAGTCGCACCAAGTCCTCAAGTGATTTTTTAAAAAGCAACTCAAGCAAGGAATACTGTTCTTTGTTTACAAAGTCTTGCTCTATATTTTCATAAGATAAGGAAAAAATGATGTATTTACATATCAATGTAGCTAATGTGTGTGTGTGTAATAAAGATGAGATGTGTTAAAATAGAAATTAAGAAGTATAATACTGCAGTTAAGAACTCAAACTCTAGCCGAGACCGGTTTGGCTCAGTGGCTAGAGTGTTGGCCTGCGGACTGAAAGGTCCTGGGTTCGATTCTGGTCAGGGGCATGTACCTTGGTTGCAGGCACATCTCCAGTGTGGGGTGTGCAGGAGGCGGCTGATCAATGTCTCTCTTTCATCGATGTTTCTGACTTTCTATCCCTCTCCCTTCCTCTCTGTGAAAAATCAAACCAAAGAACTCAAACTCTAAAGCCAGACCACCTAGCTCAAATCCAAGCTCTGCCACTTGCTGTGTGACGTCGAGGAAGTTGCTGAACACATTTTCTGGCCCATCTCAAACATGGAATTGATAATACTAGTTAATTCATAAGGCTGTTCTGAGGATTCAGTGACAATCTATGTAAGGTACACAGAACAGCGCCGGGCCTGGAAAAAAACTCTTAGAAATGTTTACTGTTATTATCCCTGACAGCCACAAAATTATTAAACCGTGACTGCGTGGCCTTCTCCAGTCCCCACCTACTTCTAAGGAGCGGGTGTCCTTGCTTGTCAGGTTAGCTGCAGGGTTTTCTCTTGGGCAGAGTTTGAGCCTTCTGGGTGTGAGAACATCCATCACAGAACATTCAGACTGTATTTCTCGGGGGGGGGGGGTGTCTACGCCACAAAGAGCTGTGTGTAGGGTGTGTGGGCTTTGGGGAAGATGACTGAGTATGTGAGCTGGACGGTCTGTCGGCAGCAAGCAACAGAGCAGCCATTCAGAAGTGGATGGCAGCCTGAAGTGAGGACAGGCGTCAAGCAAGGGCAGCGACAGAACGGAAAAGCGGGGAGAGGGCAGTTTTAAGAACTTCCTTTGGATGTTCTTGGAGAGACGGAATAAAGACGAGGATTAAATTGTGTAATTGCTTTTGATTTTTGCACATCTCTTCCCTTGAATGTGATGCTGTACTAAGACAGAGCCTCGTGGGAACCTAAATTTTATATGGATTTCACAGTAAGGTCCATAGAGGTAGCACATGTTTTCAGATTTGTAACAGGACAACTGATCACAGAATGGTAAATGTCACTGAGCAGAGCACACAGCTTTCCAAAAGAACTAAAATACATTCCCTACGTGATATACTACAGATCTTTTTTAAAAAATATATATATTTTTTCACAACAGATATTCAGAGACTTCAAAAAGTTTATCCCCTTTAATGCGGTACTAATTTATACTAAAGAAGAAAGAGAAACTTTATACACAAGACGATGCTCAGGGCAACATTATTTATAATAGTGAAAATAATGGAAACCACCTCCAAACAACCAAAATGGAGCATGCTGGTTTAAGAGAACAAAATGACTTTCTTTGAAATGATAATGAGGAAATTGGGGGGGAAACTTTTAGGAAATAATATTGAATGATAAAAGCCCAGAGTACTGATACCAATTCGGCAGCTGTCCACAACCAGCTTAAAGGACACAGAAGACATCACTGTCTTAGAATAGTGGGCTACGCTTACTGATGCGTTCCTGGCTAAGCCACTTGCTTCTCCAAACTCTCAAACTCCTGCATTTGGCTCAGATGAAATTACTTTATGAGATTAACCCTGTAACCCGAATCCAACTAGACTAGTATCTTCAATGCATCCTCCCTTCTCTCTCCCCTCCCCCAGATGACTAAGATTTAGGCCTGACCTCTCTTGTTCTCCTTCCTTCTAGTACAGGAAGACCAAGAAAAAGCATTTGCACCTATTCGTGTGGTCTTGAAGCTTGGTACATTTAACATTCTCTGACAACTGGATTCCGAGGGCCAATGAAGCCTTTCACAACACATTTCTTTCAGTACCGGTCCCAGCGTGTCTGGGACAACAGGGAGAGTGCCAGTGCTCTTGTTGAGAGCCTGTGGGATCGTCTGTAGAATTAAACCTGTTTTTTTATTTAACAAACTTGTAGAAGAGGAGAGAAACGTAACACCTTAACCCCACTCATTCACTCCCTGATTCGCTCCCTCGTTCATTCATTCACTCCACATATGAGCCCAACTACGTGCCAGACACCATTTGGGGTCCAGATTACAATAGTCCTGACCTGCAAAGGATGCACGGAGAAGGCAATTCTCATAAAATGTGATGAGTGCCCGGCCAGAGAAAGTATGGGGTGAGGGAGGAGGCAAGATTAACGCAGCTTTGAGGCAGTCAGGGAAGACTTAATCAACCTTAAGCTTTAATTTAACCTTAATGGATGCAAATCAGTTCTGTAGAAAGAAACCTGGGGGAAATTTTAGGAAATTTCACACTCTGTATTCTTGTTTCTAAGCCATGTTCTCTCAGACGGTCATGGCACTGGGCAAGCGACAGTCTCCTGAACCCCGCCTCCAGCTATCATTTTAATAATAAACACCACAAAATGTAGTTTGTGGAACAGACTCCCCTCAGCAAAGAGCGAATGAGCTGACAACCTCTGAATGACCACTTATACCAACTACTGGTCTGACCAGTTTGATTTTCTCTGCCCAAAAGGAAAATATCCTCTCTCTCCGTCTCAGTTTGGTTTTAATTTAGCTCTGTGAATGACAGTAGTAGGAAGTGGTTTATTTTGGTTTTACGTGGAAAGGAAGACAAACTTTGTTATGTTTCTAAGGGTGGCAAAGGGCACACTGAATCATCTTCTCTTGCCTGGCATCGCGTAGACAACATACTATTTTTATAGAAATATTCATCTTCTCCAATTCCGATGGCGTCCTGGGTAGCCTCCATGGGATAGGTCGGACAGACCACGCATTGACACAGCCTCGTCCCCACCGCTGGGCACGGTCAGGTGCCCTCGCCTCTCGTGGGAAAACGGCCAGTGCTACCTGCTCCCCCAGGCTGAGACCCTTCCAGCTTTGCACAGGACATTTGAGAAGAAAGGGAGTCAACACGGATCTCTTTCCACTGTGATCTCACGAGTACCGAAACCCTAACTTGGAAATCTCCCATAAAATGTTGTGGAAAGAAAGATAATTTTGAAACAGGCAGAGGTCTGCCGTGGGGATCTACTTGAAACAAGTAGTACTAATTCATGGGTCTCAGCTCTCCCCACAGGCAAGTGGGGGTAAGGAAGTTCGGGGAGGGCAGAGGTTTTGATGTCAGCAGAGCAAGACAGGGTTCAGGCCCTAACCGGTTTGGCTCAGTGGATAGAGCATCGGCCTGTGGACTGAAGGGTCCCAGGTTCGATTGTGGTCAAGGGCATGTACCTTGGTTGCGAGCACATCCCCAGTAGGAGGTGTACAGGAGGCAGCTGATTGATGTTTCTCTCTCATTGATGTTTCTAACTCTATTCCTCTCCCTTCTTCTCTATAAAAAAATCAATAAAATATATTTAAACAATAAAATTGACAAATAAAATTAAAAATTTTTTTTAAAAAGACAGGGTTTAGGATATAGGGAAAGAGAGCGTTCAGTACACCAGCGAATACAGAGGCGCTAGGGAAAGAGGGAGATGCAGTAGAGAGTAAAGCAAAGGATGACGGAACAGATCTGGAGGTGCCTTTGTAGGGTGTCTGTGGACAAGGCAGGAGCTTGGGGGGCCAGAAACCTTTCAGAGGGCACAGTCAATATCATCAAAGGCCTTGCCAGGCTCTCCTGACCATGGACAGCCCACCATTCTGGGTAAAGGGGTCTCTGAAGAGGCAGCCCCTTGAAAACCCTCAGGAGGTGAGTCAGTGGGCTTGCCATGCCACTAGCTAGTCTGGCGCTGGAGGGAATCCCTGCCTCTTAGGCAGAGCACCTGCATCTGAGGTTGAGCTTCCTTTGAGCCAGGCTGTATGAAAGTGCATTATTAACACCCCATGCATGTGATCAGATGCTCACACCACGCAGGTCATGGGAACACAGAAGCCATCTGAGCCAGAGCACAGGCTGGTGACCTGTCCTGATGGAGAGGCAGGTAGAATTGTTAGTATTATTCAAACTTTCAAAGCCCCACCCCCGCATCTCTCACAGACACACACACACACACACACACACACACACACACACTCCCTCACAGAAACTCCTTCACTGGTTACAGACAGGGAATTTACTCTGTACATAATAACTGGCTGAGAGTTTCTGAGCAGAGGCTGATTCTGATAAATATTATGGAGATTATATAAAGCACCTAGAACAGTGCCAGCAAATGTGTGTTTAATGAGGTCCTAGGTCTATCAGCTCTTAGCTGGGTAACATTGAGTACGTTATTTAACCTCTTTGCATCTCATTTTCTTGACTCTAAAATGAGGATAAGAAAAATAGCACCAACTTCATACAATTCTTGGGGAGTAAATAAAGTAATGTAATGTGCCTAGTACATAATGTACATAGAGCTTTGTATATGATAGGATTTCAAAAAGTGGTCGTTTAAAAAGTTGTTTCTTCTAAACTTTGTAATACCTTATTTATATATCCATTATGGCACATATTGAATTATATTAGAATAGTCTAGGTTTGGAACTCCTTGAGGACAGGAACTTTGTCATTATTCTTCTGATAAAGGGAAAAGCAGTTCAGCTGACAACTAGGATGTGAGGGTGGGGACTGGAAATTGAAACCAAAACCACAACTTGCAGACTGTATTATGACTCACAAAACTAGACAATTCTATGAAGTCATGACCTGCAAGAAAAACTAAGTTCAGACTCTTACCTCAGGCTCATTCAGACTCATGGGTGTTCTAAGTAAGATCACAAACCAATTAATCTAATAAGGATTCCACCCCAAGTCATGAGTCCTAAGGATAAGACCATCGACTGTTTCAGCAACTTCCTCCTTGATAAAGTGTGACCAATATCTAGCCAAGACCTTCCTACTACAAACTCTAGTCCTGCAAACTCAATAGATATTCTTCACTAGTTTTCACCTGTTGAAGTTCCCTACAGTTTTCCATGCTGTGTGCTCTCCCTCGGGGCAGAAAGCTAACAAACCTGAGTTTATTAGCTCTGGTGTGTCTCTGGTACTCTTTGGTGAGTTTTAACACATCTTAGCTTGCCGAGGACGTGGCACAGCACCTGGGATTAGGCAGACATTTGATAAGTTATATCTTTCTTTTTATTTGAGAGAGAGGAAGAGAGAAAGAAAGAACGAGAGAGGGGGGGATGGAATTTGGTATTCCACTTATTTATTCATTCATTGGTTGCTTCTGACTGGAGATCAAACCCACAGCCTTGGGATAAATTGTCTTGAACAACAGAATACGGGAAGGAGACTCTTGCTTTTGTAATGTATGAGTTCTAAAGATAATTCTAAAAGGAGAGTTTCAAAAATATTTAGGGGCCACATCAAGTACCTCGAGGGGACTGGGTATATAATTTTCTGAAACACATACTTTAAAAAACCATCCACAACTGACAATATGTGATCATGAATGCTGATCAAAAGCCAGTCTTAGTGCTGTGCACTTATACACCTCAAGTACAGTTCCTGCTCTACAGGAACCGATTAATCGAGGACACTCTGAACAAGCAAGTGGCCGTGGTCTGTTCCACAGCACATACCAGAGCCTTGTCCGCAGTGGTTTCTCACAGAAATCCCTTCATGGGTTATGGACAGGGAGTTTACTCTGTGCCTCATCACTGCCTGAGAGTTTCTGAGCAGAGGCAGACTCTGATAAATATTGTGGTCTAGGAAACTTACTTTTTGGGAGCAAGGAAATACTGTGAGCAGACAGCTTTGCAGCAAGCACGTTGTCTCAATAACCAGGCCATTGCCAATGGCGGTAACAAGGGAAAAGAGGAAATGACTCTACCTTAAAGACCAGAAGAGTCCACCATGGGGATTAACTGAACTTGAGAAAGCATGGAAGGCAACAGAGTTAAAGATGCGCCCGTGTGTACCACCACAGTGATTTGGAAAATGATCTTGACACAGATAGCAATAGCTCTGAAGGATAGAGACTATCTTTACATCAGTGGTTAATGTCTATGGGTTCTTCACTTAGATTAAAGCAAGCTAGCATGACATTGTATCAATCACTACCTACCTGCTCTAATGCCCTGCACCAGTCAAATCAATCATGACAAAACGGTCTTTGTATTAACGTATAGTAATTAACTATCACAGATTATTGGTTCTAGCTACTCAAAGATATAACATTCTCTTCAGAAAGCATGATTGACAGGTTGTTTTTCTTGATCTTTGCTCAAAATTGCAATTCAACTCATTTACGCTATGAGAGTCAAAGATCCTTGAACTTCAAACCAACTGACCACAAAAAATGAATAGTTTGTGACCAATATTTGAGCTTTCTACTTAACATTTTTCATGATATAAAGAGATCAGCCAATATGGCGGAAGACCAAGCCAGGCTGGACATTTGTCTAAGCTAGGAGGAAAGGAAACACAGTCAAGATTAATAACAGTGCAAACTAACTAACAGATGCAAATAAATAAAATCTCATGTTTTTAAAATATATTTTATTGACTGTTTACAGAGAGGAAGGGAGAGGAATAAAGAGTTAGAAACATGGATGAGAGAGAGACATTGATTGGCCGCCTCCTGCACGCCCGGGATGTGCCCAAAACCAAGGTACATGGCCTTGACTAGAATCAAACCTGGGACCCTTCAGTCCGCAGGCCGATGCTCTATCCATTGAGCCAAACCAGTTTCAGCAAAATGTCATATTTTTAAAGAGCATGGTGAAGGTAGCTTTGCCCAAGAATCCATCACAAATATGGGAAGGAAAGTGGGCTTAAATAGGACAAAAATATCATAGCAAATATGAGACTGATAAGCATCCACTACATCATATTTAAAGATTGGATGGAAAAGAGAGAGAATCTACTAGGAAAAGGGAAATCGACTATGAATTTCCCCTCCCAGAATGCAGTCTTCCGGCCACTTCGGATTTGTCACTTACTAAGAAGCCCTGGCTAAAGAGAACGTCTTCAGGTGCCTCCACTGGACTTGCGATAGCCAGTCTCTGTCAGCCCCACTTCTCTGAGCCGCCCCCCAAATGTCTTACATGATCCTGGGGTCAGGTTTGGTAAAGTAGCGAGAGCGTGCAAGATTGTTTTGATGTTTTGCTTTTAGTGTCAACTGGGGAGTGTGGACTAGAGTGGATGTTTTCCCAGAAATGAGTCTTTCTACCACCTGGTTATGGGGTCTATTTTCATTAAGTAATTCATGCACAAGTAATCAATGCACAACTGGAAATGATTATTTAGTAATTACATTTAGTTCCCACAGAAACAAACCATTAAGAAAATCAGTGTATACATGTTATCATGGCCATTTTTAACTCTGAAAATGCCAATTGGGGCAACCAATAACACCAGCTATGCTGGCCCCTCCTCCCGCAGGGCCCTTAGAGGACAAATTCAGGCTTTAGGTTGAAGGTCAATGCCTCTCTTCCGATACAGTGAGGATAAGAAAACTCAAGACAAGGGGTCTTTATGCACTAAACCTTCAGAATAAGTTAGGGGAATGGTCGGTTTTTCAAAACAGTAAAACTGACCCTTTAAAAATGGAAGCTCTCATTAATTTAATGCAGCAGTTTGCACTTCCTCCAAGCTTAATATCACAAGTAATTATTTGGGGAGCTTAACAGCAATGGACCATTTGGCTGGTTATTCACCATCAGCAACGCACGCAACCATCCTCCACCCTCCTCTGCCCCCATGTCATCTATGCTCGAGCTTCCTGTTGGGTTTGACTCGTGGGGGGCCCCAGCCAAAGATGAGGTGCTATTATTTCCCCTACTGCAGTGTCTGAAAACAGCTATATCCCTTCACAGCGCAGGCTTCTGTCAAGTGGCCCTTCCCCCATGATCACAGCCCTCACTACACGCCACCGTTGGCTACTCTTGTCCCTTTGGCCTAGGGCTGGCAATAGCTTCCCTTTGCCGCTGATCCTGGATCCTGGACCCTGGACCATCCCCTGTTTGTTCCTCTAACCCTGCTCACAGGTGCAGCAATGGTACCCTCATTAAATCCTCTTCCTTCAAACCCTCAGAGGTCGATTCTGTTTCGTGCCAAGATCCCAATGCAACCACTTTGCAAAATAAATATAGAAGTGCTTGCTTCCTGGCTGAGGACAGTGAGCAAACACAAAAGACTAACATCTATAAAAAAGCATGCATGAACACAGCAAACCTCCACCAAGCTTTCTGTTTTGGCAAACAACATATTTCATGTAAAACTTAATATGAAAAATAGCAAAACACAGCTAATATTCCTCCTTCTGGCGCCTACTTCTTTTTTGAAAGGAGGGAGAAGACAATCTCACTCATTTCTTCCTCACCATCAAAACAAGCAAACAAATGAACAAAAGCCAACCAGGCCGGTGTGGTTCTGTGGTTGAGTGTCAACCTGTGAACCAGGAGGTCACGGTTTAATCCCCGGTCAGGACACATGCCTGGATTGTGGGCTTAATTCCCAGTAGTGGGCGTGTAGGAGGCAGCCAATCAATGATTCATTCTCATCATTGATATTTCTCTCTCTCTCTCTCCCTCTCCCTTCCTCTCGGAAATCAGTAAGGATATATTAAAACAAAACAACCATTGGATAAAACCCAGGAAAGCCCAGTTCTAAAGACTAGTGATTCTTCATAAGTCACATGGATGCTTGAGAAAAATGAGCTTTTTTTCCACTCTTCTTCTGTTACAAGTACAAAAAGAAAGGGAACATTTTCTAATTTTTCTTTCTTTGGCACCCAGAATTTAATTCGTGATACTGTAGGAAAAACAAAGATGCCTATCGTCTTTCAAAAACTAGAGTCAAGTAACAAATCAAACAAAAAAGCACTGTTTCATCCAAATCATACAAGGTGGTATATGACACTCTTAAAATCCGTTCCTTCTCTACGACGGTATCTCAGATGGTCCCTTTTGTTCCTCAGTCTGGATATCTAGTTATTTGGCTGGAGGCCACAGTTCTCTTTATATCATTAACCCAACAAAGGGATATGGTTCACAGTGGCTATGAATTAATAAGTAGAGCACACGTTTTAACCCGGGCACAATGAACGCATCAGGCTCTCTCTCCTGCACTGTGCTTTAACAGGGTGCTGGTTATTCTCCCTTTAATCCCTCCTTAATCCACTCTCCAGACCCTCTCTCCACTCTTCTCTCCCTCCTCTGTGCCCAGAGAGGGTTCATCCATTCTCTGCCCTCAGAGGTTCCACCAATGGGAGGTGCCAGCAGGAGACTCAGGGAAGAGGAGATGAAGACCTGAGTTTGCCCTCCTCCACATCCTCAGCACCTTGGGGATCTGGAAGTTCTGACAGTGGCTGGATCTTCAACTACACGTCCTGACTGCTGCCCCCCTGGCTGGCTGACTCCTGTTCTTCTCACCCTGTCCCCAACAGTGAAGGCTTTTCAGTGCTCAAAGTTCCTGGCTGCCTTCATATCCCTTATTTGTTCCTTTCACCCTGCCTACACGTCTGTAAATAGCACTTTTTCTAAGTTCTCTCTGATTCCTTTAGAGCGTGCCTTCTGGTTCCTGCTGGTCCCTGACTGACCAGGGCATGATGTGGGATGACAAACACAAGGTACCACTCAGACAAGGGGCGGTCCTCCAGCACATGCTGCTTAACCCCTGGACAGGTGTGCCCAGGGTCCGTCCCTGCCTTTGGAAGAGCGATGAGTGAGAACCACAGGGGGGCATTCAAGGAAAGACTAAGAAACTATCATAGGTCCAAGGAGGCCAAGGGGTCATGATGACAAAACGTAAAATGATGTCCTGGATTGAACAGGAAAAGGATATTAGTGTAATGCTTGTGAAATTTCAATAGAGTCTGTAGCTTAATATTACGTACTGATATTAATTTATTAATTTTGACAAATATATTCTGATTATATAAGAAATTAACATTCGGGGAAGCTAGGTGAAGGGAATATTGGAACTTTCTATATCATCTTTGCAACTTTTCTGTAATTATAAAATTACTAGAGGCAAAAAAAAATTTTTTTACTAAAGGCCCAGTGCATGAAATTTGTGCACAGGTAGGGTCCTTAGCGACTGCCAGCTGCTGACCAGGGCCTCCCTTCCTGTGGTTGGCCAGCCAGCCTCTCCCCCTGGTCAAACTCCCAGTCAAGGGGACAATTTGCATATTAGGCTTTTATTTTATAGGAGTGCAAAATAAATGTTTATTTTTAAAAAAGAGGCAGATTCCCAGACCTTGCATAAGCCCCTCCTCTCCCGCCCCCTCGAATCAGAATTTCATCAGTGGATACTCAAAGAGGTGGTTTAAGAACTAACCCTTGAGAAGCCCCTAAAAGACTTGGAAACTATTGGTTCTGGTTGAGATAAGATGGAAATAATCATCCACGGATGCTAAATTACAGCATAACTCCTACACCTTAAAGAAAGGAGCTGATTAAAGCTTTCTCCAAGTTCACCTTCTATTCTAGTTAATTAAAATGATTCATCCCTTGATCAGACCAGTGGCTGCATTTAGTTTCTTGCATAAAAACCTTGAAGAGGTACAGGTAATTATAGAACCAAACAAAAAGTGACAGTTCTTCTACTTCCTCCTCTCTCTGAAACCAAGGTTTCTGCAATGTGTGTCTTTCCTTCCCCCTAACTTTGAGTTTCTGAGAGGGAAGGGCCAACCTGGCCTCTGGATAGTGATTTTTCTCAGCCATGGCGGAATATTCTGTCTCTCTATGACGAATTTAAGCTCCCAGAAAGCAGCTCTATTTTCCATCTCGTCTATATTTTTCAACAGCTCAGCTCAGTGTTGTTTACCCTTTGATGGATGACAACCTATGCTCCTCACTATGTCCATATCTTTGCCTATTCGTTGTAAATACTAGAGGCCTGATGCACAAAATTCATGCAAGGGGAGAAGATCCCTCAGTCCAACCTGCACCCTCTCCAATCGGGGACTCCGTGGAGGATGTCCAACTGCCAGTTTAGGCCTGACCCATGTAGGAGTTGGAATCCCGCTCGCAATCTGGGACCACTGGCTCCTAACCACTCACCTGCCTGCCTGCCTGATCACACCTAACCTCTCTGCCTGCCTTCCTGATCACCCCTAACTGCCTCTGTCTGCCTGCCTGATCACTTCTAACTGCCCTCCCCTGCCGACCTGATCTTGCCCCCAACTGCCCTCTCCTGCAGGTCTGATTGCCCCTAACTATCTCTGCCTCAGGCCCCACCACCATGGCTTTATCTGGAAGGAAATTGGACATCTGGAAGATGGCCAGTCAAACCGGCCTAATTAGCATATTACCCTTTTATTAGTATAGATAATTCTTACATTCAACATTTTCTATGCCACTGGAATGCGAAAGAAGGGGGTAGGTAGATATGTTGGCATTAGTATTGCTTGCTTATTAACAAAAATGTTAATTAAACAGCTACTATGTATTCTAGGTACTGGGACTCTAATAATCAATAAATACCTTTAGAGAGCTTAAAGTCAAAGCAGGAGACAGACGATTAAGCAGCTAATTACCAAACCACCAATAGATTCTCTCTTACCATACTCACACTGTCCATCGTGACAGACAGAGCAACTCGAGTCTGAGTCCGGAACAGGAAAAGTAGGCTCTAATTCCAGGCCCACCTCCAGTAAGAACTGGTTTTAAAGGAGTCACAATCTTCCTGAACCTCAATCCCCTCATTCAAAAAAATAGGCATTAAAAAAATAATATATCTCATCTCTCTGCCTTAAGGCAGTTGTTACAAATGTGGATGCAAAAATGTTCTGAACCCTGCAAAGTGTTATACAGGGTGGGGCAAAAGTAGGCTTCCAGTTGTTTGGAAAATAATACAATATTTAATAAATAATAATGCAAGAATAAACTGTGTTTCGTATACTCATAACTGTAAACCTACTTTTGCCACACCCTGTCCAGATGTCAAGCAATAGACTTGAATGCCTTAAAGAGTCCCTGCCTACTAACTCTAAAACTAAAAGTTAGTGGTTCAGTGGTCTTGCCATTAAGCAGAAATTTCAGACAATAGACAATTGTAAGACTTCATAAAAAGCAATCCTTCCAAAGAACTAAGCTCTGTGGCTTTGGCGTTAGCGATTGATGTGAATTAGATTAACATCAAAGGACTGTTTGGGAGAACAGTTGCAAAGGAAGAAAGCAGGCCTGCCATTTTATTCAAAGATGGACCCATTTTCTCTTCCCTCTCCCTGAATACAGAAGAGCTCAGTTATTTCAACTCTTCTGTGAAATTCAAAGCAATTTCTTAGCTAGCACCATTCACGTTTCTATTTTATTGAAAAAGAAGCTTCCAGATCGAGATGAAAGGCGAGCTGCCGCCGAGTCAACGCCGCCGTACATAAACCTGTGAGCAGCTTTCAGCAAATATCTTAAAAAGATAATGCCTGGGAGAAGTTCTGAAAATCACATTTGCTGTTTCAGATAAATGCAGTATCTATTCTCAGCTTCTAAAGTAGAAAATGTTCTATCTGAGCAGTTTCCCATCTTTCTGTCTGGAGAAGTCGATGAGCTAAGGGCCCTCTTTGGGTGCCATGGTAACCGCATGATTCTGGTCAGGTCTGTTGTGTCTGGGGCACAGCTTAAGGAAGATGTTACCGAAGGACGCACGTAATAGAGGCACTGCTGGTGTATTCGAACTGAACGTACGACATCTTTATGGCAGGTGCACATACACCTATAAGCCTCTACCGTGTCCCAGCCCTGGGCCAGCGCTTGGGTAACCAGGAGAATGGAAGACACCATTGCAAAGAAGTCACAGTGGTGTCCAGGCAGCAGCAAGCTAATTACACAATAAACAGGAATATACAGAAATGATATCGTAAAGTTTTAGCTTTCACTCCGAAATTAAAATTTTTATTCTCTCGTGTTTGCTGTGACCTCAACTGTGGAAGCCTTTAGTGAAGTTTTTTGTTTGTTTGTTTGTTTGGTTGGTTGGTTGGTTGTTTTAGCTAAATATAAACATGAGAAAAGGTTGAATGTTGAGCAGAGGGAGCAGTAGTAGGATCAGAAAGAATAAGATGAACATTTGGGCCTTTAAATGCACTTAGCCTGAAAAATCACGAAGAGTGAAAAGAAAACTATTGGTCTAAGGCAGTGGTCGGCAAACTCATTAGTCAGCAGAGCCAGATATCAACAGGACAACGATTGAAATTTCTTTGGAGAGCCAAATTTTTTAAACTTAAACTTCTCCTAACGCCACTTCTTCAAAATAGACTCGCCCAGGCCGTGGTATTTTGTGGAAGAGCCACACTCAAGGGGCCCAAGAGCCGCATGTGGCTTTCGAGCTGCAGTTTGACGACCACGGGTCTATGGGAAGGAACAGTATTTTGGGCTTTACCGGTAAGGCAAAACCACATCCAGAATGCGAGATTCTGAAGACTCCCCAAGCCATCTCCCCAGACTGTGTCTCTGAGATAGTACTTTCCCTTCACCTGAAAAGTAAAGAACAAATGTCAAATGGTGGAGACTTCCTTTTCATCATAGTGTGTGTGTGTGTGTGTGTGTGTGTGTGTGTGTGCATGTTCCCAATACCACTAGATTATATCATGAACCAATGGACGCCTCTGTTATTTCTATATACATGAAAAAAATTTTGATTATTGACTTCAAATGATCTTCACCAAGCCCACAGGTGAGCTGGTTTCTTAGGAAACACGAGCTGAGCATCTGAACCAGGAGCTGAAAGAGACACAAAGGAAACGCTGTGCCTGGTCCTTTTTTTACCTTTTCATCGAGGAGACAAGACAGACCCCGCAGAAAAAGTCATTCT
Organism: Lasiurus cinereus; assembly: GCA_011751065.1. NCBI lineage: Eukaryota > Metazoa > Chordata > Mammalia > Chiroptera > Vespertilionidae > Lasiurus > Lasiurus cinereus. The sequence goes on along the minus strand of JAAGEH010000297.1, from coordinate 14,553,349 downwards.
GTATCTCTCGCCTCTTACCCCCTCTCTGCTTCTTCATCTTCATGGAGATCTCCCATCTTTGGCCTCCACCTACCCACCATGGCCTGTAAGCATTTTCTCCATCTTCAAGATTCAAACACCACACACACACACACACACACACACACACACACACACACACACACCTTGGCCTCCCTTCCTTCTGAGATACTTATGGTCTCTCCATAAAGCCCTTGATATCGCTGTCCTCTTGTCTTTCCAACCCTAGCTAATCCTGTATTCTGTGTTCTCTGTTCCAACACTACACACACCAGGAGGAAAACCTCATAAGCACATAGATGGCTTTGAGGAGACCTGAGGAAAGGACCCCTGGAGAATGTTGACTTCCCAATTCCAATGTAAGTCCCTCGAGGGCAAGGACTTAGCTTTATTAAGCCCAATAAATCCCGTTAGCAATGAATTCAGACGAAAAACAAGAAATTAGAAAAAGATGGATCTAGACTCATTCCACAAATAAACCGATTTTCGAAACTTCCACGCATTGTTTATGTGCAAATAATCACAGCTGTTCTAAGCAAAGCATTAAAAAAAAAAGTAGCCTTAGAAAGAAATTCCCCTTAGAAATAGCTAGTTAAAGTTATTCTGTGGCCTCCAGAGCTGTGAAGCTCTTCAAAGTTAATGCTATAGTTCAGGATATTTTATAACTTAACATCTTCCTGTTAATTCAAGCAATGTAGTAAGGTCTCACTTACAAAACCACCCCTAAAACATCACCAAATCGGAGCCAGCCTCAAGTCCTGGCTGTATTTCTCCCACTGGAAAATGCACAGCTCTCTCTCTGTGAGCCAGAAAGGCAAATACCAAAGGATCCTGAAACACCTCGTTTCAGAGAGGAGAGAGCACCCTGTGAGAGCAATGTCTCTGTGAGGTGTGAACTTTCAGTGGGCATGGAGAATGCCCCTCTCACACCTTGCATTATTATTTATTCAGACGAGAAACGAGAAAAAGAAGGATCTAGACTCACTCCACAAATTATTTATTTATCTCAGCACTGAGTGGGGCCCCAGCTCAGGCCGCGATCCTCCCACCCGCATCCCCGGAACAAACCCAAATACCGCCTGATTCTCCTACCAATGTAATAATGTCTGACAAGAGGTTGATTGGACAGCACATGATGTCATTTCCTCTAATTAAGGAACACTCGAGAAAGACCAAAATAGCCACCAAGCACTGTCAGCAAAGCAATCAGCAGCAACAATTAGCTGTCAACTCACAGTCTGGAGCTGAGCCTGTGCACCGATTTCCAAATCACTGTGACAGCAGGAGTCAAGGATGACAAGCTGAGGAAGAAGCCAGAGCCTGCTGCAGACCAATGGCAGCAGCCCCTCGGGTGAGGAAAGCTGGTGTGTGTATGTGTGTGTGTGTGTGTGTGTGTGTGTGTGCGTGCGCCCACAGAAATTCAGGGAGACCCTGTGAAGAATCCTACGACAAGCAGCTGGAAGTGGAGCTGCAGCCCCTGCTGTTTGTTTATTCACCCAACTCACCCTTCTTCTCTACCTGGAACCATCCACACGCTCTTTAACATCAACAAGCAGCTCATCTATCTCCCTTAAGTTGGACGGCTTCGCAACTTCAATGCACGAATTCTCCCCCGTCTCAGTTCCCAGATCAGATTACCATATCCACCCCAGGCCCATAACAGCAGGAGCTGGGGAAACTATACAAAGAAACAAACATAAAACAAAAGTCACAATATGGAATAATCCTATATAATAAAGAGGTGATATGCAAATTGACCATCACACCCCCTCACACAGGATGGCCACGCCCATGTTGTCACAAGATGGCTGCCACAAAATGGTCGGCAGGGGAGGGCAGCTGGGGGCAATTGGGCCTGCAGGAGAGGGCAGTTAGGAACAACCAGGCTGGCAGGGGAGGGCAGTTGGGGGTGATCAGACCAACAGGGGAGGGTAGTTGGGGGCAATTGGGCCAGCAGGGGAGGGTAGTTGGGGGCAATTGGGTCAGCAGGGGAGCAGTTAGGCATCAATCTGGCTGGCAGATAAGTGGTTAGGGGGTGATCAGGAAGGCAGGCAGGTGAGCAGTTAAGGAGCCAGTGGTCCCAGATTGTGAGAGGGATATCTGACTTCCGGTTTAGACCCAATACATGTTAAAATGGGCCTAAACTGTTAATCGGACATCCCCCGAGTAGTCCTGAGGGACACCTCCCCCAGTGCATGAATCTCATGCACTGGGTCTCTAGTCCTATATAATAAAAAGCCAATATGCTAATTAGACCAGATGGCAGAATGACCTTCTGGAACAACCTTAAGGAATGACCTTCAGGAATGACCTTCAGGAATGACCAGTGGGCAGGGGGCAGGGGCCACAGGGCCCGAGACAACCAGGGCCATGAGACATTTGGGGCTGCCAGAGCCTATGCTTGCACAAATTTCATGCATTGGGCCTCTAGTATATAATAAGAACTGTGAGAGAGTATGTGTGTGTGTGTGTGTGTGTGTGTGTGTGTGTAACAATTATTGGGAGGAGCATTACTCTCTATCCTACCATTCCTTCCTGGCACATAAAAGAAACTTGTTTATCTTCTTTAAACTATTGGAAAGTGACTTCTACCTGCCCCTACAGCCCTTCACTCCTCCTCAAGGGAGTAACTTCATGAATTGTTTAGACTAGGTGAGGAAAAGTGCATGGAGGTAGGTCTGGGAACCCTCCCTTTTTGCTATTTCTGGCCTCAGAAGCATGTCTTTTTCTTTTCCATGAAAGACGATTTCAGCAGTAAGTATAACAGAAGGCCTGATTAGATAGCTGATCCTGTCCATAATTTGAGCTCATTCTCTCCTTCAGGGTCACTGGGAATAGAGCTGATATTTAGCTCCCTGACTGTCTGATGTCTGCATTTAGTGCTCCATCCAGAGCAAATCCAGCCCTGATTTCTTTTGCAGCAGCAAGAGGCTCAACTCAAAGATACATTTCCCAGCCTCCTTTGCAGCTAAGAGTGACCATTCAAAATGAAGGCAGAGGTCACTGGCAACAGGCAGCCAGGATAACTCTTTACCTGGACTGAGTCAGGTGGGAGACATGACCTTGTGCCCTTCTCGGTCTACCTGCTCAGAAAATAAGCATGAAGGTCTCACGTGGAAGAAGATAGGTTAGAAGGATTTCATGATTTTACCAGAACTCTGATTTTGATGTCTCTCACTCACGGGGGCGGTTGGGTGAGATTCAAAACACTGGGGCACAAAAGCAAAAGGAAAGACAAAAAGAGAGCAGGCTGTGTAATCCAGCCAGCACGCCTGGCATTTTCTTTATGGTATCAACGGGAAGAGGAAAAGGTATGAATTGGGATAAATGTGAAATTAACTTTTATTGAAAGCTGAGAGGAAAATGGAAAAAACTAGAATCCTCAAAGTTGGTAAGATTCAAAGGTGCAGGGTTTCCTGGCAAGAGCCTTGACAAGGAACGGGCACTCATTAGAAGCTTTTGGGCCAGGTTTTGAAGCATCAATGGAAGCCTCCATGAGGAGCCTGCTGCTTGAGCTGAAAACAAGGTGGAGAGGAAGACAGGCTTAGGAGGCAGGCTTCATTGGTCTAAGACATTCCTTTATAAGAAGAAGCAACAGATCCAGCAAAGCTATCATTCAGAATTGAAGGGCAGATAAAGAGCTTCACAGAGAAGAAAAAGCTAAAGGAATTCATCAACTCCAAACCAGTGTTATATGAAATGCTGAAAGGTACTCTTTGAGAAGAGGAAGAAGAAAAAGGTAAAAGATAAAAAATTATGAACAACAAATACGTATCTATCAACAAGGGAATCTAAAAATTAAGTGAATTAAAAATCTGATAAACAGAATAAACTGGTGAATTAATAGAATCAGGAGCACAGAAAGGGAGTGGACTGATAATTCTCAGGGGGAAAGGGGTGAGGGGTGTACAGGGAGAGACTGGACAAAAATCATACACCTATGGATGAAGTCAATGGGAGGGAGGTAAGGGTAGAGGGAAGGGTGGGAGCCAGGTGGAGGGGAGCTATGAAGGGGAAAAAAGAGAAACAAATGTAATAATCTGAATAATAAAGATTTAATTTTAAAAAAAAGAAGAGGGAGAAGAAAAAGGTAAAGATAAAAATTATGAACAACAAAGTGACAACAAATATGTATCTATCAACAAGTGAATCTAAAAATCAAGTCAATAAAAAATCTGATGAACAGAATAAACTGGTGAATATAATAGAATCAGGGACATAGAAAGGGAGTGGACTGACAATTCACGGGGGAAAGGGGGTGTGAGGGGTGTGGGAAGAGACTGGACAAAAATCTTACACCTGTGGATGAGGATAATGGCAGGGGGTAAGGGCGTGGGATTGGGTGTGGGGGGGACCTGGGTAGAGGGGAGCTATGAGGGAAAAAAGAAAAACATCTGTAATAATCTGAACAATAAAAATTTATTTAAAAAAAAAAAAGAAGAAGCAACAGAAAAATGACTGCTAAGAGAGTTGTGGTTTCTGAGTCCTGGGAAAGCAAAGGTCAAAGAAGAATTTGAAAATAAGAAGCTTTAAATATGCACATCCATGATAATTGTTGAATTAAATTCAACAATTTAACTAAAAATGCATTTAAATACCTTAATTTTGTGCACTGTATCCTAATTTATTCTTAAAGTAGGGTTACCTTCACAATATTTTGACTTGGAAAGAGTTTAATCTCATTATTAAAAGCACAGTTAATTAAAAATAAGAAGGAACACTGCTTATGTAAAACATTACTTCTCAAAGATTCAAGTGCAAAGGAATCCCTACCAAAATACAAAATACATATTATTTAAAAATATCTATAATTCATTGAGAAAGACATTTCAACAAGACAACTCAATTTTTTTCAAGACTTGAATAAACATTTCATTTTTAAGGCAATTAACATGTGAAAAACTACCCAACTTTATTAATCTACAGGAAGTACTATAAAACTACAATATGATACTACTACACACCTACCACTAGAGCTTAAATGAAAAAAAGCAAACAAAAGCAGGAAAATGTCTTTTATATTGGAAAGGCCATGAGAAATCAGAATGCTTATACACTCCTAGGTGGCATGTAAATTTTTAAGTGAATAAAACCTTTTTGGAAAACTGTTTGAGAGTTTGCTGAAGCTGAACACATATATATACCTATCCCATAACCCAAAAAATCCCCTCCTACATGCATATCCAACAGAAATATGTGTGCACCACCAAAAATAAAACTCACCAAGCTGACTCAAGGATAGAAAACCTAAACAAATCACAAATTAAATCAGTTGGTAAAAGAAACAACAACAACAACACACAAAAACTTCCTTCAAGGAAAACACCAGGCCCAAATTGTTTTACTCTCATGAACTATACATTTAAGTCTAGAGTAATTCCAATATTTTGAAAACTGTTCCTGACAAGGAGAATATCAAACAGAAACATTTTATCCAACCTCAGGACTAAAATTTAGCAAACTAAGTCTAGCTGAGTTTAGAAAAGATAATGCATCATTATTTTATGTCAGCAATGCCAGGTAGCTTAACATTAGAAAATCAATTAATGCAAATTACTATAAACAGATAAAGGATAAGAGTTATTTGATCATCTCAGTAGATTAGAAAGCATTCAGTAAAATTAACATCAGGTGAGCAGATTTATTTTTACAAACTAGAAACAGAAGAGAAACATCTTAATCTTACAAAGAGTAATAGATTATTATTAAAGCACCTTCATCAAATGATGTACCATAATTGATTTAATAGAATTTGGCCACCTATGGATATTTAGACTCCATCTCTTTGTTTTGTTTGGCTATTATAATTCATGCTGTGATGAACATCTTTTTGCATGTTGATCAAATTCCCTAACCTCTCTGTGTCTCTATTTCCCCGTGTATTAGATGAAAATAAAATAGTGCATTAACTTCTAGGGCTATTGCAAGGATTAAATAAAATGCTGGGTTAGGTCATAGCAAGTCTTGGGGGAAAAGCAGTGTTTGTAAATCTGAGATAAACATTTCCTGTATTTACCTGGTAGCAGATCTCTCAAAGCACTTGAAGGCTCCAGTCAGAAGAAGTCACTCTGTCAAAAATAAAGAAAGTGGTTGTCTTAGGACCTAAGACAATTAGGTGATCAGAAACTAAGAATATAACATCACAGGAAGCAATCAGAGACAGGGACTATTGACCTGCTCCTGGATTTCTTTGGATCATTTGATATCTTCTGCCCACCCCAGCTTCCATCTCTCTAATCAATTAGGAATGATTACTGGCATGCTCCCTGCCCTGTGTTAGCCTCTGATCTACAGCATAGTGGCCAGAGTGATAATGCTAACCATGAGTATGACACGCCACACCCTTCCCCAAATTCCTTCCACAGCTTCCGCTTACCCTTGGGAGAAAGGCCAGGCCTTCCATGACCTTTAAAGCCCTTGATCATGTGAGGCCCACCAACTCCTCCAGCCTTCAGCCTTGTCTCTCCTCTCTGCACCATTGTCTGGATCTAGCTACACTGCACTTCCTTCAGCCCCTCACTCCCTGCCACCCCCCAGCGTTCCTACACAGGCTCGTCCTGCCAGGACTACCTTCCCCCTCCCCCATTCACCTCCCTCTGACCAACTCCTACTTATCCTACCACTTCCTTTTTAAATGTCACTCCGTCAATGAGGCTGTCTGCTCCCTTGACCACCTGAAGCTCCCCTATTTACACTTCCAAAGAAGCCGGCACAACTTCTCCTGTCACACACATCATACGTCAACATATCTTGTCTTCCCTGTAAGCCCAGGGATCGTGTCTGTTTTGTTCACAGCTATATCCTCATGCCTAGCCCAGCGTTGGTCTCACAGTAGATGCCTAATAAATATTTATTGAGTAAAACAATTAGTAAACTCATTCTTCAGTCCTTAGCTTGCCAACTCATCTTTTAACTCATACTAATAATTTAATAGGCTTCCTACTTCACTACTAGATTTCATTGGTGGTCAGATTCACCTATTGTAAGAGACAATGCTATTTTATATGACAATGAGAAAGGAAGAATAATGGCTGCAAATTAAACTGTCATACAACACTAAGATTTTATTTTATATGTACTGAAAGAGCTCTGGTAGAATTATTTAGACATGGATTTTAGTATATTCATTAAAAAGAAAAATATGCAGTAAAGTAACTAGGTAAAGTAACTAGGTACTTCAGTTTAATTTGGTTTAGGTATCACATTCAGAACCCACTTTCCTAAATCTATTTTTTTAAATATATATATTATTTATTTATTACAGAGAGAAAGGGAGACGGATAAAGAGTTAGAAACGTCGATGAGAGAGAAACATTAATCAGCTGCCTCCTGCACGCCCCCTACTGGGGATGTGCCTGCAACCAAGGTACATGCCCTTGACCGGAATTGAACCTGGGACCCTTCAATCCACAGTCGGATGCTCTATCCACTGAGACAAACTGGTTTCAGCCTAAATCCCTTTTGACACAAGGTCCAACAACTGTGTTTTTTCCACACAATACTGTCCTCTATGCCACCAGGAACCTTAGTGATGCAACATTACTCCAAAGAGTGCTCAGGTATTATACTCGGGATTCTCTTCTAAGCTTCTGACACCTCTCCACACGTCTTGATGTTGGCAAGGAAATCTTACTACTAAGTGTTAACGGAAGATTTCGGTCAAAACTTAGGACTCACATTCCTTCCTCAGATGGCCATCAAATGGATCTCTGACTGAAACCACAAGGGGTCTCAGTTGTTTTGCGACCAAGGTCCACGTATGAACTACCAAGTTCAAGTTCAGACATGCATAGGCAATACAACTACAGCACAACTACACCTGAACAATTACAATAAAAAATGCTTTGGGTTGTACCACACATTTGGTGTCAGACTATTAAAATGTGAGAAAAATGGAGTGCTCAACCCAGGAGGGGTAGTATCTGTGGGGACCCCAGTGGCTGTCCCGTCAGCTATCTCCCTGGAGCCACAGGGCCCAGCCGCTCCTCCCAGGACTCTGGTTCACTCCCCCCTCCCTTCACTGCAGCCAGGAAGTCAGTTTGGGTGCGGAGCCCCACATGACCAAGAACTTGTGGGCAGCCTGTGGCAGCTGAGGGCAGAGTCTACTGCACAACCAGAATGAAACTGAAGCCCTCACTCCTCTAACCGCAAGGCACCGAATGAGGCACTAACTTGAATGATCTTAGAAGTTGATCTTTGCCCATGCGAGGTCTCACCTGCATGGCAGCCTCATAAGACTTTAAACAGAAGACTCAGCTACGCGTGCTCCACAGAAACGGTGTGATAAAGATGTGTGCTGTTTAAGTGCTAACTTAGTGATAATATTGTTTTGCAACAATAAACAACTAATACAGCGAGTGAGAAACCAGACCGTTAGAATTGTAAGCGCTGTGTCTAAAATAAGTCAGTGATGCACTGAGGATTTCCCCTATGAGAAAAGTGCATGGGCTTTATGATGTCTACTCTCTACATGACGATTCTTCACTGTTTCTGTTCTCAGTTGTATTCCTAACAGCTGCCCAGAGACGTCACCCAGTGAAGACAGTAATAACATACGTCCCTTTACTTAGCAAAGCAAAGCCTATTTGTGTGCAACAGGCAATTTCTTTAAAAGCATCCTATGCAAGACATCGCAGCAACTATTGTTCAAAAATGTCTCTTCAAGTGGTTTGTCACGGTGTTTGGGAAACTTCCATTACAGAATCATTCTTCTGGAAATAAAGGCGTGTATCTTAAGAGACATTCTTAGAAAAAGAAAATATCTCAGTGAATAACACATTAGATCATTACCCTCTACCAATCACCTTTACTGGTTTAATTTACCATAAAGGCACTTCCCTAACAAAGCCTGAAGGAAATGGTCATAGAACACTTTCTCCCTCTCTCTCTCTCTCTCTTTCTCATACACACACACACACACACACACACACACTCATTCACCTACACCTGGTCAGAGGCATGACCAGCAAGTCTGGCTCCTCACAGGAGTGGGGCGATGAGCACACAGGCGCTGGGCTGAGAGACGGTGTGGGGGAATCAGCTCACTCTCCTGCAGCTCAGCCCAGGCCCCAGGTGCTTCCGCTCTGGAGGAAGGAGGCATTTCCTGACTTCCCCTGGCCCCGCCATGCCCCCCCAACTCCCACCCCCACCCCCCAGAGCAGTGTCCTTCCAGAGGAGACGCCCAACTACTCTTCTGATCTATTATACAAGACATTCTGCTTCCTTTGTGTGGTTAAAAGACAGCACAAGCCCTGCCTGCTTGTTCACCAGTTTTGAACTGTACACAGTGCTGTTAACTGCTGTCCAGTGTTGGACGGCAGGTCTCGGGGACTGGCTTCATCTTGCAGAGCTGAAACTTCACACCCACGGAATAGCACCCCCTTTACTCCCTCCTCCCAGCCCTGGCCAGCACTCTCTGCTTCCAGAGCCCGGCTCCTTTAATGCCTCCTGTCAGTGAATCAGGCAGGACTGGCTTAGTTCTCCTAGCACAACCACCGCAGGGCTCGCCCACCTGGTGGCCTGTGACGGGTTTACCTGCATTTTAGGCTGAAAAATATTCCATGGTAGGTACATACCACATAAAATACCGTTCTTCTTTTCTTAATATATATTTTATTGATTTTTTACAGAGAGAAAGGGAGAGGGATAGAGAGTTAGAAACATCGATGAGAGAGAAACATCCATCAGCTGCCTCCTGCACACCTCCTACTGGGGATGTGCCCACAACCCAGGTACATGCCCTTGACCGGAATCGAACCTGGGACCTTTCTGTCTGCAGGCTGATGCTCTATCCACTGAGCCATGCCGGTTAGGGCAAAATACCATTCTTAAGGAACAGTTTTTCAAGTAAATGTGTGTGCTTTAGAAACATGCCATCAGGTTAGACCAGCGTGGACTGGAGTGCCAGAAGTTTCCTCCTCCCCGCGACAAGTGTCTGGGGACACAGGGTCTCCTCCGTGGTGACTCAACTGTGGCTGGGAAAAAGGGGGGGGGAGGGAAACGCCCCTGGAAAAGCCAGTGGCCTCTCTGAGCCTCAGTTTCCTCATCTATAAAGTGGTCATACTGGATGAGATGACGTACCAGTTCAAAGGTCTCCGCAGGAAAGAGATTAAACACTCAAATGGGACCTGGGGGTTATTATGAAGCATGGACCAGCTTAAGGACACCACCGAACGATGTGGTGACGTGGGGCCTCCCATTGGCCAAATCCAAACTGAAGCCAGAGGACAGAGGGGCCCGTGGAGGTGGTCCATGGAGACTAGCCTCCTGGACCCAGAACAGCGCAGAGAAGCGGGGAGAACGGATCTGGAAGGACAGCGAACACCCAGCACAGATAACTCCTAAGCACCCTCGAGCTCCAATATACCATGACCATTTGGGTACAAAATTGGGCTTGGCTACAGCAAGAATAAAAGATCTGTTGACACCAAAGATTTGCAGAAAACCCACCCGGACACCGTTTCTCACCATTCCCCGAGCTTAGCTCAGACAGTGACATGTGCTCAGACTGAGAATAATCTCACTCAGCAGCCCCTGGTTTTCTCTAACGGAGCTCTGACAAGTGGGGTGCGATTGGGTTTTGAGCCAGTAACTGATGTTTCTCCTCCTCGTGCTCTCCCCTGAGATCCTGTCCCTCCAGGAGGAGGATCTGACTCACAGGAGAGGTGCAGGAGGAGCAGAGACAGGGCTTTGCAACCCAAGCGCTCAGAGCACAAACTAGGGGGCCAGCCAGAGCAATGCTTCGTCCCCCCTGTACCCAAACCAGACCCGAAAGGGGATTTGTGTTGGGGAGAGTGTGGAGGGCAGGCTGGGACCGAGTAGACATGTGGTTCCTGAGCTGAGCATGCGAGTCCTTTTCCTCTTCCCACACATGTCACTTTCCAAGCTCCCAGCGCCACCTCCCCCACCACACCCAGCCTCCATGGGTCAATGCTCAACCACTGAGCCACCCCACCTGGGCAAAAGTCATATATTTTTAGAATGGGAAGGGGTATATATATATGCATATTATTGATTTTGTACAGAAAGGAAGAGAGAGAGAGAGTTAGAAACATTGACCAGAGAGAAACATCCATCAGCTGCCTCCTGCACACCCCCTACTGGAGATGTGCCCGCCACCAAGATACATGCCCTTGACCGGAATCGAACCTGGGACCCTTCAGTCTGCAGGCTGACGCTCTATCCACTGAGCCAAGCTGGTTAGGGCAAAATACCATTCTTAAGGAACCGGCTTGGCTCAGTGGATAGAGCGTCCATCTGCGGACTGAAGGGTCCCAGGGGCTCAGGAGTCACAGGGGAGCTCAGTCCCAGGATGGACATGTGAGATTTTTCATTCCAGAATCAAGGGTCCTGTGGAAAGGTCCACTTTGACACGTGGCTGCTTCTCAGGGAGTTCCTGGGATCACGGGCCCCAAAGACCCAGGCCATGTGCTGCCCAGGCCCAGCGTCTGCCCTTCCCCGAAGGAGAGGCGACCCACGCTCCAGGGCACACGGGCTTTGCTGTGACTGTCACACACACCCGTCCAGCTGGGAGGCCCCAGCCATGAGACAGCTGCCACCCTGGGCTGTGAAAGCTCTCTCAGATCAGACTGAGAGAGGGGGTCACCTGGATTAGCACCAAAACCTGGCTGGAAAAAAACAAGTTTTCTGAGTAGAATATGTCTGTTCTTCTTTCAAAGGAGACAGAGTCTTTCCCAAAGGCTTTAGAAAGTGGAGGGAGGCTCTCTGACTTCTGGCAGAGAGCTAACTGGAAGGAGGAAGGAGGCTTCCCTCCTGCCCATTCTGACCAGGCGGGAGCCCACCTGGGCCAAAGGTTCGGGGCGGCCCGACCTCTTAACCTCTCTGCGTCTCGGTTCCCTCATCAGCAAACACGCCAGGAGCTGGGATTAAGATCTTTGTCAAGGCCCCTTCCCGCTGAAACCAGTGTGACTCAGTGGATAGAGCGTCTGCGCACTGAGAGGTCCCAGGTTCGATTCTGGTCAAGGGCATGTACCTCGGTTGCAGGCACATCCCCAGTAGGGGGCGTGCAAGAGGATCAATGTCTCTCTCTCATGGATGTTTCTAACTCTCTGTCTCCCTTCCTCTCTGTAAAAAATCAATAAAATTAAAAAAAGACCGCTTCCCATTCTAAAAATATCTGACTTTTGCCCAGCCGGTGTGACTCAGTGGTTGAGCATCAACCCATGAACCAAGAGGTCACCAGTTCAATTCCTGGTCAGGATCCATGCCGGGGTTGTGGGCTTGATTCCTGGTAGGGGGCACGCAGGAGGCAGCCGCCGATCAATGTTTCTCTCTCTCTCTCTCTCTCTCTCTCTCTCTCTCTCTCTCTCTTTCTCTCTCTCTCTCTCTCTCTCTCTCTCTCTCTCTCTCTCTCTCTCTCTCTGTCTCTCTCTCTCTCTCTCTCTCTCTCTCTCTCTCTCTCTCTCTCTCTCTCTTTCCCTTCCTCAGTCTCTAAAATCACTAAAAAATAAAATGTATATATATATATGACTTTCAAGTTGGGAAAAGATTGGCCATTGGAAAATGAAGCAAAAGAGGAAAAGTGGCTGTGATGAGCTAACAAAGGTGTGGTCTGGTGAATGCGAGAAAGGAAGCGCTCTGTGGATCCTGTCATGCTGGCGCCTCTAAGTGTCACAGCTGCAGTGACAGCGCGGTGACACCCTACACATGGGCTATTCTCCTCACGCAGAGCGGCCCCCGTGTGAGCGGCCCCCGTGTGAGCGGCCCCTCCGTAACATTGCACAGTGCGCTCCTGTCGTGGCCGCGTCAGTCTGCTCCCGACTCAGCTCGAGCTGGAAATGTGACCTCTGGGGGATCCTGTGGAGCACGAGGTGTAACCCGGTGTAACCCAGACTCCGTCCAAAGCGGAGTGCCAGGTGCTCGCTTGTATACCCTAAGGGGAAACGGGAGGAATAAAAGAGAACGCAGCAAGCCTCATTGTAATAGTAACTGTTTTTGAAAACCCACCGTCTAAACATATCAGAAACAACCTATTTTCAGAGCTGGGACCAAGTCAAATGTCTCTCAAACACAAAAAAGAAGCTGTCATGAGTAATTTGCAAATGAAGCCACCTGCTCGTGGTAAAATGCAAGTATTCCTTTGTAAGTAGTTTGAATGCTTCCAGCATTCAAATAAATACCAAGCCAACATATCAAAAATATTCGGGGCGGGGGGGGGCCCTAACTGGTTTGGCTCAGTGGATAGAGCGTTGGCCTATCCATTCAAGGGTCCCAGGTTCAATTCCACTCAAGGGCATGTACCAGGAGGGGGTATGCAGAAGGCAGCTGATTGATGTTTCTCTCTCATCAATGTTTCTAACTCTCTCCCTCTCCTTTCCTCTCTGTAAAAAAATCAATAAAATATATTTTTAAAAAGATTCAGGGGGGATTTCATTAACTAGTCAGTCACTTAGGTAAACATCAGGCTAGATCTCCCTCAAGCACCTGGCCCTGACCAGGTATAAACCTCTTCCCCAAACTGCCCACCCCCCCACCCCACCCCGCCTCCTCTTGCTCACCCTTTCCACTCAGCACACAAGCCAGGACCCTGAACATAATTTAACCGTCCTCCTCTTCTCCTCCCATCAATAACCAGATCCCTTGGGGGCGGCTTAAAAAGTAATAATAACAAAGAGAAACCAATGCGCAGCTCAGAGCAGTGTGTCCTCAAAGCTCTTTCTACTCCTCGGTGAGAGCCCTACATGGTAGCGCTCCTTGAGGAGTGGGGGTTGTGGGGGCGGGCCAGAGGGAAACACTTTGGCCTTTCTAAAGCTCCATGATCAGCTCCCAAAGCACACACCTCTCCTCTCACGTCTCCTCCCCCCCAGCTCCTCGACCCACCTCCAGATTCTTCATCTCTGCATTATAAAAAGCGGAGAGCAGAGCCGGCAAAGAGGGAACTTACTGTAGAGGAGGGGGGAGGAGGATCGAGCTGAGAGGATAAAGGCAAAATTCCTTGACAGAGAGATGGGGAAGAATTTCAAACATTGCATTTTAATACTCTGTGTTGCACACACAGACATACCTGTACATAGACGCACACATACCCAAAACATGCAGAGAGACTGTGCAAGGTTACAAGAGATGAAAGAGACATACTGGATCCAATGGACTCTGGGCCACAAAACCTGTTTGAGGACATCTGAATGTGAACTGTGCATTGGATGACTTTTGAGGAATTACTGTTCATTGTCTTAGATGTAACGATGACACTGTGTTTATGTAGAAGACTGTGGCTATTCTCAGAATATTTAGGGATGCAGTATTATGCTGTCCTCAACTTATAGTCAGGTGGTTTGGAAAAAGAATGTGAACATTAACCCACAAATCTTACCAAAACACAAACTGAATCCCATGTGCACAGACAGGGTGGGGCAAAATTAGGTTTACAGTTGTATTATTGAGAAACAATACAATAATTAATAAACACTATTGCAGGAATAAACTGTTTCGCCCTGTAAGCCTCCACTTGCCCCACCCTGAATGTGGCATGAACGTGAGAAAGCACATGTAACAAAGTGAAGGGACTATGTATTATTCTGACAACTTTCTGTGGGTTCATTTTAAAAATAAAGAGGGATGAATGATACATAATAAATAGAGCACCTTTCACATGTGTACTAACACAATGCCTTCGCCTCTTCTTCTGAAGCTTTAACTGCCCTGACCCGAGGGTGTGGAAACGTGCTGGGAGGGTGTGCTTATTAAATCCTCAGGAACCAACTTCATCACGGAAAGTAATAGCTTCAGGAGAGCCCCCGGGAGGACCAGCTCTGGGGGGAACCGGAACAAATCTCTTCCGCATCCCCCGTGGCCTCAGCCAGGGGTACCTGCCTGGTCCCCAGCACCAGGCGGCTCCTCCCTGTGACCTTCTTTGCCCACCAGCATATGACACAGCCTTCATCCTCCAGCCGCATATTCCAAGGGCGACCACTTAATTTACGGTTCACATTAAGATGCCTCAGAGGACAAAGGGGTGCTAACTAGACAGGGTGCCGGGACAAGCGGTACTCCAGTACTGTCCCAGGAACACCTGGCTCTATGGCCATCCATCCTCGTTATCCCCCATGAGCGGGTGTATTAGACAAACACACAGATGACAGCGACAGGAATCATTAACCCTATGACAAAACAATAGCCACAGACGATCATTAACCATCAACAAGTTGCTTGGGCGTTCAAAGGAGGGACAACGTGATTCCTTTGGAGGAAATCATAAAGAAGTTCATGGAGGAGAGGGACGTTCAAATTGGTCTCAAAATAATAGCAGACTTGAGATGGTCACCATAAAATGGCAGGATTTCTGCGGGGAGATATGGAAGGGA
Source organism: Lasiurus cinereus (assembly GCA_011751065.1). Classification (NCBI taxonomy): domain Eukaryota; kingdom Metazoa; phylum Chordata; class Mammalia; order Chiroptera; family Vespertilionidae; genus Lasiurus; species Lasiurus cinereus. The sequence goes on along the minus strand of JAAGEH010000297.1, from coordinate 14,538,008 downwards.
AGGTTGCTCCAAATAGGAGGAATGCTAAGAGCAAAAGCCAAAATAGGGAGGCAGGGGTATGCCAGGGAAATGGAAGCAATCCTTCTATTCTAATGATCGGAAGGGGGGTGCCCATCAGGAAAGATGAGGAGGAGCAGCTGGAAAGGTAAATTGGAACCACAGTGAAAAGCGCATACTCAGTCTGCCATGCGACAGAGTCACTGAGGGTTCGGGGAAGGACAGTAATAAGACTGTGGAGGGCTTTGAATGCCCGGCTAACGACAAGCCAGGGACTCAGACATAACTTTTAACGACATGGATGATATAAACCAAAAAGAACCGTGACAGGCGTTGATGCCACAGGCATCTCAATCCGATCTTTATTCTCTCTAGTGGGTGGTTCTGTTTTATGGGCTGGGTCGAGTATTACTTCTTCTGTCAATTTCTCATCATAACCATTTTTACAGAAGCCGTATTGCTAGAGAGTGACTGTCACAGAAACAGAAATGAGAGAATTAAATGTTCAGAATTATCCAAGCTCAAGAAGATAAAGAACAGAAAACACAGCATTTGAGGTAAAGGAAGAGCAGGTTAGCAAGAGGGGAGGGGGGATGGAATAAGTTTCCTCTGATGGGAAGTTACTAGTACATTTTGAAGGCGCTGCCCATCTAATTCAAGTCCTTCTATTTCCCATAAAAGAGCCCGAGGCAATGTCACATTTAATAAGATTAATGATATTTTCCCCAAAAGCTAATTTATAGCCTTTTAATGGATTACATAGAGAATTTCAAGGGGGCACGGGGGCGGCATTTAAGAGAAAATATTTCAACTGTTTCCGGAAAAGGTGGGCAGGACACTTGCGAAGCAATCTCATTTCCAGAGGAGAAAGGCCCCACAGGAAACCGTGCTCTCTGGTCTCTCAATACAAAGCCAGGAATCTCTATAAACAGCGATCGCACACTCCCTTTGTGTGGAGGGTGTGCCCTGCTCTTCAAAACATAACCGCTGGTCAGTTAAGGCCATAACCGAACAGGAGACAGGGCTGATCTAGAAGAGTCATTCTCGGGTTTTCAATCCATGGGTTTTCCCATCGAGAAAGGACATCCAGGCTGTGAACTTTCAAAGAGATCATTGCAATTAAGTGGAACCCATCAAATATGCTTGAATCCAGAGGTCCTGCATGTATGTACAACGTTGGAGGAGGAAAGGGAACCAATTCATTATTTTGAAACCTGGTAAATAAAGGAGAGGAATCAAATATTTATCTTGTCTCTCCTATATGAACCGTACTCCTGGGTGACCAAAAAAGTACATGAGGGGGAAGCAATTTCTTATGAAAGTATTCCACCTGATAAATGAAAAAAAATTATAGTCTAAGCTAAAATATTACCATTTTACCAACACCAATAAATAAAGAAATCTAAGCGCTGAGCACCAATTGTTAACATTTCAAATATGTGCTTCTTGCCAAAGGAATTATATCTGAGTCTGATTGCACCTTTAAATCCAGCTACCACCTTGTAGAAAATACCGAAGACAGAGGGATGTAGCAAAATGTGACATTTGTCTGCAATCAGCACAATCGATGAAGTTCTATGTATGAGTGAATATCCCTTCTGCATTGGCCTGATAGCATCTTCAATTAACTTTGTCTCCAGATATAGACTCTCCCAGGCCAGTCTGGCTGCACTACTTAGCGCTCAGCCTCCCAACAGCAGGAGCCAACAAGGAGCCCCATGGGCCAGCAGGCTCCCTGACGGAAGTTAATGACAGTGGTTCCCTTCCATCGTGGAGGGGACAATTTGTCCTCACCGGAATACATTCTGGATGTGGATTTGCCTTTTGCCAGCACCACCATCCACATATGTAGGCAATGCCTTACTTATCATCATAGTATCCTTTACAACATTTCTTCTGACCAAGGCAATCATTTCTCTATAAAAGAAGTGTAGCAACTGTCTTCTGACCATGAAATTCTCTGGTCTTGCCACAGACTCCATCATCCAGAAGCACCTGAAGTGACAGAATGGTGCACTCACCTACTGCAGGGAGCCACCAACTGGCTATACCACCTTGAAAGTTTCTGGCACTATGGTACACAAAGCAATAGATGCTTTGAACCAACAATCCATTAGGGGGTTATTTCTTCCATAGGCTACACAGGACTGGGGACCAGTGGTTAAATGTGGAGAGTCTGCTCCTATTATTACCGTTTCTCCGGAAAATAAGACAGTGTCTTATATTAATTTTTGCTCCCAAAGATGTGCTAGGTCTTATTTTCAGTGGATGTCTTATATTTCCATGAAGAAGAATACAGTACAAATTTATTGTTGAACAAAAAAAAAAAATAGGAAATTTATTACCTGTATACAGTACAGTAGGGGTTGTCATCACAAACCAGCTCAATGACTGGTCGCAGCGCAGCCAGAGCTGTTCAGGCGGTGTCAGGTCTCTTTAAATCAGGAGTTAGACACCTTACGGTAGCTTCAGGGGCCTTATATTATGGGGAAGCCTTATGTTCGGGGGAGGCCTTATTTTCGGGGGGTGCTTTATATTACAGCAAGAGGCAAAACTGGAAGTAGGTCTTATTTGCAGGGGATGTCTTACTTTCGGGGAAACGGTATTATACCTAACAACCTAATCACAAAAATCTTGCTTCATGTCCCTGAGATTTGGGGTTCTGCTGGTTTAGAGTTATTAATTCCCAAGAAAATACTTTCATGATGGGTACAAGAATGGTTCTACTGGACTAAAAATTCGAGACTAATCTTTAGTCATTTTAGACCCCTTGTGCCATTGAACCAATATGGGCCAAGAGAAGTTTTCCTTTACATCCTAAAGTGGCAGGCCCCAATTAGGAAGATGAAAGCAGACCGCTGCTGAACAATGGAGGCATGAAGGAGGATGTCTGCGATCCAGAGGATTGCCCGAGGTTCCAATTACTTCCATGTAAAGCTGTAAAGGTAACCGAAGACCTTACCAGACCAGTAAAGGAAGTGTGACTAAGAGCAGCCGCTTCAAGAATGAAGATTTGTGACAGCCACAAGAAAGAGAGAGAGAGAGAGAAAGAGGTGGCTAGAGAGAGGGGCAGGGGAGAGAGATTATGGTCTTGAGATCAGTTATAGAAATGAAGACTAGCCATTTTCTGTTTTTTTTCTTCCTTGTTTTTAGGGACATATTTGTACTAGTATATAGAAATTATTTTCTCCTTCTTTCCCCTTTATTTCAAATGATAACTAACTTTACAACTTAGTTATTTGGGTTATAAAATAATTAAGATTATGACTAACCTATAAAAGAAACTTATATCATTCAAATATGGATGCACTGACTGATAGAACCTCATTGTCATTTTTTTCTGTGACTGAGTTTTGTGGGGGTTTTCTGCATAATCCTCACCCTTTTCACCCAGCGCCCCACTCCCTCCCCTCAGACAGCTTGTTTTCTGTATCTATGAGTCTGTTTCTATTTTGTTTATTAGTTTATTAGTCTCAGCCCAAAGGTATATAAGTTAAATCGTATGGTCCTTGTCTTTCTCTAAGTGGCTTATTTCACTTAGCATAATACTCTCTAGGTCCAATCATATTGTCACAAAATATAAGATTTACTTCTTTTTTATGGCCAAGTAGTATTCCATTGTGTAAATGTACCACAGCTTTTTTTATCCATTCATCTACTGATGGGCACTAGATGAATATTGAAAATAACCCTGCCACAGAGAGGTGCATATATTCTTTGGAAATAATGTTTTGGGTTTCTTCAGATATATTTCCAGAAGTGGAATTGCTGGGTCATAAGGCAGTTCCATCTGTAATTTTTTGAGGAAACTCCATACTGTTCTCCGCAGTGGCTGCACCAGTCTGCATCCCCACCAACAGTGAACTAGGCTTTCCTATACTCCACATCCTCACCAGCACTTGTGTGGTGATTTACTGATGGTAGCCATTCCAAACGCTGTGAGGTGACATTTCATTGTGATTTTAATTTTCATTTATCTGATGATTAGTGACTTTGAGCATCTTTTCATATGTCTATTGACCACTCCTCTTTGGAGAAGTGTCTATTCAGGTCCTCCGACCACTTTATAATTGTTTTTTTTGTGGGTTTTTTTGGGGTTGAGTTTTATAAGTTCTTTATACATTTTGGATGTTAACTCCTTAGACTGATGAAGCTTTGTATCTCCCTTATCAGGAAAACGTTGAGAACACCTTCCTTTGTGAGGGGGTGAGCTGCATTAGAATGCTTCTGTTGTTTTATCAAGTTTGTGGGCAGAAAGCTGTGTATGGATGCAGAAAAGACAAATGGTGTTCCTAGCAGTGTCTGCTCTCATTCAATTGCATATTCACTCTTCTACTCTAGGTAGCTGCCTCTGACAGCACAGCTCATTTGTCCGGCTAACTCACCAGTTGGCTTCCTGTTGGGTTCTACCCATTGTGGCACCAACAGGAGATTGGAAGACAGGAAGAATGGAGACTCATTTTCATTCGTTAGGATTCCGGCAGCGCCTGTAGAAGCAGTGACAGTGGCAGTGGTGTCATGGCTGGCTGAGGTGGGCCCTGGGCTCAGGCTCAGGCACCTTGGTTCTAAGTGGACTGTGAACCAACTAAAAGCGGGGACTGTCTTATCCGAATGTGCCTGGCCTAGGGCAAAACTCATAGTACACGTGGTTGTTCTGGTTTTGGCAAAAAATGAAAAACAACATGTACCATTTCAACCATTTGTAAAGTATACAGTTCGGTAGTATTAGGTTCACCTTGTTGTTAAACAGATATCCAGATCTTTTTCACCTTGCAAATCCGAAAGTTGATAACCACTAAATAACAATTCCTTTTTCTCTTCCTCCCAGGCCCTGGTAACGATCATCCAACTTTCTGTTTCTATGAATTTGACTACTTTAGATAAGTAAGCACATGATTATTTTTAAATTTACATAACTGTGGAATCTCAGAGTGGGAAAAAATATCTTAGAAATAACCAGCACAGGTCTTACTTTGCCCAAGTCTCATCTTTTAATTTTATGTTCAGTTTTGGATCACCTGATCTTTGCTGGAAGAATCACAATGACTACTTCCACAAGGTGAGCCACGGGATTTGGTGGTCACGACTTGTGAAGAAAAAGAAGTTCTTCCTTTCCTTAATCTAAAATGTTGAACTTCTACCCCTTGATCTTGGTCTATTCTCAGAAGAGAACACATTCCCTTCATCTTCCAAAGTTCACATGTTTTGTGCCATGAGACAGCAAGATTTTCGTGGAGATGATGTGCTTTTTGAAAAATAGGGAGAGACAGATAGAAACACAAATGACCAGAGAGAATCACTGATTGGCTGCCTCCTGCACATCCCCTACTGAGGATTGATTCAAAAACCTGGGCATGTGCCCGGACCAGGAATTGAACCCTGACCTGGTTCATAGGTCGATGCTCAACCACAGAGCCACACCACTAGATAGAGAAGATCTACATTTTGATATTCAATATTCAGCAACAGTATATATAGCAAGTAGCCAGAGGCCTCAGCACCCCAGGGGAAGCCAAAAGAACCCAGGAACTCACTTAAACAGTGCACCCGCGCTTGCTCTGAGACTGCTGCACAGCTAGGCCTTTAAAAATAAATATTCCTCCGCATGTTCACAAGATGACTGACAGTTTCTCATTAGGTAACTACTCAGCTCTTTAATAAACCAAAAGATCCTCTCCCAGGTAGTCACAATATTTACCCCGATGCAAAGATTGTCACTAATAAAATTTCATTCACAAAAGCTTATCAGTTTGCCATGATTCCTGCAGATACAAGAGGCAGGATATGGGCTTGTTCTTGCAGCTTTTCTAGCAGCTTTCATGGCAATCCCTTCCCCAAATAATGGCATGAAGTTATTTATACTGTTGCTATAGGAACATAACCAAAAAATATAATAAAGAATTTGGAGGACACAGAGGCTATGATAGAACATCTCTGATGTAAGATCGGAGGCTAGTCCAGCGATGCATGAGAACTCGACTCTATGGGGCTGCTTTGGGCAACTGTCTTCTTCATCTTCCTCTTCATCAGTATTAAATGCACTCAAGGTATTTTTTGTTTTGCTTTGCTTTCAATGATGTTCCTATTGATTTTTTTAATTTAATTTTTTTAAATATATTTTATCGATTTTTAGAGAGGAAGGGAGAAGAATAGAGAGTTAGAAACATCAATGAGAGAGAGAGACATCAATCAGCTGCCTCCTGCATGCCCCCTACTGGGGATGTGCCCGCAACCAAGATACATGCCCTTGACTGGAATTGAACCCAGGCCCTTCAGTCTGCAGGCTGATGCTCTATCCACTGAGCCAAACTGGATTCGGCAATTGTTTTTTTGTTTGTTTGTTTGTTTGTTTTTAGAGAGAAGAAGGGAGAAGAAGAGAGAGGAGAAACATTGATGAGAGAGAGTAACATCAATGGGCTGTCACCTGCATGTCCTCTACCAGCCATCAAGCCCAAAACATGAGCAACTGCTCCAACCAGGAATCGAAATGGAAACCTCTCAGTGCTCAGGGCCACACCCAACCCACTGAGCCACACCGGCCAGGGCACTGTGTTTTTGATATTAAAGAAGTACTTCAGGTCACTGAAGAAGAGAAATGTAAAAATAAGTAAAGGCCTGGGAGCAACAATTTATCAACCATAAATGTCATTTGCAAACAAACGTACAGCAAAATAACCACCTGCCTTATAATCAAAGAAATCAACTAAAAGTAGCACAGCACTTCTGTCTCAACAACTGAGCATGCGAGGAAACAGGTGCTCTCAGCACTGTAGGTGGAGGTGGACATTGGTACAGTCTTCCAAAAGATTAGCTTGTCAGTGACTAATAGAATCTTAAAGATATTTATCTATTTGGCTCAGGAACATTATTTCCTGGAAGGTAGCCTAAAGAAATTATTTCAAAAAAATAGGCAAACAAAAAAGTGTGTAAAACAAAAAAGGGTTTCATAATCTGTGATAACAAAAAATTGGAAAAAAATTATATAGCGCTTGCCCTATGGCAAGCTAATCTAAGCAACTTATACATATAATCTTTGCTATAATCCTATGAAGTAAATGTAATTTATTGTACCCATTTTTTACATCTTGCTATTCTTTTAATATACTTTTTATTGTTGAGATTATTAGAGATATCTCCCTTTTGTACTCATTTTTTATAGAGAAAACTAAGACATAGAAGTAATTTGCTCAAGGAATTTTTTTTACTTTCTTTTTTCTGTTTTTTCCTATTTTATTTTACAATTGATATGTACTGCAGTTCTAGTTTAAATGTATGTATATAAGAATGCTCTCAGTACCATCAATAAGTATTCCTGATAGGCCATAGTCCTCAGCCTGGAATTGAGAGGACCCGATTTTTAACAGGACTATAGGGACCAATTGAGCGCTTTAACCTGTGGCTGTTGTTTTAAATCCAAAGGCTCCCGACCTAACTGATAGCACTTTGCAAATTAAAACAACTTACATCAATAAAAGATTTTGTAAATCATTTCAACACCTGAAGTTTCAAAGAACTCAGCCTGTGTCCAAATAAAGTCTCTGTATTCCCTGCCTTCATCCCCAAGTCACCTGAGTGTGGTCAGGGGGTTAGAGGAGGGGAGGGATGACGAGGTAGAACACAGATATTTACCTTCACAAAATGCCCAGCCTGGTGAGGATAGTGGTGCCTATTACAGGGCCTGATGTCTTTCTGCCCTGGAGCTCCTCCACGGTAATTCCTAATCCCTTGACTGAATCGATTTTGACATTGAACTTGCCCCCCAGAAAAGGGCAAGTGAAATGTGACAGAATTTAGACAGAATTTAAACAGGCACCTACCTACACTGCACCTACCTACACAGACTGCCTCCACCAAGCGGAAAGAAAGCCATTGCCCAGGGTCAGCGGGACAGGGGCGATAATTACATGCTCCCCAAGAACAATCGCTGCCCTGGATAAGAATGTTCCTCACCTAGTGCCCGCATGCAGCTTGCAGAGTCCCTGATCAGGGAGAGCCTGCCAGCCTGCCAGCCTGCCAGCCTGCCAGCCTGCAAAGGAGGCTGCAGCAGCCTCATCAGGATCAACTCCCATCAACGGCCTGGGCAATTTCTCACCTGCGGCCTGGATTGCCGTCCCTGCAGCAAAGCCCGAGAGGCAGTGAGGAGAAGGGCTTCCTATTCGGCAGCATTCACCAGAATAGCACAGAACTCTGTATCGGTGGCGAATCTACCCATTAGTAACCCAGTGCACAGTGTTCTCACAATGCACTTTAGCAGGTTGCTGAGACTCCCAGGGGCGCCAAAACCACAATGACTGTAGGGAGGAAAATCTAAGTTGAACACCCCCCGCAAAAAAAAATTTTACCCTCGGGTGTACCAACCCTGTGTAGTCCCTTCCCCTTGATCCTGGGTAGAAACCTGTGAATATGATGGCATCAATGAATAATAGAATCTTAAAGATATTTACATATTTGGTTCAGGAACATATATATGATGATGAGATAGTCACTCCATCCTTACAAGGAATAGAGAGATAGGAAATCAGAAGGACACAGGTAACACCACCCACTTCTGGCCTGGAAGAAACCAATACGCCTCCATGTAATTGGGACACAGTAATGTAGTTTTAGTTACAGTTTTTCATTTCTTTTATCAATGATTGGTTTGTTGTTGGGAAGGAGGGATGGAAAAAATACCTAAAAGATAGGGAACAGTGGGCGTGTCTCTCTCTGTGGCACTCCATTCTTACTAAGAATAGAGAGATGGGAAATCAGAAGTACACAGGTAACACCCCCCCACCCCCGCCCACTTCCTGGCCTGGAAGAAAGCAAACGTTGCTCATTGCTAGTATCTGAGCCCACGAGGAAGGTAAAGTTAGCTTGGTTCACTTCCCGCTACCACATGTTGCGAGAATCACCACCTGAGGTTTAACAGGCTCCGGAAAGTGAGCTTGTGCGCTATCCTGAAGAAAGGGAACCTGCAGTGGGGGAGGAATTGGCCCCACCTTCTAGCTGGGGTCTTGAATAGAGGCAAGATGAATCAGCTTTCTGCACACCTCCGGAAGGACCCCAGGTCCAGGGTGAGCTGGAGTGTGGCCTTGTAAGTAGAAGCCTGGTTCTAACAGAATTCTGATCAGAGATGACAACGCGGCACCAGTGGGTTCCTGCCACTAGTATCGGGCTCACCTGCCTGCATAGTCCCCAGGGTGGAGCACAGGGGGGCTGCCCCTGGCTCGATGCCGTGTTGACCAGCTCCAACAGGTATCCCCTCCAGGTAGACTCAAAAGCCACTCAAAGCATCTCTCCTGAATCCTTCTGGCCAGTTGTGAGGAGTAAGGGAGGGGTTGCAAATGCCTCCAGAGGTGCTGCCAGACCCATAAGTGACGAAAATAGTGGTCTTGTCGCTGGGACTGCTCCAGGGAACTGCCTAGTGCGCCTCGGTCACAGAGACAGACTCAGAAAAAGAGCACCTCCCCCACAAGCTAGATGGGATGTTTCCAGTGTCCGGACTGTGGTGGTCCAATGGTGGGTTTTGGTACTCAGCATAGCAGTGGTTATACACCACAGAAGTATAAAGAGGTGATTCAAGGTACATTTTTCCCCAATGTAGTTTTTGTCCCATTAAAGTATCATTGACCAAGGGCCTCCTTCGTCATCTTTTGCCTATTTTATTAATTTTTCTTTTTTTTATATATATATTTTATTGATCCTTTACAGAGAGGAAGGGAAAGGGATTGAGAGTCAGAAACATCGATGGGAGAGAAACATCGATCAGCCGCCTCCCACACACTTGCCACTGGGGATGTGCCCGCAATCAAGGCACATGCCCTTGACCTGAATCGAACCTGGGACCCCTCAGTCTGCAGGCCGATGCCCTATCCACTGAGCCAAACTGGCTAGGGCACTAATTTTTCAATTTAAGTTTTAAAGCACTGTTATTGATAAGGAAAAGAATGTGAGCCTCTAATTATCTTGTTTGTTTGTTTGGTATGATAAATGCCCCTCTTGTGTAGCCTTTGTGCCACAGAGAGAGACACGCCCACTGTTCCCTGTCTTTTAGGTATTTTTCCATCCCTCCTTCCCAACAACAAACCAATCATTGATAAAAGAAATGAAAAACTAAAACTACATTACCGTGTCCCAATTACATAAGGCATATTGGTTTGCTTAGGAGAATTTGCCTTAATTCACACTGTATGACGTCCTGAAAGATCAGAGAGAAGGGAGTGCAGCTCAGCTACCTGCAGGGCGTGGGCAGTTAGCATTGAAGACCATCATCCAAGTTCAGACAGACAAGTCCAGATGATTTGCCCTTTAAAATGCTGTGCAGACCTGCAAACACAGCCAAATAAAAGGCTACCCAAGGGCTGTGACCACTAGAAATGATGCCTGAACCAGCGGCTCTTTCAAAAGAAAATCTGCTGGAAAAATGGCCAGCCTCACTGATGTCTGAGCTCAGAATTCTCCAGGTGGCTTGGCCTGCAAGTCCCCAGGACGCAGGGAACCATCCACACGCAAAGGCCGAATCAAGAGGAAATGCTTCCGCTGCTGGCACCCAATGGCCCTGGCTGTTTTGATCAAAGAAAACTGTTTCCTCTTTCTAATTAAAAAAAAAAAAAATCCAATCACCTTCGACGGGTGGGTTTCAAACCACTCAGCGGCAGCTCCACTAGCAGGGCATTTCCTGTTGAGCGGGAGGTCTGTAAGGTGGGCTTTTCCCTGGGAGAAATTCGCTTGAGAGCACAGTTCGCTCTAGCAAAGCGGGCTCCAGGCCCAGCAGAGTTTGCTCTATTTATTGCACGTCTAATGGGAAGGCGAAATGGAAATTTTCTCTCCGTTTCGCAGTAACAGACCCCAAAGTAGGCTTTCAAAGTCAGCATCCCAAACCAGTTAGGGGACTCCGATTGCCCACCTACAACTAAAATATCAACGTCAGAGAGGAGAGGACAGCAACTGAGAAAGGAGTTGCGAGGAGGAACGCTGGGGAGCTGAGCATGTGGCTCCTGCCTTAGGGGAGTCACAGGGGGCTGAAATCCTGCAGGGCGGGCCGGGAGGGGGACTAGCGCTGAGAGAGACTCTCAAGGAGAGGAGGCCGCATGGGACTCGGGATGGGCCTGCACACACCCAGCACGAAGGACAGATGCCTGTTCCCCATGACAAGCTAGAGCCACTCCCAGAGAGCCTGGGTGAGGTCAGGTCAGGTCCTGTCCTCCAGGGTCTTTTAGGGGCTTTCTGAGACCTCAGCAACTGGAGGTGACCACCAGAGTCTTGGGGATGGAGAAGGGGCACATGGAGAGCCTGAGGAGAGAGAGTACATCACCGGCAGCAAGAGAACCTCGGGTGAAAGGGTCTCAGCATTAGGGTGGCAAGTGGGGGGAAAGGGGGAAGTTAGCCAGCAACTGGTCTCCATCTCCATGAGAGACCAGAAAAGTGGGGATGGGGGGAGGGTCAGGCAGAAACAGCAAAAGCTGCATGCGTTGTACTAAGTCAGGCTGGAGCGAGCAGGAAGGGTTGAGAAGAGAACATTTCAAAACTATTCACTGTTTTCTATCTCTCTCCCTTCCTCTCTGTAAAGAATCAATAAAATATATTAAAAAAAAAAAAACTATTCACTGTATGGGTCTGTTCCTACCTACGGAAAGGCCAGGCCAGAGAGAAAACATCTGGTGGCTGCTCTCTCCTGGGAAGAGAAAGAATCCACGCATTTGTTCAAAGATCCCAGTTTGCTTGGAATAACCGAAATTTAAATGTTACCAGCGGCTCCGAGCACCAATACTTGGAATTCCAACATAATTTCACTTACTTGCAGCCAGCTTTCCTTTTAGGCGGAGCATTTGAAACAACATATGGAAGACCGCTGCATGAGTTTTTTAAAAGTAATTCTTTTTTTAAGCATTGAAGTCTGATCAGTTAAGTCTGATAAGATGTTAGAAGAGGCAGAGAAGAGGAATTTGAGAAGATGGAGAAGCTCAGAGCCTACCTTAGGGTTGTCTCTTTGTGTCGTACATTCTACGGGTTTGGACAAACGTATAAGGACAGGCATCTATCATTACGGTACTGTACATTCTATGGGTTTGGATAAACGTATAAGGACAGCCATCTATCATTACGGTACTGTACATTCTACGGATTTGGACAAACGTAGGAGGACAGGCATCTATCATTACGGTAATAGTTTCACTGTCTGACAATCCTCTGTGCTCTGCTTAATCATCCCTCCCTTCCCCTACCCCCTGGTGACCACTGATGTTTTCAGTCTCTATAGTTTGCCCTTCTCCAGGATGCCCAATAGCTGGAATCACACATAAAGTAGCCTTCTTTTCATTTAGCAATAGGCATTTAAGGCTTCTCTGTGTCTTTTTTTGTGGTTTAGTAGCTCATTTCTTTATATCAAGGAATACTATCCCATTGTATCGATGTACACTGTTACTCCATTCACATATGGAAGGGCATCTTGGTTGCTTCCAAGTCTGGGCAATTATAAATAAAGCTGCTATAAATATAACAATTCCCTTGCAAATTGTTGGGTGAACACATGTTTTCAGTTCATTTGGGTAAATATCAAGGAATGTGATTCCTGGGTTGTAGGATAAGAGTATAGTTAGTGTCGTAAGGAGCTGCCAAACTGTCTTCCAAAGTGGCTGTACCACTTTGCATTCCCACCAACAATGAATGACAGTTCCTGTGGCCCCATGTCCTTGCCCGCCTTTGGTGTTGTCATGTTTGGGATTTGAGTAATGTGATGGTACCTGGTTGTTTTACCTTGCACTTCCTAACGATATAGGAGCACACTGCCATGTGCTCATTTGCCATCTGTACGTCACCATTGGTGAAGTGTCTGTTAAATCTTTTGCCCATTTTTAAATTGTTTGTTTTCTTATTGTTGAGTTTTAAGAACATGTGCTAGTTTTTGTTTTCATTGTTTTTAAAAACACTAAGTCTTATTCCCTGTTCTATAGTTCCCTTCCTTCAACGAGGTCCTTTAACTCCACTGCTGCTGCTTTTTCCATGTGGCTGACCTCTGTGTGGACATCTGCACTCCCAGCACTGCAGTCCCAGGGCCAACAGGGACAGGACAAATGGAGAAATTACGGGACCATCTCGGCCCACACCCAAAACACAAATACCAGGAACCACGTGTGCACGAGGAATCAAAACCAGCATTTCAGGTTCGCACAATGTTCCATTATTTCAATATTTTTTAAACATGAGACCTCTGGGAGGTATTATTTCTCGAGGGTTTTCATTCCAAACAATGAGGAGTTATAGTAAAAATAGAAAGAAAAAAGAAAGGGAGGAAGGAAGGAAGGAAGGAAGGAAGGGAGAAATTTCAACAGAAATTTCAATAATTAGGTCTTCAAACGAGCAGAAGACCAAGCCTTTCTAAACTGCAACTTGCCAGATAATTAGATCCACCAGGACTTTTCTGTCTAGAAAGAAACAGAATTTAATGTTCCTTGGGTTTTTATCAGCAGCAAGGTCAACAAGAAGAATCTCTCAGAAGCATTTTATGAAGTTATCGAAAGAACTATTTTTTATAAGCATTTCATGGTTGGCAGCTTAAGATAATATTTTATTAAGGAAAAGGTTTCTTAGTTCTTCTGACTGGTTGATAACATGTACCACGGATCTCGGTAATTACAGCAGATGGATCCCGGTGAAGCAGTTGAGAAGATTGCAGCTTAAGAATATCAAAAAAGAAAAAGAAAAACACTCCCACTGGGTTATGCCCTTTTTTTATCTAATGCATTTGGGCCTAAAAAATTACAGATTGCAGACCTCTATTCACGGTCTCCCTCCTGGCCGCCTAAGTAGCAAGCCCACCTGCCATGACAGCCATTTGAGAGCCGCTTAGAAAGCATTCCTTTTCTCTCCCACAGTGCCTTGCTGCCTGTGAGGGTTCTTGCTTGCATTTCCCTGGAAGGTAAGGGAGGTACAAAATGACTGAATCCACACATGATCCAGGAACTTTATTTTACTTAAAGGCTCCTGGCTCTGCGCTCACCTGCTAACTGGTTCCAAAAGAGCTGAGCCTCACCAAATGTTTTACCACATTTGAAGCTGAGCAGGTGTGGGCAAACTCTTCCCACGGGCCAGATAGCTAATATTTCGGGAATTGAGGGCCATGAGTTTCTATTGCAACTACTCAGCTCTGCAGCTGCAGCAGGAAAGCAGCCAGAGACGAGAGAGAAAGAAATTAGCATGGCTGCTGACCTCCCAATCAAACTTTATTGATGGATACTGAACTTTAAATGTCATGCGATTTTTACATGCTACGAAATATTATCCTTTTGGTTTTTTAAACATTAAAAAACAAACAAAACAAAACAAAAAAACACCACTCTCCTGCTCAAGAACCACACAAAAAACAAGCATTAGGCCATATTTAGTCACAGTATAATCAGGAGTCAAATTCTTTTATTATAATGATCTGTAGAATCCTATGAGGAGACAAGCTTCTAACTTACAAATATAAAGAATAGTATGCCCAGGAAATTTTAGGTACATATGTTTTAGAAGTCATCATATGTGTTAGAAACTCATTTCAGATGGGCTATGGAATTTCAAACACAACGAAAAGAATCTTGAAAGCTTTAAAATCTAATGTAATGCATCCTCTCAAAACTTGGGGAAATTTTAAAATATTAAGTATTCAAGTGATAATATGAAATATGAACATATCATCTTAAATATAACATTCTAAATATTTAAATTTTAGATTTTTAAAACTATTACTTCTGTTCTTTTTTTAAATATATTTTTATTGATATCAGAGAGGGAGAGAGAAATAGAAAACATAAATGATGAGAGTGAATCTTTGACCGGCTGTCTCCTGCACACCACAACCCGGGCATGTGCCCTTAGCCGGAATTGAACCAAGGGACCCTTCAGTCCATCGGACACATTATCTCTATTCTTAGTTGTTTATTAAAAGTGGCATGTTAATAGTACTTGAAGTCCTACCCAGAACAACTAGGTAAGAAAAAGAAATTAAAGGCATCCAAATTGGAAATTATTTTATTATTTTATTATTTTCAGATGATATGATTCTATATATAGAAAACCTTAAAGACTCCACAGAAATACTGTTAGAACTAATTTTAAAAATTCAGTAAAGTTGCAGGATACAAAATCAACATATAAAACACCTGTGGCGGCCCTAACTGGTTTTGGCTCATGGATGGAGCATTGGCCTGCGGACTGAAGGATCCCAGGTTTGACCCTTCAGATGGCCGAGTTGTGGGCTCGAACCCTAGTAGAGGGCGTGCAGGAGGCAGCTGATCAATGATTCTCTCACATCATTGATGTTTCTATCTCTTTCTTCCCTCTCCCTTCCTATCTGAAATCAATAAAAATATGTTTTTAAAAAACTGTTACAAATAAAAACTATTGCATTCCTATGTACTAACAACAAAATATCAGAAAGAGAAATGAAGAAAACAATTCCATTTATAATCAGAACAAAAAGAATAAACTTAACTAAAGAGATGAAGGACCTATACATTGAAAACAATAAGACATTGTGGAAAAAAATTGAAAAAGACATAAAGAAATTGTAAGATAGTCTATGTTCAAGGACTGGAAGAGTTAACATAGTTAAAATGGCCATTTTACATAAAGCATTATATATATTTAATATAATCCCTATCAAAATCCCAATGGCATTTTCTCACAAAAATAGGACACACACAAAAAAAAAACCCTCAAATTTTATGGAACCACAAAAAAACCTTGAATAGCCAAAGCAATCCTGAGAAAAAAGAACAAAGTTTGAGGTTTTACACCCCCTGACTTCAAATTATACTACAAAGCTACATTAATCAAAACAGTATGGTATTGACAGAAAAATAGACACAAAGACCAATGGAACAGAACTGAGAACCCAGAGATAAACCACACATCTATGGGCAATTAATTCTCTACAAAGGATCCAAAAACATTCAATAGAGAAAAAATAGGAAGCCACAGAAAAAGAATAAAACATACAATGGCAAAACAAGAAAGCCACATGTAAAAGAATTAAATTAGACTGCTAATACCATACCCAAAAAAATAACTCCAAGCCGACTAAAGACTTAAATATAAGGCCTGAAACAATATGATATAGGAGAGAAAACATAGGCGTTAAACTTATGGACCTTGGTCTCAGAGGGGTCTTTGTGGACTTGACCCGAAAGGCCAGGGAAATAAAAGCAAATATCAATTAAAAAAAAAAAGCCTTTGATTCTTCTATCTCTCCCTCCTCCCTCTTGCCACTGGGCCTTTGTACATGCTTTTCCTGCTGCCTGAACATTCTCCCTCCTACTTGGCTAGTTCACAGCTTTGCGTCATTTTCTCCCACTGGCGCAGGGTTGTTCGCCATTTGCCTCTGTGACCGAGAGGATGTGACAGAAGTGATGCTATGTCCCACCTGAGATTAGATTATAAAGGACCGCCTCGTCCATCTGGGGCTGTCTCCTCTTGGTCCTTCATTCTAAATCACGGGCAGCCTTATGGGACGCTCGTCAGGTAAGGAGCTGAGCACCCCTGCCCACGGTGTGGAAGTGAACTTGAAAGGCGATCCTTCAGCCCCAGCCAACACTCACCTGCAACCTCACGAGCGACCCTGAATCAGAACCACCCGATCCTAGGATTCCTGACCCGCACAGATCGTGTGTGATGACTGTATTCAGCTTCTAACTTCTCTTGCCACTTGTTATACAGTAATAAGTAATGAAGATGCATTCCAAGTAGAACAAGACTTCATATTTCGGTATACTTGATTGGACCCATTTACAAAGAGGTTCAGTGACTTTCCCAACTAAGGGGTGAAACCAGGATTTGAACCTAGTCTTGCCTGAGTCCAGAGCCACTGCTTTTTAACCCCTGCAGTATACAGTTTTCACTTCCTCCTTACCTTCCCCAAGCCTGGGATAAGAATCGTGTCTAGGTGCCAGTACTTATCACATCGTATTTTAATTTGCTGCTTAAGGAGTCATTTTTCCCTCCAACTCGACTCTAAATTCCTGGAGGGCAACAACCTGTCTACGTTCATTCATCCACCGGACAGATGTTTATGGAGAGCTTCCGCTGTTCTGGGCACTGGGAATACAAGGACGAACATAAACAGGCGAGACTCCATCCTTGGGCAGTTGGACATCCATCAGATGAATATAAAATTGCAACGGCAAAGCGCTGCATACACGGGGACTTTGGGGCGCATTTCATTTCATCAGGAAGAGCAAAGGAGACTTCCGGAGAGGTGGTCCCTGGAACTGAGGCTGAAGTGGCTGCTGCAGCGGCCATCCAGGGGGGAGGGAGAAGCAGGAACCCTCCCGCAGAGGAAACCACACGTTCCGAGTTCTCAGATGGGGAGGAAAAGGCCGTGTTGGGCAAACGGAAAGGAGGTTGGTGGGGGAGAGCCCAGAAGCCCCGGGTGAGGAACCCCGAGGAGGAAGAGGCTGGAAGCAGCAGCAGGAGCTAACGGTGCGCTGTCCGCCTGCAGACCATGTTCAGGGGCCTCGCTTGCCCCCAAAAGCAGTGGGAGCGGCGGCAAGGGGTGCAGCTGCAAGGGTGATGAGGTCATACTCGTGGTCTGAAGCAGCCACCCCAGCTCAATGGAGGGGGCAGCTCGGGAGAAGGCTGGAGGGGAGAGGGGCACATCCTTAGGAGGCTGTGGCAAAAGCCAGCTGAGCAGTGACAACGGCTGGATCACATCAGACCTGCAAGGCCTTGCACGGTGCCCGAAGAGGGTCGGTCCTCTCTGGAGCCGACTGAAGTGAAATACTTGTAGGAATAGATGAAAGGTGCCTGCGAGGAGCAGGACAAGAGAAAGAACAGCACATAAGAGCTCCGAGGCCTTCGCTGTCTCGGAGGGACATAGGAATCTCCCAGCCTCAAAAAGGAAGGAACAACTTGGTTCAACACACAGTTATCTGCCAATATTATCTTTAAAAAAAAAACCACACACTGATGGGTGGAAAAGCCTCAGTATGCTCCTTGGTACAACATGCCTCCTTTCAAAACATTATATGTAAGTCATCTCTCCTTGTGACACCTAAAATAAGAAATAATGAGGACTGTCTGACATGAGGCATAGCCTGGGCAATATTTAAGGCACTCTAGGATGTAGTGTCTGCCATTGAGTCAAGACCCGTGAGAGACATTTTGTTTTATTTAAGAAAATGTGGTGCTGGGCAACTCTGGAGGTTGACTACTTTGCAAATTTTATCCAAACCATAGCAAAGTGAAAAGAGAAGAGTAAGCTTCAGAAGCTTTTGTTATATGTTTTCCCCTTCAAAATGTAACATCTCCCAATCATATATGTAAAAAAAAAATCATTTATAAATTCCTAATACATGTCAGTGATCTTCAATGAGTCTTGGCCCCTCCAAGGTCCCTTGCCTGCTCCACAGAGCAAAGGGAATGAGCTTAGGCGTATAAAGGAGGGTGGGATATGCAAACCCACTTTGCACAGAAAAGGGAAAGATTGAGAGACAGAGGATTGGGAAGGGGAGAGCAGGGTCGTGAAAGAGAGGGGAAGAGATCCAGTCACTGATAAGCTAAAACCAGAGACGTAAGTGAAATATCTAGTGGGGGGTTTTATGGGTGGAAACAACCTATAGGGTACATCATGTAACTTCCAATCCCCGCCCCCTCCCTCCATTATGAAACCTTTAATAAAATCTGTATGGACTCTGTGGAGGGGGTGCCAGGAAGTGCTAAGTCCTGCTTCCTGGGGGCAGGAGCCCAGCCAGGGCTGCTGAGAACAGCAGCAGCGTGGGTCACCCTGGGCTGATTGACAGCTGGTGGCCCAGCATGCTCTGCCTTCTCTTCTCTGAGGATCTGCTAGCCAGTGGTCGGCAAACTCCTTAGTCAACGGAGCCAAATATCAACAGAGACAAACTTTTTAAACTTAAACTCTAGAGGTAGGTACATTGTTATTAACTTAATTAGGGTACTCCTTCAATCACACTGTATGTGCACGCCTGTCTGTGGAATTTTGTGGAAGAGCCGCACTCAAGGGGCCAAAGAGCCGCAGGTGGCTCGCGAGCCGTGGTTTGCCGACCACTGGTCCCCAGAGAGTGTGTGTACGCCAGTCTTCTTCCCTCCCTGCCTTGGGGATGGACACATCTCATTCTGGCATGGCTGATGGCTGATACAGAGGAAGAAACCTGCAAACCCACTTCCGCTCACGATTAGGGGCCTGATAAAAGCGAGTTGAAGAAATGCGCCTTCAAATGTGAGGTTCAGTCGGTGTGCAAATATATCATTTTTTGCAAAATTTTTTTTTCATCTGTCTGGCTCCTGTGTCTCTTGCTTAATAAGTTCTAAACTCAAGCAGGAAAGAAGAGAGTTATTTATAGAATCCCTCAACTTCTGACCTCAACATCTGTGAGTATACTGAAGAAGGTTTTCAAGAATGCACAGTTAGGTATTTAATAGAAGTGATCTCTGTATACGTGAGTATATTTTATGGTTTTCCTGGTTAAAAACATGTCTTGCTCAAGTTGTCAAACTCCTAAAAATGAACTGTTTCACTTGGCATCGCCACCTGTGTCCATAAGGGAGGATGTGAGTTCAAATTGGGATGCCTCCCACCCCATGCTCACCCTGCTATATCCCTCCGTAAGTTTCTCCATACCCTGACGTCCATACCCTGCTCTGGTCTTCTTCCCAGTGTAGGTCAAAATTACTTCCTTTGACCCCATGCCCTCTCCATTTATTTCTCAAACCCATCTAACATCCGCTGTCTATCTTCTCTCTTATCCCTTCCCAGCGGTGAAATATGAAGAGAAAAATACTTTTTAATAACGACAGCCGACTTTTACATTCAGATCATTCGCAACATGAAACATTTGGCGGAAATGGAATCAGAAAAGGGTGTGTAGTTTATGGCCAACTTAAAGTCCTTTGTTGTTCACGGTCAGTAGTCAATAAATGGTCTGATGACCATTTGAAAATGCCTTCTAGAACGAAGGAAGATGATCTCCCAGCCAAGGGACTTCAGTGTTAGGGACTTTAAAACAACCAGCAAGGTCTGCGTTTATGATGTGCCTGCCATCTTTAACTGGAAAAGCAGTTAAAAGGAGGACTCGGGTCAAACAATGTTGTTAGAAAAGAAGGTGAGCAAGATTTGCTGTTATTTCGCTGGAAAGGAACGCTGTGTCCATCCTGATGTACCCCTCGGGTACATATAAAGGGCTTTGTTACAGCAGTGAAATGCTGGTTTTTATTGAAGAGCAAGTCTCTTGTACCAAAATGCCTGTGATTCACAGCAGCTACCCAATTTATCTCTCAGTTGGTGAAAGATAAACTGAAAAAAGAAGAAATAGAATTCTCTACCCACCTACACCTGTCACCGAGGCCAACATCCATTTTATCCCTACAAAACGGAGGCATCGCATTTCTAAAACAGTCAACTGATGAACTCAGCCACTGACATTGTTAACATCTGGGCCTCTGCTGGGAGCGCCTCTGTTCCATTTGGCCGTACACACATGTCCCTTTCTCAGTAGCACGTTCCCCTCTCTCGTGGCCGTGGTGCGGCCACGCTGGGCTTTGTTATTGTTTCTGAAACAGGCTCCACCCTCTCGGGCACCCATGCAGCCCCCATGGAAGGCAGAATAATGGCCCCCGAAGATCCTCTCATCCTCAGAGCACGGGACCGTGTTGCTGCCCATGGCAAAGGGACCCTGCAGATGGAACAGGTCCTTGCTGAGGGGAGATTATCCTGATTCTCAGGCAGGTCCGATCTAATCACAGGAGTCAGACAACCAGACAGGGGCAGCGTGAGAAGGGCACCACCACCAGTGCTGGTTTGGAAGAGGGAGGGGGAAGGCAGCCTTTTCCCTGGAAAAGACACCGAAACACACTGCCCCCTAGAGCAGTGGTCGGCAAACTGCGGCTCTCGAGCCACCGTTTGCTGCTCTGCTGACTAATGAGTTTGCAGACCACTGCCCCATAGCCTCCAGAGCAGCGGTTCTCAACCTGTGGGTCGCAACTCCTTTGGGGGTCAAACGACCCTTTCATAGGGGTCACCTAAGACCATCAGAAAACACATATTTCCCATGGTCTTAGAAACCAACACACCGCTCCTCAGTGTAGCAAAGTGTAGCAATGTAGCTTACTGTTGTCATATGAAGACTGTTACCCATGCTACACCATGATTCAAGACAAAAAATTTCATTTATTTGTCATTAGAAATAAATATTTCACAATATATAATTACATATTGTTTTTGTGATTAATCACTATGCCTTAATTATGTTCAATTTGTAACAACGAAAATACATCCTGCCTATCAGATATTTACATGACAGTTCATAACAGTAGCAAAATGACAGTTATGAAGTAGCAACGGAAATCATTTTATGGTTGGGGGTCACCACCACATGAGGAGCTGTATTAAAAGGTCACAGCATTAAAAAAGGTTGAGAACCACTGCTCCAGAGGAAAACGCACCCTGCCCATCCCTGGATTTCGGTGGGTGAAACCCCTATCAGACTTCAGATCTACTGATGGATAAGTAAACCTGGATTGTTGAAGCTACCAACTTTGCGGTAATGCATCACAGTAAATACAGGCACATGTGTAGCTCCTACACCTAGAACTTTCTTCCCTAGGGTGACTCCCTGCCACACACTTTGTTCCTTTAGGTCTCTACTCAAATTTCACCTTCCCCACGAAAACTCCCCAAGGGTCACCCTCCTGTCAGTTTCTGTGGGTCGGGCATCTTCTTTGCCCTCAGATGCCATTTAACATATTGTGATTATTGTTATTCAAGGCCATTTAACATATTGTGGTTATTGTTATAATCAGAACCCCACTGCCTGCCCACATACTACCTATCCTTGGTTTCAGAGACCAGGCCTTTTCACCCAAGCATAGGGCCCAGCACAGAACAGGTACTCTGTGCAGGGAGAGGAGGAGAGAGAGATTAAAAATCTGAAGTCACAGGCTTGAGTTCTAAAAGAAGTCAGGGAAAATGTAAGTCAGGCAGGAAAATGTAAAACTATTAGTAATATAGCAAAATAGGATCTACGCGCCATTTTTCTAAGTTTGCATGAGTCATTGCTTGGCTAAGTGCCACACTTGTGAGGGGTGGGGGATGATGCGTGTTTAGTGATCCTTTCAAAAGGACCATACCATTGCCCTAGCCAGTTTGGCTCAGTGAAGGGTCCTGGGTTCTAATCTGGTCAAGGGCACATGCCCAGGTGGCAGGCTCGATTCCCAGGGTAGGGCATGCAGGAGCACAGCTGATCCATGATTTTCTCACATCATTGATGATTCTTTCTCTCTGTCCCTCTACCTCTCTGAAATCAATAAAATATACCCATATTTTCCGGCGTATAAGACAACCCCCAACTTTTCCAGTTAAAATATAGAGTTTGGGATATACTCGCCCTTTAAGACGACCCCCGACTTTTGAGAAGATTTTCCTGGGTTAAAAAGTCGTCTTACATGCCAGAAAATATGGTGTGTGTGTGTGTGTTTTAAGAAAACTAAAAAAAAAAAAAAAGAAAAAAAATTAAGCTACCATCCTGCTAAATTGGTTATCTATTTGGGTGGGAAGAGAATATTCTCCTTTTCATGATTAGCCCTGGACTCCCCCGCACACACACACACCCCCACCTCCTGCAGCCCTGGTGACAGGTGTGGAATGCCTGGTGCCTGTCAGCTCTCTTCGGGCTGTAGCTCTCCAACTTAGGTCCCCGGAGGGCTTGTTAGAACAACCTGTCAGATACTCTCAGAGCATCTGAGTCAGTGGGTCTGGAGAAGGGCCTGGCAGTTCCATTTCTAGCAGGTTCCCAGCAACACGGAGGATGCTGGTCAGAGAACGCACGCAGGCCGCTGGCTCTGCCCACCTCTGGCTCCTCTGGACAGTGCGTCCCCGGAGGCCTCCCTCCGGCAACCGGGCGCTGGCCGGCCTCCCTGGGCCCCGGCCCCAGGTAAACAGTGACTTCCTTCCTCTCCCTCCCGAGCGCACAGCGGTCGTTCTTAGGAAACCGGACCCTCAGTTCAGCTTCGCTTCCTTAGCACTTAATCCTCTCTCACGGACAGGGTGACACCCCTCCCTGTGACCGAAACCTAGAGCCTGATCCTTAAAACAGGCTGGCCACGGCACCCTGGCACTGGGAACCAGGAGCTGGGACGTCCCCAGCTTTGCAAGCTGGCCTGACAAGGTCACACTGCAAATAGGCACCTGTGTGCTGAGGACTGTGGGTCCATCAGAAAGAAAACCATTAGCTTCCTGACTTAGAAATAACTTTCCCCAAATATATCCAAAAATTCCCCTCCCAATGTGCCTGGCCTGGAAGTACTCTTTTTCTTTTTTAAATCCTCATCTGAGGATATTTTCCAGTGATTTTGAGAGAGAGGAAAAGACAGAAGAAACATCCAAGTGAGAGAAACACATTAACTGCTTGCCTCCTGCATGCTCCTGGACCAGGGCCTGGGCTGGGGCGGAGCCTGCAACCAAGTACATCCCTGCCCTTGACCAGCATCACACCCGGGAACGCTGGGTCCGCCAATGATCTTTCCACAGAGCCAAACTGGCTAGGGCTGGAAGGACCCTTTACATCTAGAACCAAAGCAGCGTCACCCACCTCTCCACATGTCTCACCATTTACTGACAGTGCTCCTTCAGAAGCGAGATGATCCAGAAACTCCTCCCCCCCACATCACACCCACACACTCAATTCATTCCCTCCTCACGGCCCCGAAAAGGAAACTCAGTGAGATAACGCAGAGGTTCTGAGAAAAAAACAAGGGACAACATCCCCAAAATTATAGGGGGTGCAGGGGGAGGAGGGGCAAGTCTAGCCAAAGCATAACTATCTGCAGAATGGACAGAGGGGCAAGCCAGACTGCCCTTACCCACGGATCCCCTGGGAGAACGATAGGATCTTCGGTGCCTCTGATGGACACCCCAGTTCTCCATCAGGGTGTCAGTAAGGTCACCTCACCAACCCTAGATCAGTGACAAAGGGAACTGGCGTCACTGCAAAAATGTCCACATTTCCCTGTACTCCAGGGTGCAATACGTTACTTCTCAAACTGCCTGCTACTGGCTCTGACCGACCCAGCGCCCATGTGGACGAGCAGGCCTTACTTCCTCTGCCTTAAACCTCACACGGCTTTGGAGAACGGAATATTCGCAGCTGTGTTTGCAGCCCTGCCTTCCACGAAACGAGAAATGTGCATTTTTTTGCCGCTGAATCCCCACGGTCCCAGATTCATAAAACGGAACCCTTCCGGCATTTGAATAATATTTTTAAATGTATTCAACATTGCATTCAAATTCCTTTCCCAGGATGCTGTTTTCATTCCAGCCCAGCCGCCACAGGCCTCCACAGTCGGCAGCGTTTTCAGACGTGCATAAATACAAGCGCGCACAGCCGTTTACTTTGGTGAGATTTCACGTACACAGGGAGATTATTTTTAGGGATGGAACCCAGTCAAAACTCCGGGCGAAGCAAAATCAAGCAAGAGCAGAAACTGGTAGACAACGCGGTGATATTCTTACTTTTTCCTCTATTTTTAGTCCTTTCTAGAAATTTCTAGACGTGAGTCAAACGAAGTAAACGACTTAACGAAGGCAGTTTGGACGATCACGATGGCAACGTCAGTAGTCAAGTTTTCCCCCAACGTTTTGTTCGATGTGAAATCCATAGGTAGACCAGATCACCTCTCTCCAGATAACTGTCCCTTTCCAACATGTTCGAGCAAAGTGAGTTTGCCCTTTTGGAAAAGGGAAATAAAGCAAAGCATTCATCAGATACATAGACAGTCAAGCAAAAAGGATTGAACATCCACTAGAATATATACCATTTTTTCCAGCGTGTAAGATGACTTTTTAACCCAGGAAAATCTCAAAAGTTGGGGGTCGTCTTATATGCCGGGTGTCATCTTATAGGACAAGTATATCCCAAACTCTATATTTTAACTGGAAAAGTTAGGGGTTGTCTTATATGCCCAGTCATCTTATATGCCAGAAAATACTGTACTCCCTAAGGACTAAGACTTGGTCTGTCTTGTTTGCTGTAACCCCAACACCTACAAAAATAACTGGCACATAGTAAGTGCTCAATAAAATCCACGTTTACACCCTCCAGTGTGTGGCTACCTCATCAATGTGCCAGACCCCACCAGTCAGCTACTGCCATAGTGATCCTAGGTGGCAAACCACCACAGACAGCATCATGCAGAATCCTCCTTGTTCACGCATGGGTGGGTTGGCTCGAGTTCAGGCAATCTCGGCTGGGCGCAGCTGGGCACAGCTGGGCTCGGGACAGCTCTCTGTGTCTCTCACCCTCTTTCCGCCGACAGCACCTGAGCCGCAGTCTCTCAGCGAAAGGCAGGAGGACCCGAGGCCAAGCCTAACCGCAAGCTCTTTACAAGCCTCTGCTTTTCTACCTGTGACTATCCCACTGGCAAAAGCCAAAACACATGGAGCATCACTGGAGTCGGGGCGGGGAGAGGGAGAGGAAGGAAGAGGTACACTACACTCCTGCAGAAACCAGTAGGGAGAGAGGGGGTGTCTCCCTCAGACCAGCATTGCTAAAACTTGTATAAAGTAGTTTCCTTTTAAAGGAAAAAAAAAACAAAAAACATTTCTCAAGTACCTCTGGGGTTGGCCAGAGTTATTTTTATTATGAGTCACTTAAATATACAGATATACAAACTGACTTACAGACATCTGGTGCCGGTAGTCTCTGCCTGGTTGCTTTCAGTTTGACTGTGGTGCTGACCGCTCTGGCCTGGTTTCCCTTCCATTCGTCATGCCTGGGGTGCTGCGTGCTATGGGAACCCCACCTTTCTAACAGAGTTCTTCTGTTTCCAGCAGTCTCCGGTATCGTTAGTCTGCACTTGACGCAAAGGCATTACTTTTATTTCAAGCCTGCTTCTATTCTTCGCTCATTGGACCATGACAATTAATTAATTTCTACTTGGGACCAATGCTTCAAAAAATAAAAATCCAAATGCACCAAAATGAATGAAGAGGGGGCACAGGGCTGTGGTGTTACGTACTGATGGATTTCCTGACGATCCAGAAGAGGAACACAAAGGGACATATTTAAAGTAAATAATGTGAGTAAGCTTGGATATTTGGACTAGTTGACGCTGGTTGCCTAGCTAAGCTTACAGGAAAGCTTTTTTTCCTCTTTTTTTTTTAAATATATTTTATTGATTTTTCACAGAGAGGAAGGGAGAGGGACAGAAAGTCAGAAACATCGATGAGAGAGAGAAATCCATCAGCCGCCTCCCGTACACCCCACACTGGAGATGCGCCTGCAAGCAAGGCACATGCCCCCGACCAGAATCGAACCCGGGACCTTTCAGTCCGCAGGCCGACGCTCCACCCACTGAGCCAAACTGGTCTCGGCTTTTCCCTCTATTTTTATAGTCTTATAAAAATACCACAGACTTTACATTAAAGCTTCAAACCTTCGCATGTGCTGAGAAACCCCCAGAGAAACACGGCGCTCAGTTTGAGAAGCGCTGAGCTGGCCCACTCACTCCGTGGCGTGGCCTCCTGACCACCTGGATCATGAAGCCACTCTGAGTGCAGCCCCACGTTCTGGGGTCCACAGCTCCCTCTGCCGCCTCCTTATCGCTCACTCACACTTTCTAACGCGTCCGCGACCCTCCCACGCCAGGCTCGAAAAGCCCAGAAGTCCTCTTGATAGACTCTCTGAAACTAAAGAGACCAGAAGGGCTAGGGAGAAAGAGACCTGAGAAACACAACATTTCGCTGTCAGGCATGCCATCTGTCCGCGTCTGCCCTGTCGGCATCCACGGGGACCCTCCCCAGCAGCTGTGGTCTTGGGGAGCCTTCTGGCAGAATGACCCCTCGCACTCGCTCTTCCAGGAATTTGAATCTCCGGGGGGAAGATTGTCAGGATGGAAAATGACTGCTGCAATCCATCCTGCTGTTAGTCCCGAGAAAGACTACCCCGGTATGTAGAACCCCAGAAATGTCCAGTTTCCCTTCTGGGGCTACATCCGACATACGGTTCACGCTTTTCCCTCCACTTCTGGAGGAAAATGGCCTCGCCCTGGGTTCCTTTCGGTCTAAGCAGCCAGAGTTGGTTTCTGTGCCCCAGCTGATAAATATCCAACATGCACTTCTAAACATAAACAATCTCAAACAAGGCCATGATTACACGAACAAACGCAACTGTGTTTGCCTTTAGGTTCCCAAAACAGAAGTGATCTCATCCCCAAATGCTGTTCGTGCTGTAGGCTCAGCTGCTGCAGCCGGGGGTTAACCCTTCCTCTCCCATCCTCTGGCCCCAGAGC
Source organism: Lasiurus cinereus (assembly GCA_011751065.1). Lineage (NCBI taxonomy): Eukaryota > Metazoa > Chordata > Mammalia > Chiroptera > Vespertilionidae > Lasiurus > Lasiurus cinereus. Next base: position 14,510,750 of record JAAGEH010000297.1, on the reverse strand, counting down.
TCTGGGGACCCCCAACCAAGAGGCCAGGCACAGCAAAGGTCCCTCTCCCATGCGGTCAGGGTCTGGGCCAAGACAGGGTGACGTTTCTCTAACCCATCCCAGAGCCCTCCACAGTTGTAGACTGGGGCGATGAGGGCGGAGGGAGAACCAGCAGGGGGCTCCTTACTCCTGACACAACCGGGGTCAAGCAGTCCGAGTATCAAGAATACTTCATATTTTTTTCAGTCTTCGGATGAACACTGCTCCCCCTGCACCCCCACTTCCTGGCACATTTGTTGAGCCTTTCCTACTTCTACAACTGAATTAAAAAACAAACAGCCTTCCACATAGTATTCACCTCTAAAACCTCAGGGCGAAGCACCGTGCTTACCTGCCGTGTCTGCTCAGTGTCTGCTCAGGGAACCTGCTCACTGCGCTGGGCGACTGAATCAATGGCCCGATCAATCCAAGGACATACACAGGCACTTGTGGAACATCATCAGCAGGGTAATAGTAGCAAACACGGATAGGGCACCTACTGTGTGCCAGGCACTGTTCTAAGAACCCTCGTGTGTTAATATTCAATCTCTGTATCAGCCCTGGAGTAGTTACTATCAGCATCCCAATTTCACACAGACCGTGTGCTAACTGGCCCAGGGTCGCCCAGGTAGCAGGTGACAAGTCGGGCCCAGAGTCCCTGCTCAGAGCCAGGGCACTGCCTAGTCTCTCCTGGGACAAGAGAATGCCAGGCCACGCCCCCGCAATGCCTGGAGGGTAGATGTCCTGCCCTCATCCCCCCCCCCCGCACCCCCCACACACACACACCTGAGAGAGCAGGTGCTAAGACTGGCGTAGGAAGGACGCGCACGATTCCCTCCCGTGCCCTCTGGCCCTGCTCCAAAAGCACTGGAGAAACAGCGGAGGAAAAAAACCAACTACAATACTCTGTGTATTTCAAACATCCATCCTGAGCTCCTCAGGTACCCACCCACCCTTCTACCCATTAATTACAGCTCTTGGCCACGCCCCGAGAGATACTTAATGACAGGTCACAGGAAGCCACAGGAAGCCACAGCTGAAATGACTCTTGGAACAGCTGCTTTTTTGGATGACATGAGAATATTTATTATTTTCCGACGTTAGGTCTAAAAGTAGGCAAAAGGAAAAAAGATATATACACTCTCCTACGCGGTGATGATGACAACGATGATGTGGAGAAAAGGTTTTCTGCAAGTCCAGACTGAAGACGGGGACTATCACAGAAGCAGCCACGTCACTCTGTCGCTTAGGAGCATAGGTGACCAATGACAGGAAAAGCTCCATCAGAAGCGCTCAGTACCAGTTAACGGATATGTGTAAGACATTAATCCTAGGGAGTCTCAATTTTGCAAAATAAAAGGAAAAGATGAAGAATTTTTGAAATGTTAGTGTTCCCAGAAATAAAATATCAACATTTAAAACTATGCTAAGTATTTTATTTCTTTATCCCTTATTTGAAATACCAGAAAAGAGCCTTACTTCATTGTTCATGAAATGCAATTTAACAACCTTTGAGTTTTATCCCAGCTGTCCCATCCCCGTACATGGCCAACCACCTGCACAGATGCTCAAGCCAAATGCAGTGTGTGTATGTGTGTGTGTGTGTGTGTGTGTGTGTGTGTGTGTGTGTGGCGGGGGGAGGGCCAGGAGGGACATACATATATGCCTCCGCCAGCTAACCGCTGTCCACATCCACAGCCCTGGGGAAATGAGAAAGCTAAAAAGCAGAAGGGGGTGAGGTCTGAAGGGAGGTGGAGAAAAGAAGAAAGAAACCGTTGGAAAGATGTTCTCCGGGCCCAAAATAGTCACACGGAGCGGCTGCCACAGATTTCAATCTGCTAACCTGAAGAGTCACATTACTTGGTCCTGCCGGGAGTCACCGAGGCGTTTTTTCACATCCGTCCACTGCCCCGCACGCAGGCCCCGTCTGCAGCTGCCCGTTACCTCGGGCCGGTGGGCCAGGGAGAGGGTGAGAGGGGGCGGGTGAGGATGGGAACAGCTCCAGGGCCCACGCAGGCCGCTGCCCCCGCTCCTGGCAGGAACCCCAGGAGGGCTGGCTCTAGGTCTTTGGGAGGTCATTCCTCCATTTCCAAATGCACATAAAGCGGAGGCCTCGAGAGGCATCAAATGGGAAACACGGAGGGCAAGGCTATTGGGCCTTTTGGAACTCAGCCTTTTGCTCCTCTCACCTGCCTCCTCCCTCCCCGACCTTGTCCCCCATGTTAAACTACCCCTGGGCTATAGGAGTTATCCATGGGAACGCCAATATTATAAAGATTGCCAGTGCCTTTCTTCAAAAGTAAAAACCCAGCCCTGACTGGTTTGCTCAGTGGATAGAGCGTCAGCCTGCGGGCTCAAGGATCCCAGGTTCAATTCCGGTTGGGGGCATGTACCTTGGTTGTGATGGATGTTTCTCTCTCATCGATGTTTCTAACTCTCTATCCCTCTCCCTTCCTCTCTGTAAAAAAAAAAAAAAAAATCAATAAAATGTATTTAAAAAATAAAAATCCAGAACATTCCTACCTCACCACATTTCTAGGTAGATAGGTTTGAGGAAAGGGGGGGATTATTGACAGTTTTTAATAATGTTATAACTATACGTCATTTTATAAATACACATGGCTCTCAATTATTCACAGGAAGACAAACGAGTCTTTAGAAAACCCAGCGGGATTCCTTGGAGCTCTTAGTTTCCCCTCCCTTTCCCCTGGCGGGTGGGCCGGTAAGTACTGAAATGGTCACGATGCAGGCAAGCCCAGGGAAGCCCAGAGAAACACCAGGGTCACGTGCTCTGGATCTATCACGAGGGCCTTCCGCCCGAAAGAATTCTTGTCCCAAGACGGCCAACGCCCTCCCCCGTGACCCTTCCTCAACTGTGGTTTACGTTGCCAAGCACCTTAGCCCTCGGCTCTGCGGTTTAAGCTCTTTGCCCCGGGTGAGAGGTTTGTGTCTCGACTACCACCTTGAGTTAAGGAGAGGTCTATGGAGTAGCTACCCTGTTTCCCCGAAAGTAAGACATCCCCCCAAAATAAGACCTACTTCCAGTTTTGCCTCTCGCTGTAAGATAAGGCATCCTCCCGAAAATAAGACCTCCCCGATAATAAGGCCTCCCCCAAACATAAGGTCTCCCCGGAATATAAGGCCCCCGAAGCTACCATCAGGCATCTGACTCCTGATTTAAAGAGACCTCGCACTGCTTGAACAGCTCCAGCTGAGCTGTGGCCAATCAGTGAGCTGGTTTGTGATGACAACGACTACCGTACCGTAGACCGGTAATAAATTTCCTTTTTTTTGTTGTTCAATAATAAATGTGTACCGTATTCTTCTTCATGGGAAAATAGGACATCCCCTGAAAATAAGACCTAGTGCATCTTTGGGAGCAAACATTAATATAAGACACTGTCTTATTTTCGGAGAAACAGGGTAGCTCCAGAATCCCCACTGAGCCCCTCTTCTGTCAGGGGCCTGGTGCGGGGGCCTAGAGGCATAACACAAACAAGACGGTTCTGCCTCCACGAGGTGTGGGCATGGCCTGGGAGGCAGCCCTGAATTATACAAATAGCGATGACATTACCAGCGTGACACAGTTTTAAAGGAACACAGCTTGGGAAAACCATTTCCTTTCAAGACTGGCAGGTAGGGAGGAGAGGTGAGTCAGCAGCAGGGAGGTGGGCAGGTGCCCACATCTCAAGGTCTGACCGTGGGGCAGGTCTGAAATGGAACCTCCCACCCAGTTTTTGTTCCCTGAAAAAGCACCAAGGACACTGCACCCAGTCATCTGTGCAAGAGGAACACATCTAGATGACACTAAAACACTGGCACCCTGGCTGGGTGGCTCGGGTGGTTGGAGCTTTGTCCTGTACCCCAAAAGGTTTTGGGGTCAATTCTGGGTCAATTCAATGCCCCGAGTTGCAGGCTCCATCCCCAGTGTGGGACGTGCAGGAGGCAGCCTATCAATGATTCTCACGCATCACTGAGGTTCCTATCGTTCCCTCCCTCTCTTTTTCTCTCTGAAATCAGTAAAAATATATTTTAAAAAATAAAATAAAATGTGTCATGACTTTAGACTTAAGAACCTGAAAACGAATGTGCGTCATTTAGCTTAGTGTTTATTCATTTATGTAACAACTAGAGGCCTCCTGCACGAAATTATGCACAGCCCGACTTTGTCCGGAAGGTCATCCAGAAGGTCATCCGGATGGTCGTTCGGCTGTTCCGTCTAATTAGGATAGTATGCTTTTATTATTATAGATTATTAAGCACATTCTTTGTACCCATCACTAGAAAAATGCAAAGGAGTTGTATAGCATTTTAGGACTGAAAGGCCCTGTTCTAAAGAAGTTTCTATACTGGTATTTTGGGTTGAATTGTGTGCCCCAAAATTTCATGTATGAAAGCCTAATGCCCAGTTCCTCAGAACGTGTCCTTCTTTAGAAATAGAGTCACTGCAGGTTAACTAGTTAAATTTAAATGAGTTCACACTCGAGTAGGGCGGGACCCTAATTCAATATGACTAGTGTCCCTATAAAAAGAAAAACACCTTAATCTCTGATGTCTAGACGCCAGAACTGTGAGACAGTCAGTTTCAGGAATGTGAAACCACCCAGTTCATGGTACAGTGGTACCTCGAGATACGAGTGCCCTAACATACGAGATTTTTGAGATACGAGCCGTCCAGCGAGCGATTTTTGCTTTGAAATATGAGCAACATTTGAGATAGGAGTCATCGCGCCGATCGGCCAGCTGCACACAACCCACCAGTTTACCGCGACTCGAGCATCTCATAGTTTCCCACGCCTCAAGGTTACGGAACGAATTAAACTCGTATCTCGAGGTACCACTGTATTTCACTAGTTGATGGCAGCTCAAGCAGATGAGCACAGCTGGTTATTTGCCTTTTCCCTCTTCGCTCCAAGCCCAGCCTTCGCTCCTCTGCTCTGGGAGGCCGAAGCAGGAACTGCACAAAGGGTATCATCACCTACTCCCCTGTCAGCTGGCTTCCTGGAAGCTTCTGCAGCACCAGGCACTAGAGCGAGAGTGGAAGGTGAGAGAGAGAAGGGACTTCCAGGTTCCCGTTTCTGTCAGCATCACACCAGCTTCAGCCCCAGATTCTCTGTGCACTCCCCACCCCAGCCACCCCGTACCTCCTGGGATGTGCTTCCCTCTGAGCCACACCCACGTGGCCATCAAAATGCCAACCTCCCTGGTGCTTCACCAGCCGGACTGCACCTCACCTCAGGTCCAGCCCACCCTGCCAGGCCTCTTCCCAGAGCTCCGAGGTTCTCCTTATTCTACCTCCTCGCTGCTGCTTTTTGCAGTTTAGCACCTGCGGGGGACTGCAGCATTTCGTTTTGCCTTTAAATTCCCAACATGTGTATAAAACCAATCCCCTGTATGAAATCTCTGTTTGAAATACCTACTGTGGTTTGGAGTTTTCTGAGTGGATCCTAAGTGATGGAGCTTACAATGCCCATGAGGAGACAAATATACAAAAATTCAACAATATAAGCGAGTAAAGATTCACAATAAATAGTGTTGGCAATGGCGCAGGTAAACACCCTCGATGTGATGTTGATGAAAATATAATTATAATTCAGATTTTCTGCAAGGACATTTGGCAAAATGAATCAGAAGATAAAAGATGTATGGTCTGAGTTGTCAAATCCCACTTCTAGAAATTTACCCTAAGGAAGGAATCAACACAAGATTTGTGCATAAGGATTCCATGGCAAATAGCCATTAAAATAATGCAGCTATATATTCTTGACATGGAAATATAGCCATGTCACAGTTTGTGCAGAGACAGAAGTAGATTTACATGTGGCAGCTTTAGCATGAAAAAACTTTGGAAAACAATTATAATTACTTTATAACAAATGATTACAAAGAATAATTATTTGTAGGTGGTAGGAATTCAGGTGGCTGGGCAAGGTTCCAGGTGCTTGGAGCAAAGAGAAGTGTTCTATTAATAATGGTTGCAGAAATACTTATAGAACTCTGTTCTAACGTCGACTTGTAAATGCAGGAGAACCAAACGTATAAAATAGTGGAAAAATTCAGGCATCTGAAAGAAAGTCATCAAATTGCATTTATATTATTTAATCTAAATTTACAAGAACATGAATTTTTGTTTTCGCTTTTCTATTATTCCTGTCCCTTTTATTTTTTTCAAAGTGATCCATATTTATCCAATCCAACAAAAAAACATAATTAATTATCTCCTTGCTATGCTAGCTCTTTATCAATGTGTGAGCCAAACTAAATAGAAAAAATATCAACCAAAGAGTGGGAGAAAACCAAAAAAGCAGTCCCTGTGGCCTTGAGTCAGAACTGCCTTAAACACTTCACCAAGCTGCTTTTTAGACAACTAACAGCATGTCTGCAGCTCGCAGAGGAATGCGGAAACAATGGAGTTACCGCCTCAGAAATAATCTCATCCAGCAGAGGAAGAAACCACCCCTTCCAGCCACAGGGACGGTGGAATCTTTGGAGGAGAAATGACCACTGCAACTAAAATGCAAAAAACGGTATCAAAGTTCAGTCTGCTCTGCTCTTCTCCTGCCCCGGGCATCGTCTCTGCTCTGGGGCCCAGGAATCCGGCAAGAGCAGCTGCTTCCTGGGAAAAGACCACTCACGTGAGCCCTCATCCTCATTCCTTTATACAGCCTCGCTCAGGAAATCCTAGTGCATACTCGAGGTCTAAAAATAGCATGGCCCACTGGAATTTACAGGCTCAAAACCGAACATTTCCCAGGCTCTGCTGCAGTGATATTGAAAATGCAGATTTTTTTTTTTTCTATACCAACAGAAGCTTGGGGAATTGGGACTCAAGGCCATGAGGCCCAGGGATCCATCTGCTCCATGTTATCCTGGGGAGAAGCCATCACTGCTATTTTGGAAGTCTCAAAATGCTTAGCAAGAGTTCTTCTGGAAAAAAACACAACGAACGCTAATACAACATCAGAGAGGCATCCAGGAACCGGGAGCCACAAACCAGGCAGAATGACCCCCAGAGTCGCCAAGGCACCTGGAGCAACCCTTGCAAATCATGATGTACCGACTCACAAAACGGGTCTGAAGCGGCATCCTTTTTTCTGATAATGGTTCACCCATCACACAGAATAGTAGATTGCAGCTTTAATTTCCTGATTTTCCCTATCATCCTTTGTACAGTCAGCTAAAGTCCCCCTCCCCAGATGTTTAAAGCACTATGATAGGGCTTTACCTCAAAGGATCTGGCCTCAAGTCACTCACAGTCTGGTGGGGAGGAAAGAAATGCACAGAAATTGTGCAATAAGGCAAGAAAAGAGGTAAACATTAGAAAGGAAGAAGTAAAACTTTATTAGCAGATGACAAGTATGTATCTAGAAAATTCAAAGGAACTTACCTACAAACAATTAAAACAAGCAAATGAATTAAGCAGGAACACAAGATACAAACAGTATACAAAAACCAGTTTGTATTTCTATAAACTTAAAACCAACCATCAGAAACAAAATATTTAAAAATACCTTATAGCCCTAGCTGGCATGATTCAGTAGATAGAGCATCGGTTGTGGACAGAGGGTCCCAGGTTTGATTCCGGTCAAGGGCACATACCCAGGTTGTGGGCTTGATCCCCAGTAGGGGACATGCAGGAGACAGCCAATCAATGTTTCTCTCTCATCACTGATGTTTCTATCTCTCCGTCCCTCACCGTTTCTCTCTGAAATCAATAAAAATATATATTTTTAAAAAATAAATAAATAAAAATACTATATACAATAGCATAAAATATCAGGTGCATAGGAATAACTTTAGCAAAAGATGTGCAAGAACTCCACACGGAACACATTGCTGAAAGAAACCCTAAATACATGGAGAGACATACCATATGCATGGATTGTTAAGACAGCAGTTCTCCCAAGTTGACCTATAGATTCAACGAAGTCCCAGCATTTTTTTTTAATACAAATTGACAAACTTATTCTGAAATTTATATGGACATGTAAAGGACTCACAATAGCTAAAACAAATTTGAAAAAGAAAAACAAAGTCTGAGAACTTACACTTGCAGTAATGAAGACAATGGGCAAAAAACTTGAGCAGGCCCTTATGAGATGAGATATTCAAATAGTCTAGAGATATTCAACCAGTGTATGCCACGGCAGGTACACTGGTGCGCTGCAAGAATTTTTGAAACATATGTAATACCTGACTATTTAGTCAGAGCCATTGACTTATTTTCTAGATCAGTGGTTCTCAACCTTCCTAAGGCCACGATCCTTGCATACAGTTCTTCATGTGGTGGTGACCCCCAACCATGAAATTTTGCTACTGTGATGCATCGTGATGTAAATATCTGCATTTTCCGATGGTCTTAGGCAACCCCTGTGAAAGGGTCATTCGACCCCCAAAGGGGTCTCGACCCACAGGTTGAGAACTGCTGTTCTAGATTGTCAAATAAAAACAATGGCAACCACCAACACAACCATAGCAGTACAGAGAATGAATCAAAATCATACTATTTTTTGTCATATCAGCAAAAAAATATATATTACTTAGTGTGCTGCAGAATTATAGTAATTAGTTTATGTGTGCCAAGAGATGAAAAAGGGTGAAAATCGCTGATACAAATAATAAGTGTAGGACATTGTATTCAACATCATTATTCATCGTGGAATTGAAACCACATGCCTCATTAAAATCATAATGAGGTAACAGTATGTACACAACAGAATGAAAAAAGATGCACTCTCAGATGATGGCGAGGAGGTAGCTCAACTCTCATATATTTCTGGTAAGAATGTAAAATGGAATAATTCCTTTGGAAAACTGTTTGGTGGTTTCTATTAATATTAAACATATGCCTACCCTATGGCCCAGAAATCCATTTCTAGTCATACATGCAAGAGAAAGAAGGATTTGCTCAGGAATATTTTAGCATCTTTATTCATAAGAGTGAAAAACTGGAAAGAACCCAACTTGCCACCAACAGAAGAACATATAGACAAATATTATATATTTATAGAAGGGAATTCTACACAGTTCTCAAAAAAAAAAAAAACCTCGATAGACATCATAGCAAGGATTAAACTCAAAAACATTATGTTGAGCAAAAGTAGCCAGACACAAAGAGGACATATTATATGACGGCATTTATTTAAAGTTAAAGGATATGGGGACTAATCTGTGGTGATAGAAATCAGAACACTCATTACCTTTGGTGGCTGGCAGTGGCTATTAACTGGGAAGAAGCATAGGGGAAATTTCCAGGGTGATGGAAATGTCTTGATCTGAGTGTTGCACCAGAATATGCCTATGTAAAAATTCAGCAGGTTGTACAATTAAGAATTTTGCATTTACCAGATGTAAATGGTATCTCAGTAAAAAAGAAAGTACAGAAATAACCAGATGGTAGGAAGAGAAAAGTTTCAAAAAAGATGTGCATACAAAGAGCTATTGGAATCCTGAAATTTCTATCTAAGGTGATAGTGGGGGAGGGGACGGAGGCTGTGATCAGTAAAAGCATTACATTTTAAATGACCCTTGAGCCCTAGCTGGTTTGGCTCAGTGGATAAAGTGTTGGCCTGTGGACTTAAGGGTCCCAGGTTTCGATTGTGGTCAAGGGCACCTGCCCATATTGCAGTCTCAATCCCCAATAGGGGCTATGCAGGAGATAGCCGATCAATGATTCTCTCTCCTCCTTGATGTTTCTCTTTCTCTCCCTTTCCTTTTCCCTCTGAAACATATTTATAAACAAACAAACAAACAAACAAATGAATAAATAAAATGACCCTTGAAAGAGGGGAAAGATTTGAATCTAAGGAAATGAAGGGTAAAGGTGAAAGAAGGAAGAAACCATTGCAGGAGAGAAAACATTACACATTTCTATGGTCAGAGGGTGAAATCCTAATTCCCAAGATGAGTACTGGGAGGTGAGGCCTTGGGGTACGAGGGTGGAGCCTATGAGCAGGAATAGTGCTCGTGTAAGAGACCCCAGAGAGCCAGCCTGCCCCTCCACCATGTGAGGACACAATCTATGAGGCACCATCTATGAGGAAGTGGACCCTCATCAGACACTGAACCTGCTGGCACCATGACCTTGGACTTCCAGCTTCCAGAACTGTGTTTTCCACAAAATGTTTGCTGTCTACAAGCCATCCAGTTTACTGTATTTTTGCTATAGCAGCCCAAACATACAAAGACACACATTAAGTAATGAGAATCTAAACTGAGCTAGATATAATAGGAACAGAAGATATGCAGAATATTATAGAGCCAGGACGTACCTGATTGCCAGTTAATGAAATACTGAAACTGAGCTAGGAAGAGAAGTCAGAGCTGAAGACCCGGAGTCTGTCTTAGAGGGAGACATGTGCAATTGGGTAATAATATGTATGGGTCGGATGAATGAATACATGAAGGATGGATGGACAGAGAGAGGTGGATTGAATCAGTTTGTCAAAAGAAATATATCAAAGGTTTAACCACATAAAATTGCTAGTATTTGACCATGTTCAACCTTCTAAAAACTGCAGTTTCATACTGCTCAGTCTAATACATAAAAATAAAATAGGGGTAAAGGGCAGCTCCTGGTGCAGTCCTTTATTTAGAGAGAGAAAGAAGAAAAGCCAGAGAAAGACCAGGTAGAAAAATGCAAAACAAATAATAATAATAAAAATAATAATAGGCTTTCTGCATTTAGGAAAGGTATTGCCTTAATTAAAAATTATCTAATTAAAAACTCTTGCCTCAGGACATGAACTGACAATTTATAGCAGATACACAAAACCAAATGCATCACAATAACCAGAGAAATAAACATTAAAACTAAGGAATAGTGTTTTAAAGATTTTTTTAAAAAATAAGAGTATATGCTTCTGGCAAGGGTTTAGAAAAACATTTTCAGACATTTCTTCTAAAGAGCAATTTATTTGTATGTATAAAATCCTTTAAATTTTTCATATCTTGTGACTCGGTAATTTCACTTCTAGGAATTCATCCTAGGAATTAATTATGTGCATAGTAAAAAAAATGCATAGCTATATGTAGAAAGATGTTTACCACAACTTTATTTATAACATAAAACATATTAAAACAACCAAGGTTCAATAACAGAGAATTTTAAAATATTAGAGTTATTTTAAAAGTCACCCTTGTATAATAATTCTATATAAGAAAAGCAGCCACCATAAGCATAATGACGAGAATGACCAGAGACTGGAACCAAAACAGCCCTTTGCTGGGCTGGCCTTGCCCCCAAACAAGCAGTTAGGGGCAATCAAGCAGGCATGCAGAGTAGTTAGGGGTGATCAAACAGGCAGACCAATGGTTAGAAGTGATCAGGTAGGAAGGCCAGCAGTTAGGGGCAATCAGGCAGGCAGGCAGAGTGGTTAAGGGCCATCAGGTAGGCAGGCCAACAGTTAGGGGTGATCAGGTAAGCAAGCAGAATGGTTAGGGATGATCAGGTAGGCAGGTCAACAGTTGGGAGTGATCATGTAGGCAGATGACCCCTCACAGGGCTGGCCCTGCCACCCAGCAAGCAGTTAGAAGCAATCAGGTAGGCAGACCAACAGTTAATGGTGATCAGGTAGGCAGATGCCTCCTCTCAATGCTGGCCCTGTCCCCCAGCAAGCAGTTAGGGGTAATCAGGTAAGCAGGCAGAGTGGTTAGGGGCCATCAGGTAGGCAGGCCAACAGTTAGGGGTGATCAGGTGAGCAAGCAGAATGGTTAGGGATGATCAGGTAGGCAGGCCAACAGTTAGAGGTGATCATGTAGGCAGATGGCCCTTCATAGGGCTGGCCCTGACACCCAGCAAGCAGTTAGGGGTGATCAGGTAGGCAGGCAAGTGTTTAGGGGCAATCAGGTAGGCAGATGGCCCCTCTCAGGGCTGGTTCTGCCACCCAGCAAAGAAAGAGGGAGGCCCAGGCCACTGGCGATGACTCTGTGGCAGGTGTGCAGCTGGCCAGTGATCGCCCACAGGGAGGCCCAGGCCAGCCAAGCCATCGCACCCCATGCCTGTCGCCTGCAGAGCGAGGCCACCGGTGGCAGGGGAGGGGAGAGGAGGCAGCACTACACAGGAGGCAAGCAGTGGCAGCGGCTGAGGTGGGGCCAGCTGCCTGCAGCCGGGGAAGGAAAGCCCCCATAGGCCCTGGTCTGTGAGAGGGTGCAGGCCAGGCTAAGGGAGCCTCCTGACACCCCCTCCTCCACCCCCAATGTATGAATTTTCATGCACCGGGCCTCCAGTATTTAATAATATAGAAGAAAGCGCCATATATTTAATCTTTAAATGAAACTTTGAAGTTTTCCCCTGGAGGCTATTTCTATTGAGGAAACAGAAGTTGTGTGTGTGTGTGTGTGTGTGTGTGTGTGTGTGTGTGTGTGTGTTATTTGTGTGTATAAAAAGAACATCTGAAGAAACAAACCCAAATCCCCAACCATCTTTTTGTTTTTATCTTTTTTGTTGTTAACAATAATATGGATTACCCAAACAAACACTATTTATTTAAAAACACACTATTGTGCTCAAGTTGTCCAGCATCAGTGCAAAGAGTGTGTGTGTTCCGCGTGCACCTCTCTTAAAGAAATGCACAGAGGTGGTCTACCATTCCTTTAAAGAAGCTTAAGCTTCCAGATCCTTTCTGAGGGCACACGGGCCTTTCTAAAACTCTAGGAGGGGCCCTAAGAGTGTGCCCGTGGGGTCATCTGTTGGTTTAATTTTGCATACATAAGCGATTTCCACAGCAGTTGGTTAAAACTGCCCTCTCTGCCCCGTTAGGTGGCACTGGAGTTGCCCTGGACATGCTTGGGATCTGGCTGCGAGGAAGCAGCAGAGTTGGGATCCGTTCAGTGTGGGGCTTCACAGGCCATGTTACTGAGGCTCCAAGGAGCGCAGTTAAGTTATGGCTGCTGTCCCAGGGTGGACATGGCCTCCAGGAAGGTTCCTACCTCCCACCGTGTTGACCCAGCCAGCACCATTTAGGAAACAAACAAGGCCAGAGGCTGTGAACATGCTGTAGGCTGCACAGGACTGGAGGACAGAGGCAGAGGAGGAGAAGCAGAGTGAGAAGCTCATCTCGGGGGGAAAAAAGTCTTCCCACCACTAGAGGTGTGCCAGGAGGTTCACTCCTCATTCACATCACCCTCATTCCTCAGGATCCTGGGACTACAGAGGCACTGAGGCAGAGGATGCACGGTTGCACAGAGCGGGTAGAGGAAATGGTACAGAAATACAGCCCGGGTCAGCAGGCTGCTGATCTAGTGCAGATCCATCTATCGGGACAAACTCCTGTCCTAATCTGTGAATCGGCCTTTAACTTTCACCTCCGAAGTTCCTGACCTTGCTGTAACAGCTGATTCGGAACTCCTAATAACCTGACCTAACTTCCTGTAGGTCACATGTTCTTCCTCTGAGATCTTAATGCCTGTGCCCCAACGCAGGACTGGTGACCTGCCTCCATCCTCCCTGGTCCCTGGGTCTCAGGAATTTGGCTTCGTGGCCTTCAACCCTGACGGAACGTGTATCAGCAACTGTCAGACCAGTTCCTCAGGAAATCCTCCGCTCTTCCTGTGGGCACAGTGACTTCCACAACATATTTATTATTTATGTGTAGATAGGATTTGTACCTACCTCTTGCTACAAAGGACTGGAATAGGCTTGTAAAAATATGTGCTGTAAGCTCAGATAATGTGGTTTTAGACATCGATTATGGGTATAGGAGGTCTGGTTACATTCAGCTGTCAGTCTTACTTTACGGATCCATCATTTCTTATGTGCGGCTTTCTTCTCCAGGTGATCAGATGGCACCTGTACACATCACTGCCGCACTCCAGGCAAAGCGGGGAGGAAAGGGAAACCCTGTGCCAGGACTTCTTACCTCCCTGAGGCCAGGGCCACCTTTAGCTGTAACGTAGCCTGAGAAATGGAGTTTGTGAGTGGGCCCGTTGCTGCCCTGAACAAATCAGGGTTCTCTGAGTAAGAAAGAGGGGGGACACACAGCAAGCAGGAGACGAACGGCGAGTTCCACATCAAGAAAAGTGCAACCATGTTGTTATTAACATCTGTATGGCCCCCCAATGTTTTGTTCTTTGCCTAGGAGGACTTACATAACATATGCTTATAGAACACTATGTGATTCTGTAAATCTGCTAAAATTTAAGTGTAAGAACCTAGATGGTTGCTTATAGAACATCATAGGGTTCCCTTTTCTCCTTTATATTTCTCCCTTGTGAAAATTTCTCCTCCCTATTTAAATCAATAATAGAATTTCCGGCTATAAAATGTTCCTACGTTTTGTCGCATGATTAGGGTTGCCAGATTTAAGCAAATAAAATACCCAGTTAAATTTGAATTTCAAATAAAAATGAACACTTTTTTTTTCAGTATACATTGTACCAAATAATGCAGGGATGTACTTACACCAAAAACTTCTCGGGGCTTATCTGAAATTCAAATTGAACTGGGCGTGCTGTGTTTCAATGTGGCAAGCCTACCCATCATACCGCCGCTGGGACTTGATCCTAAGGAAATAGCACCACAGAAAGGAAGAGAGCTCTTCAGTGAAAGGGCAGTGGACACATAAAAACAGTAAATGCCCTCAGAGAAGGGACGGGTTAATAAGTGATGGCCATTCTAATGTATGGAGTTGTCTACAGAAAAGTAAAACCATTACATTATTTTTTTAAATTGTAGTATAATTGGCAAGTTTTGTGTTTGCTATCCTTAAAACTCTAAAAATAGCCATAAGTAGTTGGAAGAGCCAAAGGGAATAAGGAAAGGAGAAGGTGTTAATTGGGAAAGACCTGCGTGGCCTTCTCTCCTCAACTCTTGCAATGTCTTGATAATGTTAGTACTGCATTCTGCTAAGAGAACACCAGTGAGTTACCTTAGTCATCAAGCTGAGCTGAGTGGCCACAGAGGTTTGCTCAACCCCCTGCCTCCCAGAGCATCACTCCCTGGGCCTCCAGAATGCCTCCCTGAAAATGAGCCCTGGAAGCTGGGAGCCGAGACATAGAATAAGATTTCAGCAGCTCTGTAGCATTTGCCACATTTCAAGGACATTAAAACCAATCATCTGAGTGCGAAAGGTCAACTCGATTACTCACAGTTGATATGTGAGAAATAGAAGCTCAAATGGACTTGCCCGGGAGAATACATCCTCTCACAGCATGAAGAATCGAGGAAACTAACAGAAAACGATCCTCTATTCATCCAAGAGGCTTCCTGATTGAATAAGTACTTTCTGTATCTCTAATCATGTCCCTCTGACGCTGGTGAACAGGTACCTGTAATTATATACCGTGAATCAGTTCCCTTCCTTTTTTAAGGATACACCCCATGAGCTGTTTTTCTCATGGTGAAGGTGGATTTGTAGGGTCACGTACACTTTTCACTCTGCTGTGCCTGCGGCCCACTCACAGCTCACATCTGCACAGTGACCAGCTGGCCAGGATGGAGAATTCAGTCTGAGAACAGGGAAGGGAGCAAAGCAATGTTAGCCAGCTTCCCCAAAACCCCATCCCTTTAGAGGGCCACCTGGAAATCATGCCAGGTCTCTTAACAGCTCTTCACAGCATTCCCAAACATGTTTACATAGCGCTCTCTATTCCTTCCCCCTTTCTCTCTCTGAACGGAACTATTCATCCTGGGATGCCTTAGCATTACTCGGGTGGAAGATCTATGCTGACAGAACGTGTATGAGATTGAGAGGGTCATTTCACCACTGACTGGAGAAATGAGGGTGGCCCTGTCCTATGGTTCCTCCATAGGGTAAAAAAAAATACTTGGAATTGTGGACACTGGATAGTGTCCATGAATGCAGACATAGAAAAGAATTTTTACGAGGCAGAGCCAAGAAAGGAAAAAAGACAGAAAGGTGGGAAGAAATCCAAATGCTTAATGGTGGCACCAAAGACCTTGAAGATCTTCTGGAAAATAGAAAAGTGAGATAAAACTAGTAAAAAGTTTGTAAAAATGAAACAAACTGAAAGAAAACACAGATATTTACATTACAATTCATTGACAGTAGCAAAATTACAGTTATGAAGTACCAACGAAAATAATTTTATGGTTGAGAGTCACCACAACATGAGGAACTGTATTAAAGGGTCGCGGCATTAGAAAGGTTGAGAACCATTGCTCTAGAAAAAAGCTTAGTCATCAAACCTGATTTATCTTTTCCTCAGTCCCTCATATCCAACTCGCCTACAAATCCTGCCATAGCTCTGCATGGCCACTTCTCACCAGCTCCAGTGCCACCACCCCGACCCAAGACAACATCCTTAGTCACAGGGATTACTGCAGTTGTCACCTACCTGGTCTCCTTGCTACCACTCTTGCCTCTTTATTTTCTATTTTTAACACAGCTGTCAGAGTGATCTTTTAAAAATATGAACCAGACTGTATAACTCTCCAACTTAAGATTCTTCCAATGGCTTTTCATTTCACTTAGAAAAAGCCCAAACTCCTGACCATACAACAAGTCCCTCAGTGAGTTGCCCACTCCTCAGCTTTCAGATCTCATCTTCCACCACTCGCCCTTATTCATTATGTCCAGCCACTGTGTCTTCATACTGTTCCTTCAACCCAGCACTTTCATTCCTTCACATATGCTGATCCCTTTTCCTGTAACTGTCTTTTCTAGATCTCTACATTGCTAGTTCATCATTCAAGACTATTCAAATGGTTTTTTGACCACTTCTTTTTTTTTTTGATGGCACAGTATCTTCCATCTCTATCACTCTCTAACCCATCATCTTATTTTATGTTATTAATTCTCAATATTTGAAAGTGTATTGTTCTTTCACTCACACAATAGGTGCACATTAATACTTGTTAAGTGAATGCATATGGATCTTAGCATCTACAGATAGTCACTGGTGAGTTCTAGACCTCATAGGTATCCTGGGGGCCATTCCTGGTGGAAGAAGCCGAGAAGACAGTAGCAAAGGTGAAGGAAACCAGACAATTCCTGAGGATTGGAAACCAGAACTTTGGTTTCTGTCATTTTGCTGCTGCATCTCCCCTGGAGCCCAGCTGTCTTCCAGTTCCTGTTTGGGAATGTATCTGCTGTGTACCTGCCCTCCTTTAGCTGAGCCGGCTTCGGTGAGCTTCAGTTTCATGCACACAGACAGCACCGAATACGAGCTTAGAGCAGAGGCTGAAAAACTACCAGCTGCCCGTCATTTGCTCCTTTTCTAACCTAAGAAATCGAAATCCGCCTGAGGAAGTGAGTGGGACAAAGAGGACTCTGAACGATCACAGTATCTCTCCATTTTACAGAGAGAGGAGTTGAGGCCCAGAGATGTGCATGGTTTTCTCATGACAGCCTGAAAAGAAACAGGATTTGAAGACCTACAGAGTCATTCATCCTCTTATGAAACAGTAACGGCTCGGTGCATGAATTCGTGCACAGGTGGGGATGGCCAGGGGGAGGGGCCAAGGGCAGTTGGCTGACAGCCCACCCTCTGGTCGAACTCCTGATTGATGGGACAATTTGCATATTAGCCTTTTATTATATAGAATGATCTCTCTACCTAGTACATGGAACCCAATCTTTTGGAAGCACTGACTGCTAACCTCACTCTCCAAAAAAAGGGGGAATATCAACAACTCTGCCACCCAGAACCCAACTCTCATTAAAATGGCTTTAGCGTTACACCTGTGCCTGTCTTTAAACAATAATGGGCATACGAGCAATGAGCCCCATCTCTAGCAACCACTGCTGCTGTTTTAATGGTCCTGCTCTCACACCCCTCCTCCAGCTGACCACTTGCCAGCTTTAAGTGACTATTAACTGCAATGCATAATTAATCAATTGGATTGCCTCCCCTCTGCACATCTGAACATAAAAGCCATCTGTCAGCATTTAAGGAAATTCCATCTTGCCACGAGGCGTAAAATCATATTTAAGGAAATGAAGACACAAGGAGAGTGGCAAACTTGCCCAAATATTGCCAAGCACCTCCAGCCAAGTGCCACGGCAGTGACGCAGGGCTACTGCCTCCGATTATTCATGCCCTGTCAAGGATTAGGAAAGACCCGATGGCAAGCACAGCCATTTCATTGCAGTGCTCAAGCCTTTTTAATAAAAATAGGGCCCTGGTGCCACCTTTAAAAAAAAAATAAATAAATAATCCACCCAGGAAATAAAATTCATCTCTCTCCAAATGACTTCACATGAAAGGTTAATGGCACCATGAGCTGTGTCAGCGGGCAGTGGTGTTTTGCTATTTTGACTTTTCACTTAAGAGTGCCATTATTCAGAACAACCCCAAGCAAATACTTTTATTCAAATAACCTCCAACGTATCTTTATCACCTAATCCTGAGCTCATCCTGGCAGCTCCTCTGAGCATTCATTTCAGGACCGGCCTGCAGAATTACTCAGGAACAATAGGCCATGTCACACCACGTCCTTTCAAACAGCGCAGATGAACGGGAAGGTGAGCTGGATGTCTCACTGAAGATGTGAAGGGTTGGCTCAGGGATGAATTACTGTTCTGTTCCTGTCAGAGCTGGTCAGGGAACTCCGGGGAACCTCAACCCAACTGTATTCAAGTAGTTTTGTCAAAGGCTGGGTAAGGCGTGGGATTTCGTAGGTGTTCGCACCAATCAAAGGGAAAACCTTCGGAGTTTCATTTTAGTTGGAAGGGTTTCAAATAAAAGCATGGGCTCGCTTGGCCAGCATGGCTCAGTAGCTGAGCATCGACCTACGAATTGGGAAGTCATGTTTTGATTCCTGGGCAGGGCACATGCCCAGGTTGCGGGCTTGACACCCAGTCTGGGTCATGCAGGAGGTAGCCAGACAATGATGCTCTCTCATCATCAATCTTTCTATCTCTCTGCTCTCTTCCTTCTTCTATGAAGTCAGTAAAAAAAATTTTTTTAATTAAAAAGAAAAAGTGTGGGTTCTGGGGAACCTCTGGTAGACACCAAAA
This sequence comes from Lasiurus cinereus, assembly GCA_011751065.1. Taxonomy (NCBI): domain Eukaryota; kingdom Metazoa; phylum Chordata; class Mammalia; order Chiroptera; family Vespertilionidae; genus Lasiurus; species Lasiurus cinereus. The sequence goes on along the minus strand of JAAGEH010000297.1, from coordinate 14,491,812 downwards.
TCCTGTGACCACTCCAGATGGTGAGCATGGAGGGCTTGGGGCTCCCACAGAAACAGCAATTACCAGGAGAAATCAGGACTCGCATGTGTCATACATAATCAATGGTTCTCCAATGATATACCACCAGTGGGCTCTGAGAGGCTGGAGCTGGTCGGTCTCCAGCCCCCTCCCTGGGGATCAGGGCAAACCTTCGTAAGAGCATGCAAAGGCCTAAGTTTGCAGTGAGAGAAGTTTGGGACAGGTGTGTTTTTTCGTGTGTTTTTCTCTCTTGTTTTGTTTTGTCTTGATCTTCCTCCCAAAGTCTGAATCTCAGATCACCTGCCTCATAATGACCTGTGGCACTTGTTGAATATTCATATTCACGGACCCCTCTCTTTATCTTCTGAATCAAAATATCTTGGAATCACAGCCCTAGATTTATATTTCATGCATTAATCCCCCTCCTCCAAGTGTGAGAACCACTCCCTCAAGAACAGAAGCAATAAAGGGGCTCCTTTATGACCCCTTCTCTTGGTGGTTTGTCCCATATTGTCAAGAAAAAAAAAAAAGGACAAAATATTCACGCTTTTAATAACGTTAGAAAATGTACCAGTTACCACAATGTCCATAAATCACATGAATACATTATGACAGCCTACAACTAGGTCTGCTTAGAACTCAAGTGCATTAGCACATTATTTTTGAGGTTAAAAATCTCTAATGAGTCATTTGGTTTCCTCTGTCTCAACAAAGCCCCCTTTATATAGAAAATTGTCCCTTACCATCATTGCTGTCACACTGATGAACATGGGTCTATGCTGCGGCACGAACAGTCCCCGGCCTTGTTTCCTACTTCAAAGAGTTCAAAAGGGAATTTTTTATTTAAAGTGTCAGTATTTGTCCTGAGTCGCCTTCTCTTGGTGTTTATTCTTTTCAAATATAATAGCCCTTTAGACGGGCAGTTATTTGAGAACGAAAGCTCTCTTTGGAGATATGATTGACACAGGAGCTCTCTGTCCCGGCCAGAACTGATACAAATTAAAAGGCCTCTTCAAATTGCAGCCTCTCCCCAAATTCCTCTCTAACTAAAATAGAGGTGGAATATCTACCTGCCCCAACTCCCATTCCAAATGGTCTAAAATGCCCCACATGTATCTCTAGGTGTTTTTCAATATTTGAAATTAAAAATATTTCCTCAGTCATTTCTAAGATTATTATTTTTTCTTTATGTTGGGGGCATAGGTAAAGACATCACCAGCTTAAAGAAAAAAAAAAAAGAAAGGAGTCTTCAAAGTAACAAATGGTTGAATAGAAGCCCATTCTGTTCAAAATACTCTTCCTGGCCATAAGGAATGGAGTGCTCCCCCCTCCCCCTCCCCCTGCAGCAAGGCGCACTTAAAATGGAGCTGCAAATTCATGTTAGCATCTGGCATGCCTTCACACTCTGGCTGGGGCCTGTCCCAGGTCCTCCGGTGACTCTGATTCACATCATTCTCAAGCCCATGAGCGAATAGCACAATAGAGAACTCAGAACACAAACAAGAATTACTCCTGAGATGTGAGCACCACCCCCTACTTCGAAAAGGGCAGAAGAAAAGTCAACGCATTTCTCTCCTGGTGTTTATCCACAATAATCTTCTTTTTTCTTTCAGTGTGTAAGGAACAAAAAAATAACCGGGGCAGGCAACACTCATAAAAGAGAAAAGCAGACTGAGTGTTTCCCCACCAAAGGGTTCATCAATTCTGACTCAACCCTGAAATGGCAACTGGCCCTATAATTTTTTTGACTCTGAAACTGTCTAATTAAATCCACAAACCCATGCCAAAAAGATACTTTCCTTCCGTCTAAATAATCCATGAGTAGCAGACCTGTATTTCAAACTGGCTTACCTTTCTTTGGTGATAAACCATTCTGGAACCCCAGATAAGCCTTCCCATAGCCCAGTGGTCAGCAAACTCATTCGTCCACAGAGCAAATATCAACAGTATGATGACTGAAATTTCTTTTGAGAGCCACATGTTTTAAACTTCAACTTCTTCTAACGCCACTTCTTCAAAATAGACTTGCCCAGGCCGTGGTATTTTGTGCAAGAGCCACACTCAAGGGGCCAAAGAGCCCCATGTGGCTCGCGAGCCGCAGTTTGCCGACCACGGCCATAGCCAATCACAGCATGGTGGCGGCAGTCATGGATATACAAGAAAGTCGCAGTGGCTCTGTGGATGGGGCAGCGACCCTTTCCTGTGTATCAGCTGAGAACCCAACTGGGTGATCAATGTAAGGCTAAAGGGTTCCTTTGTGCATTTTTTACCTTGTTTTTCAATCAAGCAGCAGATGTATATTGTTTTAAAAAGTCCAATCACACTCTAAGGCCAAAAAGAAAAACACAACAGCCTGTTACCTGTTCTCTGCCTTCCATTCTGATTCCCCACAAGGAGCCATTCTTTTCGCCAATTTCTTATAACCATAACCTCTGTCTCACTTCCCTTTTCCATTTGGACATTAGCTACTACTTCCTACTAACAAATATTAGAAGGTAGCTGTTATATTACTTCCTCCCATTTCCCACCCCATTGTCATCTCTCTGCAGTAATATCACTGTTTTGATGAAAGCAATGTATTATTTACATTGTTATAACTATAAATCCCAATGGCCTCGGTTCAAAATCCTGCTTCAACGGGTACCATCTTTGTAACTCTGTGCACCATTTTTTTATATTTGTAAAATGACAATAGTATTCACAGCAACTTCATGAGGTTGCTGTGTGGGTTCCGGAAATAACCATAAGCAAAGAGTCAAGGCACAGGATGAGTGCTCTCGAGGTTCACCGTCAGAATAGATTTCCTTTCTTGCTCATCCTCTTCCCTTTTTCTTTTTTTTCTTTTTTTTTTTGGCCTCATTTTTCATTTGCTTAATTTTCTACAAAACTTTCACTGATGTCTCTTAAAAACTCACACAAAACTAAAATTTCTCTCCCTGCAAATATTACGTTATACAGTATTCGTCTGTTTTCCTTAAAGACATCCTTCTAGGAGTGCGCCAATCTGCCCAAACTCTATGGCCGGATGTAAGTGAAGTATTCCCTTCCCTTTATTGTGTGGGTCCTTGACCTGATCCTGTGCCCCATGTCTTCCTCTCTTTTGATTTATGCTCCTTTTTGATAGAGCACAACCCCTAGTATAGTCCTAAGACAAGGTCCAGAGGAGGTAAATTCCTTCAGTCATGTAACTTGAAAATGCCTTTATTCTACCTTAACATTCTGCCTGAAGTTCCACAGACTATAGATTATAAAGAAGATTTCTCTCTTTTGTTATTGATATCAGAGAGAAGGGGGGGGAGGGAGGGAGAGGGAGAGAGAGAGAGAGAGAGAGAGAGAGAGAGAGAGAGAGAGAGAGAAAGAAACATCAATGATGAGAGAGAGAAAGAAACATCAATGATGAGAGAGAATCAATCATCAGCTACTTCCTACATGAGCCTAAAACCAAGGCACGTGTCCTGACTGCCTGACTGGGAAGTAAACCATGACTTTCTGGTTCATAAGTCCATGCTCAACCACTGAGTCATGCCAGTCAGGAAAGGAGGTTTCTTTTTGAAATGATGAAAAAGTTGTGGAATTAGACAGTGGTGATTCTTGCACAACCTTTTTAATAGATGAAAAAAGCCCACTGAATTGTACACTTTTAAGTGGGTGAATTTATAGTGAATGTATTATATCTAGTTCAATTTTTTAAATGTGTGAAAAAATAAAA
>JAAGEH010000297.1:14472265-14487685 GCA_011751065.1 Lasiurus cinereus | reverse complement strand
TTTTTTACCTTGTTTTTCAATCAAGCAGCAGATGTATATTGTTTTAAAAAGTCCAATCACACTCTAAGGCCAAAAAGAAAAACACAACAGCCTGTTACCTGTTCTCTGCCTTCCATTCTGATTCCCCACAAGGAGCCATTCTTTTCGCCAATTTCTTATAATCATAACCTCTGTCTCACTTCCCCTTTCCATTTGGACATTAGCTACTACTTCCTACTAACAAATATTAGAAGGTAGCTGTTATATTACTTCCTCCCATTTCCCTACCCCATTGTCATCTCTCTGCAGTAATATCACTGTTTTGATGAAAGCAATGTATTATTTACATTGTTATAACTATAAATCCCAATGGCCTCGGTTCAAAATCCTGCTTCAACGGGTACCATCTTTGTAACTCTGTGCATCATTTTTTTATATTTGTAAAATGACAATAGTATTCACAGCAACTTCATGAGGTTGCTGTGTGGGTTCCGGAAATAACCATAAGCAAAGAGTCCAGGCACAGGATGAGTGCTCTCGAGGTTCACCGTCAGAATAGATTTCCTTTCTTGCTCATCCTCTTCCCTTTTTCTTTTTTTTCTTTTTTTTTTTTTGCCTCATTTTTCATTTGCTTAATTTTCTACAAAACTTTCACTGATGTCTCTTAAAAACTCACACAAAACTAAAATTTCTCTCCCTGCAAATATTACGTTATACAGTATTCGTCTGTTTTCCTTAAAGACATCCTTCTAGGAGTGCGCCAATCTGCCCAAACTCTATGGCCGGATGTAAGTGAAGTATTCCCTTCCCTTTATTGTGTGGGTCCTTGACCTGATCCTGTGCCCCATGTCTTCCTCCCTTTTGATTTATGCTCCTTTTTGATAGAGCACAACCCCTAGTATAGTCCTAAGACAAGGTCCAGAGGAGGTAAATTCCTTCAGTCATGTAACTTGAAAATGCCTTTATTCTACCTTAACATTCTGCCTGAAGTTCCACAGAATATAGATTATAAAGAAGATTTCTCTCTTTTTTTATTGATATCAGAGAGAAGGGAGTGGGGAGAGAGAGAGAGAAAGAGAGAGAGGGAGGGAGAGAGAGAGAGAGAGAGAGAGAGAGAGAGAGAGAGAGAGGGAAACATCAATGATGAGAGAGAATCATTCATCAGCTACTTCTTACATGAGCCTAAAACCAAGGCACGTGTCCTGACTGCCTGACCGGGAAGTAAACCATGACTTTCTGGTTCATAGGTCCATGCTCAACCACTGAGTCATGCCAGTCAGGAAAGGAGGTTTCTTTTTGAAATGATGAAAAAGTTTTGGAATTAGACAGTGGTGATTCTTGCACAACCTTTTTAATAGATGAAAAAAGCCCACTGAATTGTACACTTTTAAGTGGGTGAATTTATAGTGAATGTATTATATCTAGTTCAATTTTTTAAATGTGTGAAAAAATAAAAAATAAGTAGGTATGTAGAAGAAAGAGAGAGAGAGAGAATTTCTAAGTGGAAATAATCTCTGCACCCTTCTTCACCCCCACCCTCTATATCCCCAGCCAAATGTTGAGGGCAATACTCCATCCTCTTGTAGCTCTTAGTGTTTTTTGTTGAAAAGTCTAGTGCCCCTCTGATAACTGATTTACTTTTCTCTCTTGTAGCTCGTAAGATTTTCTTCATTCTTGGTATAAAATTTCATGATGTTATGCATCTCTTGTACTGGGGACTCAGCAAGCCTTTATTCTGGAAACTCATACACTTTGGGGAAAACTTTTTGTGTATTTTCTCTTCTGAGTTCCTTCCTTCCATGCTTTCTAGAATCCCTATTAGTCGGGTTTCATCCTCTTTGACTTTCCTCCACTGCTGTTCGTTCTCTCCTATTTTCCTCGGTCTTTCTATTCTAACTTCTAAGAGTTCCTCAACTTTACTTTCCACTTTACTTTTATTTCTACTCTCATATTCTTTTTTTAAAAATACATTTTTATTGATTTCAGAGAGGAAGGGAGAGGGAGAGAGAGGTAGAAACATCAATAAGAGAGAATCACTGATCGGCTGCCTCCTGCACACCCCACACTGAGGATCAAACCCACAACCGGGCATATGTCCTGACTGGGAATTGAACTGTGACCTCCTGGTTCATAAGTCGATGCTCAACCACTAAGCAATGCTGACCAGGCTCTACTCTCATATTCTTAATCTCTAATAAGTTCTTTTGTCTTAATTGCATTTTCTTGTTAATAGAATACTGTTCTGGTTAAAGAAATGCAATAGCATCTCTTATCTTTCCGGCTGTGTTACAATCAAGTTATTTTAATGCTTTATTCGCTTGCTTTCATTCTTTATTTTTCTTCTAAACTCCTCTTTTTTCCTTCATTTTTGTCTCCATTTTTTATGAAGTAGACAGTGGTGATTCTTGCACAACTTTTATACACAACTAGATATAATTCATTTACTATAAATTCACCCACTTAAAAGTGTACAATTCAGTGGTCTTTTTTCACAGTAGGGATTCTAACCATCTGGTGAGACTTAGTTCTCTGTTCACATGCAAGGCAGTCTCCAAAAGAATGGAAGTTCGGGGAGAGTGGGTGATCAGCAAGGACCCTTCCTGTGGTTGGGGGTTTACAGCTGTCAGTTGACTTTGGTAGTCAACTTCCCATCTTCTGCAGGGCCTGTGCATGCACATGTCTGTATTGGTAGGGGAGGCAGGAAGTCTCAGCCCAGATTTTCACCCAACTCAAGAGTTTCTAAACCTCAACACGACTGACACTTTGGGCCCAATAAATGCTTTTGTGTGCGAGCTGGTCCTGTGTGCTGTAGACTATGTAGCAGAATCTCAGTAGATGCCCCTAGCAAACTGCTGCCAAGTTGTGACAAAAAGAATGTCCCCAAACATTGCCAGATATCTGCTGGCTGGGCCTATAGTCTGGGAAATCCCCAGTTTAGCTCTTCAGACAGTCAACTATGCAAAGTAGAGACAGTGTTCTTGACTAACATCACAAGTGGAGGGAGGGAATCCTTCTTTAAACTAATCCTCCCATCAGTCCCACATTGAAAAGTATCTAGTACCACCAATATCTGAGCTCTCCCGAATTCTGTGGCACAAATCAGCTTCGTTACCATTTATCCATCTGCTTTCCATATCTCAGAATGCTCTTGGCATCTCTCTTATGCAATCATCCCTTTCCCTATTCTCTTTGTCCTTGTGGGTTAATGCTGCTTAATCCTTTTTCTGACTTTTTCATGGTGTTATGGATGGGGAAAGAGTAAGGAGTAAGTGTTGCATTTAGGTACCATGTTTAACTTGAAACCTCTCAATTCTTTGCTTCTCAAATTGTGGCAAATGAAGAAAGCTAATGAAAACACCTGGAGGCAAGAAAAACATCACCTAAGCATCTCTTATTTGAGTGTACAAAAGCCTACAGGTCTTTGGTGTAACATTTTATCAACGTTCCAGAGTTTAGGATTAGAAAAATATATGAAGTCACAAATAGTGCACTAAGACAAAACCAGGACAAAAATCTCACCCCAATCCAGGTCTGGTGAGGCCTGGGTTCTCTGGAGATGAAACAAACCTCTAGAACCGAACCCTATTACTACCAGCAAATCTAATGTAACTGCTTTCTCTTCCATATTGAAGATGAAATTCTATTATTTCAGAAAGACACATTCGGATCATCATCAGCCCTCACAAATTAAGCTGCATTAAGAGCTACAATTTGTCCTCCTGACCCCACATACTTCTCCCCACATCCACAATTACCATCATCCTGGACCAATCATCTCTTGCCTGGATTTCTATCTGGTCTGTCTGCTACTGTTCAATCCAGTCCAGACCATCTTCTGTCAGAGAACTATTTTCAAAGAGCAAATGGGATCATTTCACCTGCCCCTGGCCCCCTCCTTTACTTTCAAACTCCGTGGCTTCCCATTGCTGTCGGGAAGAAGACTAAAATCCTTAACCGGATGAACACATCTCCACATGGCTAGTCCCCGCCCACCTCTGGAGTCGAATGTGCTTCCTCTTGCTCCTTGTGTTTCAGCCACACTAACTTTTTCCGATGCTCCTCCCATCACTGGCCTTCTTCTGTACTATTCCCTCTTTCTAGAATGCCTGGAATTTCTGGAATGCTATTTAACCCACACATGCCCTTCAACTAAGTATGTCCCACTCATCCATGAAATTGTAACTCATCTAAGCAGTCAGGAACTTCCTTTAATTCTATGATCAAAAGACTTTCTTCATTGTGCCTAAGACATATCATTCCTTGTCTTCACAATAGCACTTCCTAAAAGTCCTATTATTATCAATTAATAGGAATCATCAATTACATCTACAGAGTCATTCGTAAAATACAAAACTTGGGTAATGTTCAGATTGGCTAATAATCTCAACATTGGCCATACAGTTATTGCTTTTACATTCCATAAAGATAACCAAGAAACGTGCAGATCCTTTCATGTGAAATCAGCTCTGTTTAAAAGGGAAGTGAGAGATAACATTAATCGAACACTCAGTCTGTGTCACGCACCATGCCAGATGCTTTATGTAAATCATCTTAGGTGAACCTCACAGCCATTCAGGATGATAGACATTGTACTCCTTTTATAAAAAAAGGAAACTTCAGATCAGAAAAGGTAAGTGACTTGCATAGGGCTTCTCAAATAAGTAGTGAAGCTATGACTTAAATATATCGGCCTCCCCATCCTGTACCATTTCCACTACCTCGGTCTGCCTGGCGATATTGTGATTTATAAGAAGAAATATACATTTGTTCTTTCTCCTTGTTCCTGGCACAGAGCTCCTAAAGCCCTTGGAAATTACTAAGTGATAAAAACAATGAAACAGCTGAGACCAGTTTGGCTCAGTGGATAGATAGAGAGTCGGCCTGTGGACTGAAAGGTCCCAGGTTCGATTCCAGTCAAGGGCATGTAGCTTGGTTGCGGGCACGTTCCCAGTAGGGGGCGTGCAAGAAGTGCTGATTGATGTCTCTCTCTCATCAATGTTTCTCTCTATCCCTCACCCTTCCTCTCTGTAAAAAATCAATAAAATATATACTAAAAAAAAATAAAACAACCTTTTCATGTAGTACTCTGTTTTTTTAAATTACAGTTTTCCTAACTTAATGCAAAGTAAAGGTTCAGAAATAAAATTGAGACTATTTTCCTATTTCCCGTGACCAACACCTACAAGAAAAAGATCTCATTAGCATACACGGCACACCAAAGCAAGATGAACAAGCTTCATTCGTATCAACAGAACCAACCACCTTGCACATTTCTTTCTCAAACGGGAGCTTTTCATAACTAAATTCAATATTAAATAAATCACAAAATGTTACTTCCAGATATTTTTATGAATGAGATGGGAGGTATAGAAAATCCCACGGTAACAAGTTTTTTACAATTTTAAAGAACTAAGTCATTTTCCTGAGATGTCTTGAAAAGGTTCCTTAGTGCTTCCCAAAGAAGTTCATTAAGGGCGCTCTCTGCCTTTGGGAGACCAGTGAAAGAAAGAAAGCCTTATTAGAGCATCGCTAGGACACTGTCAAGAAACCTGTCAACAAACACCGATGCATAAGGGATTCCAGTGTGTATTTGTACACCCGTGTTCATAGCAGCATTATTGGCAACAGCCAAAAGATGGAAGCGACCTACATGACCACTGACAATCAAATGGATAAACAAAATACATTAAAACTGAAAAAAAGTGAGACACATGGATGAACCTTGTGTCTACAATATGGATGGACCTTGAAGACACGCTAAGTGAAATAAGTCAGACATAAAAAGACAATGACTCCACTTACTTGAGGCACCTGCAGTAGAGCAAGTCAGAGAGACAGAAAGTAGAATGGTGACCGCAAGAGGCTGGGGGGAGTGGGAATGAGAAGTTAATTAATGCGTACAGTTTCCATTGGGAAAGATGGAAATGTGTTGCAGATGGATGCCAGCGATGGTGGTACAACCATGCGAATGCACTTAATACATTGAAATACGCACTGAAAATGGCTAACACGGTAACGTCTATGTTATGGTTAGGGGCAGGCAGGTCTGGGGGCGAGTGAAACAGATGGTGTGATGGTGGGAAGAACAGAAATTCCAGGGAAGGAGTGTGCATGTGTCCTCCCTAAGGATCCAGGCACTGCTCGGCAAACTGCTGCCATGTGGGTGCAGGACCCCGTTTTATGAGATTGTGATTTTTATGGTTTTTCAAGAGAAGCCTGAAATCCACATGCTTAGGAGGTATCTTCTATTTTCTTTAAGTTGATAACAAATTTTTATTTTTTCAATATATTTTTATTGATTTCAGAGAGGAAGAGAGAGAGAGAGAAACACCAATGATGATAGAGAATCACTGATAGGCTGCCACCTGCACACCCCACACTAGGGACCGTGCCCGCAACTTGAGCTTGTGTCCTGACGGGGAATTGAACCGTGACCTCCTGGCTCAACCACTGAGCCACACTGACTGGGCGATCACAAATCTTCTAAGTTTAAAAACACTATAGGTCATGGGGTAGATAAGAGATCAACCAAAGGACTTGTATGCATGCATATAAGCATAACCAATGGACGCAAGACACTGGGGGGTTAGGGTATGCCTGGGAGGGTGGGAAGAGGCAATGGGAAGATATGTATACATGTAACACATTAATAAAAAAATTTTTTAATTAAAAAGAAAACCACTATAAGTCAAATAAAGCATGTCTGTAGTAGGCCTTTCAGTTTAGACAGTGAACTAACAGCATTCTCTCTGTATGAAAGACTCATGATCCCAGGGAGCAAGCAGAGTCCTGAACAGCATCAGCTCTGGCAGAGGAATTACTTCCGCCTGTGTGGCCAGGCTACACATTCACGAAGGAAGACACCGAGTGTATCACAGCCATCACCTTCTTCTGGGAAGCTACGAACAAGTGGAAATGGGGTGTTTTTGTGTGTGTTTAGTTGGGCTTTTTGTAATTCTAAAATGAGAACATTTAGAATTCATATACTTCTAAGAATAGGCTGTCCATGTATTGGCCAGTTTAATAGATGTCCACATTAGTCTCCAACCAGAAATGAATGCTCCATTGCAGAAAGGGTGGAATAAAGATGGGAGCAGCAATTAGCCAAATCACATGAAAGACAACTTAGCGGTATTAACACTTCTAACTCCTAAAAATGGGGCTCAGGGAGCCAGAATTTCAAAGCAAAATCAATGTTTTAATTTTCTATCTCATGCAGTTGGGGGATAACAGTGATAATTTCAAAATACTAAAACCTCTCAGCATAAACTAACATGAGTCATGATCAGATAAACACAACTCTGGAGCAGAACTAATGGCCCTTAAAATGCCTCCTCTGCTCTCCAAAATAACCAGTTTGATTTTGTTTGTGTTTATCTCATTATTCCTTTGCTGTAGGTGGAGCAAACAGTGTCTTGTATAAGAATACAATCTGAAGTCATTGATACTAGGCAGGAATAGCCTAACTTAACAAGTGTTTAAGTGCCTTCTATATGCTCCATGTTATGATGGGCACAGACGATAATACATAAGAATTGTGTCCATTCACTTTCCCACCATTAATACTCCACCCAAACAACCTAGCTTACATTTCAAACGGGGCGACAAGGAAAGAAAACATGAGACTGGAGGGCAAGTGAGGGCAGCATCTACCCTGTAGATTCCCTTGAATTCCACGTGGTGGAAGTATTTGGTGCCTTAATATCCTCAGCTCTTGTTGGCCATCATCTTCTTAGGTTATAAATGTTAGGGTCAGAAGACGTCTCTTCTGATGGTGATATAACGGGCAGTAGACTGGGGCAGGAAAGGTCATGCCTTAGAAGCAAGTATCTGGGTTCTGGTCCCTTCTCTCACTACGTGCCTTTAGACAAGTCCTTTCACTGAGCCTTGGATGCCTTATCTGTGCAGTGAAGACAGAATCTTTACTTACTGAGTTCAGAAGATGGCTGAATGCCCTCTTGATGTTGTCTCTTCTGAACCTAACACTTATGACCTAACTACAGGCCCAGTGCATGAATTTGTGCACGGGTGGGGTCCGGCCTGCCCTGGCACCCATGGAGTGGGGTGGGAGGAGGCAAACGGGGGCCGGGGGCAAGGGGGCACCAGGGAGAGGACTGCGGGCATTTGGCCAGCTGGCCCCTCCCCCTGGTGGAACTGCTGGTCGAATTCCTGGTCCAGGGGACAATTTGCATATTAGTCTTTTATGATATAGGATAAGATGACTCTCAACAAGGATTGAGGATATCAAGGCACCTGAGCCATGGGTTCAGGTTGCTCTGGTGGCTCAGGAAGACGAACACACCGCTCCCACTCTCATTCTGTATTGTGTCCACAATTGTCTTGGGTCCCTCACTGACACCTCAGGAATAGTTAAGTCTGTATACCAGGGCGGATATGCCAACTTCCAAAGCTTCTCCTCTCTCTGTCTCCAAGCATTGAAGTTTGGCCGCTCCTCAATGGCTTTCTACAGCTCTTTCTGTGCAGCTCCTCGCTCTTGTACAGCAGGTGCAGAGCGTGTACTGTGTGTGTGTGTCTTGCAAAGGATGCAGCTGCTGTCGAGTATAGGAGTGTCCATTGACTGTCCTGGCTTTCAGCATGAAGGATGCAGGTAAGCCAAATCCAGAGCCTTCTTTCATTCCTAAAACTGCTCTCCAGTGATCACAGCACTTCCTATTCTAAGCAAGTCCACCCCCCTTCTAAGGTTGGAAAATAAATTCACCTAGAAGCTGCGGGGGTTGGTCCCTCCTGTGAAAATTACACCAGCAACTGTACAGACTTTATCCATTTCCAAGCAACTTTTATTTAATTATGCTGAACTGCTGACCTATCCTTTCCAGCCTTTTAAAAGAAGAAAAAAAAAACTGATTTGCTAAAGCAAGATGATATAAATCACCTTCCCAAGACCTTTTCATTTAAAAAAATTCTATTTCCACAGCAAAAGTGTTCGCAGATATAAACTTCAAATGTGTTCCCCCCAAATGTATTAAGACGAAAGAAATGAGGGCCTTTCACAAAGGCCCTTGTGAAGATGCTTTTGCATTCTTTGCTAAAAGGCAATAATCAAAGAGTGAAATTTATAACCGCAAGTTCTTTCTCCCTCCCCCCCCCTTTCTTTAAAATATATTTTTATTGATTCAGAAAGGAAGGAAGACAGAGGAGCATCAATGGTGAGAGAGAATCATTGATCAGTTGCCTCCCACCTGACGCCCGCTGGGTATCGAGCCCACAACCCAGGCATGGGCCCTGGCCAGAATTGAACCGTGACCTCCTGGGTCACAAGTCTACACTCAGCCATTGAGGCAGGCCTCCCTCTTTTAGTATCAGGATGGAGTTTTCTAGTACAGTGACGGCTCTCAAATCAGGGAACTGGTGCATTCTTGCAGCGACAGCAGAGGCTGCGGGAGAGGAGGCCTGGCCCCATCTGACACATCCGGGGCTTCGGGCAAGACGGGTTCCCCTGGCCGCATTCAGCCACTTCCCGACCTCACGGTCAGTCCCTGGACTGACACACCGATCACGTTCTGCCTTTTCTTCCTAACTTGGAATATTTAGAGTCCGAAACACATCCTCCCTGAACAACAGTGTCCTGAGCACTGACTTACATCACCGCCCTCGGAGAGCCGTCCGAACCCCAGAACGCTTGAGGAATCACAGTTTTGTTCTGCGGGTCCTGCCCAGTCAGGACACAGAGGGTGACCTTCCTTTGTGGACATGCGCTCAGCGTTCCAAGTAAGACATAGCATCTCAGGGCTTCTGACCCCGCAGGACGGTCACTGCTGCCAAGACATCCATGGTGGCCAGAGCCTGCTCTCCACCTTCCACCCCGCCCACCCGGGCCAGCAAAGAAGAACCCAGAGGGGGACGGTAGGGGCAGGACGGGTCCTTCCTGTCCCACCTTCTGGTCCCCCCGTGGCCGCCAGCAGAGCAGGCAAAGCAGCGGGAACTTGAGGCCAGCAGGATGGAACCCCGGCCCACAGGGGGCGGGGGGGGGGGGGGGGGGGAGAGGGAGAGGGACGAGAATTCTCTGAGGCTGCGGGGACTGCCTGTGCTCTTAGCTTTCGTTTCCACTGTTGGTTGCTAAGAGCTATACATAATGCAAAAGTAAATAGTTACCCGGAGCAGTTTGGGAGACACAAAAACACACATTAATCACCCAAGAAAGAAAGAAAGAAAGAAAGAAAAAAAACTCTCCATGTTTCTGAGTTTATTTTTAGATCCTCATGGACCAAACGAGTAACCTAAATGTCCCACGGAAGAGGAGCTGGGGCCGCACAGTGTGTTTAGAAGCAGGAGACACTGAGACGAGGCTCATCTCGGCTTATAAAATATACATCGGCCACGTCCTCGGGTACTTTCCGGTAGTAGAAAGAAGTGCTTTGAATAGGATACGCAGCCAAGGCACCCTCCTCACGAGACCGGCTCAATGGAAAATGTCAGCCCCTGTCCGTGGGGCTGTGAGCTAGTGGAGTGAGGGCAACACGCAATATCGATGTCCTTCCAGAACGACTCAGAAAGCAACCGAAACGATGCTAAACAGTGTCCTTCCATTGGGGAAAGAAAACGTGTTGTGTTCACCTTGCCTTCCCCATGCCATCTGTCAGCGTGCCCCGGACAGGGCAGATAGAATAAATGTTTGCTGAAAGTAGTAGTAGTAATAATGATCATCTGTAATAATAAAAGCATACTATGCTAATTAGACCGGACAGCTGAATGACCTTCCAGATGTCCTTCCAGACAAAGCCACAATGCCGGGGCCTCTGTGAGGCCCGAGCCCCTTGCATGAATTCCGTGCACCGGGCCTCTAGCAATAATAATAATAATAATGGTCCTGAAAGAACGCTCATTTCTGGCACAGCTATCATGATGATCTTCCTGAGATTCCCAACATGGTGATCAGACTAGCCAGCCAAACCTGAGGCTTCAAAAATAAATGCATCGCCCTAACCGGTTTGGCTCAGTGGATAGAGCGTCGGCCTGTGTGCTCAAGGGTCCCAGGTTCTATTCTGGTCAAGGGCCTGTACCTTGGTTGCGGGCACATCCTCAGTAGGAGGTGTGTAGGATGCAGCTGATCGATGTTTCTCTCTCATCGATGTTTCTAACTCTCTATCCCTCTCTCTACCTCTGTAAAAAATCAATAAAATATAGTTTTAAAAAAATAAAAAATATAAATAAATAATAAATAAATAAATAAATAAATGTATCACTGTCAAGGGGACTCAGAAGGAAAACCAGAACAACAGACAGAACAGTAGAAAATAACTCACTGGGGAGCCGGAGTAACCCGAGTGAATGGGTGAGATTGGCCTGGCTTCTTCACCTGTGAGATGAGATGACACTGTTTCACCTTGACCAGCCATGGCGGTCGTCGAGATGGATGAGGAAGCATGAGTGGAAGCTTCTCAGACCTGCACTCTGACTACACCCAGGAGCAGCCCCCTGATGTCCAAGCTACGGGGAGAAGATCGAGGTCCCAAGCTACGGGGAGAAGATCGAGGTCCCAGGGGGACCAAGCTTTTCCCGATGTGACCTCATTCCAGATAATGTGAAATCCCCCCTAGAAAAAACCCTCCTCATTATAATGCCACTGGCTGATAGTTGGAGAAAAATGCATAAGAGAAGTCACTTGCTTTATGGAAAGTTTTTTTTTTTTTCAAGTGCCATTCCATAAAGGGTGATAGGACAATGGGTCGGTAAGCTAAAGAAGAAAAATAGCTCTGACTGGTAAGCTCAGTGGTCAGAGTGTCAGCCTGAGCTCTGGAGAATCTCGGGTTCAAATGCCTATCCAGGGGCACATACCTGGGTTGCAGGTTCAATCCCCAGCCCGGGTTGGGACACGTGCAGGAGGCAACCAATCAATTTGACTTTCTCGCATTTATCTCCACCCCCCCCCCGTCTCTCTCTCTTCCTTTCACTTACTCTCTGCCTTCTTTCCACTCTCTCTAAAAATGAAAAAATAAATAAATGGGAAAAAATTTCCTCGGATGAGGATTAACAAACAAAACCAAATAAAAAAGAAGTAATGTAATCAGTTTAGATCCTCATTTCCTCCTTACTCCACATCAAAATAAATTACAGTTGAATTAAATAATATTTCTAAGTTAAGAATTTTTTTCCAGTTGGATTAAATAATAGTATGTTTTTTCAATTGCGAATTTTTCCAAAGCCAGTAGAAAACAGAGCTGAGCATCTATCAGATCTTGTGAAAAAAAAAAAAAAACAGAGCAGGATGTCCTATCTGTGGAAAAAGTTATAGTGAGACATTTGCCCACTTAACAATCTAAAACTATGTCAGTGGGCAAGCAATACACTGGGGAAATAACCATAGCAAATGTGACCCAAGATATTTTATTATATGTTATTAAAGATCTTATGCCCAGGGATCTATATTGTAAGTTAAAAAAACAAAAAGCAAGTTGGTAGTACAAATGAACCCCTTTTATATCTTTAAAAAGCCATGTATTTGTATGCACAAACAAGGACAAAGATGGGGAGACACACTCTGAGCCTTTAGCTCTCACCACCCGAAGGCCCGGCAGCAGAGACAGGCCAGGACAGGTTCTCCGTTGTGTATTTTTATCCTGAAATGTACCATGAAAATCTTCACTGATGAGAAAAATGTTTGAGGGCAAAGAACACGGGACAGAAAATCAGGAACAGAAGAAATGCAACTCGTATGCACGAGGAGCAAGCAATGCTCAGCCTCACCAGTAATCGAAGAAATACAAATGAAAATGAAGCATTTCCGGTTACCCTGGGAATAAAAGTATCGTCGAGTGATGATATCTGAGGCGAGGGAGAAGATGACACCTACACAATCACAGAACGTAAAACTGCTGTAACCCATTCGCAAAGCAAATGGAAAAATGAATGAAGATTTTTTTTTTCAGTGTTCAAAATTTCAACCTATTACCTACACTGGAAATCTACCCTAGGATATAATCTTCTAAAGAGAAAAAAAATTATTTAAAATTTTGTCCAAATGACCAATAATGGAATAGCTAAGTAAATGGAGGAATATCCATTCACTGAACTATTTATTATATGCCCAGTTAAGCACTGTCTACAAAGAATATAAAATCAAATGTAAATTATTGTAAAAGCGAAAACCTCCCTTTCCTTTTACTTTCAAAATTTCACTTCTGACACTCATGTGTAAGGGTTTTTCCTGCAGCATCCGATGCTCCACCTCTCTGGACACACACAACTGGGTGTGTCCTGTAGCTCAGCTCTGACAAGTCACCTGGAGTTAACACAGACCCCACAGAGTAAGGTCCCAGTCCCACAACACTTCCCCCCACTTCACAGACCAGTTTCACGTCCAACGGCTTAGTCAAACAGCTCACAGAACTCGGGAAACTGCTTCCTTCCTCGATGACCAGCATACAGGCCTCCCACTGTCCACAGACCTCCCAATGCCTGCCTGAAACAGCTGGTGGCCCCCCACCCTCTGTACACTATGTGTTTTTCCTGCACCTACCTACCTCCCATAAAGCTTCCTCTATAAACCAGGCACAGTAAGAGGTTCCCAGCTAACAATAAAATAGGACTGTTATAATAACAGGCTGTAATGAAAGTGATGGGAACGTGGCCTCTGTCCCTCAAAATATCTTACTGAACTGTCCTCACCCTTCTTGTGATGAGACAGCAAACCTGGCCTGAAATTCTTTTTCCCTCTCCACGATTTCAGAGAGAAGATTCGTTCTGACCACCGATCTTAGCAACCTCAGCAGATGATGTTTGTTTTTTCATTTCTTATGAACTAGAGAACTTTCACTTGTCACTTCAAGGAAGTACTTCACGGCTTCTCTTGGGCGTATCCAGATTGCCAGTGTCACGACCCTGGGACTTGGGACCCTCGGGAAGTAAAACAAGGATTACTGAGCACAAGCACTGCGAGGCCACACGGTCTACTCCTTGAGACCGTTCCTAAGTGACCAGCGAGGAGCGTGTACGGCACGGAGACACGGGACGTAGGGATGACTCAGGTCCCAGGCAGGACTCATGAGATTTCATCATGCCACGCAGAATGGTGCCCAGTTTCAAATATATGACTTGCTTATTTCTAGAATTTTCCACTTATATTTTAGGGCCATGGTTGTCCATGGGTAACTGAAACTGTGGAAAGCAAAACAGTGGATTGGGGGAGGCAGGACGGGGAGGGGGAGGGTATGTGGAGGGGGGGAGGGAGCTACTGTATTCTACCAAGATACAACTCAGGATCAGCCAAATGGAAGGGGTGCACAGGACAAGGTCTGGAAGGGGCGTGGCGCTTCCGTGCCCCCTCGGGACGTGCTCCTCAACCTCCCAGCACCTGGAAGCCCTCCAAACCCCATTGTTTAGATTTTCATGGAGATTGCATTATGTAGGCACGGTTGATTAAATCCTTGGCTGTTGGTGACGGAATTCAATCCCCAGCCCCTCTCCCCTCCCTAGAGGTTTAGAGGGGTTAGAGGGTGAGCTGTACCTAAAAGTTCCAGCCCCCTCATCACAAGTTGGTTTCCCTGGCAACCAGACCACATCAAGTGTCACCTCCTTAGGGTAAATTCAGACACAGTTAAAAGCGGCTTATTCTGAATAACAAAAAGTGTTCCTTTTTTCCCAATCACTCAGAAATTCCAAGGATTTTAGGAGCTCTGTGCTTGTGACTGGAGACAAGTCCAAATATATATATATATATATATATATATATATATATATATACACACACACACACACACACACACACACACACACACACATATATATATGTAATGTCTTATTATAGCACAATATCACAGTTTGGAACATATGGGTAAATGAAATAAATGTGTGTAAATAAAAAAAAAATCTATACTAATAGCCTAGGTGGCACAAGATGACCACATGCACAGAAGAGGCGGGGCCCGGCAGCCCCTCAGTGCAGTGAGGCCTGGGGTCCCACAGCTCTGTGCAGCGTGGAAGAGGCGGGGCCCGGCGGAGGAGGTGGGTCTCAGCAGGGAAGGGCAGTTGTGGGCCATCAGGCTGGCAGGGGAGGGCAGTTGGGGGCAATCGGGCTGGCAGGGGAGCAGTTAGGCATCAATCAGGTCAGGAAGGGAGTGTTAGGGGATGATCTAGCTGGCAGGCAGGCGAGCAGTTAGGAGACAGTTAGGTCCCAAATTGGAGAGGGCACAGGCTGTGCTGAGGGACCACCCCTTCCCCCCTGGAGTTTGAATTTCATGCACGGGGCCTCTAGTCTCTCTATTAAAATAATGAAAAATGGCCCTGGCCAGTGTTTCTTGGTGGTTAGAGCATCATCTTATGCACCAAAGGATTGAGGTTTGATTTCCAGTCAGGGCACATGCCCAGGTTGCAGGTTCGACTTCCAGTCAGGGTATATTCTGGAGGCAACTGATAGATGTTTCTCACATCAATGTTTCTCTCTCTCCCCCTCTCTCCTCTCTCTCTCTCTCTCTCTCTCTCTCT
>JAAGEH010000297.1:14439237-14472165 GCA_011751065.1 Lasiurus cinereus | reverse complement strand
CTCTCTCTCTCTCTCTCTCTCTCTCTCTCTCTCTCTCTCTCTCTCCTTCCTTCTTCTGTCTCTAGAATTAAAAAAAAATCCTAGGGTGAGGTTTAAACAAAAGAAAAAACTTTGAAATAATGCCAATGTTTCAAATATTGACTCTGGTTGTCTTTGAATATTTGAACTACGAGTGACTTTTTTTTATTATTTCTCTATATTGTGCAACTTTTATTTCATGATAATGTCTTATTTTTACAATGGTGGGAGTGAGTACCTGCAGGGAGCAGTGCTCAAGATCTGGGAACATATTCTTTAAATAACTGGATTGTAAAAACATAAAGCACAGTCTTCCATTGCTTTCCCAGAGAACTCAGAGGCCAGAACCAGCTCTGGATCTCACTGATTTTCTTCAGCCTCACAGGGAGATGGCCATCGTTTCTTCCAAAGAGTGCGTCGGTGGGAACAGGATATCAGGGACTTACCAGTTCCCGATCCTCCCCTTCCAACAAGTCACAGAGCAAAAGCCCACCCAAGAGCTCTTACTTTAAATATCTTGTTAGAAATTTGGGGTCACATGTCTAAAAAAGACTTGCATGTGTGTGCATGCAAGCGTCTATCTGTCCATCTGCTTCTTCCCCCTCCCTCTAGCTTCAAGGGCAAGACAAAGTCCAGGGCAATGATGCAGCAATCTTCCTCATTCACCCCATGATAAATCTAAATGGTAAATCTATTTCTCAAAATAGAATAACGATGCCAAAGAGTGAGGACGCTGGTCAGGACATCCAATATTAAGCAACTATAAATAACAACAGAGTCAAGCCCATCTCTCCTCTCAAACTTACCATATAATCCAAGCTAATCATCTCAGATTCTTATTCGTAGTATTTTGGGCCCTATCCCTAGCGCAGAGTTAGGCTAATTATTTCCCCTTCGAGTGCATGCAATGGTCAGATAAATGTTCAAAATCCTTCCCATAACACGACAGAGATATGTATCGCCTATATCTTTATATAAATCTTTACAAAAATCTTCCCATCGACATAATGAAACAAAATGTCCCAAATGTTCACAATGACTGCCTTTGAATTATGGGTGATAACACTACAATTATGTTCCTAAAAGTTTGGGCTCAACTAGAGATTTTTAATTTCAATACGACTATGAATACACCCCAAGGGTGTTCTCTATTGAAAGGAATTCTCTGAAATGTTTATAAAACTTAAAGACAATCATGATCCCCCTCATTTATATCTTTAGTGAACTCAAGTACAGTGGTACCTCGAGATACAAGTTTAATTCGTTCCGTAACCTTGAGGCGTGGGAAACTATGAGACACTCGAGTCGGGGTAAACTGGTGGGTCGTGTGCAGCCGGCCGATCCACAGGATTACTCCTATCTCTAATGTTGCTCGTATTTCAAAGCAAAAATCGCTCGCTCGACGGCTCGTATCTCAAAAATCTCGTATGTTAGGGCACTCGTATCTCGAGGTACCACTGTACTGGCATATCATGTATGGGATTATTTCTGAAAGGGGGTGCACTTGGACCTTGGATAGGAAAGCGCAGCCACAGCAGCACTATGGCGTCTCATGTAGGACATTGTACCCCAGGCTGATGTGTTTGCCCACGGAGCCTTCTCAGCCTTCACAACAGCCCCAGGAAGCCGCTATGATTTACTGCCCGGCTGTCACCGTAAGATACCAGCGCCAGCAGGCTGCCCAGCTAATAAGTGGCATTCTTTTCTTCCTCTTCCAAAAATAACCTTTGGCTAAGCGTGGCTTGGACAACCTGTAAGTTAAAACAACGGCTATTACCTAACCAAGCAAATGATTGTCGATTCAGATGCAGTAAGTATACTGATGTAGGTACTGAGTTCCTCTGTGCCTATTTTCAAAAAGGTAACCAGTCCCCAAAGTAGACCTAGAGGAAGGAAGTTATACATGGCCTTCCAACAATAGAAACGGGAAAAATATATATATAAACCAATTAAATGGTCTGGTGGAGAAGAAAGGTATAGATGAGCTTAAAAATAGTTTCCATCTCATCTCTGCTTTAATAATAGCAGATTTGCACACATTCTCTTGGAAATATCACCTAGGCAACCTGAAATACAGAAATGTTCATGAAAATAGATCTATATAAATCTATTTTTGCCATCTTTTGAACATAAATGATCACTATTGCAAGAAGGGCAATGAATCAGGATACTACATGGGGGGTGGAGGTGGGGAGAGAAGGTAGATACAGAAGAAGTTTTGTAAGTAGGTACCCAGAATAAGGGAGGATAATGAGGCATAAAAGCAGGTCTCTGTCTGCATAAGTAGCCCTTACTCATTGCCTCAAGTTCGGGTCCACAAGTGATTAGAAAAGTTAAACATATTTGTTTCTGCGTTCTTTAAATTTCATGTTTTTATCTCAAACACCAAAGGCAGACTAATATAAAAGAAGGTAGGCTGGCAAACTTGTAAACAGGTTTGGAAAACTGCCTTAAGTCTCACTTGGTGTGACTATATGTCCCTGTTCACGTAGGTACCAGGGTCGGCAAACCGCGGCTCTTTGGCCCCTTGAGTGTGGCTCTTCCACAAAATACCACGGCCTGGGCGAGTCTATTTTGAAGAAGTGGCGTTAGAAGAAGTTTATGTTTAAAAAAATTGACTCTCAAAAGAAATTTCAATCGTTGTCCTGTTGGGATTTGGCTCTGTTGACTAATGAGTTTGCCGACCACTGACCTAGGACAGTCCCTGTTTGTGCCTCTTGGTTTGATGTAATTATTAAAAAATATGCCTCTTTCATTCCCAAAAGTGTCCCTGTGTGAACAATAAATGTGATGGTCACCTTATCTTTAGCCAAGACATAGTTCTTGATCACTTAACAATATTCATCTACAACAGTGGTTCCCAACCTGTGGGTCGAGACCCCTTTGGGGGTCGAACAATACTTTCATAGGGGTCGCCTAAGCCTATTGGAAAACACCTATTTCCCATGGTCTTAGGAACCAACACACCGCTCCTCGGTGTAGCAATGTAGTTTACTGTTGTCATATTAAGACTGTTACCCATACTACACCACCATTCAAGACAAAATTTCATTTATTTGTCATTAGAAATAAATATTTCACAATATGTAATTACCTATTGTTTTTGTGATTAATCCCTATGCTTTAATTATGTTCAATTTGTAACAACGAAAATACATCCTGCCTATCAGATATTTACATGACAGTTCATAACAGTAGCAAAATGACAGTTATGAAGTAGCAACGGAAATCATTTTATGGTTGGGGGTCACCACCACATGAAGAGCTGTCTTAAAGGGTCGCAGCATTAGGAAGGTTGAGAACCACTGATCTACAAGGTTGGAAACTTATTAGTAGATTAGTGCCCCCAAAAAATTATGAGATCGAATCCCCCATCTGCAGAACAGTACAATCTTGTTCAGAAGATAGAAACACCCAAAACCACCGCGAAAACCTGAGAATCA
This sequence comes from Lasiurus cinereus, assembly GCA_011751065.1. Classification (NCBI taxonomy): domain Eukaryota; kingdom Metazoa; phylum Chordata; class Mammalia; order Chiroptera; family Vespertilionidae; genus Lasiurus; species Lasiurus cinereus. Next base: position 14,468,704 of record JAAGEH010000297.1, on the reverse strand, counting down.
TCAGCGCGGCCTAGGCTCTGAGTGCCTGAGTTCAGATGAGAGACAAAGTAGATGGTGTCTCCCCTCAACCGGACACCCCGAAACACTCCCGGTAAAAGCGACTGCGCCCGTGGAGCACTCACTGCAGACCAGGCACTGTGCTAAGCGTGGCCTCACTTCGTGCCCAGAACAATCCCAGAAACAGAGGCCTACCGTCATCCTCCTCTTACAGGTGACACGACACCGCCAACATCATCCCAGAGAACCCCCAGGCCTGCCTGCAGCACATGTTCTCCCCGCGGTGATGTGAGCACGCTGCTCCCCGCGTGCCCAGCCTTCCCGGAAGCTGGCAGAGCCATCCATCACGTGTCGTCAGAGCCAGCAGCTTCTCGGAGGCAGGGCCAGGAGTGCCCAAACCCCGGGAAAGGGTGGCTGAATCGGGTAGGGCCCAGGCAAGAAACAAAGGTGCTGGTTAGTCCTCCTGAGAGTCCTGCCGAGGAGGCTACTGGGAAGACAGTGGTCAAGGGGTTGGGAAAGCAATGAAGGGCCACGCAGGACCCAGGCAGCAGAAGTCACCGCCGTCCCCAGGCCTGAGCGGACCAGGGGAGGGAGTAGCTAACGGAGCCCAAAGAGGGTGGCGGTCAGGAGAGGACACCTGGCAGGGGCTGTGAGCGCTGCACAGAGAGGAAGCCATCCTGCCACCTGCCACCCAGCAGGAGGGAACGGGAACGTAAACACCCTCACTCCTCCCACTTTCCCAGCCGTGGGCGGCACCCACCTGTGGTCCAATTAGACCAGAAACCAAAGACAAAGATGGCCATTGAGGCCCATGGTCGAGATCAACCTCTCAGGGCACTCAGCTAGGTAGATAAGGAAGAGAGGGGACATGGAGGGGCCCATAAGAGATGCCCAGCCTGCTTGCTGCTCCAAGCAAGGAGAGTGCACTGTCCTGATCACTGCCTGGAGGTCAGGAAGGTCAGCGAGGAGATGTCATCCTCAGCACATACACAGGGCCAGGGCCGGTGCCTGGGCAAGTGACCTGGGCGGCTACGCAGGCCCTGTGCTCAGAAGGGCACCACACTTAGTCTCTACTCTGCTGACCCATCTGGAAATCCTAATTTTTTTTTAATATTTTTTATTGATTTTTTTACAGAGAGGAAGGGAGAGGGACAGAGAGTTAGAAACATCAATGAGAGAGAGACATTGGCCAGCTGCCTCCTGCACGCTCCCCACTGGGGATGTGTCCACAACCCAGGTACATGGCCTTGACCGGAATCGAACCCGTGACCTCTTTGTCCACAGGCCAACGCTCTATCCACTGAGTCAAACCGGTTTCGGCCTGAATAATTTTTTTAACAAGGGCTCCACATTTTCATTTTGCATTGGGCCTCACAAAAGATGCAGCAGTCTTGCGCAAGGCAAACTGTTGTCTTCAGCCTGTGTGACTACATTCTGTGACTATCACAGTAGTATTCCAGGTACAGCATTCAAAACCAACAGATCCAGAGTTAATATTAACCAGAGTGACAGTGATGCAGCGGGATATACATCATAAAATGGCAAGACTTTTTTACTTTTTTTTTTCTCTCTCTCTCCTCGTTCTCCTTTAAAGTCAAACTGCAAAGTGGTTGAGAAACCAAAATTAGCTGCCCTCCCTGGAGAGAAATGCACCTTAATCACAACTGCCTCTCGGCTGCACAGAGGGAACGGATTTGGGCTCTCAGCAAGTTAATGTGATCAATGCAGACAACCAAACGGAATAATTTATGCCCTCGGGTGGATTTCCTTGATATACCTATTTGATGGGCGATAGCCATCACATTAGCCAGGTAATTGCCAGAGCTACCCTTGGCCCTGCCTCACGGGCCCCGGGAACACAGGCCCCAGACTGGGGCTCGGTATTGAAAACACACTCATAAAAGGCTCCCCGATGGGCCCGCGACATTTGTGAGCCACGTTTCTAAGCCAGCGCTTTTGGAAAGCCTGGACACCTGAGCCTGTCCTGCTTCTGCTTCTCTTTCCCTAAAGTCTCCAACGTCTGGCCTTCCGCCCAGTAATTCCAGTCCTGGTAGAAGCTGCGAGAGTCTCGGGTGAGAAGCCACAGCAGGGCCAGCGACTGCCCTTCCTTCCATTCATCTCCTCCCAGGCCCCAGCGCAAAGCACAGCCCGGCACCGGGAGCTTCCAGCCTAGACTGGGATCACACTGGTGTTTTTGTGACTCATCCCTTCACCTCAGAAAGAAGGGAAGGTGGCTTACAAGTGTTTTGTTTGCTTTGTTGTCGAAAGTCAGAATAAAATTTCAATGGGTCAAATCGAAAGTATTTACAAAATCTTCACGGTATCAAAGAACCTACAATCCAGGTGGTAGATCAAGTCTAGGGGCTTCCTGACAGAGTTAGAGGATCAAGGGTTGCAGTGTGCAATGTTCAGCCCTGTAGCAGGGTGCATGGTGTCCCCTCCCCGCCATCCCCACCCCAAGAAGATATGTCTGCATCCTAAACCCTGGAACAGGCGGATGCAACCTATTGGGACAAAGGGTCTCTGCAGGTGCAGTTAAGGATTGGGAAGTAAGATCAACCTAGATTATCCAGGTGAGCCCGCAGCCAATGACTGCCTACCATTCAGAGATGCACAGAGCCGAAACCGGCTTGGCTCAGTGGTTAGAGGGTCGGCCTGCAGACTGAAGGGTTCCAAGTTCGATTCCCGTCAAGGGCATGTATCTTGGTTGCGGGCACATCCCTAGTGGGGGGCGTGCAGGAGGCAGCTGATCCATGTTTCTCTCTCATAGATGTTTCTAACTCTCTCCCTCTCCCTTCCTCTCTGTAAAAAAATCAATAAAATATATTTTTTTAAAAAGGAGAGTCACACAGAGCAGAGAAGGCCACGTGACCCTGGAGGTGCAGACAGGAGTGATGCAGCCTGAAGCCCAGAAGCTGGAAGAGGCAGGCAGGTTTCACCCCCACCCCCACCCCCTACCCTCCAGCCTCTTTAGGAAGTGCTGCCCTGTGGATACCTTGATTGCAGACCTCTGGCCTCCAGATCGGTGAGAAAATTACGCTCTGCTATTTTAAGCCATCAGCTTGCTGTAATTTGTCACCGTGGCCACAGGAAATGAATGCAAGGCCTCAGCCACATCCCTCACCCGTGGCCTCAGCGACAAAGCCGCCTAGAATGGAAACTCTGAGGCCGCCCAACGCAGCCCAATCCGTTTCACAGGGGCCCGAGTTCTGGCCCCAGCACAGGTCTTGTCCCCCATGCAGTGCTTCATGTGTTTGGAGACCACAATGACCGGGCGCCCACCGAGCTCTTTCTAGCTGCAGAGCCCCTCGGTGGAGCCACAGGGGCGGTGGGCTCTGTCCCCCACACTGGCCACTGCTGGCTGCATCCCCTCTGCCAGGACAGGACAGGACGAGGGAACTGCCACCTCTCTGAATGCTCTTGGAGCACAGCCAACTGCGACTCCTTTGGAACTTTCAACTTCAAGCAAAACGAAGCCTACATCTTTCTTCACAGGAGTTTCAAGCGCACACGGAGGAAATATGTGTGACTTAGCAAAGAGAGGGAAGTTCTGAGCGGTCGTTGATACATTTGGAGAGCCAAGCTCAGTTTGTACAAATCAGATTATTCCCAAAGAACGAAAACACACCGGTTTGGGGGAAACCTACTATTTCAGATCCAACTCCACATCCAAAAATAAATGTTCCTGGGTTCAAGTCTACAACCTGTTAGCTACTCATCCTGGTTAGATCATTTAACCTCTTGATGCTTCAGTTCCCTTATGTGGGAACTAAAGGTCATCATAACGCCCCATAACGGGTTCTCTCGGCTGGCCCCTCCACGCCCCCCCTCCTTCCTCCTCCACTCTGCCCTGGGACCTGAGGGGCTGCTCTCTTTGTACCGGGGAGTCCCTCCCACAACAAGCTTTCTTACCCTCTGGCCTCTCCTTGGTTTTGGCTAATTGGGAGGCAGCAGCTAAAGACCCGAGGTGGGAGAAAGGAGTGGCTGGGGACTCATTCACCTCGTGCCTCCCTGACCGGGCACAATTTGGCAGGAGCCGCAAAGAGCAATTCCAGAAACCGCCCTCTCACATCACTGCTCCGGGGCTGCGGAAACAGAGGCTTGCCCGGATTGCTAGCCATGCTAGCCGATTCTCCGGAACCTTGCCCGCATCTGTGTGACGGGTGCCTTCATCAAACCTTCTTCAGCGATTCCCTTGGAGAGTGTCATCTGCCGCCTTAGGGAACCCTGACTGGTGAACTTTGCGGAGGGTTTATCAGAATTTATCGGATTGATACTTAGTATATTTAGAACACTGACTCGTTCAGAGAAAGTGCATAAACGCATTTGCAATCATTATTGTTATTATTAGCAACAGCTGTCAACTAGTCTAAAGAATCCTTGGCCATGCGATAGCTCAGAGTCGTATTTACCTTTCCTCCCCAAGTGCAATACCATTTAGTATGGTGACAATGTGTGTGTGTGTGTGTGTGTGTGTGTGTGTGTCCTCGGTTATATAAATATGGAGAAAACAATTAGGTTCTCTTTCATCTGGATAATTAAAACAAGCCCCTAACTCTTCTGCCTCCCTCCTCTCCCCTTTCTCTCGAACGTCAGGATACTTCTGATCAACAAATATTCAACAAATATTCAATAGCTACTCAGAGCCACATTCAACAAATATTCAAAAGCTACTCAGAGCTCGCTGAATGAAACTCAAACTCGCCCTCTACCCCTCAGAATTCAATCCCGATAGAATGCATTCAACATTTCACGCCCACTAGGATGGCTATTATTTTAAAAATTGAAAATACCATGTGTTGTAAAAGATGTGGAAAATGGAATCCCTGTCTTTTGCTGGTGGGTATGTAAAACGGTGCAGCCGCAACAGAAAACAGTGTGGCAGTTCCTCAAAAAAGAAAAAAGAAAAATGAAGCATGTGCTATAACAATTCTTCTTCTGGGCATTTCCCCAAAGAATTGAAAGCAGAGGCTGGAATTTATACTTATACATCCATGTTCACAATTGCCAAAAGGTAGAAGCAACTCATGAGCCCATGGACAGACGAATGGATATAAAAAAAAGAAGAAGAAAAGGAAAGAAATAGGGTATATACAGGCAGTGGAATGTTGCTCAGCCTTACAAAGGAAGGAAATTCTGCCACAGCTGGGATATGAATGAGCCTTCAAGACATTCAAGGAATAAGCCAGTCACAAAAGGACAAATCTTGTGTGATTTCACTTCTGTGATTACCTAGACCAGGCAAGTCCATAGGGACGGAACAGGATGGACGGTGGTTGCCAGGCTGAGGGCAGGGAAGATGGATGGTTTTGCATCATGGGGATGGAGTCTCAGTTCGGAAAGATGAAGACACTCTGGAGATGGATGGCGACAACAATGTGAATATTCCATATTTTCCGGCGTATAAGACGACTGGGTGTATAAGACGACCCCCAACTTTTCCAGTTAAAATACAGAGTTTGGGATATACTCGCCCTATAAGATGACACCCGGCGTATAAGACAACCCCCGACTTTTGAGATTTTCCTGGGTTGAAAAGTCATCTTATACGCCGGAAAATATGGTACTGGCTGCACTTACTGCCACAGTTAACTGGTATGACTGAAATGGAAAACATATGTAGTGTGTATTTAATCACAGTGAAAACAAATAACGTATTCAAGAACTGTATATTGCTTAACTCTCCCACAAAGCACTGTCCTGGGGATCCCTCAGTAAACAAACCAGAAGGTCACTGTCCCCACTGAGAGGGCTCCTGCACATTCCCCACATGGCTCTCATTCCAGTCAACCCGCCCCCTCATTGTGTCTTGCACTTTCACGCTGGAATATAAATTCCTTAAAGACAGGCACTAGTTCTTATTCATCCTATATCCCCAGAGCTGAACAGGATATTGAGCATGTAGAAACTGCTCAAAAATATCGACTGAATAAGTAACAACCCAGCCAAAGAAGTCTGTATCTTCTTTTTTCCTCATATCATCTAGACCAGTGGTTCTCAACCTTCCTAATGCCACGTCCCTTTCATGCAGTTCCTCATGTTGTGGTGATGGTTGGGGGTCACCACAACATGAGGAACTGCATTAAAGGGACGTGGCATTAGGAAGGTTGAGAACCACTGAGAACCACTGAGCCAGTCAGTACTTAACATGTCTTGAAGTTCATCGGCTATCTTTTGAGAAATAGAAGAATAGAGCTTCATGCAAAGCTCACTTTAAATTCTTCTGTTCACAAATGATTCTACTCAGTACATAAACGGTGGGTTTCCGGTCAGAACTCACTGTGTGCGAGCCCTGTGTACCTGGGCAAGCGAATGCGTTGCCCCTAAACCTGCTTCCCGCACCTGTGAAGTGGGGATGATGCAACAGTACTTTGGTGGAGGTCTGTGCTCTGCAATCCAAAAGCCATTAGCCCTTCTGTGACAGCTCAGGAGACCCGTGGCCAAGCCCACACCTTAGGAACCTGTGCAACCCCAGCCACAGTGACAAGCCTGGGACCCAGTCAAAGCCAGTGGCCACCGCCAGTCATTGTGAGCAATACTCGCATAGAGGCTCCCTCTTTCTGGCTGGATTTAAAACCCAGACCAGCCGAAACTGGTTTGGCTCAGTGGATAGAGCGTCGGCCTGTGGGCTGAGGGGTCCCAGGTTCGATTCCGGTCAAGGGCATGTACCTTGGTTGCGGGCACATCTCCAGTGGGGGGTGTGCAGGAGGCAGCTGATTGATGTCTCTCTCATCAATGTTTCTAACTCTCTATCCCTCTCCCTTTCTCTCTGTAAAAAATCAATAAAATATATATTTTTTTAAAAACAGACCATGTATGGCCTAGAGCCCTTACAGCCATCCTAACATAAAATGGGACCCAAGTGGTGACAGCTGCAGAGGGCACACTGAGAAATGGGGGAGAGAACTAAGTCCCGGTGATGATGCCTGGGTCCTGGATTCAGCCATACTTCAGGTACGGCTGAACTAAGGAGTTGTCAAAGCCAAAATAGTGTTTCTTCTTTTCCTTGACATAGTTTGACAGTTGCAACAGAACTGAGTCCTAATTAAAATAAATATAACCTGAAAAAATATCACAAAGATGAAATGAGATCCTCATGTACATACATATTGTACACCTGGTACATGGAAGCTACTCATGGCAACTGTGGTGACAGTTCATTGTTGTGGGGGAAATTTCCTGGCTTCTTCTAAGGGATCACTTTCAACCCACCTGCCCTGTCCTGGAATTTGACCTTCACGGATACTCTCTACCACGGTGACAGAGGCAGACACGGTGAGGACAAAGCTGGTCTGCCACCACTTCTTTAACCCACACCCGGGCAGACATCACCAATTGACCACAGCACTCCTTCCTCCCGAGTCTTGGATTCCCATTCAACCCAGCTCTCCCGGCAGCCACTACCAATCCATCCAAGATGACATGCAAAATGAAACCAATTGTCTCAGGTCCCGGACGGCAGATGGCAGTTTTTCTAGAAAGAACTAGGCAGGATATGACACGTGGTCTCTATCACGGTCTTCTCCATGTTTTTATTTGTTTACAGCCCTTTAAACATGTAAAACGCACGTTTGCTCTCTCCGGTGGCTCTAACTCCCTGCCCTAGAGCCTTGGCCCAGACTCGGAGGCTTTCCCATAGCACCGGGCACCGGCTTTTCCCCCTCGGTGGGGCTCCTGAGCTATAAGAAACGCTGCCTGGGTCAGCGGTGCCCATGCAGAACACACCGGACTAACAGAGGACTCTGAGGACCGGCGAGTGTCTGTTCTCCTTATACCAAGGCCAGGGCCAGCTGAAGGCCACTCTGGGGGAAGCCACAACCTAAGGAAGAGCACCAGGCCCATGCACGCGGTGACCTTCCCCTCGGCCTCCAGACCCAATCCACCGGGCCAGCTCCCCTTACAGACCTGGCCCTCATCCCCGCCACCAAGTCTGAGATGCCTGACCTTTTAATGAGGGAAGAAGAGAGCTCACCTCACTGCATTTCCCCAGGGTCAGTCTGACCCCTTACACTTCCAAAAATACCTCTGAAATGGTCCCAAGGTAATATGTCACAGGCCTTGGGACCAGTCTTTGACTCCTTAATATCGCCCAGTTTTTATTGGGGGGTAGTAGAGGTAACAGCCGGCTTAGTCCTGCCCTCTGTTACCCTCCATCTCTGTTTCTGCCTTTAGGAGAAAGAACTGAACTTTGCCTGACTGGTGTTCGTTTATTCATTCAACAAACATTTGCCAACATTCACAAGCCATCTCTCAAGGCACTTAGATGGGAAAGACCGATACTCGATGATGACGATGCTGTGAGAGGCACGTGCAGGGTGACGTGCCAGCATGAAGCAGGGGTAGCTGGGGGCGGGGTGCCGAGAGCTCCGCGGGGAAGCAGTGTCCCCGGAGTCCAGGAGGAAGAATGCATAGGAGCGGACCCCACAAAAATGAGCGGGAGGAGGACAGGTGCTGAGACTCAGGAGCTTGGGCCGAGGCGACCTCGGGGAGGCCTGGGAGAGGAGGCTGGTGAGGACACGGGGTGGGGCCATGAAATTCCATGGAGTCTGAACACTCTCCTGAAAGCCACAGACAACCTCTGAAGGCAGGTAAGCAGAATGGCAGGCTTAGATTTTTATTTTCAAAACAAGTGTTCTTGTTGCAGCTTAGAGAACAGTTGAAGCCATTCAGGCAAGAGGTCAGGAGGTCATGAACCAAACTGGTGACAACAACAACAAAAAAAGAGCTCAGGCCCAAACTGCTTTGGCTCAGTGGATAGAGTGTCGGCCTGAGGACTGAGGGGTCCCAGGTCAGATTCCGGTCAAGGGCATGTACCTTGTTGCAGGCACATCCCCAGTGCGGGGTGTGCAGGAGGCAGCTGATCGATGTCTCTCTCTCATTGATGTTTCTAACTCTATCCCTCTCCCTTCCTCTCTGTAAAGAAATCAATAAAAATATGTTTAAAAAAAAAAAAACAGCTCACACGTGTGCAGCAGCACTGAACAGTGACAAAGCCCTGTGAGAAGCACTTTCTGTGCACCGACCCCCTTGATCTTTACCACAAGCCTGAGATATCCGCCTCATGGCACAGATCAGGGAGCTGAAAGGTACAGTAAGGAGCCCTCCATCTGGGAATTATTCGGGTCCCCACTCAAACCCAGCGGCCTGGCTGCTGTCCCCTCCTCCCAGCTGGCTCTCCTGGCCCACGCCTAATGCAGCGGCTGCAGGACTGGACCCAGGTGGCTTCCATGAGGGAGGCTCCACGCAGCTTCCAGGGCTGGGTCACCGGTACCTGAACATCTGGGTTTCATCTTCCGGAAGAAGCCCTTCCCCCAAGTCTGCATCTAGCTCCCCAGGGTGCCTCCCCTCGCCCCTACACCCCTTCTCCTCTGCCATCCCTGCACCGTGCATTGGATCCTAAAACACAGGCTTCCTTCTGCTGGAGTGAAAAACACAAACCCCATCAGGGAACCCTGCTCTTGGCACGATGCCTCCTGAAGTCTGTGACTCTCAAATCAGACGGAACCGGGGAAACTCCAGAAGCGAGCTGGTGGGGCTTCCTCCTCGGCGGCGAGCACGACGACCCCGGCAGCCCTGCCCCTGCGGCTCCCGCGGCCGCCCCGCCCGCAGGGTGTGCCAGCCTTGGAGGCCGGCGGGGGGCGCGCAGGGAGAAGGAGTTCCCGGAGGGGGCTGTGCGCACAGCCCAGGGGCCGGCTGTCTTTCTCGGCCCCGGGAGCGTCTGCAGCGAGAAACGGGGGTGTGTTTCCTGCGACGACGGGCAGGGACACCTCCTGCCCCGCCCGGCCCGGCCCGCCCCCTCGGCACCGGCACATCCTGCTTCTCTGGAGCTAAAAATACACGGGCGGCGTGCGCTGCAAAGTGCCCGCACACTGCTCCCCAGCACGCCCCTTCCCGGGTCCCCGAGGGCGCCAGGCGCCGGCCGCTCAGGTCCGGAGTCTCCAAAACCGGGGCCCCGGCCTCCCTTCGCCGGCTCCCCAAGTCCCCCGCCCGGGAGGCCTCCGCCCCGCGCACACGCCTCCACGACGGAGGCCCCGGGAAGCAGCAGCGAGTGTCCCGGAGACCTCGACCCCCCGCGCGCCCCCGTCCGGGTGGAGGGAGGGATGCCCCCGAGGTGCCCCGGCCACTAGGCGCACGAACGCCCCCTTCCGACCCCGCGCGCGCGCCCCGGCGCGTCCCTCGCCAAAGTTGCTCTCTCCCTTTCTGCCATCCGCCTCCGGGGGCTTGGGATTTTGTTGTTTTTTCTTTCCCCTCAGAGAAGGCGCCTTGACTGGGCGAACTGAGTCAGGGCAGGGCTGCGGGGACCGGTCCCCAGGTCCCCAGGTCCCCAGGTCCCCAGGTCCCCAGGTCCCCAGGTCCCCAGGACCGCGCGCGCTTGCTGCCCACCCGTGCGCCCGTCCCCGCCGCAGCCGCTCCCGGCGCCGCCGCCCCCCCGCATGCCCGCCCCGGCGGCTGCACCTCCGGCCCCGCTCCGGCCCCGGCCCCGGCGGAGCGGAGGGCAGGCGCTGCGCGACTCACCGCCTCGGCTGCTCCCGGCGTCTGTGTCGTCGCCGCGGGGCGAGGCGGCGGAGAGGCGGCGGCAGAGGCGGCGGCAGCGCCTGCCCTCCGCCCGCCCCCCGGACAGCGCTGCCGCCTGCCGCGCCCCCTCCCCAGCCTCCCTCCGCCCCGCGGCGGCCCCGCAGGTGGTCTCCGCCCTCCGCCCCCCAGAGACAGGGAAGCCCAGCCGAATTGTGGGGTTTGCAGGTGCAGTCGGTGCCCCCCACCTTGCCCCGGGTGCAGCCGGGGTGTACCCCGTCCTAGCCCACCGCCCAGGTTTCCGGCTGGCGGCAGTGGCACGGTCCAAGGGGTGTCAGGTGGTCGTGGGGAGGTCGGATTCAAACCACAGCACCTTTTTCTAGGCTTCAGTTGGGGCGGGGGGGATGGGTGGGAGGGGGACAGGGAGGGAAGAGGGGGTGGCTGTAGTCGCTGCTGGGTGCAGAGAAGTTCGAGGGGGGCCTTGGAAGGACGTGCTCACACGGGCCAGGGGGCTGCTCTGGCCTAAAGGAGTGTTTTCTGTAGGCAGAGCCTCCGTGAGCCCTTTGGGGGGGTCTCTTAACCAAAGCTGGGGAGCAGGCCGGGGTCACCCACTCCAGGATGCCACCCCACCTTCCATCTCCACTGGAGATGCGCGGAGCAAATGTCAGTGCATTCAGCCAACATCGACCGAGTGGCTGCCCGCACACGTTTTGTCTCGCTCTGTGGGCCACTGTCAAAAAGCCACTGTGACTTCTTGTGTTTGTCAGCCCCGGCGACATTTCCAGAACCCAGAGCAGGTCTCAGCAGCCACTTAAGAGTCACTGATTTAAATTTTTGCTGGGCAGCTGATCTCTGTTTCTCTATCATCAGTGTTTCTCTCCCTTCCCCTCCCTTTCTCTCTCTCTAAAAACCAATAAAAGTATTTAAAAAAAAAAAAGTTTGCTGGTTAAAAATAACAAAAAAGGCACCATGTAAAGCGGTCCAGTCACCAAAACCTGTCCGTGTTTGTTAGATGATGACAAAATCTTTTAATCTCACTGGTCATAGAGATGACAGTTACCTGTAAATCCAAACAGCTGCAACTCTGATTTGAAAATCAAGTAAAAGGCTCGCCCTCCTCTTCAATTCTGCCTTCAGTTTCCTAATTGTTTACTCCTGCGGGCAGCAATCTTTGACAAACAGGCCAGTAACCTCTTGGATATTGAAACTTCGTATGGATCCCATACCTACACACTGGAACCACATTGTTTTTTCATGCGAGGCCTGGGGCTCGCCCCTAGAGGTTCTGATTTAGCCGGGCCAGGGTGCAATGTTTTTCCTTGGGCCCCAGGAGAGTCTGGTGAACCGCCAGTTGGAAACTGGGGATTAGCCAATCGCCAAACAGAGCCGGAGGCAACGGGATACAGAAGAAGGAAGATTTGGAGCCAGGAAAGGTCCCAGCAGGTGCTGCCAACTCCAATGTCCCTAAGGGATAAGAGGCGGCAACAAAGAAGGGACTGAGGCTGGGTGTCCAGGGAAGGGCTTCATGCCGTAAAGAGAACAGGTTCATGTTTCTACCCGGGTAATGCAGGTCCCATGTGGCCACCGAGTTGGGCATTTCTTGTTGTTATTGGTGGTTTTTTTTCCATTTGATTTTGGTTTTTCTTTTGCAGAGAAGCCAGAAATCCACATTTAATGTGAACTCTTCTCATTTTAAAATGCGAGTCACTAATTTTTTTAAATGTTTCAGTGCTCTGTGGGTTAAGGAAGGTTTGTGGGCCAGGAGGAGCCCCAGATCAGTAGCTGGTCAGCTGGTCTGGACCGGGTGGGGCTGGGGCTGCCTCCACGCACTGCAGGAAGAACCTGGTGGGTCAGACGCGGGAGTGGGAAGGTGGCAGCGTCTCTGAGTGATTTTAAAACCCATTTTCTTTATTTTTAATTTTGCTTCCATGATCTCTGCTTTTTATATTTTCAAAAAGCTTGAAATATAATTTATATAGCATAAAATTCATCCATTAGAGTATACAATGTAATGGTTTTTTTTTTTAATTTCTTTATTGATTTCAGAGAGGAAGGGAGAAGGAAAGACAGACAGAAACATCAATTATGAGAGAGAATCATTGATTGGGTGCCTCCTGCACACCCCCTACTGGGGATGGAGCCCGCAATCCAGGCATGTGCCCTTGGCCAGAATCGAACCTAGGACCTTTCAGTCTGCAGGCTGACGCTCCATCCACCAAGCAGGCTAGGGCACAATGTAATGTTTTAGTCCATTCACAGATTTGTACAACTATCACCACAATCAACTTTAGAACTGAATTTGATCATCCGCAAAGGAAATGCTGTTCCTGTTAGCACTCATCCCCTTCTTCCTCCCAACCTCCATCCTTAGCATCCACTAATCTATAATTCATGTCTCTAAAATTGCCTATTCGGTACATTTCATTAAATGAAGTCTTCAAATAATATGAAGTCTCTTGTGACTGGTTTCTTTAACTTAGCATAATGTTTTCATGGTTCATCCATGTCATCAGTACTTCCTTTTTATGAACAAACCAGAGGCCTGGTGCATGAAAATTCATGCACTGAGGTAGGGGTCCCTCAGCCTGGCCTGCCCCCTCTCACAAACTGGAAGCCCTCAGGAGTAGGAGACAACCTGGTGATCAGGGGAAACTTCCACATAGAAACTTACACCTGAAGGTCCGTACCATATTATTCACAGTGGATATTATCCTATCTAATAAAGAGGGAATATGCTAATTGACCATCACACCGCTGCTGCTGCCACTGCCAGCAATGCAAGCCTCAGGCAGCCCTGGGCAGCAGGGTAGCCACCATCTGATACTTGCCTGCACCTCAGGGCAGGCCCAGCTGTGTCGTGTGCCTGCCACTCTGGCGTGGCTGAGGGGACTGGGCACCGCCATCTTTGAGGTCTTGGTAGTCAATTAGCATCTTCCCTCCTTATTGACTGTGGGCGCCACCATCTTTGTGAGGGTGTGATGGTCAATTAGCATATTCCCTCTTTATTAGATAGGATAACATCCATTGTGAATAATATGGTATGGACCTTCAGGTGTGAGTTTCTATGTGGAAGTATTTTTTTATTCCTCTTGAGTGTGTATCTAGGAGTAGAATGGCTAGGTCACAGGGTAACTCGATGCTTAACATCTTGAGAAATTGCCACGCTGTTCTCCAAAGGAGCTGCACCCTATTGCATTCTCATCAGCCGTGTGTGAGGGCTGCAGTTTCTCCACATCCTCACCCACCCTTGTTATTCTTTTAAGTTATTCCATCCTAATGGGAAGTACTATCTCATTGTGGTTTTGATTTGCATTTTTCCTGGTGGCTGAGGATACTGATCAGCTTTTCATGTATTTACTTTCTTAGAGAAATGTCTTTTCAGACCCTTGGTCCATTTTTTAACTGGGTCGTTTGTCTTTTTATTAGTCTTTTTGTTATTCAGATATTAGAGTTCTTTAAATATTCTGAGCATATTTTTAAGCTATATAATTTGCAAATACTTCCTTATCAGATATATAATTTGCAAATATTTCCTCCTGTGGGTTGTCTTTTCATTTTTCTTGGTGGTATCTTCTGAAGAACAAAAGTTTCCATTTTAATGAAGCACAGATTATCTACGCGTTCTTTTGCTGTTTGTACTTTTGGGGTTGTCTCTACAAAGCTTTGACTAATTCGAGGTCACAGAGATGTATACCTGACTAGTGGACCCTACTTTTTCACATCCTCCTTAACTGTGTGACGGTAGAAATGGGGAATACTGAGACAACTAGCCTTAGGCTTGTGGTCAGAGTCTTGGATCTGATTTACCCAGACAGCTCTCTCTCTCCACAGCATTTGGTCAACTTTGGGCACTGCACCTCAAGTTTTTGGTAAGGAAACTGAGTATATAAATGTTGGAGTAGCGAGGCCAACAATAGCATGTATTTATTCACCCACTCCACAGATTTTTCCTGAGGGCTTCCTATGTGCTTGACACTGTTCTGGGTTCTCAGGATACATGAGCAGCACTAGAGGAGACAGACACAATCCATGCTCTGGTGAGGTTTGCAGTTCCATGGCGGGGAGGCAGGAGATGAAGAGCAAGATGCATAACTCATAAGTGCCGCATCGAAAATGTATATGCATGCTGGGACAGTCAGGGAAGAGGCAGGCAGAGTCCACACGGTGCCAGGCTCTAATTGGGAGGGGAAAAGACACAGCTTATTCTGCAAACACAAAGAAATCAAAGGTGATTGAAACTTCGTGGGTGTTGGTGGCCAAACTCCCTGGAAAGCAGAGCTGGAGCAATAGGTCAGGTGCTGAGAGTTTATCGGGAAGTGAAACCCCAGGGAAAAAGAACCCAGAGAAAACAGGAGTGAGCCAGGAAAAGAGGTGGAACACCGATAAGGAGGTGTGTTACCCAGCGCCTGGACGGCAGAGTCTGCAGGAAGCGCCATGGGTTTCTATGCGGCAGTATGGAGGCCTCCGCTGAAGAAGGACCCCAGAGGAAGGTGCTGATTTCTGGTCTTCGGAGAAGCAGTGTCATACTCCTGAAGCCGCCATCGTCTGTCAGAGGTGATGAGGAAGAGCGCTGGTGTGGTGGGAAGAGGAAAAGTCAAGTTGCAGGCTCCTTACTCCCATTGGCCGATGTTAACTTATCAACTGAGTGGTCACCAAGCAGGTGCCTGGGAAGTACCAGGCAGGTCCCAAGGTGGAAGGCAAAAGGTACATGGTGGGAGGTGAGGCGGCTTGAAGGACCGGAAGCAGCGGTCACAGTGAGGTAGTCTGAGATGGTGTGACAGCAGTAGCAGCAGCCTGGCCCCGTGACCACAAACCACTGCTAGATTTTTCTAGTAAACTGGTGCTGCATCCTCAGTACAGCGGGCAAGGGGGAGAGTGAGGTATGGTCAGAGAAGGGCAGGGCCAGACCATGAGTCATTTAGCAAGTCAGGATAAAGAACATAGCATCTATTTTAATTTGATTTTTATGCTAAGAACACAAGGTCATGGAAGGCTCTTTATACATTTATGTACCATCACATTTTCTCTTTAAAAGAACAGCTCTGCGCATTTTGATAAATGTGTATATGTGTAACCATCACCACCATCGAGATCTGAAACAGCACCATCGCCCCAACAATGCTACTGTCCCTTGTAGTCAAGCCCTCCCCGGTACCCTGACCCTGGCAACCGTCGATGTGTTGTCTCCATAGTTTTGCCTTTTCAAGATTATCTCATCAATGGGATCGTACAGTGTAGAGTCTTTGAAGTCTGGCTTCTTTCACTTAGCACAATGCAAGTGGGATTCATCTGTGCTGTTGAGTGCATCATTGGTTTATTCCTTTTTATGGTATGAATGTATCACAGGTTGTTAATCCATTCACCAGTTGAAGGAAATTTAAGTTATTTCCGTTTGGGGGGCAGTTATGAATAGAGCTACTGTAATTTTGTGTGAACAGTGTTATCATTTCACTTGGGTAAACATATGGGACTGGGCTGGCTGGATCCCACGGTAAGTGTGTGCTTACCTTTATAAAAAACTGCCATTATGTTGTACACCTGAAACTAATATAATTTTTACGTCAATTATACCTCAATAAAAAAATACAACTAAATAATAAAAAATAAGTAAACTGCCAAGCTGCTTTGAAATTGCATTCCTGGCAGCAACATCTGAACGTTCCAGTTGTTCTGCAATTCATTTCAGGACTTGACACCTCTAGGTTTTTGTTGTTTTGTTTTTAGTCACATTAAATAGTGGGGTAATGGTTTGAATTTGCATTTCCTTATTAACTAATGACATTGAGCATCTTTTCATGTGTTTATTTGCCACCTATTTAATTCTGTTGAAATGTCTTCTCAAAATGTTTCCTATTCTTTAATTGGTTCATTTGTTTGCTTATTAATGAGTTTAAGTGTTTTTTGTGTATGCTGGATACAAATCCTTTGTCAGTTATGTGACTTGCAACTATTTTTCTCCCACGCACCGTCTTGTTTTTAATATATTTTTATTGATTTTAGAGAGGAATGGACAGAGAGAGTAGAAACATCAACAATGAGAAAGAATCATTGATCAGCTGCCCTCTGCAAGCCCCACACTAAGGATCGAGCCTACAACCCAGGCATGCATGCACCCTGACCAGAAATCGAACAGTGAACTCCTGGTTCACAGGTTGATGCTCAACCACTGAATCCCGCTAACCGGACCACATATGCCATATCTTTTTATTATTTTACCGTGGTCTTTCGCAAAGCAAAAGTTTAAACTTTGATGAAATCTAATTCATACATTTTTAATGTATCATCCTTATGGTGTTATATCTCTTTACCTAATTCCAGGTCACAAATCGTTTCTCTTAAAAGTTTTATAGTTTTACATTTATACTTAAGTCTCTGTCCATTTTGAGTTAATTTTTGCATAAGGAACCAGGTATAGAACAAGGTTCATCTTTTTGCTTATCGATATCCAATTGTTCTAACACCCTTTATTGAAAAGACTACCTTTTCTCCATTTAATCATCTTGCAATCAGTTGACCCTATTGGTGTGGATTTATTTCTAGAGTCACTATTCCATTCCAATGATCTATGTGCCTGTCCTGTCAGACCACTCTGTCTTGGTTACTGTCGGTTTCTAACAAGTCTTGAGATCAAGTGGTGCTCATTCCATAACTTTGCTCTTTTTTTTCCCCCCCAAAAAAATTGTCTTGGTTATTCTATAATCTAGTTCCTTTGCCTTTCTGCATATACTTTAGAATACTTTGTCAAATACCTACAAAATTTCTATTAATATTATGATTGTGTCTACATTGAATCTATAGACCAATTTGAGGATAATTAGCAGCTTAACAATGTTCAGTTTTATAATCCAGGAAATATTTATCTATTTAAGTCTTCTTTGATTTCTTTCAACAGTATGTTGTAATTTTGAACATGAAGATGCTACACATTTTTATTAGTTTTATAACTATGTATTTCTTTTCCTATTCTATTAAATTTTAATTATTTACAACTTGTACATAGAAATATGATTTGATCCTCTTTTTTTGTATGTTGATCTTGTATTCTATAGCCTTGATAAATTCACTTAGTTCTGGGAACTTTTTTTTATAGATTTCTTGTGATTTTCTTTGAAGACAACCATGGCATTGGTGGATAGAGAGAGTTCTATTTCTTCTTTTGCCTTTTATTTCTTTTACTTGTCTTATTGCACTTGATAGATCTTCCAGTTCTATGTTGAATGGAAGTGGCAAGAGTCCTTGCCTTATTCCCAATCTTAAGGGGTTAAGTATTCAGTCTGATTAGGTGGTATTTTGGGTTGTCTTCCTTGGAAGAAGTAAGGGGTGTCTTTTAAATCTATATTTTTTTAAATCGACCACCACATACTCTATAAGTGATTCCGATGTCCAGATAGATTGGTGAGATCTGTGGGTCTGTAAGATCTCTTTGCTTCCTAACGGCTCTTAAATTCAACAAGCTCTTTTACTCAACAAATATTTACTGAGTGTTCTTACATGTCAGTCACAGTTTTAGGCCCTCTCTCTACAGGAAGTGAAGTTCAGTACTGGTCCTCGCTAATCTTAAGGTCTAATGGGGGAGACTCCCACAGAAGCCTGTGTGACAGTGAAGTGTCAGTGCCTACTGAAGGTATGGACTTGCTTTACTCACTCTTAATTTCCTAGGTTCTTGAAGAAGGGATGAATGTCCTGCTGAATTCTAACTGAAGCCACAGTGTCTTGGGTCCTCACAACCACCTAAAGACAGTCTTTTCTGGATTTTTCCCAACAAGGAGTTTTTCTCTTGGTTATGGAGCCTCAGAATTTGTGGACTCCCTTTGAGATAATTTGAGCTTGTCATGTTAATTAGGACTTTTTAATTTCACCTCAGATCTCTTTTTTCCTCTTCACCTTACAAGGGTCTTATTTCTGCCCTGGTATGGCTCAGGGGATTGAGCATAATCCCATGTACCAACAGGTCATTAGTTTGATTGCCGGTCAGGGCACATGCCCCGGTTTTGGGCTCAGGGAGGCTGCCAAACAATGCTTCTCTCTCTCCCTCTCCATTCCTCTCTCCCTAAAAATCACTTCTTAAAAAACATGTATTTTAAAAAGAGTCTTATTTCTTTTAAATGCCTCTTGTTTCATCTCCAATCAGCAGTGATCATATCTTTACACCCGACATTTAGATCGTGTTTTTCCTCCTACATGTGCATCTAATAATATATCTTCATTTAATTATAGCTCATGCCCACTAGCTAAGGATAAATTGACAAACCCCATGAAAATCACATCATCGCTGGGGTGGGGGAGATTTTTACTAAAATGGACTATCCCCTGCTGCCAACACAGTACTTTTTCATCTCTGAAACACATATGTAAAGAAACAGACCAATGACATTTGACAGTGGTGGCTGAGTGACCCGTTATTTTCTAAATGTTCTTATCGATAGTGACTTTCTAAAATTAGTAATTTCCACCCACTAATACATTTAACCATAATGATTTTGTTTAGTCTGAAAGGGTTTTGTAGAAAACAAATGGTAGGACATCCCTAAGTTTGGAAGAAAATGTTATGGGAGAAAATGATTCAATTCAGAAAACTTTGGCCATTAACTTTTATTTTTCTAATGGTTAGGAAAGGCCTCATTTTTCACTGTTAATGTAACACACTTCAACCCATTTATTTATTGTGCCAGGCCTGAGGAGGTTACAAAGATACAGCAGCTAGTTCCCCTACTCAGGAAACTCTTTAATAGAGGAAAGAGACACATAAACAGATGATGGCATTGCAATGTCATGGGCAGAGAACAGCCTTCTGTGGAAGTTCAGAAGAGGGGTCTCTAATGCAGACCCAAGGTGAGCAAACTTCTTGAAATTCTAAAATAAAACCAGTGGACATTCACTGAGCATGTGCTCTGTGCTAGGCACTCTTTTAAGCACATGGCACACATTTAGCACATTCAATCTTCACCAAAAGCCCACGAGAGAAGTACTACTAGAGTAGTACACTAGAGGCCCGGTGCAGGAATTCGTGCATGGGTGGGGTCCGGTGGGCCCGCCTGGATCAGGGCCAATTGGGCACAGCTGGCTGAGGGGAGGGGCAATGGGCGGTTGGTCAACCAGCCCTGCCCCCTAGTGGAACTCCTGGTTGAAGGGACAATTTGCATATTAGCCTTTTATTATATAGGATTAGCAACTGAGGTTTTTAATAAGATGAATGACTTGCCCATGGTCACACAGCTCTGAAGGTGCTGGGTGGGAATCCAGAGGAAGGTTATCAAGCATACAAATGGCCCCTCAGAGATGCCCCATCCTAATCCCAAAACCCATGACTATGGTACCCTACATGGCAAAGAAGAATTAAAATTGCAGAGAGATGTAAGATTGTTAATCTATTGGCTTTAAACCAGGGGATTATTTTAGGTTGTCCAGATTGGCCAAGGCAATCATAGGGATGCTTAGAAATAGGAGAGAGAGGCAGAAGAAGAGACAAAAAGAGACGTTAGCCACAGAAAATTAGAGGCCTGTCGCACTGGGGGCGTGAAGATGAAGGAAGGGGTCCCCAAGTGAAGGAATGCGGGTGGCCTCTAGAAGCTGAAGAGACAAGGAAACAGACTTTCCCCTAGGGCCTCCGGAAAGCAACACAGCCCTGCCGGCACCTCGATTCTAGCCTGTGGCAGACCTCTGACTCCAGCGCTGGGAGATAATCCATGTGTGTTGTTTGAAGCCACCGTGGTGGTAACTGGTTACAGCAGCCCCAGGAAATGAATAATACAAGGCCAGATCTTTCTCCTGTCAGAGCTCAAGGCCTTCACCCCGGAATCCTCTTCCTGAGTCCTTGTTTTTTAATGCTTTTATTGTTTTTAGAGAGGGAGGAATGGAGGCAGGAGAAAAACACGCCCTGTTAGGGATGGAGCCCACAACCCGGGCATGTGCCCTGATCAGGGATCAAACTTCTTGCTGTGTACGACGCCCAACCAACCGAGCCACACTGGCCAGGGCCTCCTCCCCAGCTTTAACATAGAAAAACATAAGCCGCTGCCGAGACCGGTTTGGCTCAGTGGATAGTGTCGGCCTGCGGACTGAAAGGTCCCAGATTGGATTCCAGTTGGGGGCATGTACCTTGCTTGCGGGTACATCTCCAGTGTGAGGCGTGCAGGAGGCAGCTGATCGATGTCTCTCTCTCATTGATGTTTCTGACTTTCTATCTCTCTCCCTTCCTCTCTGTAAAAAATCAATAAAATGTATTTTTAAAAAAAGAAAAGAAAAGAAAAACATAAGCCGGGATTGCTGCATGTATAGTTTGCAATATCTGGCCCCAGATTTCCTCACCTTATTCGTGTCTACTCTGAAAGGCGGCAGCATCTCCACGAGGCCCTCCTGTCCTCTCTCCCCACCCCCTTCCTGTCCTCTCTCCCCACCCCCCTGGGCATTGCTCAGAGCCTCTCTAATTCGCCTGGAAACCAGCGGGATTCACGATGTACCGATGTTCTTCCACCACACTGCCGACAATGGCGAAGGAAGCAATAAGCAATGAGCCGAGACCTGAAAGGAGCAATATTTTCCTCACTGATTCCCATCAACCAAGCTATCACCCCGGCACCCAGGACGCCCAGGCCGGCAGCGTTTGGTGGGGTGAACACAGTCTAAGCATCCTCGACTGAAGAAAGAAAAGAGCTTCTCTCCCTGCCTATTCAGGTGTCTGCCTTGCCTGCAACTCCCCAAAAAATGAGTGAAGAGGGTATGGGAGACCATGTTTGCTGGTCCGCGGTCGGCTGCAGAGCTGCTGAGACCCCGAGAGCCAGTGCAGAGGGAGGGTCCCTCGCCTGCTTCACCAGCGCCAGCTGCTGAACATGTGACCGCCTCCACAGACGCTCTCACAGCCTGCAGCATCCTCTAGCTCTCCCGTCCTGGAGCGCTGTGATAGTGATAATCATAGGGATAAAATCTAAATATAAAATAAGAATGGGGTGTGACATATTAGAGAGTGGATTGAAGTGTGAACGCCCTTAAAGGAGATGTGCATGTAAGAGACAGATAAAGAAGCTTGTACCTCACATGTAAAGACCAGATAGCAGGACCCCTGGGACCCGCTGATAAGACACACTGAAGGCGTCTGCTTGAGCACATAAGAGAGAGCAAGCCCCTAAAGAGATGAGAGCCGCTTGTCTGCTCCTCCACAGACGGTCGCTCTCCGCACCCCTCCCTGCATCCTGCCTGCGCTCTGCGCTCTGCCGTGGACCCTGGGTCCGAACCTGAGCCACAAGCCGCAGCCTCTACAAGATGCCGAGCAACAACTGCAACGTCCAACGTCCAGTGTGTGTGTCTGTCGGCGCGGATCTCCGGGCGGCCTGCCGAGGTCTGGACACCACCAGGGCTCTGGTACATAAACCATGTGCGATCCGTGCCTTGCCTGTCTGTCTCCTGTGCCATTTATGCTCGGCCAATATTTAATAAGTGCTCTTGGCCACCTGTGCTTGCGCCCCTAGAGAAATTCTGGGACAAGCGCCCGCAGTGAAGTGCAACTAACTCGAAAGCCTGCCAGCAGGCAGCCGGGGTGCCCAGCTCCCGCCCTGAAGTCATCCTGCTGGCGCCGGGGTCTCCAGAGCTGACAGTTACACCGTCAGGAATACTGTGATCCCGTTGTGATCCCGTTGAAGGTGATTACATAACAGAAGTGGATCGATACCGTAAATCAGACTGTCTCGCCACCTGCCTCCCGCCCCGCAGCTGGCTCCCTGCGCCCCGCTGGTCCCTCTGCCGGTGCGTCCAGAGACACCGCCTTTCCTCCGGCCTGGGAGGGCCAGACTGCAGCGGAGGCTGCCATTCCGCTCGCAGGCCCTGAGGGCAGACAGACACGCACCGTCAGCAACCAAGAAACAGAGACCTCCCCAGCTCATGTGCTGGCTCCTCGGCAAGTCCTTAGGCCCCCCAGACAGCGAGCATTCCATTACCGGACACTGAGGACGGGGTGGAGGACAAACACCTGCCGGGTTGCACTGTACGGCAGAGGCTGGCGCTGGGTGCAGAGGAAAGAGGGGGTTTGGCTAAAATCAGAGAAGTCTTCACGAAGGAAGCAGTCGGGCCTCTATCCCTTGTTCGGTTAGTAATTACTGAGCGCCTCCCCTGTGCAAACCCCCGGGCTGGGTCCCAGGGGGACACACAGGTGAGTCTGAATGTGGGCTCTCGTTAGAACAGCTGGCGACGTGGCGGGGCTGCCCAGAAGGACCCGGGCACCTGAGCTCTCGTTCGAGCTGTGCCAAGCTCGTCTTCCTCCTTCCCGGCCGCTGCCCTGCCTTTACTCTTGAGGGTCGCCCGAGGAGGAACACATGAGGCCAAAAAGGGGGGAGAATTCTGAGTTTACTAGGTCATCTGGATGCCAGAGGGGCTGAGCCCCCAAATGGCACCAGCCCCCAAAGACGGGGAGTCGGGGGTTTTTAAAAAAAAGGACTCCAGGCGGGCTTTTTCTGGGCGGAGAATTCTCTGTGCAGGTCCGGATTTTGGAAAACTCTGGAGGGGAGAGATAACGGTCTTAGCAAGTGGAATGTGGCCTACGCAAGTGGAATGTCCACTGTGAAGGGGCCTAAAGGTCAGTTCCCAGGGGAGGGGACATCGATTCAATTTTTTTGATCAGACCTAACGTTTACTTTTCTGCCTCTTGGCACCTGTGTTCCCAGACTTTGGACTTCTCACCCCAAGTCCGGGTGTGCTCTCCCCCTCTTCCCTCCCCATCATGCCCCTTCTCTTCCTACATCGCCCGCCCTCAGACAGGCCTTCATCACACCTAATGTAGCCTCATACACAGAGGCACCCAGAGGTCCAAGTACTCTTATCACATCACCCGGTTTTCTTCTTTCATGGCCGTTATCATCATCTGTACTTAGGTCATGTGTGTTTACTTTGTCACTGTCTGTTCTGCCACCGCCACCTGCCGCGAGAAAAGCTCTCTAAAGGGCAGGGACCTTACAGGTCTCACTCACCACCATATTGCTAATGCCTATCCCCTACGCCTGTGCATTCAACAACAAATGTGTAATTAAGCAGTACCAACACAAATTATGTGTAACTGTTGGACCTCAGAGGAAGGATTGGCTACATCCAACTGGAAAGATCCGAAAAGGCTTTATAGGAGTGGTACGTTTGGAGCCGAAGCTTGAAGGATGAGCAGCGTTTGGGAGGCAAAAGGTACAGAGTGACAGCGTGCAGGAGGGAGGGAGGAAGCGATAACAATATTGCTCCCAAAAGACTGGACCGGTAGCCATCACTATCCGTTCCATCATCCACTCAGAACCTAGGATTTTGAAAAGAGGACATTTTGTAGTTCTTTTCTTAAGACAATGGTTTAAAAATTGAGCTATATACTCCCCTTCCCACACAGCTTGGCTGGTGGTGGAGTGGAGAGGGGAGTGTTAATTTAGGCTTACCTTCTCCACCTCTCTCACCTCCCAAGCCCCCACCCCCATTCAACCATATCAACTTTCATCTATTTTATCTGCTAGTATTTTTTGTTTTTGTTTTGTTTTGAAATATCTTCTTATCCATTTCAGAGAGGAAAGGAAAGAAAGAGAGATAGAAACATCAATGATCAGAGAGAATCATTCATCAGCTGCCTCCTGCCTATGCCCCACTGGGGATCGAGCCTGCCACCTGGGCATGTGCCCTGAGGAGGAATCGAAAGGTGGCGCTCAACCACTGAACCACCACAGCTGGGCTCTGCTTGTGTGTTTAAGTAAGATTTTATTTGGGGAAATTATACCATCTTTCTTTGTCTTTTCTACATGACAATTAGACTATGTATGTATCTTTTGTTTTTGTTTTCAGTTCTCATGGGAAAATATGCAAGTTTTTTCCTCTCTAATAAAATTTAGCTTTAGAGATTTGGATACCTATACCATATGCAGATTTTTCAGTGTATCCATTCTTTTAAGAAGATAATGTTTTTTAAATATGGATTTTCTCTTATTTCCTATAGATTCTATGAGCCATAGATAGATATATTTGCAAAGTATGTGTATAATTATGTTGAAAGAGACCACTGTATCAGGGACATGTTTAAGGAAATGGAAATGGAGAAAGTGCATTTAATATATCTAGGTAGAAAAAATCGCCTTCCAGGTACTGGGACAGTGTGCTAAATTTGAAGAATGACTTGAAATAAATGGAGTAGCTTTAAAATATTCTGAACTGCGTTCAAAAAGGTAATTATTGACACACTCTCCCTCTCAGGAGCCACCAGCACCTCTCCCTTCTCCCTCCTCTTCTCCCACATGCATACATCTCCCAAACTGTGAGGGACCCCACCAGACTCTCAACCAGGGGAGCAATGGCAGTGGGAGCTTGTCTCTGTGAGAACAAACAAATCATCTTTTCCGTCAAAGCACAGTTTAGACAGCCACCATTGTGGTCTGCATGACTTGGCAGCTGCCATGTTGGCCACATGGCTTGCAGCTCCCCTGGGGGCCGCCATCTTGAAACAGCAAAGGCCAACCTCTCCTTTTGAGTTAGCCAATCACAAAAGACTGTGCACCTGAGCTCCAATCAAGAGCAAAGGACAGGTCACATGCGCAAGGGATTATAAGACTCCCGAGCAGCCCACCTGCTCGGGGTGCGGGCACTTCCAGACTACGTGTGCACACCCTTCTACGTAGAAGTGAAGATGTTTGCCTTGCTGCCTGGCTCCCTGTTTTGGGTTCTACCAGGACCCCTGACTTAGGGGGGGCTCGCCTTATTCCTAACATCCCTGACTAACTCCCTGAACCTGACCCCAGGCCCCCTTCTCTCGGACTCTCCGGTGAGCTGACTGCAGCCCTACTTGGCTCACTTTCCTATCATGTTTTGGAGAAGGGCTCTACCCTAGCCCTTCCTTGTCTCTTGGTCCCCAGCTTTAAGAAGCGCCCTCTCAAAATCACCTGGGCACGAAATGTGAACTCTTTCCTGCATGAAGAATCCACCCACTACAGGCCGGCCTGAGGCGGCTCCCTGTCCAGTAACAAAATAACTCAATTAAGAAACAGGCAAAAGATTTCAACAGACATTTTACCAAAGAGGACATGTAAATGGTTAATATGCTCATGAGAAGATGCTTAATATCATTACTCATCAGGGAAATGAAAAAAAAGATAATTATTAAAATTCAAAGTGTGCTTATCAACTCTGACATTTATGTTACATTCCGCTTTTGACATCCTGCTAGTAATTGTTTCCAAATCAAAAGGAGAGTCAATGATTCTTATCCTGTGACTCAAATACCAATGTCTCCATAGATTACATCTTATATTTCCATTTAAAAAATACCCTCTTGGAGGGTAGGCGGGGGAGAGTGGGTAGGTGGGAAGTAATCAACCAAGAACCTTGTATGCATATATTCATGGCCCATGGCCACAGACAGTGGAGCGATGTGGCGGGGGTGGGCAGGGGGGCTGTGGATGGGGGTGAGGGCAGGCTGAAGGGGTTCAATGGGGGAAAAGGAGAGGACATACTTTCGACAATAAAGAATTATTTTTTTTAAAGAATTATTTTAAAATAAAATTTAAAAAGTCACTCCTGCACAAACCCTTATCGGCCATGGCCTAGTTAAGAAACACTTCGCTTCATTCTTGACTGGTATTAAGAACTTATACATCCAAAAAGATTCAGAATACTGCTTTTGATCAAGCCTTACCTGACCTTAGAGGTTGCACTTCTGCTACAGCAAATTCCCGAGTAATAAAATCGTATGATGGTAAGTCTCACCTATCTAAGAGCCCATTCTAATAAAATAATTTGGAGTTCAACTACAAAGGGATTTGATGAATAGTTTTCATATCTTGGTGAAAAGTTATGGGAGAAACACTGGTGATCTGACAGAGAGATACAAATTTAGGATTATAGGTCAGGGTATTTCCAGGGTTCTCTTGTCCCATCAGGCTACACACACTCCTGCTGGTGCTGCCTTTCCTATTAGAAAGCTTTGGTTTCTGTCTCCAGTTCACCAAGGCGTGCAGCAGGGAATGCCTGCCCCTCAAACCCAGACACCCCATGACCCAGAAGCATCTGGCTTAATAGAATGGTGGAATAGCCTGCTCCCATTTATTTAAGGGAAAAACCATAACGCTTCTTCCTTCTTCCTTCTTCCTGCTGTGCTGCTGAAAATCAGAACTGATTCGAGAAAGGAGGATCCGTGCCTTTC
This sequence comes from Lasiurus cinereus, assembly GCA_011751065.1. NCBI lineage: Eukaryota > Metazoa > Chordata > Mammalia > Chiroptera > Vespertilionidae > Lasiurus > Lasiurus cinereus. The sequence goes on along the minus strand of JAAGEH010000297.1, from coordinate 14,442,051 downwards.
TTTGTCTGTGGGCTGCTCTTTGAAGAAATCCCCAGACATTTTCTCTGGACTGAAGAGAGACGGTACAAAGTGCAAGAAGCCATGGCAGGATGGTGAGATAGAATGTAGGCAAAATCTTTCCCTGGACCTTAAAAGTACGTTTTTACATTGTCCACTAAAAAAAAAAATGTTTAGCTCCCTCCAGCCAGTCACAATGAAATCTAGGGGCAAACCGCCAAATCCATCTTCAGCTATGTTTCTTTCAAATGGATTCTGTCCTTAATCTGCCAACATTAACATTCACTGCCATTCGCATAAAGTGTGAGGATCTGGGGTGAGGATCTGGGGGAAGAACATGACACAAGATAATTTGCGAAATTGACTGAATTATCAAAGGTGAGTCTTGGATCTATTTGTTCTGCTAAAGCAGACTCAGAAATTGTTCTTGGAGACCGACACTAATGTTACAGAGAACCGGAATAATCAAACAATGTTCGGAGAGTTTGGAGTTACATTTATTACACACGGGTCCAGAGGAAAAATGTTTCTCAAATTCTGGGCCCCAACATGCAGACATTTTCCCTATTTATATGTTTTTACCTTCTTTGTCTCCCAAATATGGGATGTTTCCCGCCCCTTTTGCAAATTCTTAAAGAATTTGTGCTAGAGCCTTGAGACCTCAACCAGAGGCCTGGCCTGGTGCCAGCACTGATAATTTTGTCCGGAGAAGGTTTAATGGCCTCGCTGGAGTGAGAATAGTCTCATTTTCCTTATTATTTAAGCAAGCAAACATTCACAGAAGCCAAACAGCAAGGTTAAAATTTCAAACAGCAGTTTCTATATAAGATGGATGCTTTACTCCCAGCAAATATAAGCTATAAGGGCTTTCTCTCTCAGCCCCGTTCTCCAGGAAGATGAGCCAGAATTAAGATAGGGACGATTTTATCAGAGAGGTGCAAGCCCAGGAGGAGGCGTGGATGAGGAAAAGCAGAAGCGAGTCAAAGAAAAATGGAAAGCAATGCCAGGTGAGTCATCGCTGTCTGGCTAGTCCTCCGCACTGAGTCACAGAGAGCTGTCGCTGGTTATTCAGCAGGTTCATTTGAGGCTGTGGGACTCTTCTTGGAAGGGCTGCACAGAGGAGCTGTATCTCGGGAAGGTCTATAGAAGGAAGAAAGGAAAGGAAATTCACCTGCCCAGTGCCCTTCCCTCTCCCACTCCCTATTACCTAAAATTTGCCCATGGAGAGCAAATGGCTTTCCCCGCACTGCCAGGTTGTGGCCTCGGGCCCCTGGTGGCACAGGGAACACCAGACTCCACACCTGCAGGGTGGCATTCCATCCAGGTCTGAAAGTGAAAAGGGTGACTGGGTGCAGATGAGTTCTGGGGGGTTGTGGGGGAAGCAGGGCACGGGGAGGGGTGTCCATGAAGCCCTAAAACTTCACCTTGGGGAGCCCCACAAAGACCCTCACTACTTCCCATTGAGATGTGGTCCTGATCAAAGCTGCACGAGGATCAGGCCAAGTAGGAAAGCATGATAAACGAGCACTAAATAAATAAACACTATGGAAACATGCAGGAGACATTCAGCACTCAGGCTCTGTGGAGGGTACCAAGTTTGTAGCTCAGTCCTGGACCTCAGGATTTCCAGGCGGAGTACCTAAGAAGACGCAGCTGCACAGAGGAGGGGCCCAGAGCATGGGCTGATTCACTGCACCTCCTTGGCCAAGGGTGGATGTATTTGTCATCTTCTGCTGCTTAACACCAACACTTAGCACCTTAAGTCAACACACACTGATCATCTTGCAGTTTTTCTGTGGCTCAGAAATCCATTCACGGGCCCTCTCTTTCTGGACTTCCACAGGCTGCCATCAGCCAGGGATGGTGGACTCACCTGAAGGTTTAACTGGGGAAGATCCTCTTCCAAATTCACTTACCTGGTGGGCGGCAAGATTCAGTCCCCGGAGGGCTGTTGGATTGAGGTTTGCATTCAGTTGGCTGGATGGCCTGAAGTTACCCCTCCGTTGTTGTCACTTGGGCCTCTCCAATATGGCAGCTTGCTCATCAAAGTCAGCGAGTCTGCAAGCAAGTCAGAAGTCATGACACACTGTAACCCGGTCACCAAAGGGACATGTCATTACTTCTGCAGTATTCTATTGGCTAGAAGCAAGTCACTAGGTGCAGCCCCTTATATAAGGGTATGAAAATTAGGGAGGGGGACCTTTGAGGGCCATCTTAGAAGTAAGCCTATCATAGTTGGACTGCATACCTGCAAGAGAGGACCTACAAGGCCCTTCAGAGAATGACTACTGTAGGGGAGACCACTGAGAATGCCTGAATGGAGACATCTCACTGATAGCTAGACAGCCCCCAAGATTTGGAAATTAACAATATACTTGTAAATAGCCCATGGGGAGAAAAAAAACAAGAAAAATTAGAAAATATTATAAACAGAATGATAATGAGAATACAGCATATAAAAAATGTGTGGGCTGCAACAAAAGCCATAATGAAAGAAAACCGTAAGTGTTTATATGAAAGAATAAGAAGGTGTAAAATCAGTGGCATAACTTGAAACCTGAAGGATAGAAATAGATAAGCAAATTAAACTGAGATCAGTAGCAAGATGGACAGCATAAAGGTACAACAGAAAACCCATGAAATAGAGAAAGGATATACAGAATGTTAATAGAACCAAAAATGGATGCTTCGAAGATAATAAAGAAAATTAATAAAACCAACAATGAAGAGATCGTAATGGATAAACTTCTAGTCTACCTACTCCAAAGAAAAACAGAGAAAACACAAATTAGCAGCATCAGGGTTGAAAGAGAGGCT